>JAGFJS020000012.1:0-720243 GCA_017580825.2 Aureobasidium zeae | reverse complement strand
TAAGGAGGCCATCAATGTCGAGCAGGCCTTTGAAGGTAAGCCTTTCCGTCACGAGTCATACCTGTATTACTAACAGTCCTAGTCATCGCCCGCAACGCCTTGGCCCAGGAGGAGAGCGGCGACTTCAACGCAGACTATCCCGAGACCATCCCCATCAACCTCGACAACGAACGGGATGGCTGTGCTTGTTAAGATTCACACATGTTCATTTTTAATTCCTCTTTGTTTCCTCTATTTCTTCTGGGGAACGCAGACATGGCGCTTTTTATTTTGCATAGTAGGCTTGTTTCCCCCCCTCACCCTCTGTTCTTAACAACATATAACCTTTGTTCCTTTTTTTTGTGCTTCTTTTGCTTGTTTACAGGGGGTTCAATCTTGTTTTTGCATCAAATCTTTTGTATCTCATCCATGCGGATTGTCGATATAACTGGAGACTTTCGCTTCAATATGACTGGCCAACCACTCACTCTGTTCGTGTATAAAGGCGGTTGCATGTCATGGCCGGTCGCTTGTTGCTCCTTATAAACACGCTATACAGCCAAATCAAGGAGGGGTGTGGCTGTGTTGAAATGTGATTGGTGGTACCTAGTAATTCGTCCCACTTTTCAAGCCTCGGGTAGTGTACATCATCGTCTTGGCAGTGTTTAGCCTTCGCGACTCCTTGAACAACAACATATCAAAGCGCGGCTTGGAAGGAAAATAACACCAAAAAGACCACCACCAGGATGCTTTGAATACCTCGGATATATCACGCAATTTTACTGTTTTTCTGTGGGATAATACTCTACATATGCATAACCCTATGCTTCTTGATATCGTTTGGATCAACAGATGGCAACCACGGTCAGAGATTTCCACGAGCAAACTGCTCCTCGAAGCCCTCCAGGTCCCGTAGGACGAGCAGCAATGGCATCACCCCGGATACAAGCACGGAAAAGTGTCGAATTACCAGGCCGCCACCAACGATTCGGCAGCCTGGCATCGGGGAACTCCCATTCCTCCAACGACTCCAACTCACGAATGCGGCGGCTGTCTCGCTCCAACACGGTCAAAACATACGAAAACTCAGGCCCTCACGGTCGAAGGACGCAGCCTGGAGCGGAACCCGGAATCGATATCGATGCAGAGCACGTGAGCCCGCATTTGGAGGCTTTGCGCGCGAAATGCGACATCCTGGTTGCGGATTTTAGTGCCGAGCAAATAGAGACTGTCCAGACGAACAACGAGTCTTTGGATGAGCTTCTGTCGGAAAAGAGGCCGAGCCACTTGCCGTGCAGATGGATTAGTGTCAACGGCTTGAGCTGGGATGTCATCAAGACTTTGGGCCAGCATTATGGGCTCCACAGACTGGCCATTGAGGACTTGATCAACACGCGCAGTCGTACCAAAGTGGATTTTTACGACAAGAATGCCTATGTGGTCTTGACTTTGCAGAAATTGGTTCGTGTGCACAGTCACGATTCGGATGATAGCGACGATTGCGACTGCTCAGAGGATGAGGGACCCTCGTACGACGAGATTGACGAGCCCAGCCACCCGGATCGCGAACAAGTGCCCTTTTGGAAAAGGCCCTTTAGGAAGTCCAAGAAGAGGAACTCATCAACTTTGCCACGCTACAAGGATACAGAAGGACTGGACAAAATGGGCGATATGATCACCCCTGATGGAGCAAGGCTGCATACAATACGCACCCTGCACCGCTACGAGAGTCTGCAAAGCCCCGAACACAGCGTCTTTATGGAGAAACACAGCGCGCTCTTCGAAGAAAACCTAGTCGTTTCCGTCGAGCAAGTGTCGTGTTTCCTCCTCTCGGACAATACGCTCATCACATTCTTCGAACACTCGGCCGCCGACATCGAATCACCCATCTTGGACCGCTTAAACTCGACAGCAACGATGATACGAAGAAGTGCCGACGCATCGTTGGTCCTCCAAGCCGTCATAGACGCCATCGTCGACCTGGCCATCCCCGTCAAGGAAGCCTACAACAAAGCGCGCAAAGACCTGCAAATCGACGTGCTCACCAACCCATCCATGAAGACATCAAAAGCCCTCCACATCTTCACCGAAGAAATCGACATGCTCCAAAACCTCTTCAAACCCATCGTCAACCTGGTGAATTCGTTGCGTGACCACAGGGGACCTTTGGATGCCACTACCGCAGACTGGGCGGATTGGGATGCCCATTCTCCGCGCAGGGGCGGCCATAATGGACGTCGGGCTAGACCGGGGAGACATCATACCACGACACCCGCTTCGGTGTCCATGTCACCGCTGTCGATCATCTACTTGGGCGACGTGCTAGACCACTGCATCACCATCATCCAGTCCCTCGAGCAAATGGAATCCTCGGCCAACAACCTGTCGTCGCTCATGTTCAACACCATCGGCGCCCGCACAAACACGGCCATGTCCATCATCGCCTTGATCACCGCATCCTTCGCCATGCCCACCTTCCTCGCCGGATACTTTGGCATGAACTTTACAAAGTTTGCTGCTATTGAGCAGAGCGATGCCTTGTATTGGGCTATTGCGGTGCCGGCTACTGTCGTGTTTATGATGCTGGTTTTGGGTGGGGTGGGATATAGAGCTGTGAGGACTTGGGCCGCGAGGTTCAATTTGGTCAAGGCGAGGCGGGGTAGGAAGATAAGGCAAGAGAAGATTAGGCAGAAGCAGAGGAGGGACAGGGGTAATAGGAGGAGGAGCGGGTGAATGGTCTTGAGAGATACGCGACTTCTTTTACGGTCTTTTTTTTTGATGTGTCTGCTTAGATTTTGATTTGTACCCTGTCTAGATTGTATAGAGGTATCTTTTTTTTTCTTTTTTTTTTTATAGACACGGGCAACACGAGCAAGTTTACATATATATCAAGCGAGTATTGCAACCTCTTTCTACCTTTTTTTTTTGTTTTTTTTTATCAAGTAATAGAGCGCAATGATGGGTTCTCAATGTCGGCAGAGTAAGTGCCTTTGCTTGCGCGTCTCGGCGCCTAAACAAGCGAACGACGTCCACTCCTTCGGGTCGAGGCTTAGGGCGCGTTCGGTACAGCGATTAATAATTATTATGGGGTGGATCCTGCTCAAATTGGTCGATTGAAAAGGGATCCTTAAGCGTTCGGTTCTACAAGTATACGCTTTTGCAACCTTGCGATACGGCTATTTTTTTTTTTTACACACACACACACAAGAACAAAAATACCCAAAGAAGGGAATCTTCTTGTAGCTTTCTTACGCACCCCAAGATGAATCATGTCCATTTCGATAAACGGCTAAGCTTTGTCCGCGACACATTGCAAGATCGCTTTGCAGTAAAAGTAAGGGAATAATACACCAAAAACAAAAATGTGAGAAAAGAAATAAAACGACCACTAACCAAAGAAAAACAAAAATAGGTTCTCAATATCGAGCCTGTCGAATACGAGGCAGACTGTCCCTTCAACTACAACAATTTCATCTACAAAGTACATATCGAGGGCCACGGAAACGTCAAGCAAGACCAACAACTGCAACCAGGATGCACCTCGCTGCCCGCGAACACGGCACATGTAATCATGCGACTGTCCAACCCTGCCTCGGGACTGCGCGACCACAATCGCGTCGAGAACGAAGTAGGCATGATGACGCTGTTCCGCCAGAGCGTCGGCCCTCTCGTGCCAGAAGTGTATGCCTTTGCACCCGGCGCAGAAGACGGCAACCAAGGCTGGATGCTGCAAGAATTCAAGACTGGGTCGCCGCTCGACAGGGTGTGGGAGACTGCGTCTGAGGAGCTCAAGCAGTCGGTCTTGGCGCAGATGGCGCGTGTGGTGCGCGCTATGCAGGCGCTCGAGGTGCCCAAGGCAGTGACGCGGTATGGTGGCGTTTCGTTCTCGTCCGAGGGCGAAATTATCAGTGGGCCCATGACCACGCTGGCAAAGGGTCCGTTTGACTCTCATGCTGAGCTCTACCAAGCGTTTTTCCAGCAGCAGCTCGACGCCGCGGACAAAAGCCCTATCGTGGATGGTTGGAAGCGAGATGATGACCAAGGTCTGCGTGCTCGCTTGGAGCGTTTCTGCGCAGAGAAACTACCTGAATTGGCTCTTGCTTTTGAGAATAAATCAACTGAAAAGGCAATCGTACATGGTGATTTTAGTAAGTCCCCATATACCCATGAATTATCCAAGAGGGCATAAAACCCACTTTGTGCGAGCTGACTGACCTTTTCATGCAGCAATGAACAACATGCTCATTGAGGAGTCGACAGGCAAACTAAGCGCCCTTCTGGACTTTGACTGGTCCTTCATCGGCAGCATCCACGATGAGTTCCTGCGCTCCTTCTGCGACATTGGAGTGACACCCGGGCCTGATGCTGTGGACGACGAGGACCTGATACTCCGGCAGGCGCTGTTGTCGGGCGAGTACGCATCGGAGCTGCCAGACCACCCGCTTTTACAATGGTATCGGGTTCTAAAGACTGCGGGCGCAAAGGTTCCATCGGATTTGCAGGGCATGGATGAGGCGTCGAGGTTGCATTGGTTGGTGACCAAGATCAGCCCTTGGCTGTTGACGCACGAGGTGCCTGTGAATCGGAAACCCAAAGCGTTGCTTGAGTCTGTCAGGACGACGACCAAGTTTGCCATTTCCGATTTTTTGGATTCGCTAGGCTTGTGAATGGCAACTATGCATGGCGTTCCCGTCTGTCTAGTGCTCACTGCGTAATACTGGGGAGTTTGGCTTGGATGGTGCTTGTGGGTGGATATACAGAAGTGCTTTTTCTTTTGACTGCGGTGGACAGAGGTGTCTGAAATTGGCCAGATCTTTCAAAGCTTTCGGATGCTTCAAGTCCCACAGGCAGATTAGTACAAAAAGCACTCGCAAACAGACCTGTTCCAGCAAAAAAACACGATAATTCCAGCAACAAGCTGAATGCCGAATCGACTCTGATCGACCTTGAGCCCCCCCCCCTCCTCCCCCCCAAAACAAGCAAATCTGCCCCCAATAGACCCGGGCAAGCAACATTCGCCAATGCCGTTGCCAAAAGTTTAGCAGACCAAAGACCATGGGGCCTGCTGCCTCGGTCTCGTCGCTAGTAGTCATGCGTTTGCTGCATCCTCGTCCAGATAGCCAGCCAGCCGTAAACACTGCGCCAAAGAAGCCGGCCATATATGACGACGGGCAAAGACAATTCAAGACGGCTCAATTCTATGGAAAATGCACTGCCACAGAGGAAAGAAAGAAGGAAGAAGAAAAAAAAGTCCAACAAGTGTTTATTCTGAATAATTTTGTCCGAGTGTTCATTCTGAATAATTTTGTCTTCAGAAACCACATTTTCTTTCCCCTTTTTCTCATGCCCAACCCCCAGAAACGCAAGACAAAGTGCCCCTCACCCATACGATGCCGCTAAACCATTCGAAAACAGCCCAAAGGCTAAAAACATGCTTAAAAAGCGCACCGTTCAAAGCTCAACCTTGTACTTTTCCCTGATCTGCCGGCCATAGAAATAGAACAACAGCGGCGCCGGAGCCAACGCAACAGCCATAAATCCATACACACTCCCGCCCCAGCCCAAACCCAACTTGTCAAAAACCACAGCGCTCAGCAGAGGCGCAAGCCCACCAAGCACCATACGGAACAGCGTCGCCGCCGCAATGGCAGAAGCAGCGTACTGCTCAAACGCATCGATAAAGTAGTTTTGCGTGCAGTTCAGAATCATGACTTGGCCGATGCCGTAGAAGTATGTTGCGAGTATGGGGACAAACCAGTGGATCTTGTATTCCACGGACCAAAAGAAGCCAAACAGCGAAAGGGGGACGAGTACAGCGCCGATATTTGCGAGGGGCAGACGGAACTCCGGGACGGGTTCGATGTCGTATTTTTTGCCCAGGAAAATGCGCACCGTGTCGATGTAGGGGACGATGAAGACCACGGCAGTCATGAAGCCAAGACCGCTGCCGAGATAGAGGAGGCCGACTTGCTCGGTGTCGAAGCCGTAAAACCCGCCTTCAAAGATGGCTTCCATCTGCGTGTAGATGCTGTACATGGTTCCGAAAAGCAGTGCCTGGTAGATACTCATGACCAAAACAATCGGTTGGCTCAAAATCAAGAAGGGTCGATTCAACGAATGCAGCAATCTTGCTCTCAGGGGTTTATCATCTTGGCCTTCAAAGCGGTATTGTTTCTGCGAATCTTGCTCGGATTCTAGCTTTTCCTTTTTACGTGCTAGGAGGACCGGCGCATAGGATTCGTGCAGGAAGAAATATCCGGTGATTGTGTTGGTTATGGAGACGATGAGCATGATCCAGAAGATCCAGCGCCAGCCGAGCCGTTGGACGATGAAACCCCCCGAGATTGAACCAGCACTGGGGCCGATGAGAACACCGAGGATATAGAGACCCATATACCTCGCGCGTTCTGAGGTGTCAAACATGTCCGAAATGGTACCTCCACCTGGAGGGGAAAGTATTTCGTCAGCAGCTGGCAAAGCAGAATTCAGATGAGCGTTGACTGACCATTCGCAATACCGACGGCACCAAACATTCCAGTTAGTGTCCTCATAGCTAACAGTGTTGCGATATTAGGAGCCAAAGCACAAGGAATCTGCAAAAGCGAAAACGCTGCATAACACCAAAGATACAGCCGTCGTCGCCCGTATACCTCGCTCATTGGCGCAAGAACCAAGGGGCTAACACCAAGAGCCACCACATAAGTAGTCGTCGCACCAATAACCAGTTGAGTGCTCGTCTCCAGATCTTCAGCGATTTGCGATATACCAGGAGTGATCATGGACGAACAGAGGGGCGATAGTACAGCCATGAACGCGATGACTGCAAGATTTACCAGCTTTTTGCCTTTGGACCACTGCCGAGGATCTTCGTGACCGTCGCTTGAAAATGAAATGGTGACGATATCGCGAGAGTCGCCCCCTTCTCCAGCATCCAGTCTGCCATCCCGCAATAAGGGCTGGCGCTCCTGGTAATTTTGTCGTAAACTCATCTCGTCGACGTTTTTTGAGGCAGAAACCAAGATGACAAGAGCGCAGGATGGATATGAGAGAGAGAGAGGAGGGGAAAGAGAAAGAAATAAATGTGCATGAGTACCGGTAATAAGATACCTGCTTTGATACAAACGCCGCGATCGAATCGGGAACATACGTCGATGACGTGTGGTCATGCAAGAAGGGGCCGCACAATACCTACCGCAGCGCCTGACAAACTCCGACTCATATCGTATGTATCCTACGCTTCTAGACACTCATGGACATTACAATCGATGCCTCTCGAAGTTGGGCGTCATCGAACAATATTTTCAATCATTCATTTCGAAGGAGGCGATGGGTTTAGCTAGCGGCTAAAATTCGGCTCTTGATCTCACCACCACCTCCTCCAACACGTTACACGTCTAAGATACTCTCCCTCATACAGAGAGCTACTAGTTCACCAGCAGCGAAGCACTAGATGTGTCAAGAATCAAAAGGAATGATATGAATGGAGACGGACTTGAAAGCTAATACTACCACCACTTCAACCCCCCCCCCCCCCCCGGATCAAGAGATATCTTGGTTCAAGCATTTAGTCTGCTCTATCTTCAATCATGAGACTTCGATATATTGAGTGGCATACTAGACAAGATATGTTTCTAGTATTCTCAGGTAGCAGAAATTAGTTCGATGTTTGATTTGGATAAGGCAAAACGAAAGTCTTATTTTTGCCTATGTCTAATAAACTATCTGACTTGTTTTGCAATAAATATAACGAGCGTGTTGAGTTTGTCTGTATCTGTATGATGCGAGTCTCGCGTGTTTGTCCTGCGTCTGATTCTAGCAGGTCTTCTGTATTCCCTGTTCTCATCTCATTCCCTCTCTTGCTCGTTCATCCTTGCAATGTGTTTTGCGTTTCCTACTCTCGATGACCTCGTGTTTGCTCACAAGGTGCCCAGATGCCCAGAAACAGGACACCTTCTACAACCAAGAAATTTGCAATCACCAAGGCTGCTGGGGGCGAACACGCGAGTACTTGTAGGAAGCCTTGTTCATCACACGATGAACATCCACTTCGGTACCCTCAGAATTCCTCACGAGCAATGGTGCCGCCTTCTCGTCCTCCTTCTTGATTGTCATGTTCCAGATAATGGGAGCCACGAAACATTCAGGCAAGCTCCCGCTGATAGTCACATGGTCAACTCTGCCTCTGAGGTGATTGAGGGGACGCATGCAGCCCCAGACGCTGTGATCAGGGTAGTAGCTGCCGGTGGACAGGATCTGAAGTTTTGCAACTGGTTCGGAGAATGACAGGTGCAGGGAAGAGAGTTTGTTGTTGGCGCGACGACTGCGTATCATAGCGGCGATGGGGTAGAGGATGGACAAGTGGCGGTGGTCAGCAAGGTGGATCTCTAGGTGCTTGATGCGACGGAGCAAGAGCGGTGTAAAGAACATGTCGAGCGCGAGATTGATGTAGTCGGTGCTCATGTTGGCGTGGATTCCTTGGATGATGAGCGGGGTGGCGTACGTGTATCCCACGCACTCGGTGAAGATCTGCTTGTTGAGCAGCAGAATGGTGGGCGTAGTCTTGACGGGCAAAGGGGGTTTTTCGTTGTTGGCCAGGGCCTCACTGGTGCGCTGCAGCACATCGATCGAGGTGTTGTAGTTTGCCGAGTACGAGTAGATCTTCTTGCGAACATCAAAAGGCAGAGCAAGAAAACCGACAGCCGAGCCATTGCAAGTGCTAATGACGTCTTCCTTCATGAATTCGGGGATTTCAAGATCAAGTTTTACTTTCTTGACGTTGCGTAATTCCTTGAGGTAGCGAGTGATGTTATGCACCCACGTCTTGATACCGCAGACTCTGTTGGCAAACAGGCATCTGATGAGATGCTCAGTGACGTACTCAGATCTGAAGTCGATGGTGAGGGAACGAAGCGAGTGACCAGGACGAAGAATGGTCGCGAGCTCGGAGACGGCGTGGCAATAGCCACTGAAGGCATCTTCAACAGGATTGCCGGGTATGGCACGACAGCCTGTGTCTGAGATCTTGACATGGCGGAGCTTTCCAAGAAGTTCGGGGGCAATCAGATCCTTGAGGTGAGCTGCGAAGAGGCCGTATGCGAGGTGAAGAGGTGCAGAGTAGAGGATTGGCAGTGCCTCTGCAGTGGTATCCTTATTGACCAGCAAGATAGGAGGACAAACCTTTCCGACATGAGGAGTAGGTGCCTTCTCGTTGGTAGTGTTGCAAAGAAGGTTCAAGTAATCCTCGAAGTACTTGTCGATTGAGTCGAAGGAAAGAACATTCTCGTAGACCATGAGGCGGAGTTCCTTGGGCATGTCGTTGAAGCGGAAGGGGGTTTCCGAATCATGACCCTGAGGTCCGAGGTTGATGACCTCAAACTTGGTGCACAGAGACATCATGGAGGACTATCTTGAATCAACAAGCCAACAAACCAGGGTAACCAGAGCCTGACACTGGGAACGGAAAGGCGGTCAAAGAAAGGCGGCAGAATTCTCAGGAGAATGGAGACTCAGAAGGAAACATCAATAGCCCATATTGACATTGTGGGTGAATGGTGAAAAAGACGAATGGGGACATTGTCATTGGAAACACTATCCATTTGCGTGGTCATTGAGTAGAACATTGAGAGTTTGACAATGACAACACAATGGTGTTGCGATGTAGATATGGCCGTCGGATCGCGCATAATGCTTGAGCGCATTTGGGTCAATGACTGAATGATACATTGTTCCGAAGATTTTCAGTGGCAGAGATCGCCGGGTTGCTATTGTTGCTCAAAGAGGTTCAAGGAAGGTGCGGTAAACTTATTGATGCTTTCGTGAGTTTATATGATATCCACATATCCAGGAGTGAGAGCCTTTGAGCGAGGTATTATGGAAAGATCCTTGTTGATCCAGATTGGCAAATCAAGTTTTGACATTCTCGGGGGGTGGAGCTTGCGCGGGCAAAGACTTGAGGTGTGCTATCCGTTCGTCGATAAGGGCAATCTCAGCCTCCAGTTTGAGCTGCTTCTCTCGCAACATGTTCTCATACTCGACATCGTCAAGCACCGTCACGGGCATCCACTTTAGACTGGCGAATCTTTGCCAAAAGTTCAATTGAGGTCCATCCGGGAGTGGCATATCGGACTTGTCGTTTCTGTTTACAGCAGTCTGACCGAGAAAGCCGAAGAAAGAAAACATAACGGCTCCAGGGATGGCATTTCGAGGACCGCCTGGGAGACAGGTAAGATGAGATGGAAGGGACAAGCTAGTGAAACTCACGAGTAAGAAGGCCAACGCCGCTGCCGGCGACACCGCCTGCAATGGTGCTCGCTGATAACCTGTCATTCTTGGTCAAGCCCTTGCCTGTATCCCATGCCTGGAAGATGAAGCTTCTTGTACCTAATATTAATCAGCAGAGCTCAACGCTTCAAGCAGATGGACCGCTTACCCCAGTAAGTAGCACCCAAGCCGAACCATTGGACACTGGATCCGAGAGCAAATAGAAGAGGTGGGGAGTTTCGGATAACACCTGCAACGCCACCAGTCACAAAGCCCGCGACTCCTGCATTACAAGTCAGAGTCGAACAGATTTGGGGAAATTTTAGGGGCAAGCAGAAGCTAATTGGAAGGGCAAACGGAGATAGTGCGCGTGAAAAGAGTTTATTTCAATCGGGAAGGTATGAAGATGAGGTATCATACCAGAGATGGCGCCAATCTTGAGAGCAGGCCCAATAATTGTGCTTGCCTGTGGAGAAGGAAGATCGGGATTCATTCGATGCATTTTGGACAGTCTTCAGCAAAACAACAGACGAACAATTGGATTTACAGGCTTGACGGAGGGAGAGACGTCGATGGAAAGAGCGTTGAGCATTGCCATTTTCAGGCTAGTGTGCGCCAAGGCCAGAAGTTCGTTTCGTCCCCAAGGTTCGGACAGTGAGTGAATTGGTTTGGAGGGAGCGAGATTTCCTGATTTGCGTCGAAAAGTCCACAAATCATCACTCGCGCATTCATAGCAACGCGCAATCAGATCAACACCGCAATCATGGGTGAGTTTCGTACGGCCAGGGCATGCGCAGTCGCCGGACGCGCAGGGCTAAGCAGGCGAGGAAAAAAAGTGGCGGCCAACGGATACTGACAAAGTGGGAAACAGCACCCAAGAAATCCAAGCAGGTCCTGTCGCTCGGCGACTTCCTGAACGACCAGTGTACGCGTGCCAGACTGCATTCGTGAGGATGTCGACGGCTGAACTTTTCATGTAGCGCTCGGCTCGTGGGCCGATGAGATGGACTCTGCTCCTCTCCCCAGTAAGTCGCTCATTGACGCACGCTGTGTATGGCCACTAACACTCCACAGCGAGTATGTATCCGCCGACCTGCGCCTGCCGTAGCAGCTGAGAACACGCACCTGACAACTTCATGCAGCCACTCCTTACCAAGCCTCTCGCACCGCTTCCTCTTCCGGCAACTGGGGCGCCTCCCGCGCCGCTCCCAGCGATGATGCCGCCGGCGCCGGCGGTTTCCGTGGTAGGACATGATGTTTGGGAATCAAAAGACACACAATCTCACAACATCGCAGATCGCACCGCTGGTTATGCCGTCCGCGAGGAACTCCCCATGCCCACCAAGCCCCCGTACACCGCTCACCTTGGAAACCTCTCGTTCGAAGTCACCGAAGCCGATGTGCGTGATTTCCTCTCCGGCTGCGAAGTCACCAGCGTCCGCATCGTCGAAGACAAGATGGACCGCAGGCCCAAGGGTTTCGGATACGTGGAGTTTGGCACTGTCGATGGTCTCAAGCAGGCCCTCAAGCTCAGCGAGACTCAGTTCCAGGGAAGAAACATCCGCATCAGCGTTGCCGACCCACGTGAGTTGGATGATGCTCTGTAAATCTTCAATCTGCTCGTACTGACATTCCTCGCCCCAGCCAAGGACCGTGAGCCCCAGCGCGAAATCACCGACTGGACCCGCAAGGGACCCCTCCCCGACCTGCCTGGACAGCGCGACGGTGGAGCGCGCCGTGGAATGGGTGACAGAGAAGGCAGCTTCAGACAAGGCCCCCCTGAGGGCGTCGACTCCAAGCCCCGTGACTTTGGCAACTGGGAGCGAAAGGGCCCCCTCACTCCTGTCGAGCCCAGACCCTCAAGCGAACGCAAAGAATCAGACTTCAACCGTGGACCCAGAGAGCCCAGACAAGCTCCGCAATGGGGCGAGGGTGCTGCCGGCCGCGTCTCGCAATCCGGCGACAGACCCCCCAGACCCGAGAGACAGCCCACCGCCGCCGACATGGACGACAAGTGGAGAGCAAAGATGAAGCCCGACTCGCCCGCTGCCACCCCTGACGACAGCAACCCCAGCTCTCCCTCCATTCCCTCGGCCCCTGCTCAGCGACCCAGACTCAACCTCGCAAAGCGCACCGTGTCCGAAGCCCCTGCAGAAAACGCCCCAGCTACATCCTCCAAGGCCTCACCGTTCGGCGCAGCAAAGCCTATTGACACCCGCGCCAAGGAGCAGGAACTCCTGGAGAAGCGCGAACTTGCCCTGCGCCAGAAGAAGGAACAAGACGAAAAGGCCCGCGAGGAGAAGCGCGCCAAGGACGCCGCCGCCAAGGCCGAAAAGGAGCAGAAGAAGGGTGACGATGCCGACGACAAGAAGGACCAGCCAACCGAGATCTTGAAGCGCTCAGAGGACGGAGAGAACCCCGACAAGGAAGCTGTCGACGCCGACGCCCAGGGCACCATCGTCGCCGACAAGGAAACCAAGCCTCAAGAAATCACACGCGAGGTCCCCTCCAAGGCCGAGTCCTCATGGAGAAAGACCGACGAGAAGCCCCAGACGACAGCTGAGACCATGGAAGACGATGGCTGGAGCACCGTCTCTGCCAAGACTAAGAACTTTAACAGAAGAGGTGGCAGCCGTGCAATGGCCTCGTAATTTTTTTGCTTTTCTATTACTACCAAAAATTGGGGAATTGAGAGGAAGAGGGGCGATAAAAAGGAAAGAGATGAACAGAGGGTTGAAATAAAAATGCCGCAAAATTCACATTCGAACACCTACACGCTTTGCACATATCCCCCTTTCGTTTTTCTTTTTTCTCTTCGGCCCCTTTTTTTTTTCTCTCTTCCAACCTTTCTCCATTCTCGGCGTCCTTCACTTATACACACTCCACTTTCGCAAGATGACACGACCCCTTTTTTCCCTTCTCAGACCTTTTCTGACTAGTCGATTTTACCAGCACTAAAAAGTTCTTCTTTTCTCTTCTTTCCTATTACTGTCCGATGTCTTGTGAAGCGATAGGTCTCACCTGCGCGAGTCTTGTTCGTTGTAAACATGAGACGACCAGCTAACGCCATCGGTCTCAAGATGGGTCATAAGGGAGCTAGCATGGTCGTAGGTCAATTCCGACGGTTGGTGCTAGAAAGAGGCGCTCTACAGGTAGGCCACGGGTCATGGGCATAGAGACTAGTAGATGACCCGATCAGCCAAACACTTGCGTGGAGACGGTGATTCCTGTTCCAAGACATGACTTTATTTGCCTATACGCTGCAATCATTGTCCCATACCAGACAAAGACAAAAAGGACACAAAAACTCAGGCAAACAAACCACACTCACTACCACCCTCTTTGCTCAGCCAACTCTTCAGCCCAGAATCTCTTCTGCGGCCAGCTCAGCCAACGCATAAATCGTGCTGGTAGGATTGCCATTCACCTCCACAGGAATGACGCTCGCATCCACCACCCTGAGCCCCTGCACCCCATACACTCTGAACCGCTCATCCACCACACCGCCCCACTCGCGTCTGCGCATGCCCGCAGAACCTACGGCATGCCAGACGGGGTTGATCGCCGCCTTGTAGTATGCCGTCCATTGCGCTAGGGTTGCGTTGGTCGGGACGGCCGAGGTGCCAGGGACGGCTTCGGCTTGGTTGTTGAGGTAGGATCGCAATGCGGGCGCAGCGAAGAGTTTGCGAAGCAAGATGGTGAGACGTTCTTGGACCATGATATCCCAGGGCAGTTGCATGAAATTCGGGGTTATCCTCGGTTTGGAAGGATCGGAAGAGGACTATTAGATACGCAGGGAAAAGGGGGGTCAGTATTGCGCATAGAGAGAAAGAAAACAGCACCCAAAGAGTTCGAGCTTACATGTACTGTTCCAGTCGACAATGGCAACGAGACCCAGCAGTATCCGCCATAGATTGCGAACGAGATGTCTCCAATCGGGACGCCCTTTTGGAAGAAGGAATCTGCTCTGATGCGCAGAATTTGCTCCTGGGCATGGGCAGAGATGGCACCATCGCTTGCTGCGGACAGTTTGCGGGCATACGACGGGATATCCCTGTATAGCTGAGCGGAGACGGTGCCGAGCTCGTCGCCGAATAGATCTAGCATACAATTAGCATGCTTGGCTGAGCTTGGAGCTGACGAGTCTACGGATATGGCAACGTGAGAAGTGCTTCGGATTTGGGCAGAGGTCCTTACCAGCGGCGGTGAGAGAAGCGGTTAGCGGGAGCGCATTGTAAACTGAAGTGAAGTCATCGACGGTGAAGTTTGCGTTGAAGATAAAGTTTGTCAACCATTGATCTTGGAGATGAGCTCCCACACCCGGTAGGACGACCTTCGGAGTGATAGAGAGATTACGTAGGATGCTGCGTTTCAGTCCAGTCAGTACAGAGGCAGCAAGAAGTGATGGCATGTGAGCAGCTTTGCTTTCCGCCTGGAATACTTACGAGGGATTTCCAATCCCCGAACGCTCGAGGATACCAGGAGTCCTGTATGTACCAGCCGAAAGTACGACCTCCTCTTTGGCACACAGAAATTGTGTTTCTCCTGAAGGCAGCACTACATTGACACCTTTTGCTACAATAGCACTTCTGTGTCCATGCTGAGCTTGACCTCCCTCCAAGTCAATGTTCAGAGCAGTAGTGTTTGTGAAGACATGCAAGTTTGGTCGGCTCAATATAGGCAGAATATATGATCGAGCCGAGTCGAATCTGATGTCCAGACTGGTATCCTTTTCGAGCGGGAAGAAGCCAAGTCCGAAGCCACGACCATCGTTGGTATCGCCATCCCACTTGAGACCGAGTGATTGCCAGCTTGTATTCAAGGCTTTGCCTAGTCCATTGGTGTTGAGATCATTGCCCCATCCTACCTTAACTGGGCCACGATAGCCATGCACGCTTGGGTCGTAAGAGGCGACTGCAAGAGCCTGCGAAGCATTAGGAAGTTGCAGGTGTTCACTCTTTTTGAAATAAGGAACAAGTTTCTCCCAACTCATGCCAGGGTTTCCCAGCGCTGCCCATGAGTTTATTTCCTCTGCACTCGGACGCAGGTAGACCAGGCCTGTGGAGACATTAGGTTCAATCTCGTAGCCAAGCTAGATTCTCTCACCATTAATAGTACTTGTGCCTCCAAGATCGCGTCCTGCATGATACGGCAATATAGAGTTGTTGGCATATATCTGGGGTACAGTAGTATAGTTCCAGTCGAGCTCAGTGCCTAATGCAGGTCCATTAGGACTGGGTGCAAGCACTCGAGGGTCGTTGAAGACCGTGGGACCAGCTTCAACAAGTGCAACCGAGATGGATGGGTTCGCGGACAAACGATTGGCGAGTACACAGCCAGCAGTTCCACCACCGACTATCACATAGGAATATTCGAAAGCAGTAGCCGATGCATCTGCGCCGAACAAGGCAAAGAGAGCAGGGAAACACAAGGTCAAAGAGAGTACCATGTTCAAAGCAGAGAGCGATGTGCACAAGCCAGCCCATTGGCGCACAATAATTTATAGCAGAGTAAGCACAGGGAGGGGTTAAAGCAAGATACAGCACAGCAGCGACGGCAAAAGCAAACCAATTGAAGCGCAGTATGCATGTCCAACAGCCCCTACCTCATGTTGTGTGTGAGCACAGTAACCAGACATGGACGCCGATGGCTTGTTGATTGAATGATCGTCACGACTTAGCGAGAACGTCCGCATTATTTCTTCGCGAGCAGCAAGACACCAACATGCAACTAAAGCAGCATGCAGTAGTCCATGGCCCGCAAGTGTTCCTTCCAGCAGGGGGTAGCTGAGAGGTTGGACGACTTTTGAATACAGATCGGGAATGTGCTACGAGCACTGCGTCCGGAGATCAGGCGCCTCCCGGAAATCGAGAGTACTCGTATCTACACGCCCTGGATCTCGAGCTGAATCATAGTGTTGCAAAGAGAGTCAAGATGGAGAAAGGGAGAATGCACGCGCTCCATTCGCATTTGCCGATCTTACGGAGATTATCCGGGGAGCAACATCAACCCGAGGAAATCGAGAGGGGTATGTTTTGGAGCATTTGTACAGTAGTATCTGAGAAGATGGAGAAATTTTGTCGTCTTGAACGCTGAAGAATCTTTGGTAAGGGCGATGTCCTAAGGTAGGTTGGCCAGATACAGCATGAAACGCCAAGCTGGTGGCCAATTGGGCCGCGTGGCATAAGATGTTGGAAGTTAACTTGACTACGGTACCTGCCTCCTATACCTCTGTATATAATTCTCTGCCTGAGGCTTTGACTATTCCTGAGTCCTCTAAGATATCACTGTGCTTGGTAAGGTCTGTCCGCTGAGTGCGCGATTCGGCACGGTCATCTAAAGGCGCCCATCAGGCAGCCATCTGCGAGTCCGAGGGACAGCACTGAAGAGGCGCCACCTGCGAAAAAAAACCCCCTTCTCTTTTCCTGAGCATCCGAGTTGACTCTCATTGAGCGATAAAGAATCAATTACATATCAGTCAGGAGCAGATGGCAGAACAAAATGGCAACACCAGCATTGCGGCACGAATCGCCGCGTTAAAGTTGGACCAAGTAGGCCGTCAAGGCGGTGCTCCGAAGAGACCGGAGATCCCATCAAGACCTCAGTCGACCAACGTTCCCCCTCTCGGAGTTCATGCATCTGCTGCAGACGCTGGTCATGATATTGGTGACCAGCCACGCACCAACGGAGTGAACGGAGCAGTCTCTCGCCCAGCAATTCCAAACCGGCCAGCTAGAAGTGCAGCTCCCACATTGCCACCGAGGAGACCATCTTCAACAGCGCCACAGCTTCCTCCGAGACGGCCTTCAGAGTCTCCGTCAGAGGCTTCCATACGACCGGAAGTCAGTAGGAAAATGTCAAGCGGATCGGTAGCGTCTACCAGGTCATCAATCTCATCTGCATCAATCGCACGGACGGTCAAAGCACCGGCATTCGATGCATCAACCTTACCACCATTGCCACCTAAACGAACAGCAAGCATACCGGACCGCAGCTCCATACCTTTACAGCAGAGCAACACATCACCTAATGTACCATCGGAGTCGGCCAGACCACCACTGCCCTCAAGGCCGCCATTGCCTCGTAGAAATCCCTCGTCAACTCCGAATGTTGGACAGCAGAGTCCTGTAAACCAGCCTGCTAGGAAATCGGCTCTTTTGATGGGCTTTGGCTCTAGTTCAAGCAAGCCCTCGGCAAGTGCAGCCAAACAAGCAGCGTCTGACGCACCACCACCCATCCCAACATCTTCTCGCCCCGATCTATCCAAACTACTAGCCTCAAAGCCCACTAGTAGTAGTAACGGAGCAAACAGCACGGTTGCAGCGCCAGCCGTAGAAGCTCAAGAATCATGCCTAAAGTGTCGAGATTTCTCCATCGTGGATGCGCATGCCGCACGCTTCCCACGACAGTCGATACCATCACAGGACATTGGCTGGCTCGCACAGTCTTTGACTTCTCCTTTCCCGTCATTGACCGACAAGGCCAGGGCCATTTTCGTGTGGCTGCACCACAACATCGATTACAACACTCAGGCCTTGTTCACGAACACGGTGAAGCCCTCGACTCCAGCTTCTACATTGAGTACCGGCCTAGCTGTATGCGAAGGTTACGCTGGACTGTTTACCGCTTTTGCATCGAAAGCTGGACTGGAGAGCATGGTCATCGGCGGTCATGGCAAAGGTCTAGGTTTCAAGGCTTTAGGTCCTGGAGATCCCCTACCACCTGAAGATGCAAGCGGGCACGCTTGGAATGTCGTCAAAATCGACAATGGACAATGGAAACTGCTCGATGCTTGTTGGGGCGCCGGACATGTTAGCGGCTGGGGCCAGCCCTACCAACGAGAATTCCATGCCGTGCACTTCACGGGAACCAACGAGGAATTTGGCCGCAGTCACTTCCCAAGCGACAAGAACCGATTCTACAGAAGCGATGGCAGGCACTCGATTACATGGGCCGAGTACTTGCTCGGAGATACAAATGGGCGCGAGCCAGTACAGACATATGGAAACATGACGACAGACGAGGGTATAGATGAGCATTCAGTCATGCCGAGGACCAAACAGATCTCGGTCAATGATGCACAGCCTTACGTACGCTTCCAGATGAACAAGATTTGCACCCACTGGGACAATGAGAGAAATGGAAAGGGCAAGCATTACTTATATTTGCTGTTCTTGCCAGCAGGCAAAGGTAGACCTGCGCGCGAATTGCCTCTGCAAAGCAATGGCCAGTTCTGGTGGGTCGACGTACGCCCTGACGAGCTCGGTGAGGCAGGGCAACAAATCAAACTGGGTACGGTGACCACATGGAACGGGCGAGATGGGAGAGGTATGGTGGCAAGTGACTATAATAAACAGGGCGGATTCTCGGGTGCATATGCGTTTGCAGCTGAATGGGTGCTGGTTTGATCAGGAAGGCACCACCGTTGGATGATTTATCGAGCAGAGGAAACCAAAGCAACATGAACGTTTTATTGGAGCACATTGAATCGACTTGTGAACTAGGAGGATGATGCTTGTTGTGATGGATGTGACGTTCTATTCTTCATTGAAGGAAGGTATGCTTTGCGGCGATTTCCCACTTCATTGCGCTTGAGGCGAGATCAGGACTACCGAGTCTCCTCGAACGAACAGCATCTCGGACTGCTTCTTCAGCGTCTGCAGCACACCGTGTCAGCAAAACAGGCACAGAAAGCATCATACAGCATATGCCTACCCTCACGCTCTCAGTCTCATCGTCGTCGTCAATGACGTAAATGGTCTCCTCGACCTCTCCAAGAACCAAGTTACAATGGCTGTCATATGCCTGTTTGACGAAAAGAGATCAGCATTCTCGATGACAATGCTGGGAATGCTGGGCCAGTTGGGCGTACGTGGAGACGTCCTTGAAGTTCGCGGTCGCCGCGCAGCTTGACAAAGACCATCTCGTTGAGAGAGAGGCGCACGAGGTCGAGCGGCTCGTTCACCGGGTTGGCGGTGCTGTCTTCGACATCGGCCATTTGCGCATGTGGGTTTGGGGTGACGATGATGCTGTCGGCTTTGGATGATGCTGGCGCGGAAAGCTGTGCTTGGCGGAGATTGTAGGGCTTGGCGCTTACTTCCGCTGTCACTTTTCCATGACTACCTTACCTAGTATCATTGACGCGCAAGAGGGCTGAGGCTGAGCAAAATGTTCATGGCAATGGCAAATGTCTCACAACATTTACTCCGGAGAAGACAAAAGTACATTATTCCGTGGATCAACTGAGTGTCCAATTGGTCCCCCCAGGATAGAGTAAAGGTCATCGCCGCGCGGGGCCTTGCTGAGTGGCTGTTGCCGAAATGGCAATTCATCTGACCCTCCCTTTTCATCCTTCGTTGTTTCTACCTCTAGGAGACAAAGGAATTCCGAGTCTACTCGCAAGTCGATTGGTTTTCAGTTGGATAAATATAATAGAGCACAGTCTGCCCAGGCCTTAAATCCTTACATAGTTCTCAGGGTTGTTGAATTTACGAGAAGGTTAAAGTGTTGCGCGTCGACTTCCTTATAGTAACGACAACGTCACCAAGCCAAGTTCCTCCCGTTAACGTGTCCCGCATTGCTGCTTCCTTCCTCCCTCCCTCCCTTCCTTCCTCTCTCCCTCCCTTCCTTCCTCTCTCCCTCCCTTCCTTCCTCTCTCCCTCCCTTCCTTCCTCTCGATTCACAGCAGATGGGCGATCCCGACTCATGACCCTGCTATGGCGGAGACACAGGTCTGACAATATCCTGCAACCATAAATTTATGCCAACATGGTCGGCCATGATGATGGCCACGATGCCGAGCTGGGCCGTGTTCGACGAAGGCATTCTTCCCACCACGACAACGAGGAGATACAACCCGTCCTTCCCCAAGTCAACCCATCCACATCTGGTACCGACATTCCGCTACACGCAATCCGCGATTCTTCGGCCCGCGTCAGATTTTCTTTGCAAGAACAAAGACCACAAACGCCGTCGCGCGGGAGGAGGAGGAAGAGCGACGAGGACATGCCAGAAGCCCATGTCGATGCCAATGCAGTACCAAGCCCTCGGCCACCAAACATTACTCCGTCGTCCAGCATTGCTCGCGCAAGAACCCCGCACATGTCTCCTCAAGGACGCTCGCGAGGCTACTCACTTCGCAGTTCGCTTTTCCAGCGCAACATGCACGATCGTTCCAATGAACTCACCGATGCCATCATCGAGATGAATCCCGTCGACTTGGGCACCTCCTCCTCTTCTCGTCCTGACACTTCCCATTCCAAGAAGAGTATGGATACCGTAGTCTCAGACGTCCGTCAGATCGATAGTTCCGTGCAAGATGAAGATCTTAAACCCGCTGTGCTCGAACATGGCCAGGGTCGGCAAGGGGGAGGACTCCCGCACTACCGCTCCTGGATGCAACAGCGCGCCAGGAAGAACGAAACATGGCGCTCCGTCAAGACTGCATACACCAACGCTCGAAACTTCCTCCTCCGCATCAATGAGCTTCCACCCACAAACGATGGCAGACACATTGATCTGGATGTCTCCCAGACCTCGAATCTGCTCGACGAAAGGACTGGCAAATCCTACATGACAAATTACATTCGTTCCAGCCGATACAATGCCTGGAACTTTGTGCCGCGCCAGTTGTTTGCTCAATTTTCAAAACTTGCTAATTTCTATTTCTTGTGTGTTTCTATTTTGCAAATGATACCCGGTCTCAGTACCACAGGAACGTACACCACAATCGTTCCCTTGCTGTTCTTCGTAGCCCTCTCCATGGGCAAGGAAGGATATGACGACTTTCGACGATATAAATTGGACAAGGAAGAAAACAACCGCGAGGCCTATGTCCTTCACGCAGATAGCGCATCCATGCTTTCTGATGCACAAGCCGACGACGGAAATGTTCGTCCGGTGCACTGGGTTCCGACCAGATGGCAGAAGCTGAAAGTGGGCGACATTGTCAAGCTGGTCAGAGACGAGTCTGTTCCCGCTGACATGGTCTTGCTCAACTCCAAAGGCAACAACGGCATCGCCTACATCGAAACAATGGCCCTGGACGGTGAGACCAATCTCAAGAGCAAGCAAGCTGCCACAAATTTGGCAAAGCAATGTGATACCCCGGAGCGCATTCCACTTTGCCACGCACATTTCGTCGTCGAAGACCCAAACATCAATCTTTATAATTTCGAGGGCAAAGTGACGCTGAACGGTGAAACGGCGCCCTTGAGCAATGATGCCATCATCTATCGAGGCAGTGTCTTGAGGAACACCCCAGAAGCATATGGAATCATCATCTACAGTGGTGAGGAGTGCAAAATCCGGATGAATGCGAACAAGAACCCTCGCATCAAGGCCCCCGCTCTACAAGCCGTCGTCAACAAGGTCGTCATCGTCATTGTCATCTTTGTCCTCCTTTTGGCCATCTTCAACACAGTGGCCTACCAAATTTGGCGCTCCGGTATCGAGACCAAGTCGTGGTATCTCAAGGATGCCAGGGTCGCTTTCTTCCCTGTCCTCACCAGTTTTATCATCATGTTCAATACCTTGATTCCACTGTCACTATACGTGAGTATGGAAATTGTCAAGGTATGGCAGATGATATTACTGAACGATATCGACATGTACGACGATGTCAGCAATACGCCCTTCGAGTCACGAACATCCACCATCAACGAGGAACTAGGTCAAGTCAGTTATGTTTTCTCTGACAAGACTGGCACCTTGACCGACAACATTATGAAGTTCCGAAAACTTAGTGTCGCCGGCACAGCCTGGCTGCACGATGTCGATCTCCAGCACGATCCGAATCAACAAGAGATGCTAATCCACAAGAAGCGAAGTCTGAAGGGCAAGGGCAAGAAGCCGGTACGCAAGTCTACCACTTCTGTCTTAACAACTCAGCCCAAGCTTGACGGTGTCGATGATCAAGTCGAATTTGCTGCTCCCAGCCGCCGGTCGACTTCACAGTGGACTTCCTCTGCTAGGCCTGGCAAAGCCCAACCCGAACTGAGCACAAAGACCCTGATCAGTTACATTCAACGAAAGCCATATACGGTTTTTGCAAAGAAGGCCCGCATGCTATTGTTGTCTATGGCCCTGTGTCATACGTGTTTGCCCGAAACACAAGAGGACGGAGATATAGACTTCCAAGCTTCTTCGCCCGACGAACTTGCTCTAGTACGAGCGGCACAGGAACTAGGCTATCTGGCTGTGAATAGGAAGTCTGCCATTTTGACTATCAAGACCTATCCCAACGGTATGGCAAGAGACCCTGTTGTCGAAGAATATGAAATCTTGGATGTCATCGAATTTTCTTCTAAGCGAAAGAGAATGTCGGTCACTGTCCGATTTCCGGATGGACGCGTCTGTGTCATCTGCAAAGGTGCTGACAGCATCGTCATGCAACGTCTCAAGCTGGCCGCCTTCGCAAACCAAAAGATGGTGGAAATTGAAAAGCGAACGAGCATGCGGAAGAGCTTAGAGGCACAGGAAGCCCTTCGCCGCCGAAGCGAACACCACGAGCGACCAAGTTTCACCCGACCGAGCATGTCCAGACCAAGTTTCTCGCTGTCCATGGCTAGGCCCAGCGTGGGCGGTGTATCACGAACAAGCATGGGCACTGCAAAGCTACAGGCTGTTCGCGGCGAACTTGACCACTGGTTAAAGGAACGTGAGAGCGAGGTCGACGTGTCTGATGACGGAAATACGAGTCTGCATTACTCGCCGCGTCCATCTACTCAGCTGCCTAATCGCTCATCACTCGCCCGTTCAGAAACTAGAAATTCAGGCCAATTTGACGAGAACGATCAAGATGAGCTTGTTGAAGAGTCGCTCGTCACCGACGAAGCTACTGTACTTGAGCGCTGCTTCCAACACATAGACGACTTTGCTACCGAGGGACTTCGTACTCTTTTGTACGCTTACCGGTTCCTTGACGACCAGGAATATCTGGGATGGAAGAAGGTGTACCATGACGCTACAACGAGCCTCGTCAATCGACAAGAGATGATCGAGGATGCTGGTGAACTCATCGAGAGAGACCTTGACCTTGGCGGTGCCACTGCGATCGAAGACAAGCTCCAAAAAGGTGTACCAGAAGCTATCGACAAGCTTAGACGCGCCAACATTAAGATGTGGATGTTGACAGGTGATAAAAGAGAAACTGCCATCAACATCGGCCACTCATGTCGCCTCATCAAAGACTACTCCGCTGTGACTGTTCTCGACCACGAGACTGGAACGGTCGAGCAACGGATTGCAGCCACTATCGTCGACATCAACAACAAAAAGGTGGCACATTCAGTCGTGGTTGTGGACGGACAGACACTTGCGTTGATCGAGGCAGACAAGGATCTGCGTAAGCTCTTCTATGAGCTCGCGGTGCTTGCAGACTCGGTCATTTGTTGTCGTGCTTCCCCTAGCCAGAAAGCCGGGCTTGTGTCAGCTGTGCGACGACAGGTCAAGAATAGTATCACGCTAGCTATCGGCGATGGCGCAAACGATATTGCCATGATTCAAGAGGCTCATGTTGGTATTGGGATTACGGGCAAGGAAGGCCTTCAAGCAGCCCGAACGTCCGACTACTCGATTGCCCAGTTCAGATTCTTGGTCAAGCTGCTGCTTGTTCATGGACGGTGGAACTATATTCGAATTTGCAAGTATACTGTCGGCACCTTTTGGAAGGAGTTTCTCTTCTATCTCACCCAAGCGCTCTATCAGCGCTGGGCTGGCTACACCGCTACCTCGCTTTACGAATCATGGTCGCTCAGTATGTTCAACACTCTCTTCACTAGTCTTCCGGTCATCTTCCTCGGCATTTTTGAGAAGGATCTCCTGCCACAGACTCTCATTGCAGTGCCCGAGCTGTACACCAAGGGCCAGCGGAATGGAGGCTTCAATTTCAGAATTTTCCTTGCCTGGATATTCATGGCTTCGAGCGAGGCAATAGTGGTCTTCTTTACTATGCTCGGACTATACGGCCAAGCGACGTTTACCAACGACCAAGGATTGTACGCGCTCGGGTCTCTGACTTTTACTGCCTGCGTCATCTTGATCAGCATGAAGCTGCAGGTCATTGAAAACCACAACAAGTCCATCATGGCAGCTATTGCATGTTTCTTGTCCATCGGAGGGTGGTTCCTGTGGATGATCATTCTCGCTGCAACATACCAGGACAACGTAACGTACAACGTCAGAGGCGGCTTCTTTCACCGCTTCGGCCACAACATACTCTGGTGGCTCGTCCTAATCCTTGTGATCGTAGCAACCATGTGGTTCGAATTCGCCGTGCGCGGTTTCAAGGCAGCATACTTCCCCACCGACGTCGATCTTTTCCAAGTCTACGAACGCGATCTGGACATCCGCAAGCGCTTTGAAGAGGCTTCTGCTTCCGAACTGCAGGCGGGGTGGCATCACGGCAACAAAAAGTCGAGTTTCGAGCAGTTGAGGGAGCAAGAGGCGCAGGAGAGACGGGAAATCGAGATTCAAGATTTGCTTGATAGACCTAGAGTCATGGAGGAAGGGGGAGCCAATGGAGAAGTGGCCGTGGAAGAGGTAAAGATATTTGTGCAGGATGGGCCGACTCGAGCTTCTACAGACATTTCGGAGATGCTGTCGAGGAGGTTTGGTAAGGTACAGTGAGATGGAGGGAAGATGTGAGGGATTAGATGATTATGACTTATTAGGTACTCATGTACATATTTCTTTGGATTCGCTTCTTTTTATTCTGGCGTCATCATGTCTCTGATGTAGCGATATACAATTTTCGCTTGTTGCCGGCTGAAGACGTATGCTCTTTGGTTTTACACAATAATATAGTTGAGCGCGATCATCTCTTTTGATGAAGATGAGCGGTTGTCTGGTCTTTTTTTTTTCGATCTCATGCATGAACGCTTTTTAGGCTTTTTTCGGTCAGCGGGCGTGACATGGGTTCGCCGAAGAATTCTTTGACAGCCGACTGGGGCGGCGAGGCGCACCTCGGGGCGCAAAAACATGGGAGCCTCGAGTTTTCGCCTCGAAATTCCGCTTGTCGGTTGTCGCCGACTCGGCAAGTCACACTCGTACAAATCCCTGTCGCATGATTGGCAGCAACAGCGAACATATGGGATGGCTACAAGTACCATACATTACAGAAATACTCGAGGATGCAGGTAATCAGACCTCGGCAGATTATGATGGTTCGCCAAGTTGGGAGCGTGAGGCGGTTGTACATTGTGCGTTGTTTTCACAGGGCTTGCATGTTTTGTGGCCCAATAGGTACTGCGTAAAGAGAAAGAAACGATGATGCATACATGTAATAATAATAAGCAAAGGCAGGCAACAAGAAGGCAAGCAGACGTTTCCGGCCAGCTGCGGGGGCTGGGAAACGAGAGAGGCGAGATGGGGGGGGGGGGGGAAGTGTCTGGGACAACGTAACAGAAGTATACATGAACGGTTCAGCCATGTCTCTGTTTTCGATCCTGCCCCCAGAAAAAGACGACAAGAAAAAATCTGGATGCGTCGACATGGGAAACGAGGACGTTGTCGAGTCATACAAGAGCAGTACGAATAGGGCCAGCCTCTTTGGCTCTTGTCAATGCATGGTTGTTGTGAGTGCCTGGTACTAAAGTAGCCGGGGGCCGCATGTGGCAAACCAGACAGGCAGGGAATAAGCTCAAACGTCGGTCACGCTTCACACTCGAGCAGGCGTCGCGAAAGGGGAGTGTGGGATTCATTCATGGGATGGTCATGGGAGAATAATGGGGGATCGAGATGGTAAGCAGGATGTAGGCAGTAAGAGAGCAGCGCGAGAGATTGGAAGTCTAAGGGAGGGTGAGAGGGGTGAAATTGCATGTTTAGTAGATTAATGCAAGCGGATTCGTGCAAAGCGAAAGGCCTTGGCCGCCGAGCGTCACAGACAGTTCACATCTTGCCTTGGGCTTGTCTCCTCCTCCCATCAACGTCTCGACTCCCCTTTCGAGTTTTCCTCACCCCTCTCATCTCCATCACCCGCCATCGACATTTCCATCTTCATTGCCGCATGTTATGAACCATACAGTCTTAGCCTGCATTGTATAGAATCGCAGTTCTTAGCCCGCCCCTCCGCTTCTCTCTCTCTCTCTCTCTCTCCCTCCTCGACCGCCTCCACCTCTCGGTCCACTCCGCCATAATACGCCCCGTCTGTCCGGCTCCTGGAACAACTCGCACCACCGGATTTTTTTCGTCTTTGAATCTGCCGTCCTCGACTCTTCGGCGAGGATTTTTCCTGGTAAAAGATTGCGACACGCAGAGGTCGGCTTGCTGTCAGCGTTGGGCGCCGACAGCCACTGTGACTCGAGTTGAAGCCCTCTTGAATTGCATGGCCGGTGTCATTTTCTGATTACTCTGTTGCATTGCCGGTGTTGCGTAGCTCTGGTGAGTAACAACAACATGGCTTTTCTTCGTCCGTCTCCGGCGCTGACGCCTGACCACAGTCTTTGTTGTTGCCCTCACGTTCTCTCCGTCTCCATCATGCGCGAGGCCAACTTTAGCATCCCGAGCGCGAACAAGGCCTCGGTCGGCATCACGCCTGCCCTCTATGATCGTCGCGCCCTCGACTGCACCTCGACCCTCCCGTTGATCAACTCTCTCAACAACCTCACCTACCTCACTACGTCATCCGCACGCATCCGCGACATTCTCACCGTCGACGGTGGCGTCGAACGCCTCGTCTGTATTCTGAAGGAAGGTCGAAGCAAGGATGCCATGGAGAGCTGGAAATGGAACTTGGCTTTCCAATGCGTCTTTAACATTGGTGTGCGTGGCTCCGAAGCCGTACGCACACGCGTTGTCGAGGCCGACATGGTGCCCGTCGTGGCCACGCTACTTGACAACTATATTTGCGCCATGGAGAAGCTCAAGAGGAGGGCCGACGACGACGCCAGACGTACTCCCACCGCCTTCAACCCGTTCCCCAATCTCCAGAGCCCCAGACGCGCCAGTCGCTCCCCTTACCAATCCAGCAGAGGCGAACGCACCCCCAGAAGATCGGTCCCCCCGCCCATCGACCTCCCTGTCACCGACGACCAGCCCATGGCCGAGTTGCAACCGCTGCCTCGCAACACCAGACTCGACTTTAACCGCCAGCTTCACGTCCGCCCGCAGTCGTCTCCTCAGATCCGGTCAGAGCAGCTTTCTCGCCAGGCCCTGCGTCCCGTGCGTGATGCAGACCGCCTTCCATCCATGCTGCCCAACCTCAACCCCGAGCTGAGCTCGCAGCCCCAGTCGCCCACAACACCGAGTGCGATTGCTCCTGCCAGCCCTCGCAGTGCCCCTAGTCTGAGCCGCAGGAGACTGTCTATCCGCCACCAGCTGTCCATCTCGGGCAACTGGGAGGACGAGCAAAGCGACGACGCAGTCCAGGACACTTCCGACACAGCCGAAACCTCGCCCGAGCCCATGGTCGACATCCAGACCGACATCAACATGCAAGACATGGCCCAAGACGAGCCTATGCTCGAGGGCAGTGCCACTCCGGTAGCCATGACTGTGCCCACGGTCGATGTTTCGGACTCGGATGCTTTTATCGGCCACGGCTTGCTGCAGGACGGCAGCATCAACAATCAGACTCCAACACAGACCCAGCCCGGCTTCCCTCCACCTCAACAACTACCTTCTGTCGATATTATTAACGCAACCCCTCCTGCGCTTATGCCTCCTCGCCCAAGTGCTCCCTTCGTCTCGGCTCCGGCTCCGCTTGCCGCCGCACTTCCTCGTGATGAAGATGTCATCATGTCATTACAACTTCTCGCCTACGTCTCAAAATATTGCAATCTCCGCTCATACTTCCAGGCCTCGCATCTAGTGCCCCGCCTCAACATTGACGCCGAGCTCAAGACTTTGGATGCTGACTACGACCCCACACAAGCCTTCACCGGACCTACTCAAGAAGAACTCGAGGAGGCTTGGGACAATGAGTTTGTCGAGCAACCCGCTTACAACATCTTCCCGTTGATCGAGAAGTTTACCATCCGATGCTCAAGCTCTCGCCAGTCTCTGTTGCCAACATCTGCGCAGCAAAGCGAGACGATGCAATACTGGGCAGGTGTGGTCATGCGAAATCTCTGCCGCAAGGACGAAAGCCGCGGTGGCATCCGACAATGCGCATACTGGAAGTGCGGCAAGTGGGAAGAGTACACTCGACAGTTTGCTAAATGCAGACGCTGTCGGCGTACAAAGTACTGCAGCAAAGAGTGCCAGAAAGGTGCGTGGGGAAGCCACCGTTTCTGGTGTGTGGCAGCCGAAGAAGGCAAAGAAGGAGAAAACTCCCGACACCACCACCATCATCAACACGGACATGGCCACTCGCACCCGCATCAACGCCACCAGCAACATGGACAAGGCGAAGGGGCATCAGCGGCAGGACAAGCGGCAGGTTCGTCGTCGTCGTCGCACGGCGAGCCATCACGCTCTAGATTATCTTGATAACGAACTGGATCTATACGGCACACATTTTTTCTTTGTCTTTTTCCTTCGGCTACGATGACATTTTTTCTTTTTGAGGCCGAATGGGAAAGAGTGTTAATCTGGGAGGGAGGTATTGATCAAGCGGCTCTGAGGCCACGGAGGGGGTAATAGAGCTCCCTTGTGGTGGCCAATTTTGACGAATCATTGCGTAGGCGTTTTTTGAAGACAGGCATTTCTTTGTTCAGCGTCCGTTTTTTCCCTTTGTTTTGTAGCCAACCATTGCGGTGGAGAAGAAATGCTGATGTTTTAGTATCCATTACAATGGATACGCTCTTTCATAACCGACTACTACTACTAGTATTTGTATTTGTTCCTGCATGTTGCGTATGTGTGGTTTCACTGTGCAACTGCATCGTCAGCAGACAGCAAGTGGGGCCGGGGTAGATGCAAGCGATAACGCGGCAAAATGACAATAATAATAAGCAGGAACCGTGCGTTCGGAAAGCCAGCGGTATCCAGATAAGGAAGGAAGAACAGATGCGCTGGGCAGTGACACAGCGGTGTTCCTGCCAAGTGGTGAAGACAATGGTCTGGTGATGGCCACTGCGACTGCCCTTTTTGAACCATCCTAATTGATACGACTCCTATTCCTCTGGGCCGTGGACGGTGAAGAGAAGAAGAAGAAGAAGAAGAAGAAGAAGCATCGAAACATTCGGATCTGCATTGGAACGCTTGGCCCTTGGATGACGACGAAGACGAAGGGCATGAGTGTCGCAGCACTCGACGAGGATGCACGCAGACCGCTGCTCAGTCACAACAACCACATGATAGACGTCACAATGCAACAGCCGTCGTCGTACTGGACGCAGGAGAAATGGCGGCGCGTGGTTGGGCTGCTTCTGCTGTTCACGACGGTGGTGCTGTGGACGGCGTCTAACTTTATGGCCTCGGTATGTCGTTTCGACGTTTCTTTCTACCGGTGCACAGTGACTGATGGGTTTCTGCAGACTTTGTTCGCCGACAACACGTACTCGAAGCCATATCTCGTCACTTACGTTAATACCGCCTGCTTCATTGTCCCGCTGGTCCCTGTCCTACTGCGTCGTCTATACCGCAGCGGCTCCCTCAAGACGCCGAGATATGCTGCGCTTGCCCAGGAAACCCATGAAGAAGAAGGAGCCAATACACAGGACGACACTGCCTCTTCACGAAAAGCCCGCTCTCATCATGACACACCATCCATCGTGCCCTTGTCTCTGCGCGAGACGGCCTTCCTCAGTCTGGAATTCTGCATGCTCTGGTTCCTGGCCAACTACTTTGTCGCCGCCTGCCTCGGATACACCACCGTGGCTTCATCCACCATTCTCACCTCCACCAGCAGCATCTTCACGCTCCTTCTCGGCTGTCTCGTCGGCGTCGAGGTGTTTAGCTTGCGCAAACTCTTGGGCGTATTGGCCTCTCTGCTCGGCGTCATCTTGATCTCTTCTGTCGATCTCTTTGGCGACAATGACGATGGCAGAGGGCTTTTCCCGCATAAATCGCCGAGGCAGGTTGCGCTTGGCGACGCCATGGCTTTGCTGAGTGCCGTGCTCTATGGCGTGTATGCTGTTTTGATGAAGAAACGCATTGGCGATGAGAGGAGGATCAGCATGCCCGTGTTCTTCGGCCTGGTCGGACTGTTCAATGTCGTCTTGCTCTGGCCTGGGTTTTTGATCTTGCATTATACCCGTGTTGAGACCTTTGAGCTACCTCCGACCTCGAGGGTTACGGCCATTATCCTTGTAAGTGTTTCCCCCTTTTTTGTTTTCTCTACCTGCATTTGCTGACGGCTTTATACAGGTAAACTCTCTCAGCTCTCTACTCTCCGACATTGCCTGGGCCTACGCCGTTCTCCTGACTTCGCCCATTGTGGTCACCGTGGGCCTTTCCACCACCATCCCGCTATCGCTGATCGGCCAACTCATAATCAACAACCAGACCTCGCCCGCTATTTACTGGTTGGGCGCTTGCGTCGTCGTGCTTTCGTTCATCTTTGTCAATCACGAGGAGGATGCCGTGGTGGTCGGAGTGGATCCTAATGATGGGGAGGGTGAGGCCTGATTCAGGTCGAGGGAAGCTGGGGGCTGTTTGCATCTTGGGAATGGAGGAGTTTGCTTTTTTTTTGGAGTGGTGCATTCAACCTGCATGGCATGGTATTAGAAACACGCGTAGATTGTTGTTCTCTTTGGTCGGCTTTGCAATCGGCGGTCCTCCTTTTTTCCTTTTCTTTTTCTCTTTTCTCTTTTCTCTTTTCTTTTTCTTTTTCTTTTCTATATGAACGTTGACGATTATTTTTTTTTCTCAATATTCTTTACCTCTCGCGTGGATTTTGATTTCTCGTCGATTACTATGGTGGTATATCCCGACTTGTTAGAATATGTTTTGCTTACATGTAGGTAAGACTTACAATGTGTCGTATGGGAATTAAGAGAATTATGATATCTGTTCTCTATCACTCTGATCGTTCTTTCAAGGACACTCTCACCCTTTTCATTGCTCTCTAAACTACTCCACTTGTCTTCTATAGACACTTTACCCTCTCGCTATCCTCCCTATCCTCTGTACGAACGAACACTCCACCCCCATTTCTAATCCTCCTCTCCTACCATCTAAAAAACCCGCCCTTTCTAAAAGATTTAGGAGGAGGGATGCCACTTTCCTCCCATATATAAAGAAAACAAAAGGCCCTGAAAAAAGAAAGACAGAACGAAACTTAAGATGTACCGCTGCAACCCACAAAGTCGTTTCCCGAAGCTCCGGTGTGCGTGATTGCGCCCGCGTACTGGCCGTTCGTGTTGAAGACGACGCGGTCCGCGCCTGGGGAGCCGCCGGTGAAGACGCCGTTGGTCCTGTTTTGTTTGCGACATATGTTAGTCGTCTACTTGGACGGTAGGAAGAGAGAAGAGAAAAGAAAAGATGATGAGATGGGGCATGTAGAAGATCCAGAGGAGAAAGGTTAGGGAAGGTAGAAAGAACTTACTTGAGGGGGAACTCCTGGTAAGGGCCTGCGACGGGGAAGTCGAAGCCTTCGTAGTTGTTGTATTGGTGAGGGTAGCTTGAGCTGCCGTATGTGATGCCTTTTAAAACCTCTGGTTTTAGCATTTTTCTTGTATCTTTTTATGTTTTTTCATTTTTGATCTTTGCTCTCTTCATTTCTTTCTTTTCTTCTTTTCTCTCTCTCTCTCTCTCTCTCTCTCTCTCTCTCTCTCTCCCTCTCCCTCTCCCTCTCTCTCTCTCTCGTTACTCTATACACACATGCATCGTTTCCCCACTCCCTCCCTTTCGAAGCAAAGCCACAGGGTGAAAAAAAGAAAAAGAGTAAACATACCGTTTTGGTAATCACCGTATCCTGCGTTGAATGCAGCACGCACTTGGGAAGAAGAGTAGCTGGTGCTTCCGCAGGTCGTGGCCGATTGACGGGTCTCGAGGAGCTCGGTGGGCAGGGCGAGAGCTGTTGCTGCGAAGAGCAGGGCTGTTGTGATGACCGAGGGGAAGTACATCTTCGTGTATATTTATAAGAATTTCTCTTCTTCTTTTGTATTCGGGATTGAGGGGAGGATAGGAAGGGCTAGCGAAAGATGTGACTTTTGGGAGAGAAAGCGATAGTTGGTGCGGTATTGGATGTTCTTCTGGTGTTTTTTTTGAAGACAAAAGATGGCAGAGGGACACAGGGGTATTTAAAACATGCTGTGTAGCTATGCTCCGTCTCTCTTTGTGTCTGTGATATCTCTCACCTTCACCTCTTTCTCACCTTCTTATCATTGATTGGCGGAGACCATTATATCAAGCTTTAGCAAACATGTCTGCAGGAGATATCCCTCATATATTTCCTGCTTCATCCAATCGCTGAAACGCGAACCAACCCCCCCATGTTGTTAATGCAAAGCAGAAGGAGGGGGGCGCTTGATTGTAGATCTCTCTCCCTGGGGGACCTGCAGAGAGATGGCGAGTATTTGTTAGTGCAAGGGTATATCTTTGGATAGAGATCCCTTTCGTTGCCTTCCTATCCGGGTGATGCGCCCCTGAATATCTATTATATGTATTTTTTTTGTTTTTTTTCTTCGTATAACATAGTTTCCGAAATCTCGCTAGCAATATGTGAGTATACCGAGGTCTGCGTTCTTCTGGTCTCCCGGGAGGGGTATCACAAAGAGGTGCTTGTGAACATGTAATTGCAGTCCCAGCCAATGATTTAAGCTTGTGGGAAGGCATGTGTACTCAGGAAGTCCACAGCCTCGGCCGAAACATTGGAAAAAAGTGTTGCATGTTCTGCTTGCATGCGCAAGTGTGCATGTAGGTTGAAATGAGGGGTGGAAAACAAGCTACCGAGGGGAGAGAAGGCAACAAAATTGATCGACAAAAAATGGCATGGCACGAGCCGCCCCACACTACAATATCATTTATGTTATTCTTGGCAGTCAAGGTATTGGCATCTCTTGGTCTTTTTCTCCCTTCCTGTCTCTATCAAGGTGTGAACCGGACATCGCCTGTTGTGTTTTTGTCATGCTCTGATATCGCCTGCTAATTGTCATTGTTGCTTGTCAGCTAATGATAAGATGCCATGTGCAGGTGAAGATCAAGGCGAGCAGATGAGTAACACGAAGCGGTGAGATGTGATAGGTCAGAGTGGTATTATTGCTCACCTCCGGCTGTGTACCTAGGAAGGGCAGAAGAAAACTGGTTTCAAAGGACATGATACGTTTGCCATTCGTCATAGCTAGATTCTGGACTAAAAGGCAAAAACTGCCGATTATTGCAATCGACCACTCGTTAGTGTTTTCCATTCTAGCACTCCTCCCCTTACACCTAAAGCTCGAACGACGCTGTTCAAGCTGCAAAATACGACAAACAGTCTTAACAAGAAACACCGTACTCCCAACCTTAAAACATCGCAATCGCAGATCTGCAAAGTCTCGCGACACAAAACAACAAAGCATGAATATCAAAGACAGCATAACGCAGTCTATCGAATGGAGTACCATCTTCGAGTTTACGAGAGACAATGGTCCTTCTAACCCAATCTGCGAACACACTATAGCAGGCCTCACATCACGCATCAGCGACAAAACCCCCTCAAGTCATCAATCCGACGAAGAGCTAGAAAACCGTGTACGCGCGGTATGGGACAGCATACTTTACGTAGCATCCCACCCGGGCCCCTCCCACCGATTTTTGGGTGGTCGTTCGTTACCGGAACAAGACCACCATATCTCTCTGCTTGATCTGCTCAAGACAATGGTGACTGTCCCTCCAAACGACAAGAACGGAGAAGCAGGGGTGCTCAACGACCATAAACTCTGGAAAGACGGACAAGCACCCGCAATAGACGGCAAGAAACTCTGGCAAGACTTGCCTCTGTTCGGCCAACAAGTCCGCTCAGCCTGGAACTTCCCTTCGGACTCCAAAACCCTAGACGCAGAAACAAGCAACATGTGGGTAAACGTCAACGCCTTTATGGCAAAAGTCACCGCCGCAGCTTTCGACCAAAACGGCCAGGTGTCGCCAACTTACCACGTACTGGATTTTTCTCTCTACGGCATCTGGGCGCTTAGAAGCGCGTTGGAGGAAGACCTTTCGATGCTAGGCTGTCAACACGCCATCGACGGTTCCATAGGTGCAGCAACCGTTTGGATCCTCCACGCCGGCCCTACCCTCGGATCTCTCTCACACCAAAAGAAAACTTTTGATGGCAAAGTCGCCAAACCGGGTTTCGTTTGCAAAGACAAGGAATGGCGGGGTTATAGCGAGGAAAGATGGCAGTTTTGGATAGAGCGGCTGGGCAAAGTAACGGAAATGGTGCAGGACGAGTATGTCAAGAGTTTGGTGGGGAACGCAGTAAAGATCATGGTGGGAGAGAAGACTCCGGAAGAGAAGGAATAAGGGAAGGGCCTTCTTCTGCATCAGTTTCTCAGGCCATTCTACCGTGACTCTTCATCCTGAGTTCAATGTTCCATGGTTTCTCATGAATTAAAAAGGGTTGTATGCTCGAACAGTTGAGAGAACAATACTTAGAGGCAAAATCGAGAAGGAGCTGTTTCGATTTGGAGTGCTCTCGGGAAGAGGAATGAAATTGGACCTGTTCTCATGAAAAATTTTCAACTCCACCCCCTATCTCAAGCCCATCCACCACCTTTACCACCAAATCCACTGCTCTCCTCAACCTTATCCTTCCTCCCTCCACCACCTTGACCTCTCTGACTCTTTTGCTGCGCCGCCTCATGCTTCCTCAACTCCTCCGGGACCCTGCTGATCGAACTCTTGCCCAACATCTGCTTCAAATCATACAAGACGTCGTTATCCTCGGGTCCCAAGAATGTAATGGCCACACCGCTCTTGCCAGCACGACCAGTACGACCGACGCGATGGGTGTAGGATTCAATGTTGGTGGCCATGTTGAAGTTTACGACGAGCGAGACGTCGCTGACGTCGATACCGCGACCAGCCAGGTCGGTGGCAACGAGGACTTCGGTTTTGCCGTCGCGGATGGACAGCAGGGCTGCTTCTCTTTGCTCTTGGGTTTTGGATCCGTGCAATGTGACGGCAGAGTAGCCCATGCGTTGGATGTCCTTGGCCACGGCGTCGCAGTTGCGCTTGATGTTTACAAAGACGATGATGGGCGGTGCGAATTCGCGCGAAGACAGGATCTCGGCGAGACGCTTTTTGCGCTTGTCTTCGCCGCTCACGAACTCGACGCGTTGTTCGACGGTGTCGACTGCTTCGCCTACGTTGCCGATTGTCACAATGGCGGGCCTGCGCAGGTATTTGCGGGCGATGCGTTCGACGGCGGCGGGCATGGTGGCAGTGTACATCATTGTTTGCCTGTATCTACCGCGCTCGCCGACGTGCATCTGCATTGCTTGACTGTCTTCTGCTTCTTCAGTATCCGGCTTTTCATTGCCGACAGGCAGGGCGTCGAGAATTTTATTCACGGGCTCTTCAAAGCCTAGATCTATCATGCGGTCTGCTTCGTCCATGATGATGTAGCAGCATTGAGACAGGACCAGCACACGACGTTCGATGCAGTCGACTAGACGACCTGGAGTGGCGATGATGATTTCGGCTCCGTTGCGGAGGTTGTATGCTTGTTCTTCGATCGAGTGACCGCCGACGATGGACACACAGGTGAAGCCAAGGGGTGTTGCGAATTTCTTTGCCTCAATCTCGATTTGTTGGGCCAGTTCGCGAGTGGGCGCCAGAATGATGGCATAAGGACCGTCGTTCTTGGTGAGTTCGTTTAGAGCAGGCAGTTCAGAGATGTAGACAAGCAGTGGAAGGAGGAAAGCGGCAGTTTTACCGGAACCAGTCACGGCAACACCAATCAGATCACGAGCCTGCATAGCCACAGGAATAGCAGCCCGTTGGATGGGAGAGGGATCGGTATAGCCAACCTGCTCAATGACTTGTAAGAGTCGCTTGGGCAGACTTGACTCGTGCCAGTAACGCATGGGATTCGGGATGGAGCCACCCTTGGTACTGATGGTGAAATCTTCCTTGAAGATGCGCCAATCGCGCTCGCGCATCTGGGACAAATCCTTCTGGCTCCAGTGTTGATCGATGGCATTGCGGCTCTCGTAGGCCTTTTGTCTCTGCTTCATCTCCAGGAGCTGCTGTGCCCGTTGTTTTCCAGTCTCCGGGTCGCGTTCCTGCAACAACTTGGCATACTTTTCGGCGGCTGTCTCGTCTCCATCTGCATAACCGCCCAGCCTGGCAGCCGGAGCAGCGCGGTCCTTGTATAGCGGGTCGGTGTTTGCGCTGGTGTCCTCTTCGGTGTTCCATTCGAAATTGAACTTTTTCTCCGTCGTCCTCTTGCGCTTCTTTTGAGCCGAGAAGTTTGACTGATTCTGCTCAGCGCCCATGTATCGTTGGCGGATCAGAGCCTGTTCGGCGTCTTCCGGAGTTGGTTTCTTTGCTGCCTGCTTGCCGTTGGTGGTGCCGTTCTGCTTAGGAGGGCCCATGTCATGGCCTCTGTTGTGTTGTTCCTTGTTTCTCCAACCGGCGGGTCCTGACGGCGGCGGTGCTCCTCTTTGACTTCGTGGGCCAGTAGGGATGGCCGGGCGCCCGTCTCTATTGACGGCTGCATCAAACGACGCGCGATCTGTCTCTAACCTCCTCTTTGCCTCTTGGGCCTCTTTCTCTTCCTTCTCCTTTGCTTTCCTCTCTCGCTCAGCCCGCGACAAGAATTTTGGCTTCATGGCGGCCGCATCTTGTTGTTTTTTCCGGGCCAGAATCTCCTCGATATCCAGTGGCTGACTCTTTGGCTTTGCTGTGCCCCATCCTTTCTTCTGCTTCTTTGTGATCGAAGGGCCAAGTTCTGCTTCGTCTGGTTCTGTTGTCGGCGGAGGAGGTGGTGGTGCGGGCATGTTGGCGTCTGACGGCGGCGGCGGCGGGAGGTTTACATCTTCCGAGGGCGGCGGCGGCGGCGGTGGCGGCAGGTCAGACGGAGGAGCTGGCGGAGGAAGACTCATGATTGTGATGTGTGATATTCTGCGCGAGGGGGTTCTTTGTATGAAGGCTTCGCTCCAAATAGGCAGTGATGGATTCAAGCAATTCACATGTGATCTGCGGGATGTGGCCAAGGAAGGGGCGTCATTCCACTTTGATCAATCTTTCCTTTCTGTCTGCATTTTCTGCTACCTACATGTAGCAACGCATAATGAGCAGCGCATTGGGTCTGGGGGCATATTCCAGCAGTGAAGACGAAGATGGACAAGAGCAACAGCAACAAAACCCCATAGAGATTGATCAGCCACAGCCTTTGCGCTCAGAAAGGAAAGAGCAATCACATACGGAAGGAAAACAGCAGGTACAGCCAACCCCTCTGAAGCCGAGAGTCAAGGTACGCAAAGTAGAACTGGGTAGCTGCTGATCAAAAATCGCCGCTTAGGCTATTGTTACACCTACGCCTATCTTGCAAGAAACACCACATCCGACGCCTGCCATAACCAATGATGCTGCTGCACCTGGTCCCCTGCTGGGTCCGGCAACTGGTCCAATAGCAGGTCCAGCTGTCGCTCCTTCCTCAATGCCGGCTACGGACCAGGCAGAAGGAGAAGACGCTCCATCACCGTACACTGCAAACCGCCTCATGCTGCAGAACTTCACCATGCCTCTAGTCCCAAACTTTGACATTCCGCCATCACCACCAGGTTCGCCTCCGCCAGAGTCGACGGCCAAGTTTGCGAGATTTCTTGATCTCAAGCAAAAGGGAACACACTTCAACCAGCGACTCTACCAGTCCTCGGCCCTGCGCAATCCAGGCCTCTTGCCCAAACTGATGGACTTTGCCGGTATCAGTCAGGACGACTCATATGCTACTTCATGGTCGAATGAGCGCGTTGTTGCGACCAAGTTTCCCGAATGGGCGTATGGAGACAAGCTTGTGGCCGCCCACGAGAAGATTGCAAAGAAGAAAGAACAGGAAAAAGCCAGTAATCCACGACAGTCGCTGGACTTTGTGCCAGCAAAACAACAAGACGTCATAGCAGGAGTGGAGAGAAAGACACAAGGCAGACGAGGTCTGGGCTTTGACAACCAGAGACCCAGGTAGGACGACACATCACCAGCCGCAGAATCGCTCGGCCCTCATCTTGATACCCTCCCAGCTATTGAGCTTTGGGCGAACATCAAGATAGAAATTAAGAGACTTGCCAGGCTTGCCCTCATTCTTGCCGGCATAAAAGTCAATGACGTAGTCGATGTGTGTGCCACAGCGGTCCACGATCCAGTCGTGTCTATCAAAGGGCTTCGAGTAGCCCAGAAGCGAGTTGAAGCGTGCGCGAGGCGTGAGCTCTTTGGACTGGCCCATGAAGGACACCAGACGAGGGCCTCCGCAACTGAATAGTCACATTAGCTCAACCGGCGGGATGCACTAGATGAATCAGACTCACGCTTCTGAACCCCTGCCTTTCTCCCATGCCTTGATCTCTTTCCACGCCTGCTCGTTGACGGCATTGTGAATGGGCACGATTGTACGCATGTCGGCAGCGTCGGGGTCGTAGTTTTTGCGTTTCATGGCATTGAAGAACATTTCCTCGGACGGGTAGATCCAGTTGCCCGATTTCTTGTCCACTCCTGACTCTTGCTCGTTGTTTGCCGGCGCATGTGTGCTGGCGGAAGCGTCGTGGCCCTCTGCAGAAAGAGATCGTGGAATGGTCGAGACTTCGCGGAAAGTGTCAAGGGCGCCTCGTTGAGCAGTCGAGAGCATTGCCAGATCCTTGGGGATGGCGGCCAGCCAGGCGCCATGATCCAGAGAGTAGCGTGTGAATATGCCAGCTTGTCGGAGGTCGAGAGGGGTGTTGTTGTTGGGTTGACCGAGGTCGAGAGGAGCAGCGTTCGGCGCCGTCCATGTCGACTGTGGCGGAGGTGATGGAGGTTCTTGCGGTTTGACCTTTTTGGCATGATCTAGCCATGCCTGACGGGTTTCGTGGTCGACGGGACAGCCTGCGCCATCTCCTGCTCCTGCTGTTGCTGTCATTTTCGGCTGCGTCAAACAGATGACTTTCACATGTCGGAAACAAAAAATGGAAGGCACTTTCCCGCGGATTACTTGCCAAGATGGCCGACATCAAGGCCAAGAGCGTGGAGTTGAAGCTCCATCGCGTCACTCGCAGCTCCAGCAGTCAATCATCAATCACACACAATCCGCATCGTCTTATTTACTCAGCCGCTCCAAGCTCCTCAGATATCGAGCCTGCACTGCCTTTCCATACTCGTCACATCTCACCTCAACTCAAGATGAACCACTTCCCTCACGGCTGGGGCAGAGTGAGCTCCTTCTCCGTCTCATGCGACACTCGATACTAATGGCCTATACAGCCTAGAGATGATGTCTACGGTGCATACGACCACTCGCACTTTGGTGCTCAAGATCGCTCAGGTCCCACTCAACATACCCAATCACCCATCGTCACTGGTACTTCGGTCATTGGTCTCAAGTACAAGGACGGTATTGTCATTGCCGCCGACAACCTAGGTATTCCTCATCCCTCCTTCTTCCCATTATCAAAAGTCTGACTCCCCCAAGCGTCGTACGGCTCTCTCGCTCGCTTCACCGACGTCAAGCGTCTCCGCGTCTTCAACAAACAAGCCATCGTCGGCTTCGGTGGCGACGTTTCCGACATGCAATACCTCGACCGCCTTCTCAATACGCTGAACATCAACGAAAATTACTCGTCCTCCGACGAAGCTACTCAACTATCGGCCAAGAATCTCTACACCTACCTCAGCAAAGTCATGTACAAGCGCCGCACAGACTTTAATCCTCTGTGGAACGCCCTGCTCATCGCTGGCCTCGACGACAACAAGAAGCCCTTCCTCGCCAGTGTCGACCTTCTCGGTACCACATTCAGTGCTCCTACGCTCGCTACGGGCTTCGGTGCCCATCTCGCGCAACCCATCCTCCGCCGTGCTGTGCCCGATGAGGCCGCTGCTGCCAAGTTGACAAAGGAAGAGGCCGTCGCGACAATCAAGGAGTGTATGAAGGTTCTCTTCTACCGTGATGCCAGGAGTTCAGACAATTACAGTATCGCCGTTGTCGAGGCGCAAACTGGGGTCGATCTCAAGGAGAATGAGAAGCTCGAAAACCAGAGCTGGGCGTTTGCAGAAGGTATCAGAGGCTACGGCACCCAAACAGCATAGATGGGCATCATGACATGAAGGCGTTATCCTCCTCTTTTTCTAGAATTTTTCTCTTCCGCACCAATGTGTACTACTGGACGAGCAAGACCTTTTGTGATGCTCGGCCTTGCCTGCTTTGCACGTGTTTCGTGATGGTTAGAAATACTCGAGCCTTTGCATCTTCTGCATCTGATATTTTGGAACCTGACACGATCGACGATCCATCTTCAGCAAAGTCCACACCTTATTACTATACTGATTCAGGTTCGTTGGCGGCAATGAACGTCAGATGCAGTCGAGGCAATAATAACATTGGGAGCCCCATCGGCCACTGACGGTTACAGACGATTCACGCCGTCCGCGTCCTGTTTCATATTTGACGGCTGTTGTTAAAGCCTTTCCACTTTCTCCTAATATTTCCACTTCCATCAGCGGCGCAATTGGCCGCTGTTCAGGCTGGTTCGACACTGTTTCTGAGTGAGGCTGTTGGCTTTCTCTCCGCCACATCAATCTTCTGGATGTGCAGGACACACGCCACCCATCACAACACCAATCAATGAATCTTCTGACTTCCGCCTTCTGGAAGCTGGTTCCTAGCATGTTCATGAACTCGAGAATTGGCAACCAGTGCCATGTTTCAGATTCTAGCACGTACACTGTGGTCTCTTCGACCAACAGGTGCTTTAACCGTGCACACTCGTGTCTTTGTCATCGCCGGCCTTATTCTCTTGAGATATTTGGTAGGTCGTCACGGTGCCGCAGATGATACCTTGTCCCTGCCAACGAAGCATTCGGCACTCGTTGGGGGTGCTGCCTTCCACACGTGGCAATAGAACTAGGTACCTTCCATTTTCCACAACCCTACTGGCCTTTCTTTTCTTTCTTCTCTGCGATAAGGATTCCCTTTCTTCACTTTGGGCATTTTTGCCGTTCCAGTCGTTACCTATTTGCAAGCGCTCCTTCTCTCCTTTTCTTCTTACCTTTTCTTCTCTCCGTCCATGACTGGTGGTACTGGGGACATTCGCACAAAATGAATGCTTCAACGACAAAAACAACGCCGGCTCGTCGACCGCCGCCAGGAGAGACCAGCAACCTGCAAAATCCTCCAAGCATGGGATATCAACAAACGATATGCAATGTGCTATGTCTATTGTTTGTCACCCTCTTTGTGGGCATGAGGATCTATACACGGATCAAACTGGTCAAATCTGTCAGCTGGGATGACTGTAAGTTTTCTTTGTCCTGGGAGAGACGGTCTATCTGACAGTAACAAAACAGACTTGATCATTTTTGCAACATGTGTCTTCTTCATCAATGTTGGACTCTTCCAACTGATGGTCAAATTCGGTCTGGTAAGTGTCTTGCATCCATCTCAACCTACATCCTCTTCTAACACAATTCTAGGGCACACACCTGTGGAACGTCAGCGCTACGGATTTCTCACCACATTTCCTACGCCTATGGACCTTTGCAGCCATGCTTTACTCGCTTTGCATGCTACTCGTCAAGGTCTCGCTGTTGGTAATGTATCGACGCATCTTTCCCGTCAATTGCTTCCAGTACTTGTGGTGGGGATGCATGGTTTGTACGATTGGATATGGACTGGGAGGAATCTTTGCGAGTTTATTTGCTTGCTTCCCAGTTGAATCTGCCTGGTATGTTTTTTTCTTCTTATACGTTGAGATGTACCTGGACTCGCAGCTGACCTTGGAACCCTCTCTGTTGCAGGGATCTTGCTATTACGGTCACGACTCACATTGACATGAAAAGCTTTTACATCGGCAATGGTATCTTGAACATCATCAGTAAGTGTTCAGAACGCTTCGGATCCAATTCCGACAAGGTCTAACGATGAATTTCAGCGGATCTGATGATTCTTGCCTTGCCTATGCCAATTGTCTGGAGTCTCTCCGTTGGGCTGAGACAAAAAATCACAATCAGTCTATTGTTTCTCCTGGGTTCACTGTGAGTCTTTCCCTCTTTCTCTTCCAGCCACAAACACAGTGTACTCAATCTTTCGAACAGTTCTTGCGTAATCAGTCTCTTGCGACTCCTCAGCATCGTTATGTGGATCCACATCGGTAACGACGACCTCACATACGATACCCAAGGCATTATCATATGGTCAGCAATCGAGCTAGCAGCTGCCATAATCTGCGCCAACGTCGTCTGCCTCCGCCCCTTCGTGAGCCACCATCTACCCTTTCTCTCCAACTTCAGCAAGCATGCATCAAAAACCCTGTACGATGATGCGCCGACCACAATTGGCGGGGGTGGTAAGCGCTTGAAGAGCAAGAGTGCCGGTAGCACTGAAGAATTTCCTGACCTCTTCAGCCCCACTCATGACCTCGAGTCTGGCATCTTTGACGGCACGCAAGAAATTGAGATGGCAAATTACCAGAGTCTGCCGCGCGAACTCTGCCCATTGGCAGAAACGCCGAGCTTTGAGCTGGAATTTGAATTCAAGGATCCATCTGTACCTTCTACACCTTACAAGTCGACCCCAGAGGAACTAAAGGCACGGCGAGAACACAGAAGGACAATGTCCTCCAAGTCGGCCAAATCAAGGAGAAATACAATGTCTTACGCTAAACACGGCTATCGACCATCGAACGGCAATGTGACGATTTGCTCAAGCAATAGAGCTTCACTTGTCAGCAGACGCAGTAGAGCAAACACGCTTACTTCGGGCGCCTCGGACGCAGAAGATAGCCAAGCCTGGAAATCGGAAGCAGAAGAGTTCACAGAGGGATTGCAACGCAAAGCCAGTGCGGCTTCAATGGCGAGCAGGCGAGCCCGCAGAGAGAAAGCAAGGAAAATTTCAGCCGAATTTACAGAGGGCCTACAGCGGAAAGCCAGTGCGGCTTCAATGGCCAGGAAACAAAGTCTCAAAAAGAGCGCTGGTCGCAAGGAAAAGAAGACGAAAGAGCAGAAGAGGGAAGAGAAGAAAAAGCAATTGGAGGAGGCAGAGGTGAGGAGGAAGAAGGGAATGGAGGGTGTTACGGTAGAGACGGAGATTCGTGTGCAGACATTCACGCAGGATGCGGAGCCCTATTGGGCCCATGATTGTGTGTATCGTTTATGAAAGGAGAAAGGAAAAAGATGAACGCAAGTAGACAGCTTCATGAACCTGCTGCCCCTGCCTGGCGATTTCACCTTCTAGCAATTTTTTTCATGGTCAATTGCTCTTCTTGGCTGTGCAACAGTGTTGACGAGCATATCCCATGGCTATAAGATGCGTTCAGCGGGACAGGCTGTCATCTGGGTGAGTTGGCCCTAGGCTGTGTGGTCTTTTTGACAACTCAGGATGTTCTCGCGACTGTCAACAGCAGCAGATAGCCAAACAACTGAGTGGCTCATAAAGACTTCAAACAATTGATTCGTCGTTACTCACCTTGCTACCTCAATGTCGAGTCGAGTCGATGACATGAAAGACAGAATTTGCGTCAATGTAGACCACACTGATCAGCGGTATCAAAAGGTGGTTCGGTTCAATCTTGCAGCTAGCTCCCTGGTTTGACACTGATAAGGCTGCCTCATGCGCGAAATCTCGGGCTAATTTGACGCCAAGGATGAGAGATTCTGACAAGCTTCCTTGGGAAATCTTGAGAAAAAGCCACTGAGCAACTGAGCCGTTGTGAGGAGTTGGTTTGGCTGTGATGTAAGGTATGTTCTTGGATGGCCTTTTCACAAGTTCATTGGCTGGTCCACTGGCGAACGGCTACGCCCGGCTTCGACGGATTTCGACTGCTAAAACCGTGTGTCAATTCTCTGCCTACTGACTCTGACCCATGGGTTATCTGTGGAGAAGAAAAGACCCCGAAAATCCCTCGTCAACGATGCACCCACTTAAACTCGGCCGTGAAATATCTTTCACTCAGCAAGAGCGGTGTTAGCGTCGTCAATATGGCTCTCTGATAGCGGTCGGGTCTGCCAGCTAATCAGCATTGGACCTGCAAGCCACCAACGGCAGTGATCTCCTAACTTTATTTGCATCCTTTTCGTTCCGCGTTCCGCGTTCAGCCTTTTGACGTAAATAGAGACGGTGGCACAGGTGTGAACACAGATCATTTTTCTGTGCAACATTCTCGAGTCTTGATTGTCGTCGCATTCACCGAGAGTTCAAGTAGCAAGTTTTTCGCTCCTTCTCCACGACATTTCAAGTTGTGGCGAGCAAAGAGCGCAATCATGGAGAACGATGCAAAGGTCACTCCTGCCGCTGGACAATCCACATCTTCGTCAACTGAAATCCATGTTGGCCAAAACTACAATCAACCAAGATCATGGTCCACTCGCTTTATTGACAGCTTCAAGCGCGACCCCAATGCACACGCGGTTCCTCTGAATCGTGCCGGCGCCGATGGCAAATCTTATGATATTGAGGGCGCTGCGACAGAGACTGCCGAAGCGCCCTTGGCTAGGCATCTTAAAGGGAGACACTTGCAGATGATCGCGATCGGCGGATCTATCGGTAAGAGGACTTTGGCTTGAATTAGATATTCGAATCTTTTTGCTAACTTCAGATCAAGGTACTGGTCTCTTTGTCGGATCTGGTTCAGCACTTGCAAATGGAGGTCCTGCTTCTCTGATCATCGCTTACGGTATCATCGGTGTCATGTTGTACTGTACCGTTCATGCGCTCGGAGAAATGGCCGTCTTGTTCCCAATTGCCGGATCTTTCTCTGCTTACTCGACTCGTTTCCTGGATCCTGCTTGGGGATTTTCCATGGGTTGGAACTATGCTCTCCAATGGATCGTTGTGCTGCCTCTGGAAATCGTAGCCGCTACGCTTACCATTGAATATTGGAATGACTCGATCAATCCGAACGCCTTCGTGGCCATCTTCCTGGTCCTCATCATTGCCATCAACCTGTTTGGTGTCAAGGGTTATGGCGAGATGGAATTTTTGTTCTCAATTATCAAGGTCATTGCTGTTGTCGGTTTCATCATTCTCGGCATCATCCTTGACCTTGGTGGCGGTCCAGATGGCGGTTACATCGGCGGGAGATACTGGAGAGACCCGGGTGCTTTCAACCATGGGTTCAAGGGCCTTTGCAGTGTCTTTGTAACAGCCGCATTTGCCTTTGCAGGGACTGAGTTAGTTGGTCTCGCTGCCGCCGAGACGGCCAACCCTCGCAAATCCCTTCCAACCGCCGTCAAGCAGGTGTTTTGGAGAATCTTCCTGTTCTACATCGTCTCGCTTACCTTGATCGGCCTTCTCGTGCCCTACAATGATGTCCGTTTGATCAACGGCGCCAGCAGCGCCGATGCCAAAGCCAGTCCCTTTGTCATTTCCATCCGAAACGCGGGCATTGCTGGCCTACCCAGCGTGATGAATGCCGTTATCCTGATCGCCGTCCTCTCGGTCGGTAACTCTTCCATCTACGGAGCTTCGCGTACCCTCGCCGCCCTGGCCGACCAAGGCCAAGCTCCCAGAATCTTGGGTTACATTGACCGCAAGGGCCGTCCCATCGTGTCTATTGTCGTGGTATCTGCCTTTGGCTTCCTGGCGTTCCTCGCCGGCTCGGACAAGCAGACCGAGGCGTTCAACTGGATGCTCGCGCTCTCGGGCCTCTCGTCGATTTTCACGTGGGCGTCCATCTGCCTGGCGCACATCCGGTTCCGCAAGGGTTGGAAGGCCCAAGGCCACACGCTCGACGAACTGGCGTACCGCTCGCAGCCCGGCGTCATCGGCTCCTGGATCGGCTTCATCCTCAACTGCGTCGTCCTCATCGCGCAGTTCTGGACGGGCTTTGCGCCCATCGGGTACGCTGAAATGACGACCAGCGAGCTGGTGGAGAATTTCTTTGAGGTCTATCTCGCCGCGCCCGTGGTCATCATCTTTTACGTCGTGTACAAGGTGTGGAAGCGCACGCCGTTTGTCAGGAGCCATAACATGGATTTGCATACGGGCATCCGGGAGCTTAATATTGCAGAGTTGGTTGCTGAGGAGAGGGCCGAGCAGGCGCAGTGGCCGGCGTGGAAGAAGGCGTATAAATTTTTGTGTTAGTTAGGTTTTTTTTTTCTCTTTTTCTTTTTTTTCTCTTTTTCTTTTTTTTCTCTTTTTCTTTTTTTTCTCTTTTTCTTTTTTTTTTCTCTTTTTATTTTTTTTTTCTCTTTTTCTTTTTTTTCTATCTTCTCTGTTCTACTTTTCTTTTCTTTTTGTTTTTATCTTCTTCTCTGTTTTACTTTTTTTTTTCGAAATAGAATATCGATATATATATATATATATGTAATCTTCTCCTTTTCCACATCTTTTCCTCTTTTCTGTCACTATAAAGACTATGTATACTCTCTGCTGCTTCCCAAAATGTCAGATTCAGATTCGAGAGTACTTTGTGTGGAAAAAAAGAAAGGGAAATAATATATGGAAAAACGTTTTCATATCTCTCTCTCTCTCTCTCTCTCTCTCTCTCTCTCTCTCTCTCTCTCTCTCTCTCTCTCTCAAAGAACAAGATTCAATAGAAAAGGACAAAATAAGATAGAAGAAGAACATATTCAACAGATTCGATAAATAACAACGGATAAATTAGAAAAGAATAGATTCAAGAGAAAAAAAAAGAAAAGATTCCAATTTCCGCGAAAAATGTGAATGTGCAATGGAAAAAAAAAGAAAAACAAAGACGCCCAACGAAATGTACAAAAAGAGTACTCCTTTTTCCTTTTTGTTTTCTGCTTCCCCTTCAAAGCCTCACGTTGAAAGAAGGATTGAGCCGAACACTGCAAAAAGTCGACACAAACTTCAGGCCCTCTGCTTCAGCCCACCGGACGAAGGCGCATCCTTGCCGGTAGCACCCACCAGGGCCTCCCCGTTCAACTCGACGCTCGGGATGACGGCCTCGACCTTCTGCACCAACTTGTCCTTCTCCTGCTCCTCGACAATCTCGTCGTCTTCCTCGTCCTCATCACTTCTCTCGTCCCTGACGACACTGCTCCTCACAAACCTCCACAGGATCCTCAAGATCAGCACGAACCAAAACAGATTGACGGCTTGCAGTGCGGCCAGCAACGAGAAGGTGATGATTTGGGAGATCCAGCATTTGTATTGTTGGGTTTCCCAGTTGAGCTCAAAGGGGCCGACGGTGCGGAAGGAGGTGAGGACGGCGTAGAGGATGATGAGGTTGAGGTAGTGGCGGCAGTAGAACCAGACGACGATGAACATGCCAAAGTATGGGGTTGTGATGGGCGAGTCGATGTAGTTGAGGACTTTGGAGGTCTGCAATCGCAAAAACAATCAGTCAGGGGGTTTAGGGAGTGCAAAGCGACAAAGGCTTACGGCAAGGAAAAAGTCGGAAATGTCCATGGTAATGTAGACAGCAATGCCCATGTAAGTGAAATGGAAACGATAGCTCAACCAGATCAAAGCAAGCGTAACGATATGGTGCAAGACCAACTCTTTGAAATCCTTTCTCGGCTTTTCCAACATCAACAACAAGACAATGGCCTGCTGGGCCCAATAGCTGGCCTGCAGCAGATAGTAAGCCTTGAAGACAGCGGTATGGGTCAAATGCGGGAAGCCCTCAAACATGGCCGTAGTGTTGAAATACCACACTGGAGAGCCGTGCATGACGTACAGTCCAAAGGGACCGAAGATGCCAAAGTAAATGGCAGTGTAGAATTGTTCCATGAATCTTGCTTGCTTGGCCTTTTTCCTGATGCCGAAATAGATGGCCAGAGGGCGAATCATTCTCTGCATGAGAAACTCGCGCGTAAAACTCAAGACGATGGTGTAGAAGGCGACAAAAGCAAGATCGGCCTTGCCCTTTGCATACAGTGCCGGTGATCCATTTGGTTGGGGGATCGGGTAGGACAGGAAGATGCAAGAGTAAAAGGGGTTCGAGGTGGACGGGTTGACAGCGTAGAGGGAGAGGATCAGGAGCACCAGGATCAATGGGTTGAGCCAGGTGTGTCGCAGCGAGACGCGGACGTAGCGTTTGAGGAGACTGCGCGCTTTGCGGCGCTTGGATGTTCTGGTGGAAGACTTTGTTTCTTGCGTGGGTGTGGCAATGCGCTGTTCAGCAAGACGCGTTAGTATCGCAAGAGGAAGGAGCATTCGCAGGAGGAAGGAGCATTCGCAGGAGGAAGGAGCATTCGCAGGAGGAAGGAGCATTCGCAGGAGGAAGGAGCATTCGCAGGAGGAAGGAGCATTCGCAGGAGGAAGGAGCATTCGCAGGAGGAAGGAGCAGTGCGCGTGTGGCAAACATACAGTTGGCAATGAACTCAGAGTCGCAAAAGCAGCGCCAGTGTCTCCTCTGGGTTCCCCTCCAAGATTGCTCGACTTGCGCCGGGGTCGAGGTTTGGCGGCTTTCCCATCTTGGGCATCCAGGTTGGCATGATTCAAGGGGGGGAAGGGTTCCGTCTTTACGTCTGCAGCCATAGCTGTGCTTTGTCTTTGTGCTACACAAAACAGAAGATGTGTGTTTCATTAAAAATCTGGCTCATCACGCACCCCACACCTTGCATCAAACAATCATCAACGGCGCTTCCCGAGGCCGACTGACATGTGCTTTCAACACGTCTTGAACTTGTTTTCTGTCTGCGCTGCATATCTCACGTGTCTTCCGTAAAAGCCTTCTCCCCTCAATGCCCTTTGTGAATAGCAGATCCGTGTCGCGTGCCTGGGCTAAAGCAATATGTAAACAAGTCTTGCTCGTCATGATTGCCTTTCTTCATCCTCGTCGTCCTGACTTTACTCAACCTCCATGGCATCACCACTGCCAACAGCCTGTCCACCGCGCTTGTCCGTCTTGACGTACTCGACAAACTCGTCAATAACTCCAGGCCAGGCCGAATCCTCGCTCCAGAAGCCCATGTTTTCGTCGCCAAGAGTCTTTTCGGCAAACACCAATGTCTGGTCCCACAGATCCTTGTTGATGCTCTTCTTGTACTTTTCACTCAGGAACTCGATCCACCAGTCCAGCCAGGGCGTGTTGGGCGTCGACCATTCGAGGGAGGGCTTGGTGAAGAGGAGCCGCCAGTACTCGGCCGCCATGTCCAGCGCGACTGCCTTTTGTTCGGGCACCTTGGCTAGTTTGAAAGTGTGCTTGTAGATGTTTTTGAATGTGGGGCGGAATGACTGTTCGCTGAGGTTGCTGCGTCTCTGCTGCACCGTCTCGCCCATCTGCTTGACGTCGCTAATGCTACAGACCCATTGTATTAGTCATGGGCCATGAATCGCAACATGTGCAAAACCCACCCGAGAGCGGCGAGACTATCGACGAATTCGGTGCGTGTGAGCTTGCCGAGAGAGGGCGAGTTGACCATCTCGGAGAAGATCAAGGCGCCGACATCTTCAGGGCCGACATCGATATCACCCAGTAGCTGCATCGTGCCTTCAATGTTGACTTCATCGGGCTCGCTGACAGCATCCTCACGATACTTGTCAAAAAGCTTATTCAGTGTTGATTTGCTGGCGGGGCTGGCAGTGTTGGAGCCTCCCTGATAGTATCTACGTCTGCGGTTAGACCGGTGAATGCGCCTAGGGCTGCTCATCTTGGAGGCTGTTTGTCGTGCGCACAAGAGGGAGAATGCGTGGGCACACGGGCTGTAGCTCTTCACATTCACTTCTGCTTCACCCCGTGGCGCCGAAGGGTGTCGCCATGACATGGCCGTAAAGCTTTGGCCGGCCGGCTCGACGTGTGTCCAATATCTCTCCCTCTTACGGCACAGCCTCTCTGATGATGAAAGAAGAGTAAACCTACGTGTTCGCTGCCGCCTCTACGTTCCAATTATGTTGACGAAGGATCTTGCCTGCTGTGGTTCTGTCCGTACTCGTAAAGGCTACAAAATCCGCAATGGCCTGTTTTTGCGATGCCGTGTAAGCTGGAGGCATGATTCTATTGTATCAGTCTGATGCGTCTAAGAACAAGCAAGTGAATTGGCTGTGGAAAGGAACAGCTGTGCGTATGACAGGAGAGCGAACAATGCGAGAGATGCGACAAGTGCAGCAAGATGGAGGACGAGCACACAAACGATGTCATCTTCGGGCCTGGACGGCTTTGATCCGAGAAAGCATCTCCAGATAAGATAGGTAAAAACGGCCACGATCTGCATCCTTGTGCAAGCTTTCCGTGCCAAGACGATACCATTTAAAATAACCACCCTGATGGACCAAGGGATGGAGTTATGAGAGGACGAAAGCAAAGAGATCTGGACGTACCGTGTCTGCTCGACTTCCTCACAGGTGGTGATGACTCCACATCTTCAGGTTCGATGAAAATCTTGCGTTTGGTGGAGCCGGGCATGGTAGATGCAATTGGATAGGTAGCATTCAGCGATCTCTGGGCTGCAAGATATTTTAAGTCACAGGCCATTGCAGCTTGATCAGTTGCTGGAGCTTACTATCAACTTCTGCGATGGTGTTGGTTGGCCGGTAGATGCGAAGCCGGAACGCTCTCAGGAACAACAAGCGAGGCGGCCTTGTTGACTCTTTAGCCGATGAAAGTACAGCAGAAAAAAGTGAAGAACGAATACAACAATAAGTCCCGGTTACAATGTTGACCGTTAAATCGCTTGGCATTCAGTCCAAGGCAAGGAAGGAGCGATGGCTTCAAGTGACCAACATACGACAAGACAAATTAGTACAGTAGAGTAGGTATAATATAGAACTACAAAATAAGCCGGGTATCTGTTCACTAATCGCCCAATGGCATGGCCTCGAGCTCCTCGGTTAACGACCGCCAGTTCTCCGCGCTCAGCTCTGCATACTTGACACGCTCTTGTGCCCACTCTTGGTGCATTCTGCTGATGTGGTATTGAGAGGATTGGAAGTGGATAATTTCATCGCGAATACACTCCCTGATGAACACTCCACGAGCGTGTTGGTCAACTATTGATTGTTTGTCCTGGATCTTGTTAGCAAAAAGAAGCGACCACAGCATTGGACGGAGACATACCTTGACAATGGCACTTTCAACCTTCTCTGCCTCCCCAGGTTTGATCTGTGAGTCATGGCGTGAACGAATGCCGGACAACTTGGTTTCGTTTGTGGCAATACGGCGTTCCAGTTGTGGGATGTTATCGCGTGCATAGCGATCACGACGATCAAACATGTCGCGCATGCTAACAAGAGCATCACGCTGGCGCTTGAGATCCTCCAATACACCCAGATCCCATGCTCTGCTTTCATCGTCGAGAAGAGCCTGGTTGGTCGAAAGATGCTTGGCTGTGCCGTTCAGTCCTCCGTTCAAAAGCTCCACTTCGTTGGTGTCAATGGCGTAGGTGTCGGCAGAAGACTCTGTCAAGCTACTAAGCGCCATGGACAGGCGCGTATATTCGCTTGAAATACCCTCATTGCGCTTGATGAGTCGCTCCACCATGCCACACATATTAATATAGATCTCGGTGGAACGACGCACTCCATTTCTGACAGTATCGAAAAGCTCCGGGAGGTTTTGCGGCAAAGAATCCTCAAGACCGGGAGGGAGGGGCTTTCCGGTAAATTCTTCTTGACTAGAGATGGAAGCTTGCTTTCGCCATACGGCGAGTTCCTGAAAACAGTTAGGATGTGTCTGAGGGTGATAATGGGCAGGGGTCGAACGTCTACCGTGGGGACAGTCAAAAACATGATGACAAGTTGGTCTTGACTCAAGACAGGGTGGCGCACGAGTGCGTTGGAGAATCGGGCCAGGCCTCTCCTGCGCTTCTCGATGAAGAAGTTATCTGCTGCAATGTGCCTGCCATTGACTGTACATGGTGTTAGCATTTGCGGGTGGTTATTTCAGTGCCATTCACTCACTTGCAACACGCTTGGGTGGCAGAAGAGGGAGCTGTCTGAAAGGGAACTTCTTGTGCAAACAATCCAGTAGCCAAACAAAATCGCTATAGCGTCGAATGACGCGACTATTCCTCCTGATGCTCGACACTTCGTAATTGCGGTGTTGGAACATGAACATGCCTTCCTTTTCCTCAAGAACGTTTACAGTGACTAGTTCTTCAGGTCCAGTGGCACCACCAATTCTGGTAGAAGCACCCAGCGATCTTGACAACTCGGCCCTTGACGCATCATGTCCACCTTGTGGTTCACCAAAGCCTTCATTGCTCGGCGCAGCATTGAACCCGTCGTTGGGACCGTGGTAGCTGCCCCAGCCACCCTCACTGGTCACTGGTCGAGCTGGCTCAAAAGAAGCGTCAGGGGTGTGGATATCGTTTGGAGTAGCAGTGGAATTGGTGGTAAAGTTGCTGGTGGTCCTAACGTGAGGCGGCTCTGCGCGGCCAGCGATACTACCGTTGGGTGATGCAGCTGGCTGAGCGTAGGAAGCGGAAGCAGCATCGTGGTGATGGTTCTTGTGCAAGGAGGGACTGGCCCAGGGATCATCGCCGAAGCCAAATCCAGGAGTCTCCAAGTGCTGAGGTTGAGTAGCGCCGGAGGCTGCTTGGGTAGGAGGGCCTGTGGGAGTGCGCGGAGGCTTCTGTTCTTGCTTTGGGGCTGGGGTCAAGGAGGACAGATTGGGAACGGGCAACTGTTTCCTGCGCTCATCCACAGCATCCAGGCCCAACTCTTCGCCCTCTTGAGCCAGACCAATCAAGGCCAGGACAACGTTCACCTCGCCGCGCCCCAAGATACGAGAGTCGTCTCCGTCAAAGGCGCCAATGATTTCGACAATCTTTGCTTGTTCAGGCTGGTCAAGCCCAGAGGCAGATAGCAAGCTCTTGATCTGTCCGACAGTGACACCCCCCTGACCACTGCTCTGAGACAGCAACGTGTCGAACAGATCGACATAGCTCTCGGGCACGTCACTAGCCGGCAGCAGCGTCTTGACAATCTCGCCTCGCTGGCGCGCGCCATTGTTCTTCTTGGGAGATGGGAAATCCCACGGCGAGTGGTTGTCGTCTCCGTCATTGGCATCGGCGAACAGGCCCGAGTTGGCCGACGAGCTGCGAGCTCCCGGAGTCTCATTGTCGTCGTCAAACAGCGAAGATTTGTTGTTGGAGCGCGAGGCTGCCGGCGTGGGCGGCGGTGACTCTCCGAAGAGCGACATGGCTGCGCGTATGGCTTGGTTGTCGGATGCACGAGAGGAAGGAGTGGTTCTGATACGCGCTGCTGCCCTCTCCAACGTTTAGCTCCCACGAATCGTCCGTGCTTTATCCAACAGACGTCACCCAACCTTTCCTCTTTGGTCGTTCCTTCCACCACCGTCCATCACCGCTATCAACAAGATAGCACATTGCACGGTGCCTCATCAAAATAGGTATGTCTGGACGAGAGAGGTGGTGTACATGTATTTATCTGTGAGATTTCGAACAATTTCTTGTTCACAGGCATCCTCTTGTTTGCGTTTCAAAATACCTACAGGCGCGTGCATACACCTAAACATCCCTGTCACTTCTTAACACCAAGCATCTTAGCGTGCAGAGTAGAGCTCCCAACATCATTAGTAGTCATGGCGGACTCTGTGGTAGGTATTCAGTCAATTCCCTTTTATTGTCTTACTCAAACACACGGATGGCGATTGGAGAATCTGTTGCACGAAAAACAACCGTCTTCTTATCGAGATCAATAGCAGCGAGACGCTCTAAGACCACTGCGCCAGCGTCACCATGAGAGCATCCATAGCACCACTCGTCGCAACGCTCCTTGCGACGCTTTCCTGGGGGAGCCTCTCAAGCCCAGCTTCAGCCATCTACGTCCGATCCGGGCACTCGGACACAGACTTGCTCTTGAATACATCAACATGCTCGCCAGAACCAACGAAGACGTCGGCGGCCTGCCCGGAAACTTCACGCTCGACTCCCTGCCCGATTGGAGCTATCTGAGCGGCGGGAAGCTGGCGCACACATTGACGGTTGTCGAGGGCGCAACGCACGATGCAAACCAGGTGTTTGGCGGCCATCTGGGGAGATCGGTGCTCTTTGAGAAGAATCAGAAGGATGTGGAGAGGGGTTGGCGACCGGACGGGTACAAGGAGGCTGGTACGGCGAAAAGGTCGAAACATAGGCTGATTCCTGATAAGAAGGCAATGAGAGGAGTTGTGAAAAGAGAAAGAGGAAAGACGCCGTTCTGAGCAGCGGGTTGCCCTTGCCGCAACTCAAAGGTTACAAAGGAAAGAGCCTCGTGGATCTGTCTAGTATACTTCTCTTTTTAATATTCTCACCGTACAAGAGTTTTTCATCTTTTCAACGCAGACACCCTTCCATGCTAGAGCCGCTCTCGTGTTCTTGACTTCACATACTCCTTGTAAGCCTTTTCACGCTCGTTCTCCCCAATACCTACCCTCAACATACCCTCCTGCGAAGTACTCGCAACATGCACTCCTCCCGGCCCAATGATGCGACTATTATGCGTGGCTCTCCCAACAGCTGCTCTCGTCGTCCACACCTCCTGACACATCCAGGCCTTCTCTCCGGTTTGCGCATCTTGCAGCAAAATCTGAGCAACCGGGCAGTGGAAAACGACAGTATGGCTCAAGCTGCCCATATGGGTGAACTTGTCACCCACGCCCAGAAAGTCCGCCACGCAGAAGAGTGAGTTTCGGTCAGAGGCGTAGAGATGCGCACAGGCGTGCATGTTTGCATCCGGCGGCAAATCGCCAATCGCGCGGTAGAAGAACAGCTGGCGCCGATCGAGAGGTGACAGTGGAGCGTTATATGGCGTCATGTCAACCTTGCGAGACTCCAATCCTGGGAAAGCGTCGTTTTGACCTGTAGCTTTGCGGCGGGCTTCGTACCTTGATACAAGTTGAGCTTTCTTCTTTTCACTTCAGCTTCGATGGCTTTGGTGACATACCATGGTGCGCCCAGACTTGGGGCCTCTTCCCAGTCTTCTGGCTTTTTCCCAGACAAAACAACATCATACTGTTTTTCCAGGTTGAATAAATCCTGTAGATCAACATTTCCACCCTCTGGACGCTTGAAAGAACATGTACAGGTGAAGCATATCCCTTTGCCTTCAGCTTGCGTGACGTTGACGGTCCGAGTGCAATAAGATCGGCCGTTCCGGACGGTCTGGACTCGAAAAACAAATGGAATCGAAGCATCGCCAGCCAGAACAAACCAACCGGTTACATTCTGCACATTTGTTAAACAAAAAAGCCAGTATCTCATGCCGGCCTATCCGCGCCTCGATGCTTGGGTCTTTTCAAGACTCACGTGTATCACAAAGCCAGAATCCACAGTGTTTGCCGCTGCCCAGACGGCTTGAGCATAGACGTGGCCGCCATATGCCGTCCCAGAACAACCAGGTGAAAAGGCAAGAGCTTTACTGCGATATGTGTCCTCGTCGAGCTTCTCAAGTGCGATTAAATCCACAAACGGTAGGTAAGAATTGCCGTTACGGGGTGCATTCATTCTTGCCGGCTGCGATCGATTGGGATTTGACAAGACCAGAGAGGATGGGTAACCCAAAGGATGGAATTGCTCTTCCTTGGCAATCTATTGGCGTTTTCTTGTCAAGCGAGAAGGATGTTGTGGATGTGGAGATGGTTTTGAGGACTTTGGAAGCGTGGGGATTCCGCACTTGAAGTTCACCGTTTCGGTGGCATCTCGGCGGACCACTCGGATGTTAGATTTCGAAGGTTAGCACGTTGAACCTCGGCATATCATTGCACTGAGTGTCCTTGGTAAGAGGCAACAGATGCGAAAACGAGTCTTGTGTATAGGTCGAGGCCTTCAAAAGTCGAAGAGTAGGGACAATCTGCAGATCTCAAAACGATCGCAGGAGCTGCTGCTGCAATGTGTTTTGCACTCGTATTGAGTCGTTTTCTGATCGTCCGATATAAGAAAAACTACAGGGAAAGTGATCGACCGTATTCAGTAGGTACATGTGGGGAGACGAGGAGAGCTCGGTTGCTTCGCCTGAATGTAGGGCATCCAAAAGCTTACGGGGTCAGGTCACATCGTGTCGCCGCATAGGATTCGAGAAGTGATGATTGCTCGCACGCTATTTGACCGTTCTGGACAGTGCCATGGCGGGCTCCAAGGGCCAAGGAAAAGCGTGCGGTACAGTCAGCGCATGCAAGACCGGGAGCGTGACATGGTTACTCTCAAGTCTTAAAGTCAGGCAGAAGACGTCGCGCAACTTCAGTGGAGAGATTGTGAGCGTCAGTAACACGAGAATCAGGACTGGCGGTTGGCGGCTAATGGTTGACAGCATTCCAATGAGCAAGGGTTCACAAGGAATTAGGCCCGGGGTTGAGATGCGAACTCCAGATCGTCGGCCCAAAACCTGGGGGGTGGTGGCCAGAGCTGTGACTTTGTGCCATCGAACGACAGCTGGTGATCTTCCAACAACACACACAGCCTCTGCAAGCATCATGCGCCGCAGCCAAAGATACAACGAGATACGATTGACGCAGACTACAGTGACGGTGTTGCAAGTATTTGCGAGCCCAAGACCATTCGTCTGCGAGCCGTCGGTGCCACGGCGAGTCCCAAGAAATACCAAGAACGATTTGGCGACATGTCAGGCGGCGCATGGGTTGGCGACGCCCCATGCACGAGACAAATGGAATAAAGACGAGGTAATGGCCGTGCGCGTGACTGTCAATTCGCCGTCAAAAGACAATGGAGAGGGACGCTAGTGGTCGCGTGGGTTTCTAGGGAAGGAGGAATGAATGGCTCCCCCGGACAACTGCCTGCAAATCTTTATTCTGGGCAATTATTTTATATAGAGTCAATCTTTCCTCTCTTTCATCTTCTCTCAACCACCTGATCCTCTCATTCCCAATTCCTGTTACTCTTTTCTACTCTCGTTCTTCACCAAGACCTAACTCACTATCAGCTGCCAAAATGCCACTCGGAGTGGAGCGCATTGAGGCGCCGGTGACGATGAGGGCGTATCTCATGTGTGCGTTTGCAGCGTTCGCTGGTATCCTGTTCGGATACGACTCTGGTTACATCAATGGTGTTATGGGCACGCGAGTCTTCAAGAAGGAGTTTGGTACTCGAACCGCAGTTACTGATGCCAATCCCGATGGCTTCTACATCCCTTCCGGCACGACTTCTCTGATCGTTTCCATTCTCTCTGCTGGCACCTTCTTTGGCGCAATCTTCTCTGGTGCTCTTGCTGACTGGATTGGTCGTCGTACCACCATCATTGCCGGCTGTGTTGTCTTGTAAGCAAATAAGTGTGTTTTCATGCTAACCGATGTGCTGACGTCTACAAGCTCCACTGGTGTCATCCTTCAAGTGGCTTCAACGTCGGTGCCCCTGATTGTGGTGGGCCGTCTGGTGGCTGGAGTTGGTGTGGGTTTCGTTTCTGCCATCAACATTCTGTACATGTCGGAAATTGCTCCTCGCAAGGTGCGCGGTGCCATTGTGTCTTGCTACCAATTCGCAATTACGATTGGTCTCCTACTCGCATCGGTCGTCACGTACGCCTGCCGCAACTACAGTAACACGGGCGCTTACCGCATTCCCATCGCCATCCAGTTCCTCTGGGCCATTATCCTCGCCACCGGTCTTTTCCTGTTGCCAGAGTCGCCTCGCTACTTTGTCAAGAAGCAGCAGTTGGACAAGGCCGCCAAGGCTCTCGGTCGTGTTCGGGGACACCCTGCCGACAGCGCCTACATCGTTGACGAGCTCGCCGAGATCCAAGCAAACTTTGAGTATGAGATGACTGTGGGCGAAGTGGGTTGGCTCGGCATGCTGAGTGGCGGCATCACCAACCGCAACTCCAACATCAGAAAGGTCTTCATCGGAGTCACGCTCCAGATGATGCAGCAGTGGACCGGCGTGAACTTCATCTTCTACTTCAGCACGTCCTTCTTCACTTCGATTGGAATTGAGAACGCCTTCCTCATTTCCATGATCACCACCATTGTCAACGTCTGCTCCACTCCCCTGTCCTTCTGGACCATCGAGCGCTTCGGCCGTCGTCCTCTGCTCGTCTACGGGGCCATGGGAATGTGCATCTGCGAGTGGATTGTTGGCATCACCGGTACCGCCGACTCTGGATCCCGTGCCTCTCAGATCGTGCTTATCCTGTTCACGTGTATTTACATCTTCTTCTTTGCATCCACCTGGGTATGTCATGGCTCGCTCATATCGATACAGAAAACTCATCTGACTTGTCTGCTATAGGGTCCTACCGCCTGGGTGTCTATCGGAGAGCTCTTCCCTCTTCCCATCAGATCCAAGGGTGTTGCCATCTCGACTGCTTCCAACTGGTTCTGTACGTAATTAGTTCCCGATCATCTCGGTTGAAGAATGCTGACAAGAACCAGGGAACTGCATCATTGCGGTTATTACCCCCTACCTCGTTGGTGAAGACCAGGCCAACCTCGGACCCAAGGTCTTCTTCCTCTGGGGCTCCACTTGCGCCATCTGCATCGTCTTCGCCTACTTCTTCGTTCCCGAGACCAAGGGACTCACACTTGAGCAAGTCGACAAGATGATGGAAGAGGTCCCTGCCCGCAAGTCTGCCGGATGGGTGCCTCACAACACGTTCGCTGGCGAGATGGGCAAGGAGTCTGCCAACGAGGCCCACGAGATTGTCCACGAGACCAAGGCATAAATAAGCCTTCGCTTGGCTGGTATGCTGTTACTCTCCCTCTGCCTATTCTGTTTTTACATTGTTCTTTTTTTTTTTTTTTTTTTTTTTCTATAATCATCACCAAAGTACCAAAGCGTCGATAACTGTCTATCAGAGCTATGAATACAAGCATTTTTCTATCACAAAGAATTGACGTTGGTGTTGTAATTAGAAGTTCTCGGCGTTTTGTTCCAAATGCTTTTTTCTTTTTCTTTGTTCAATTGTTTTTCTCTTTCTTTTTTTTTCCAAGAGAAAAAAGGGGAGGAAAAAAAAGAAAAGAAAAAGAACAGGGGGGGGGGGGGGGTTTGCTATCTCTTACTTGTGACTACGACGACAATCGATTCGGCGTACTCGGCCTGCTCGACCGATTCGCAAATGCAATATTCTCCCTCAGCGCAATGTACTCACTATCCGCGTACCCCAACGCCGCATGGATCTCGGTACTCTTCAACCCCCGGATGCGCTTGATCTCGGCCGCAGAGTAGTTGACCAGCGCTCTGCCCACCTCAAAGGGCGCGGGGTCCGATTTTTCGTAGTCAAAGGAGCCATGGGATTTGCGCTGCACCACAACAATGCGAACGGCTTCTTGCTGGGCAAAGTGGCCGTCGACGTCGACAACGCCGGCGGGGAGGAGGCCGGCTTTGTCGGCTAGGGCTCTGTGGGCGCCTTTGTCGACGTAGACGGTGCCGTGTGGTGCGAGACCGTACAGCAGCCAGAAGTATCGGTCTCGGATGGGGTGCAGATCTGGCACGAAACGTGTGTGGAGGGGAGGAAGCGACGGAGCATGGGGTTTTGAAGGTGTGGTTCCATTGGTAGTGGCTGAAGCGTCGTTGGTGACGGCAGATGCATCTTGGACGGTCAAATCACTGATTGAACTGGTCAAAGACTCGGATGATGCATCTGTAGATCCGTCCTGGGAGCTTCGCTTGGCGGCAATCTCTTGGGCCTTTTTCGACTCTGTATATGCGACGATGCTGGCAATGTTGCCGGGCTTGTCGGAGCGGGTGATGATGGTCGTCACACCTGCAGATGTTGCCAGACGTGCAGCGGTGATTTTGGTAGCCATGCCACCAGTTCCTACCGAAGATCCGGCGCTCGAGACGTCGGCCACGAGCTCTCGTATGTCCTCAACGACCTCGATAGCCTTTGCATTTGGATTTGAGCGGGGGTTGCTGTCGTACAAGCAATCGACATCGGTCATGAGGAAGAGGTAGTCGGCCTGGACCATGGCAGCGGTGATGGCTGACAGGGTGTCGTTGTCACCGAATCTAATTTCGGAAACAGACAAGGTGTCGTTCTCGTTGACGATGGGAATGACACGCATGTGGAGCAATTCGGAAAAGGTGTTTTGAGCGTTGAGGTATTGCGTTCGATCGGCAATGTCGTTGCGCGTAAGGAGAATCTGGGCAATGGCTTGTCTCCTGTGCATGAACAATTGATCCCACAGACTCATGAGCTTGCACTGTCCGATGGCAGCCAGAGCTTGCACTTGAGGCAGGTGTTTGGGTCTGCGTTCCAGAGCCATGTAACCGAGAGCGACGCCAATGGCTCCCGAAGACACAATGACAACGCGATGTCCATCTTTTTGCAGTTTGCACGCCGTTTCGACGATGGTGGATAGGATGGACAGGAGAGGTTCATGCGTCTTTTCGTCGACAATTGACGAAGTGCCTGGAGCCCAAGGTCAGTTGTGCGTGTAACAAGGCAATTAAATGCACATGGGTTGTACCGAGCTTGATGACGATGGTGAAGTGTTTCTTCATGATGCAGATGGTCAATCACATTATTGTCTGGTATGCACAAAGGCAAGAGTCACTGACAAATGGCGGGGCGACATTCCGTCACCGCCCGCACCTTCCACCAATCACGGCGCACTTCTATTCACTCGAGGAAACCATTACTACCAGAAACAGTTCCTTCCTCATACCAATCCAATTCAGTCCAATCCAACCATGTCGTCGCAAAGCAATACAAACTCATTACCCGGGACAACATCAACAACAGCACAAACACCAGACAAGGATTTCTACACGTGGTCCGCCTTCTTCAACATCCTGACCGGCGGCGCCACGCCGAAAGAGCGCAATGCCTACTTTGACGTCAAGGACTCGATCAACGAAGCGCGCGACTGCAAGCGCTGCGAAAAGGACCGCAAATGGCTGCTCGAATACTCGCCAATCGTGCGCTTCATGCGCCACAACATCAACCTGCTGGGCCATGATCTGAACGAGGAAAACATGCGTTGCAGGCGCTGCACCACCCAACAGAGCGGCGGCTTTGATCCAGAGTATGGGATTTTGTTGTGTGCCAACAAATTCAGGAATAGGGGCCATATGGAGGACACCATGGCACATGAGATGGTTCACGCTTACGATCATTTGAGGTTCAAGCTAGACCCTCTGAATCTTAGACATGCTGCTTGTATGGAGGTATGTCAAGTCAATTTCAGCATCTGTGCCGTATTCTCACAAGACTGCGCAGATTCGTGCCTCAACCTTGTCGGGAGAGTGTCGATTCGGTCGTGAGTTCTTCACCCGAGGACAGTGGAACATCACCCAGCAATTACAAGAGTGTGTCCGAAGGCGAGCCACCTTGTCAGTCGCCAATAGACCCAGCTGCAAGGATAATGCGCACGCCGCGCGCATAGTCGACGAGGTCTGGGACAACTGCTTCAACGACACTAGACCCTTTGATGAGATTTACAAGTAAATTATTGCTCTTACTGCATAGCATCGGCGTTTTTTTTGAATATCCCGAATCTGCCGTCATGCTTAATCGACAGAACAAATTCAACTCCAGCCCATGCATCCATCCCTTTGCCATAAAGCCTTTCCATCCCACACAACGCCAATCATAAAACCCGTCTCGCTTGCTGACCTAGGGAAATCCTGACCTACCATGTCATTCACGTAAGATCATTCGCTTGAACGCTGGCTGGTGCTGGTTGCCGAGGTTCTGTTGTATGCCCTCTCGCCCTTCACACAGTGTTTGATGATCCAAGGGTGCTGCTCCACCTCGGTCAATGGGATTCTCTTGTCTGGGTCAAGCACAAGCAACTATAGGCCTGTTAGCAAGGCACCACTCATCTCCATAGAGTCCAAAACATACCCTCTTGATCAGATCTTTCGCTTCGGCACTGACAAAAGGAGGAATCGTCATCTCGCCGCGAGCGATGCGCTTTTGCGTCATGGAAGGAGTGTCCTCGAAGGGCGCCTCTCCAACCAAAAACTCGTACGTCAAGACACCCAGACTCCACAGGTCCACCTTCTCGTTGTACCAGTTCCCGTCCTTGCCAGGCTTGATCATCTCTGGAGGGAGATAGTCCAGAGTTCCGCACATGGTGTTTCGTCGGTTGTTGGGAGCGTGGACCGACCAGCCAAAGTCGCTAATTTTGATCTCGCCGTGGATACCAACCAGAATGTTTTCGGGCTTGATGTCACGGTGGATGACGTGCTTCTTATGCAAGTACTTGAGCGCCGCGCACATCTGTGCAACGTAGGAAGCCGCCTTCCACTCGGGGAATCGCTGTTCCCGTCGCAGATGCTTGTAGAGCTCGCCCTTGCCGGCAAATTCGAGGATGAGGAAAATGCGCTTGCTGTCGTGGAAGTGCCCAAAGAGACGCAGAATGTTGGGGTGTGCAAGATTCGACTGAATCTCAATCTCTCTGCGCACTTGTTTCTCAACCTTGCCCTGCTGGAGCTCCGTCTTGTGTAGAACCTTGAGCGCGCAGACGAAGCCACTAGAGCGTTCTCGCGCCAGGTATACTCTTCCAAACTTGCCCTTGCCCAGGGGCTTGCCGATTTCAAACATGCCGAGGTGGAATTGCCTGTGTGTTGATGGCTGTTGAGGCATTGAAGAAGACAGCATGGACTGAGAGTCTGAGCGACGCGGTTCCGAGTCTGACGACCTCTGAGCGGCCTGTGATGGGAGAGTAATTTTTGCGATCGTAGCAGCCGTGTTGGCGCCATTTGCAGAGTATAGTGAGTTCTTGCCAACATTCGAATGCGGCAGTTTTTGCAAGGGCAGTTTCAGTCGGTTGGCCGCGGCGGCAGCACCCAAGCTAGATATAGCGATGGCTCCCTGTGTCTGAGTTTTGAGTAAGCAAGGGCTTCATAGAGTTGAGTCTGAGCAGCAGCGACTCTGAGAAATGTCCAGCGTGTTGTCGCCTACCTTTGATTTGGGCGCATTTTGTTCGTGGTTTTCGTCATTGACCGAGATGCTCTCGAAGCGCGACTCGAGTGATTGAACGTCCATGTTGACTGGCAAAAGATTGAGCAGTTGCGTGCACACTGTATTGTTAGTAAGGAAGTCGCGGACGAAGAGAGTTCAGACGGGGAAGCAGCGTTCGTTATTGTTGACAAAACAAAGATGCTTGCCGGGCAACCGAATTTGCCAAGCCTTTCCATCCACGACTCGTCGCTTGCATGTGCTCATGGCATGATGCCTTCTTGCGATGAGCCTCCATCATCGGATTGAAGTAGTTCACGACTGACTTAAGACGTGCTCCCTGTTTTGTCTTATCGCTGGCCATGGCTTCCCATAATTCCCATTCAGACAGTCAAGGCGTCGACTCGTTCCTCTCACACAACAAGCAATGGAAGGTTAGCACTCGAAAAAAGCCTATCCTCAAAGCTGGTCCTATCGATGTTATGAATGAGAAGCTCGGCATACCCGTTCCTGAAATGATTTTTGGCGATAACTTGGTTGTGATCGAGCATATCCCTTCTGGCTGGGCCATCGAATTCAACGCGTTTGATGCTCTCGACCGCGTGTCAAAGACTGCCAATGGCATGTTGCAGGTCGCATATTCCAAAGAATGGCAAAGAGACCGGTATGTGATGTTTCAGTATCAATTTAACAAAGACTGACGTGCAATGACTGCATCAGTCAACACCACCATGAAGGTATCAAAGAAGTCGTCAAACCTTTCGACTGGTCATACAGCACAGACTTCAAAGGCAGGACTCACAGTCCAGACCCCGCGGTCCTCTGGCAGCCTACAGACAACTCAAAAGATCCCATCAGGACCGATCTGCTCTCACGACCGGATCCTATTCTCTTCTACGACGATGTCATCTTTTACGAAGATGAGCTAGCTGACAACGGCATCGCAATTTTCAGCTGCAAGATCCGTGTCATGGCTGAGCGCCTTCTTCTCTTGTGTAGGTTCTTCCTTCGCCTGGATGGTGTCATTGTACGTGTTCGGGATACGCGAATTTATGTCGAGCTGGGCTCCAACACAGTTATCCGACAATATACTGCCAAGGAGGAATCATACGATGTCGTCCAGTCCAAGCTACAGATGCATAGAGAAAACATTCCGGAGGTCCTGCGTGATGCCAACCGCATTGCCCCTCTCTTGCGCACTGTTGAGGACACTATGGACAAGGTTGTTATTCCCTGATCAAAGGCAGCACCACGCCACCGCCCGACTTGGCATGAATGAGGAGAGTACCGGTCTGGCCGTCTCTTCTTCGTCCCTTGAATTTTATGAGGGCTCCCGAACGAGGAAACAGGCAGTTGCTCCACAATCCAAGACTCAGGTACAGGTTTTGGCTCTGCGCGCTCCTCTTACGGGTGAGGCGCCTTTCTGAGATTTCGAAAGAACTTCATCCTTCAACCTTGCGCCTCAAACATTGGGAACCAGCGTCTACTCCAAGATTATATCGAATCATCGACACGAGTTGCTCCGTAGAACGTACGCGCCGTTACACCCCCACGTCCCCAGTTCGGAACAGACCACGAGTCTCCATCCTTGACACAACCGTGTTAGTCGGAACCAGACTGTCACCAGACAAATATTGTACTCTTGAACAGCAGTGGGTCCTTTTCAATTGCATGGCACTGTATCGGTCAGCATTTGGTTGGTGCGCAGTCACAGACCATGCCTGCATGATTGAGGTGTGGAGGACTCCACAGCATCACGACACCAAGCTTCTTCCATGCAGCGATACTCCGAACTGAAGAGGAGCATATATCAAACATGGAGCTCTTCTCGATTAGAAAAAAAAAGAAGAAGAATAAAAAAAGGCGTCCCAAGATTCCGCTACGACCCGAATGTATCTAAGTAACCAACAAGCAAAGTCAAAAGAGGTGCAAGCAGGCCAAGGAATTTCTTCGCGAGCTTCATAGGACTTTGCGGCAGAGCGGTTGACCGTTCGATGGTCTTCTTAGTCGAAACCCGTATCGTCGACGGATTGAACTCCTGGTCTTCTGTTACATCGGCCGTCAACTCCGGAATAATGGCTTCAACAGCATGCGGATGCACACGAGGGGCTACATCACCTTGGCATGCGACCGCTGATCGGCTATATATCCCCCACGCTCATTAGGCTCTGGGGTATGGTCCATGGGCCATACCCCACGGGGTGCAGCATAGACTTTTTCTCGACCTCGCCATTACACGGGATTGTTATTACCGGAGGGATTCCAAACATTGACGAATTTGCTCCAGTGGCACGGTAGTCCTGCTCCTCATGTGGGCCACCTCAGGCAGGCTACATGGTATAAAGCAATACACGCCTGCTGCTCGTATCCTCTTGCTTCATCTACTCACTCCCTCTCGCCTCTTGCCCATCATCTGGTACCTTTCCCTCTAGGCTATCAGCCATACCTTCCATCCATCAGTCAATATGGGTGCAGGTGGTAAGCCAGTCAACATCTTCACATTCAAGAAGAATGGAAACGAGCCGCCAGAGGTCCTCAACTGGAGGTAATCATCGATCCAAATCCTCTCATTACGGTGACTCCAATGCACTGACACACAATAGGCTGGGGTTCGCCGTCCTATCTTTCGGTATCCTGGGAAATGCCAGAGGTATCGACGATGGTCTGATTTCTGGTACCTTTGCAACCCAGAATTTTAAAAACTCTCTTGGGCTCAACAAACTCGATGAAGTTGCTCTCGCGCAAGTCAAGGCCAATGTCAGTGCCATGGTGCAGATCGGTTCTGTCGGCGGTGCTCTCCTTGCCTTTATTCTCGCCGATCGCATTGGACGTCTCTGGGCTACCCGTCAGCTCTGCCTTCTTTGGATTCTCGGTATCGTCATCTTCATGACCAGCACTGTTGGTGGTGGTCGTCTTGGTCAGGTCTACGCTGGTCGTTTCATTGCTGGCCTTGGTATTGGACAGAGCGTTGTCATCGGCCCCGTCTACATTGTACGTCCCTTTCGAAAACCTTGCTGCTATCATCTCTGACCTTTATCTAGTCTGAAATCGCACCCAAGTCCGTACGAGGTCTCTGCACCTGCGTCTTCGCCGGGTCCGTCTACATTGGTGTCATGCTTGCATACTTTGCTTCATGGGGCAGCTCTCTCCACATCTCAAAGACTTCGCCCGACTCGTGGGCGGTTCCCACCTCGCTCCACTTGATGTTCGCCGGCATCATCTTGATCTTCTCGTTCTTCAACTACGAATCACCTCGTTACCTGATCAAGGCCGGACAGCGCCAACACGCCATCGAGAACTTGGCTCGCGTTCGTGGACTGCCTGCCGACCACGAGGTCATTCAAGGCGAAATTGCAGACATTGTGAACCAATTGCACGAGGAACAAGAAGCTACCATGGGCCAAGGTGCTCTCGGATACATCAAGGAGATGTTCTTCATGCCCAAAAACGCATACAGACTCTACATCGGTCTCGGGTCTCAGCTCCTCTCCCAGTGGTCTGGTGCTCAATCCATAACTTTATACGCACCCGTACGTCAAAATCCAACTTTCAAACATCCAAAATACACAAAAAACTGACTTTGAGTCGAAGGATTTTTTTCAACTTTTAGGCACTACCGGGCAGAATGAGAAGCTTTTCGCTGCGGCTATCTTCGGAATTGTCAAATTCGTTGCCGCAATCGCCTGCGCTCTGTTCCTGGTTGATTGGATTGGTCGAAAGCGCTCTCTCAGCATCGGCATTACCTGCCAAGCTGTCTCCATGGGTTACCTCGCAGCCTTCTTGACTATCGTTCGCGGAATCGGCCAGAAAGGCTTTGAATTTACCGCCAGTCAGAAGGCAGCCTCGACAGTCGCTCTGGTCATGATCTACGTCTCCGGATTCGGATGGGCTATGGGATGGAACTCCGTGCAGTACCTCCTCAACGCCGAAATCTACCCCCTTCGCATCAGAGCCGCCAGTTCTTCCTTGGTCATGTGTTTCCACTTCGTCAACCAATACGGCAATTCGCGCGCTGTGCCTCTGATGTTGCTCGAGCCCAAGGATGGTGGTCTCGGTCCCGCTGGCACCTTCTGGCTCTTTACCGCCATCACCATCATCGGTGGACTCTGGGCTTGGTTCTCGATTCCCGAGACCTCTGGAAGATCGCTTGAGGGTATCGACAAGCTGTTCGAGCTCCGCTGGTACCGGATCGGTCGCTTCGGTGCAAAGGAAGCTGACATCCGCGACTCCTACAAGCAAGAACAGATCGACGAGAGGAAGGGCAGAGTCGAGCTTATCGAGCGGGCTGCCTAAACAAGTCCGATTGCATTCTGTACATGTACCGCAGTCGCTCTTGCGTTTTTTCATGATTTTTTATAGCGCATTCGACATTCCCCTCTTGATGAGAAAGAGCCGCTGTCGGTAATGGATCATTTTCCTGTACATTTAATCGAGCATATTAGCAAGCTGTCCGACAGCTTGAGGGTCGGATACACCTTGAGTCGAATGATGGGTCCGCCCCACCAATTTAGCTACAATAGTGCAGCACTCGTTACCGGGTTCGCCCGATTGGCTAGCCTAGCAACTCGGGGCAAATCTTGTCATTTTCTAACCAAAAACGGAGCGATCTGCCTGCTGTCGTGGGAGTACAGCATGCTGTATGTCCAGGACAGCAGTGTTAGCGTCAACGGTCTGTTCGGCCACTCACTGGTCGCAAAATCGTCAAGCTGTATGCTATCGGACAGCTTGCTGACATGTCCTGAACATTTCCACGAACAAACCTCTGAACTTCCTCTGCCTGATTGAGCCTCCTGAATATTTGACAGATCAACACGTGTTTCCGTCGTCTTTACTCCGTACTACGACTCATGCTCTGTGAGCAATATGAAGAAAAAAAATTATGTTCAAAAACATTTGCAACCCTCTGTCAAACTACTCTAGTGTAGGTACTTGTACATGAAATAAAGATGGCCAGGGCTACGGATGGCGTGTTATAATAAGCTTCACCGAGACAAACAGGCCCCCATCCGAAGATCCACACCTTATTTTTACATACAATCAAGGCAAGAACACGCAGAGAAAATATGGCGTCAAGCAAAAGTGGCGTGTGCAAAGGATATATAAAACTCTCAGGGTTGGACGACAGAAGTACTAGCTGATGGGGAAAAGGGAACTCTGGCCGGTGACCTTCGTCTTTTTTTTTTTTTTAAATATTCCTCCTCCTCCTGGCTGGGCATATGCTGGTGTGGTCGATGATGCACCACAGTAATCTTGCGTATATTGCTCGAACGAACGAACCCTTGGGCGGAAGAACTCGAGAGTCAGCAGAGATGCAATGACTGACTAGTTTTATGCATCATTTTGGATCGACGCCGAAGCCGCGGAATACAAGTCTGAGATGGACCAGGGCAGGGCACAATACGCAACAATATATCCGTACGACAACGAGGTTCCAGGAGGAGAGAAGATAGATCCTTGTCGGTTGGTCCTCCATTTGCGTCTCTTATCTTTAGGTCTGCTGCGGTTGGCATGGGTGTCGCAATCTTTCAACGTCCCGTTCATCAGGTTTGGCTCCTCCTCTTGAACTGCTTGTTCAAAATTGGCATTCTCATCTTCTGGAGCATCCAGGACGTGCTCGAGGCTCATTGACTAAACATCACACTCGCATGCTCGCGCACACGGCCTCGTCGAACTGCTCGCTGCGCACTCCCTCTTTATGTAGCTTTATTAAGCAACTCTTCAGGCCTTTGGCTCTGCACAGCTCAAGGAGGTCTGGTCAAGGTGGACTGCCGCTGATTCTATATCGATAGTCTTGCGGTCTCAATTGTTCCTCGCTCTCACATTTTTAGTCAGCAAGTTTACCCCGTTCCTACGAGTCTGGACCGTGCCAACAAGCCTCGTTGCCTCGGATCGTCACTTCTTCTGCATACCGGCCAATTTTGACCGGCTTCGCTTCGAAAGAATCCTTCGAGGATTGGTATATGCGTCATCCTACTTCAACTCAACCGGCCGGCGAAATTTGACCGTGTCGTATCCATTGATGATTGGTGATTCTGAGTCTGAGTGATGGCAGTGCAGACGACGCAGTAAGGCTATGATGCTTAGAACAACAGTTCTGGGTTTGGTATGCCATATCGATGCACGCTTTACTTGATTATACCGACATTCAATACGCGAACTGCATCTGAGTAGGTCCTCGTGATTGTTGGTGTTGCTGGCATTGACGCTGCTGCCTCGCAGAGCATCATCAGTCTTTAAGATATAAAAGAGCACGCCGCGAGCTCGTTGATTTTACTTTGGACATCACAACTTCCACACCAGCATAGCGATAGCAACATATTAATACACCCGATTCGTTCATCATCTCATCATCTCAACCATGCGTCCTTCAATCTGGTCTATTGCGCTGATGGCTGGCTCTTGCCTCGCTCAAGGAGACCTGGCAGGACTTCTCTCGTCTCAATCCGATCTCAGCACGCTGCTCGAGCTGGTTGGTCTGGTGCCCGGTCTCGCAGAGAAGCTCGCCACTGCCTCCAACGTCACCATTGTAGCCCCAACCAACGATGCTTTTGCAGCGGTCCCGCGAGACACTCCGGAAGGTCAGGCCGTCGAGTTCAAGAACAACACCATCGCTATTGGTGCCCTTCTTGCGAACCACGTCTTCAAGGGAGTATACCCTTCGAATGTCATCACCAATGTTCCTACGTTTGCTCAGACTCTGCTTGACAACACGTACGTCGATTATCGACAGCCTTTCACCAACATTACTGGCGGTGCTTATAACGAGCTCGTCAAGAATGGAGATAGAGTATGCATCATCTCTGGAGAGCAGACCATTTCGACCGTTACTCAAGCTGTGCGTGACTCCTAATAAATCCATGTTTTTTCACATCATGCTAAGCCTATGATCAGGACATTAAGCTGGGCGAAGGCATCACAATCCACAAGATCGACACCGTTCTCTCTTTCGCTGCGCCCCTCCAACTGTCTACCTACCGCTCGGGGTATACCGACATGAACGCCGCAATCGAGGCCGCCAACCTCGGCATCGACTTTGGCCTCTCCGAGCCCGACAAAGGCCTCAACATCTCCGACTTCACCATCTTCATACCCACAAACCAGGCTTTCGAGTCCATTGGCTCCGTTCTCGCCTCTGCCGATCTCAAGACTTTGCAAGCCGTCCTGAGCTACCACATCATCCCCAACAAAGTCATCTTCTCAACCTCGCTGGCCAACGTCACGCTGCCCTCGCTCCAGGGCAACAACCTAACTTTCACCGTCCTGCCCGACGGCACCGCGTGGGTCAACGACGCGCAAATCACCTTCGCGAACACCATCCTGTTCAACGGCGTCGCTCACGTCATCGACAATGTCTTGAGCCCCGGCAGCGCAGACTTCGACCGCGCTGCACTGCAGCCGTCTGAACCGCCCGCCCAGCGCCTCGCCTTTGCAAACGCTTCTGCGGTCTCAACATTCCCGTTTAGAAGCCTGGCGTTTGACGGCGATACCATGACGTATGCTTCTACGCCTGCTTTGTTGCGTACTGCTGTTGCTGTTTCTACTGGCACTGCTGCTACTACTACCACTGGTTCTTCGACTGCTTCTGCTACTCGGTCGATGCCGTCGGCGTATACGGGTGCTGCGGGTTGCAGAGTGTTTGCTGACGTTGGCGTTGTTGCGGCTGTTGCTGTGGGTGTTGTTGGCGCTTACCTTGTTGGATGAGAGAGAGAGAGAGAGAGAGAGAGAGAGATGTTCATGATACATGTGCATGATAGATGTTTAGGGGGTGGGCTTGTTAAGGTTGATCAAAGTCAAGTAGAGCATATAAGTAGGAGTAAGAAACATATAGCTACGAGATTCCATGGTCAAGGGGTTTTCTCCATCTCTCTGTTTCTTTTCTCATGCTATCATCTAATCAATCAAGGATATATGGGTTTTGCAAGCTTTTCTGTCTTTCTTCCTCTTGTTTCTTTGACAAGGTGCAACGCAAGCACTGTCTCAATTACAGGCCCAAGAGGGAGGCGTATCTGCGTTTTCCCCACCTTTGAAATGGAAGACTTGAGACTTGACTAGATTTATCGCTCTTCGCTGTATGTAGCCACAGTGACAAACTCGTTCAAAACAAAGGAGGAAGGAAAGAAGAACGTAGTGTGTACGGTACGTATCAGTCACAACAGACTCAAGATACCCGAACCCATCACAGCCTCACCAATCTTACCACATCACCCGTACTACCATTCCACAGCTCCATGGCCGGCTGACCCTCATCCTCCATCAAGCGAACCAAGATCTCCAACCCACCACGCCAGACCAAATCCACGACCGCATTGTTTCCAGCACCACAATTCCCAGGTCTGCCGTGCGCGGCAACACCCAATTTCCACTTTTGCCCCAACCCCGCCGCTTTGAAATATATAGCATCGCGCTCGACCGTGAATTCGAACACAAACTCTCGGTCCGTTTCTTTCCATTGTCCCGCCCATCTGTGCAGATCCGCCTCCTCGACGGGTACTTTTGCCTCGACGTCGGCGAAAGGAATAACAGCATTTTTGCCCTCATACCACAGCTTTTCGGGCTGGTGCCACCTCATCAAATAAGTGATAGCAGCCATAACTTTGCTATAAGCTTTTACTCCCTCGGCTGAATTCGTCATGATGGATATAGCTCCTTGTTTGGCACGCGGAGACTCAGGAGAGGAGAGAGAGTGGTAGACATTGCAGCGGAAACCCGGGTAATTGCTGCCGCCGTGACCGAAATGGGTGGAGGAAGTTCCCCAGCCGAGGGCGGCGAGCGAGTTTGGCGGTTGTGATAACATCTGTTGTGCTAATTGCTGTGGCAAGAATGACGGGTTGGTGGTAGTGGTGCTGATGGGGTGGAGAGAAGAGGCAATGGCGGAGGTGAGCAGAAGCAGGTCGTGAGGTGTTGTCCATAACCCTGCAGCAGCGTGTTCGGGGTTCACGCGTTGAGGGACCTCGCATCCTACATGACCGTTATAGTATGCTTTTGCGTAGTTACCCCTTCCTTGTTTGCCGGGAAGTAGAGTGTCGTTGAGATCGGAAGGACTGGGAGTAGCGTAGGTTGAACGTGCCATCTTCAGTGGCTTGAAGATATAATGGTCCATTAATTCGGGAAGGGGCAAGGAGGTTACATGCTCGACCAGAAGCTGAAGGACCTGGAAGCCGCCGCCCGAATAATTGAACCGATGGCCCGGAAACCCAAGAAGTTTGATGGCAAGCGTATTGGTCGCTCCCTCTCCCCTCAAAATCTCTCGCAATGAATGCGGAAGCCTCGAGATATTCTCTCCACCTGAAGTATCGTAACCGGGAAAGCCTTGCGAGCTGCTCGTTTCCAGCCCAGAAGTATGGCTCAAGAGCATCGAAATCGTGATGTTTTGCGCCAATCCTTTCGTCCTTTCCGTCTCCAAGGCCTTCACATCTTCTGCAGGCAAATAGTCTGCAATGTTATCATGTACGGAGGAAATTTTCCCGTATTCAATGAGTTTGAAGATCAAGGTTGCAAAGACGGGTTTGGAGATTGAGCACGCTTGGAAGAGTGTTTGTGTGTCATCGGACCCAGAAGTTATGACGTGGGTTGTTATTTCATTGTTGTCGTTGACAAAGGCAATGGAGACTGTAGGTGTGCCAATGTATCTGAGGACATCAGTGGCGGTGGTTTGGGAGGTTAGGAGGGCGTTTTTTGCTATGAGAGATTCGAGTTTGGTGATGAGGTCTGAATTCATCGGCTCTTGTATGTTGTATTGTTCCACCATAGTTGAGAAGCGTGTTTTCTTGAATGAATACAATATAAGCTTCGTTTTGTAATTCCTTCTTTGATGATAAGTCTTTCCAGACGTCTTCTTATATGAACAGGTATGCTGCTGCCTTGAGCCCTGAGGTGCCCGGTTTGGGATCCACACCGGAGCTTGCCGAAAGAGGAAGGCGTAATGGCAACCTTAATTTGTTATAAGTTCAAGACTCCCTTCTCATACGAGAGACTAACATAATTATGCTTCTGATGATGGAACCACATCTCCATTTTTGTGCATTGGTAGCCGTGTATATAGAACATACGTATCCTTACTGCATTTCCATGGCGTCTGCGCCGTCGATCTTTGAGTTTGGTGCTCTCTGCTCGTCCAATTTGCCGGCGCCCTTGCAAGCCTCGATACCCTTTGAAGTCAAGTACATGAAGTGAGTCTCCTTGTAGTTGTCTATCTGGTTGAAGAAGAGGTGAAATCTGAGACAAATGTTAGCAATCGCTCATGGATGACAGGTAGATAGATACTCACGTGTTATCTCTCTCCTCCTCGGCAAAGATTCGTTGGTAAATCTCCCTCTGCTTGAACTCGTCGAGCTCTTTTTCGTATTTGCCAAAGTCGAGCTTCTCCTTGTCGTGCTTGACTGCTTGGATCTCGTTGTAGCTGTCAAAGACTGGACGCTCGAGCAACAGGCCCAAGCCGGGGACTTTGGGAATGCTGTACTTGAGCTCACCCTGAGCTTCGACAATACGCTCAATGGGAGTTCCGCAACGGACAGTCAATGCAGCCATACCGACCATCTTTCTGATCTGGTGCATCATGAATGACTGGCCGTGAACCTTGAGTGAAAGCCATTCGGTGCCATTGATGAGGATGGGTGTCGGGTTGCAGATGAAAGACTTGATGTTGCGCTTGGCGGAAGGATCCTTGGCAGTCTTTTGGATGGTAAAGTTGTGGTAGTTGCGGGTGCCGACGTAGCAATCCAGGGCGGCTTGTACGCGGTCGATGCGTTCCTTGGGGATACGGTATGCTCGGCGGGCTTTGTTATAGGCGGCCTTGAGAGTCTTGACGGCGGCATCGACACGCTTCCTCTGTTCTATGGAAATGATGGCCGTCTCGACTGGGTCTTTCGGATCATCGGCCTTGTCAGCAGCTTGGTCCCCGTCGGGATTGAAGTCGCTGGGCTCGTGCAGAGCCTGAATGACCAGATCGCGGATATCGTCGTCGATGGCATCGATCAGAGGCTTGATGTCGCGCTCCTCAACGGTGGCCCAGAAATGCTTGACCTCGGCCTGACGCGAGTTGTAGCCTTGCCGATCTCCCGTCTCATCGGCGGCCTCCTCGAGACATTTGGCCATGTGGCTGCGGGGATGCGGTGGCAAGAAGCAATGTGACGGCATCAGGTATTCGTACCAGCGGCTGTCGCAGACCTGGTAGCAACTGAAACTGCCGATTGTGCGCTCGATTCCCCAGACTCTTATCTGCGGGCTCAGGTGCGAGTTGATCTTTTGCACAATGTCCGGGTCCTCGACAATCAGCTTGAGCGAGATCATGTTGCCGGCGGCGTGCACGCCCTTGTCGGTCCGCGCACATCGGACCAGCGCCGACTTTTTGGGGTCGTCTGCATTGGCCTTTGAGATGGCGCCTGCCTGGACAAAGGCCGTGAACAAGTCGCCCTCGATGGTCTTTTCCGTGTGGTTGATCTGCATTCCCTTGTATCCTGTTCCGCTGTAGCCAATCAAGACGGCCACCTTGCGCTTCGGCCTGCGCTCTTCGGCGGCAATCTCCTCTTCTCCATACGGCTTTGGCAGCACTGAGTTTTCGGGACGCGCCTTCTTCTTTTCGTCCTCGTTGCGCGCTCGGCGGTCTGGCTGTTCTCGTCTGTGCGACAAAACGTCAGAAGAGAATCAACACCACTCAACCAGTGCCGATACCTACGCCCACGCGTTCCTGCCCAGATCTCTCTTCTTACCACCACGCCCGAACTTGAGGCCGTCGTCCTGGAATCTCTTGCGCTTGCGTTCGCTGTGGCTCTCTGGTGCTGCGCCTGCGCTGCCATCTGCTGCCGTGGTCTTGGAGTTGTCGACAGTAGGCGCCGTATCCGGCTTAGGTTCAATCGAGTCTGCCATGATGTTGGTGGTGCTGTGTGTGAAAACATTTTGGAAAAGTAATTATTCTTGAATTCTCCGCCATCGTGTAGCAATGTCTTGGCGTCGTCGTTGGCTCTTTCCTCTTTGCATCCTCTGCATCTTGTCCAGGGTGTTGCCAGGAGCCATCATTTTCACAGAATCTTGACACGTTGTTTTGATTGAGAAGCATCAATTCGGGGTATTTTCCCACGAGAGTGATATATGGGCATCGCATCTATAAATCCATCTTTCTAGCTAGGCCTTTGATCGATTGAACTACACACTCGACCTGGAATTGTCAACTCTAAACCGAATAGTAGGCCCCTTGGTCACTATCATTCACCAAATTATCAGACTGGATACGATCCAAGTAAACAGATGGATATCGAATTTGATCCAATTCACGCCCTTCCTTTCCCGGCGCCACATCTCTGCCCCTATGTGATTATGAATCTTGATAGCGTCAAGCTTTTGACAGACTTCAATGTTCTTCTCTTTTTACTTTGAAACGACGGAATGGAATGCCGGCTCGGATGAACTCTGACGCGGCCCGACCCACTAATTTTCCCCGTTACAATTCACCATGTCGCCCCTTTGACACTGTTGCCTCTCTGACTGTCATCTACCCCTTTCACTGATCAATTGCGCTGCAATTGAGCCCAAGAATCACCAGAAAACCGTCATTCCGATTTTTCGGTCCTAATAAATTCATTCGGGTAGCAAGGTTGATCCTGCTTCGCCTCTCATTCCCTACCTATCACTCTTTGACCGGAACAAGGTTTCAACATGGCACCTAAAATTGATCCATATCTGTCCGAAGCGGATCTGGTCGTCTCCAAAAATCTTCTTCAAGATCTTCAAGCACTAGCTACTCCTTCGGGCCAGGATCCTGCTGATGATGAAAAGGATATCAAGTATCTGCTTGCCATCAATGACCCCCAAAGTCCCCAGTTTACGCCCACTGTCTTTACCACCTGGGATGACAAGGATCTCAATCCTACCATCAACAAGTATCTTGTCAAGCCTTATACCAGAATCGCCATGGGAATTGTGCGTCATCCTACAGATGTTGTCTTTCTGACGCATATATTGTTGTACTCGACTGTCAATGTGGCGAGTGCGGCTTACCTTTACTACGATTTCCATTGGTACCACGGAGTGGCTCATGCAGTCTATACTTTGTGGTGTGCTGGTGCATTCACTCTGTTGATGCACAATCACATCCACAATGGAGGTGTTTTGCAGAAGAAATACGCCGTGTTCGATTTTGCCTTCCCCTACTTGTTGGAGCCACTGATGGGCCACACCTGGGACTCGTACTACTACCATCATGTCAAACACCACCACGTTGAGGGAAATGGACCCGACGACCTTTCTTCGACCATCCGATACCAGCGTGACTCGGCGTTTGACTTTGCATGCTACGTCGGTCGTTTCCTTCTATTTATCTGGGCAGAGCTTCCCTTGTACTTCATCCGCAAGGGCAAGTTAAGACTGGCACTTCAGGGCGGTGCTTCAGAGTTGGCAAACTATGCCTTGTTCTACTTTATGGCCACCAAGGTCAATTTTCATGCCACTCTCTTCGTCCTGTTGATCCCGTTTGCACTGATGAGACTGGGACTCATGATTGGAAACTGGGGTCAGCACGCTCTGGTTGACGAAGTTGACCCAGACTCGGACTTGAGAAGCAGCATCACTCTGATTGATGTACCCAGCAACCGCTTCTGCTTTAACGACGGCTATCACACTGCGCACCATCTCAACCCTCGCCGCCACTGGAGAGACGCCCCCGTGCACTTCCTCCAGAGCAAAGAGGCCTACAGCAATGGCCGCGCACTCGTCTTCCACAACATTGATTACTTGGTCTTGACCTTCAGGCTGCTCAGGAAACAATATCTGTATCTGGCCGAGAACTGCCTGATCCCCATTGGCGAGCAGACCAAGATGAGCAAGCAGGAGCTTGCCGATATGTTGCGCACCAAGACCAAGGCCTTCAGCGAGGAGGAGATTAGACAAAAGTTTGGAATCAAGGCTAGGGTGGGAAGAAAGAGCAGATGGGCGGGTTGGGCAGAACGGATCTTTGCATGTCTGCCAGGCACTCTCGCTGCTCCGATTGTCAAGGAAGCGGCTGAGTGATGCTTTGCACCACAAGTATTCAGGGTGTATATGCGAAGAAAGCCTCATTTTTTTTTCACTTTTGGCCTCTGCACAGTTGACCACGGGGGTTTCTTGGACAAGCAATTCGAAGAGGAGGCGTTTGTGTTGTTTTCGGCATTATGGCTAAATCACGCGAAGTCCCAAACGTACATTCAGCTACAGCATCTCATTTTTTTTTCTTTCTCCCTTCATTATCACGCTCGCTCCATTAGTATCTTGGTGGACTCAAGCGTGATACGATGCCTAATAAGTTGGAGGATGTCTTTAAGGGGGCTAAACGACATCCAAGAATGCGGTAATGAAGTGTTTGAAATGCTGCAAGCAGTGGCACTATATGTGGTGAAGGAAAGGGTATGGGTTTAAGTTGTTCATACCGTCAATATCGTGTCAAGGCTATACAACGTCATCAAAACCACATACTCTACAAATAGGTACGGGGGGTATTTATTTTGTATTTTTTTTCCCTTTCCTGTTTTTTTTTCCTCTGCAAAGAATGCTTCTATGCTGGACTCGACAAGAAAGACGTCCAACCAGCTTTGATACCAGGGGTACATGCTCTAAATATCTCACCAACAGATCTACATGCCAGCTATGCACAAAACCTAAAAGATGTTAGTGATCAGGTAAGATAGAAATGTACATCACAACAGAAATACCCCAACAGCATGGAGCACTGTCACAGATGCACTGCTCCCTGTTAGACATAGACGACCACTGGACTTGCAATCCCTGAACCTGAAGTCAACATGTCAGCGCGTTCCAACCTTCGGTTCCAGCAACGGAGGTGACATGACTTGGGGCAGAACAAACAACAATCCCCTTACCATTAGCGGCGGACCCATGGAGTATAAAACCCCCTAAAGCGAGATGGAATAACCCGAGGACCACGAGGCACAAAAGTCATCGCTGTTGGCGGAACAAGGTGCTTCCTCGTCACCAATCGAAGTTTCGCAGCCATCAACCATGTTCGAAGCAACGCAACGTAACGCAACGCATTTCGGGTCGGTAAAACAAAACCAGAACGTGCTGTTAACAGGGATAGTCGAAGGCTTGAGGCAAGCAGAGGTTGCAAGGATTGGAGTGAGCAGTAGCCATCACATGCCGGAGAAGTTGGAAAGGATTGGAGTGACTAGCCATCACATGCGTAAGAAGTCAGGAAAGCCAAGTGCATATAGTTCAGGAGTAGTCAATGGTGAGAGAGCATCATCCATCACAGTCCCGCAAATATACAGAACACACAGGGGAAACAAGTTGCAGTGATCAATGGCAATGTAGTATTACTGCATGAATTCGACTCCCTCTCATGGGGATTAGGCTCTAGACTTGTTCTCCGGCCCTGTTCTGAACGTAGACTTGTTCTCCGGCCCCTTTTCTGAACGCCTGCCTCTCTTCCTGGTTAGCCGTTGCATGTGAAAGAGTGAGCGTATTAGACAAACACTTATTTGGAACCGCTTTCCTACTCCAGGGAGAAGCGCTCTTTAGCGGGGGAGGTAGATTCGAGCTTCTTTTGTTCTTTAGTGACTGCTTCATCTTCGGCACTGAGAACGCGCTGAGGGGTGTCCTTAGTCAGGCCACGCTCATGTTCTTGCATCTCAATTTCCGAGTTGTCTGCCTTGGGATCTGCGTTGCGTTGTATTAGAAACAGGTAGTGCTGGCGGGAATAAGAGGGTGCAGAGTGGGGTTTGTTGACGCACCTTTAGTGCCGTTCTTTCCCTTGATGGTTCCCTTCAGCTTTTGAGAGAGGTCGGAGACCTTCTTCTTGAGTTTGTGGATGATAGTAGGTGCCATTGTGATTGATTCCTTTTCGCGAAGAAATGTGTTAGGGAGAGGTTGGGGAGTGCAATGACCTTGTTATACGGAGGATAGTCTTGAGGAAAAGAAAGAGAAAGATTGCAGAGAGCGCGAGAAAGCAAGCAGAACGAGTGAAGAAATGACAAGCTATTGTGTTACAGCGCCGAGCTGCGTCTCCGGAGTCGTGTGTCGTGAATCTTTGATGTGCTCACGACAATAAACAAACCCACTTACTCTCTCTCCAAACTTTCTCTCCTCCCTCTCAACACAACTACAAACATCTCCACCACCACAAGCACATCGACTTACGCATCTACATCATCGCCATCATCATCATCATCACACAGTAAGAACAATAACCTACCGCAGGTAAATGAACCCTTGCTAAACTTGCGCAGAAGATCTTGCAATACCAAAAGCATCATGCAAACCTCTCCTATTCTCCTCGCCATCATGGCCATGGCAATCATGCTCCTCCTGACATGCGCTGCAATGACTATGAAGTTCATCTGGCTTCTGATTGACTACCAGTCCCGTATCGTTATTCCTCTTCGGGTGCACAACACGTGAGACAAAGAAAGGACACTGACACCCCCCTGCAACAGGCAACAACTCCGCCAACAACGCCAATCAAAACTTGATTGACACTCTGCGCCAGCAGGAAGAAGAACTGGAGGACGAGGCTGAGCAGGAGTGGCGCCTGTTGATGGACCACCTGGAGTGAGCTGGGGCACAGCGAAGGAGAGCAAAACGGGGACGACAAATGCGTAAAGAAAGGACAGGCAGGCACAACAACAGCTTGTGTTTGCGGAAGGGGCTAGGATTCAGCAGGAGAGAAATGAAATATCTTATCCATAACAGAGTGTAGTCCTGCCCTGGCACTTGAACCTTTCTTTTTATTCTCTTTTTTTGACCACAAAATGCCGTACGCAAGCCTGCATCATCAGTCTTACTGGGGCTCAGGCAAGCTCAGTATTCTTCTGGTATGGAGTGCCGCGAGAAGTAACTCTCTCCTTTTCGATTCACTCACTTCAACTCATCGACGCGCGGTATTATGGTGCGTCCTTCTTCGTCCGCCACCACAACGCATCATCGATGCTCGTCAACAGTGGCAGACGCGCTGTCCAAGATCTTTTACTATCACCTGATCGCCGACCATCTTCGAGACGGGTACTCACCTTCATCGTCAAGGATTCACCTGTATCCCTAGAGACTGAGCTTAATCATCGCAGACTTACCTTGATTACCGTACGCTTGCGATCGCGAAGATTCCCCTCGCGCCCACATCTTGCAAAAGTGCACCCACTTGCGTATCGACCGTATCACTTCTGCCTCTTGGTCTGGTGCTGACTTGGCTGAGCCTACCGCCCTCTTCACTGAGTCTGGCGCTTGTGTCACTGAGCCAACCGCCCCCGTCTTCGGGTCCCGGGTCTGAGTCTGGGCCCATGTCGCTACGCCGCCCGAGCTCGAACGCGCGTTCTGAATGTCTGTCGAGTATCTCCAGCTGCAGTTCAACCATGCGTTTTCGGTTCGATCGTGTTCGGCCTCCTTATCTCTGAAAATCCGGTAGTCGTGACACCACAAGCCAATATCAGACGCAATACGTTTTCCAGACGCGCCTCACCAGGCCAATTCTTCCAGCTCCGATTTTGACTCTGACTCTTCCGAGTCCGAGGGGCGATGCCAAGTGACCGAAGAGCCCAGCAAGGGGCGCAAGGCTGAGGTCGAAGCCCCCATCGCCTCCAAGGAGATCAGATTCGAGGGCATCTTCGGCGAGCCTTCCAAGATGCCCTTCATGGGTGGCCTGCCATGGAACGTGGACGAGAACTTGCTGTCCGAGGAGCAGTCTCAAGTCTCTGTCAGAGTCATCACCCACGCCGACTCTGGTCACTCCAAGGGATTCTCATACGTCGATTTCGGCGACATCGATGCCGTCCAAAGGTCCTCAACGCCGAGCTTGATGGCAGAATCCTCAAGTGTGACTTCAGCACTCTCAGAAAAGATAGCAACCGCAGCTATGACAAAAGCCAGGTTAATGCCCGCGACAACACCTTGCCCTGAGCCCAAAGACTGGTCCAAAGTCAAGTGCCGCAATTGCGAACAGTACGGTCACACTGACACTCGTTACCCTGCCGATGAGACCGCTGATTTCGACTCTGGCCCTGATGGTGATGACATTGCCGCTATGTGATCAGGCCCAGATCCCCATATGGTTGCATCCTAACCAGGTTGTGCAAGAGCACACCAATGGAAGTCTGAGGCAATAATATCCTTCACCAGAATGGAGGTGGAGATGGACGCTGAATCTTTTGCAACCCTCATCTACCAAAGATGATTAAGAATTCGAGGGAGAAGAATCCAGAGTTGCAAAATCTATCTTTGCAGGGAGGGGGGGGGGGGGGATCAAATGAGCAGAAGAGCAGAGAAACATCCCGAGAAGAATGTAGTCCTGCGACACCAATTGAAGCTCTCATATCACCATAATTCGCCTGGATATGTGAGCGTTGTCACTGCCAGCTTCCGAATCATAAGAAGGGTGGTGAGAGTGCTTCCATCCGGAGTATTCCACAGAGAGCACTCGTGGTGAGTAACGGCGACTTTCCGAGTCACAGAAAAAAATCCTTTTTGGAAGGTTTGAATACTCGAGGACGAGGAGTCAAGGAAGGAATGAAAGAGCCGCCGGAAGGTAAGTGGTCGGAGCCAAGCATTGCTCCTTCCAATGTCGTCATGCACCAAGACCTCGAGGACGACAACTAGGTACTATCGTCCATAGTCATACATATATATATTTACTGCTGATTGAGCCCGAGTCCATGATGTGGAGTTTTTGATAATCCGAAGAAAAAATTCGAAACTCCAAATATTCTTTGCACGACTAGGTTCTCAGCTTCCTTATGAATTTGCCTTCAATCTCTTCCTGGTTGCCAGCATCAAACATAGACGCATAGCATAGCAAGGTACTAGGTAGGTAGTCACATGATCATGGCCAACGGCAACAGATCTACTCTGAGAGAGTTCATCGCCGTGAGTATTGTAACCCCCAAACTCACTGCAACGGCTAACAAATCCAGTCAATTTCAACAATCCGAGGCGATCTGTCCAGCATAACAGCACCTCCGTTCCTCCTGGCATCCCAATCCACCGTTGAATTTCCGTCTTACTGGTGTGAACGCCCCGATCTCTTCTGCGCCCCTGCTTCCGAGCCTGATGCCGCCAAACGCTGCTTGCTGGTTCTTCGCTGGTTCTTGGCGAGTTTGAAACGGCAGCAGTATGCAGGTAGAGACGAAGACGCGGGTGTAAAGAAGCCGCTGAATGCATTTTTGGGTGAGATATTCCTAGGTGCTTGGGGCGGGGAAAATGGGGAGGGGAGGACGTGTTTGGTTAGTGAGCAAGTCAGGTGAGTTTGTGGATGGAAAAGCCCGAGGCCGGCATGATGAGAGTGTTTTTGCTGATGGAAATTGTGTGTAGCCATCATCCTCCTGTTACAGCTTGTCGTCTGTGGAATGACGAGAAAGGCATCCATGCAGAAGGCTACGCGTGCCAAACCATCACCTTCTCAGGAACCGTCAACATCAAGCAAATCGGCCACGCAATCATCCACGTAGACAAGTACAACGAAGACTACTTGATCCCCCTCCCATCGGTCAAAGTCTCGGGTCTGCTCTCCGGCACACCCTATCCGGAAATAGTGGGTAGCTACGAAATCGTATCCTCCTCGGGCTTCGTCGCCACCATCGACTTTTCCGGAAAACGCTTCATGGGTCTCGCGGGCAAGAAAAACAGCTTGCATGCAGCCATCTACCCTGCCAACGACAAGCACCGTGAATCCCCTCTGTACACTCTTCACGGCACCTGGAACGACGTCTTCACCACCCACGACGAAATGACTGACGAGGTAATCGAGCACTTTGACACCAACGCTCATCCACCTTTGCCAGTACAAACCCCCGGCGAAGCAGATCTCGATCCCTACGAAAGCAGAAAAGCCTGGGGCCCCACCATTGCCGCCCTAAACGCCGGAAACATGCAAGCGGCCGCCGACGCAAAAAGCAAAGTCGAGCTAGGCCAGCGCCAAATGAGGAAGCAGGAAGCAGCTGCCGGAAAAGTGTGGACGCCATTGTTTTTCCAGAATGTGCGGAAAGAAGAGAGGTTGGACAAGCTGAAGGGGTTGGCGAATGGGGATGCCGAGTCGGAGGGCACGCAGGGTGTTTGGCGGTGGGTGGGCGATGAGAAGGCTGCGGAGATCAGTAGACCTTTCCATGGGGATTTGGTGCCTTGGTTGACTTGATTTGCGCATTTTGCTGCAGAGATACTACATCGAGACACTTTCATGAGTAAGTCCATTGCTTCTACACGAAGGTTTAATTGTTCGCTTGATTACAAGACTCTATAGTGACGGCTGAATCTTGAGAAAATATAGTAAAGCAGGTCCACGAGAGATTGCAGAGAAAGCAGAATAGTAATGACTACTTTCCAAATCGAAGAGCTGGTATCAGGAAAACAGGAGACAATTCAAGAGAATGGAGTGCAAGTCACATCAAAGCGAGCGGATGATATTCATGTTGAAGAGTAAGCTTAAAAAGATTTCCTCCACGACGATGTTTCTTCAACCAAAACCTTCGGTCCCATCGGCGCGCTAATACTCATATCAGCGAGATGGGCCGTCTGGGAGCAAGGTATGGAGGTAGGGATTGTTTGCAAAAGGGGGGGTTCCCCCTGATTGAGATGGAATCGAGGCATTGTTGTTTACAAATCAACCTTGGAAGACACGAGTCTGCATAAAAATCCCCCATACTTACATATCGTGAAAAAGGGGACAAGTAAGAAAAAGCACACAGGAACATGACATATCAAATTGGCACACCCACCAGAAACACAAAAGCAAAAACGACACGTGCTCAACGAGCAAAACAAACCTCTCTCTACTGAGGCTCAGCTGATTAAAGCCCGTTCAAGAAAGGAAAAAACACTCCAGGTTAAACGCCACCTTTCATAGTAAATTTCATTTTTGAGTTGTGGTGAGTATCAAGACTCCGATCGTGGGAATCGAACCCGTGACCATGCGGTGAGTAAGTGCAATGAATTCGGATAAAGCACGCATTCATTCCACTTGACCACGCAGGTCTTGCGATCTTAGATGGGAAGTGAACTTTTCTGGATATATTGGTTGGAGGTGAGTGAGGGAGGAAGCATGGCAAGGGGGACTGGACATGCACCTCCTTTTTCTTTAATTTCATCATTTTATCTGCCTTACTTTTGTTCCGGATACAGAGGGATTTCGATATATGCCAACGCAAGCGTATGTATGAGGACATTCCAAGAGAAACCTCTTCCTACGCGCTTTTCCATCCAGCCACAAGCAAATACCTTTACGCAACAACCACACCGCGCTGTTTCGAACAAAGCAGACTTGAAGGCAAGAGAGTGACACCGCATGGCTGAATAGTATCAAAATCATCCTGCCTTTTATGCGCTTGCCGTGTCTGACTTTTTGCGCAGAAACAACACAAAAAAGCCAGGAGCACCAGCAAGCCAGACCAAAACCGCAAAGCGAGAGTGGTGAACAAACCTGGAAGAAAATCAAATTTCACGTCAAGCGTCGAAACAAACAACAAACATAAGCGCACAAAGCGCAGGCCCAAAAAATTGCAAGTCTGCGCGAGCTCAGATACCATCCAGACACCAAAAGCTCTGCCGTCAAATCACCATCAAGGGGAAAGTCAACAAGAAAACCAGAACCAAAAGAACCCGAGCCAAATCAATCAAACCAAAAGAGCCCGAACAAAAAGCCAGCACTAGCCATCTCCCCCCAAACAACAACATCAAACAATGACGCAAACCACAAACATAATCCTCGGACTCGCTCTGACGCTCCTCTTCGTCTGTCTCTTCTGGTACTACTGGACCCGAATGCTGGACTGGGAACTCAAACTCTGGTTCCAGAAACACCTGCTGCGCAGACAAGCACAGCAATCACCATGCGAGGCAGATATCGAGAGCGCGTTCGGAGGCGACAGCAGTGTTGCGCCTGGTAGTCATGATGGCAGCAAGGTGGACAGTAACAGCGGAAGTCGTGCTGGAAGCAAAGCGGGCAGTCGCGCTGCAAGCAAGAGCGCAAGTCGGGCAGGAAGTCAGAGCGGAGGAGCAGCGCCTGCGAGTAAACCAGCAAGCCAGAGTGGAAGCAGAAAGAGTGGTGGAAATAGCAAGGCTGGCAGCAAGGCTGGAAGCAGAGCAGCCAGTAACAAGTCTGGAAGCAAGAAGGGCTGAATTCGACTTTTGCTCTGAAAATAGGAAAGAGTCTTTCTGAGATAATTTGACAGTTGGAGCAGAAATGAACAAAAGGAAACTGAACAATCGAGAGTGCTTCTCGAGTGGGATACGAAAGATCATGTATAATATCTTCCAGAATACCATCTGTTCATCAGAAATACTTGCCACTTTATCCTTACTATTTTTCTTTTTCTTATTCTCCTTTTTCTTTTCTTTTTGCAAAACTCCCTTTGACCACTCTGTGAATTGAACCGATGACTTCCCAATGTGGCAATCAACCCCTTAAATTTGCTCAGTTCTGAATTTATCCCAACATTCCTCCGGTTGGTATAACGGGATAACCAAACGTCGAGACGAAATAAAACACTGCTTCAAAGTTACCGCCGTAGTCTTAAATCGCCAATGGCAGCCAGAATTAACCGTTCTTCTGGTGGCAAAGATCAAGGGCTTTATCATGGCGTGTTTTCCTATGCAAGCGCTTGTGCGTGATGAAATAGTTTTTGCCCTTTTTTTTGGTATTGCTCGTGACTTCCAGTAAGTGTGCGCAGGAGGTATGGATAGATATCTCCTATGCGCCGACCTTGATGCTTCTCGGATCTTGACCCTTAACCTCCTCAATGCCCTGCAACACATGAGCGTAGACACCCGCTGGTCTTCCCAACTTGACCTTTGCTTGGCCAATCTGCTTCAGGTGAAGCGTATCTTGGGCGTCTCTTTCCCAGCAAAACTCACGAAACTCGCAGTTCTCATAAGCAGTACCTCTGGCACCGTCAAAAGCCGTCCAGTCATCGGTGAAGAAATGCAGGAAAGCACCGTGAGTAACTACAATGACAGCCTCGGAGGTTTGAGCATACACTGCGGCGCGGAAAGCGGCGGCACGCGCACTTACTGCCTCAAGAGTTGCGGCGTATGGTCCAGCCTTTGAGTTCCAGCCTTCCTCAACCAGGCTCCAGTCGATTCTTTCGACGCCGAAAGCAAAGTTTTCTTCGCTCAGCCAAGCTGCTATCTTTTGCTTTAGTTCGGCTGGTTCGTGGCCGATGTCGCAAGGCTGGTTTGCAATCTCCTGTGCCATGGGTACGAGCAGGAATTTGACGGCAGGTTGATTTGTTAAAATGTCACGGAACGAAAGACAGGCAGTTTGAATTGTGCGGATCAGAGGAGACACCATGAAGGTGAGTGATGAGGGGAGTGAATTCATGGGAAAGGCCTCCTTGAGATTGGCACACTGCGTACGGCCAAGATGTGTGAGACTGGGATCTTTGAGGTGATGTTGATCCTGGAAGAGTGTCAAATGGTAAAGGTAGGAATGTGGGTGGCTCGGCCTACATTGACATTGTGGTGGCCCTGAGCGTGACGGACGACATAGACGTTGGGTGCCATTTTGCGTGATGATAGTTGCAAAAGAGTGAAAAGGAGACAGGATAGGTATTTATGTTGATAGTTTAGTCGTTACGAGCCCAAGTGGTCCAGCTCGGCGCACCTTCCCGATACACGACGGAGGAAGCGGCTAACTTTCCTTGTTGAGATGCTTCCAATAACAACGGCAAGCAAGTTTTTGTTGTTGATTTACATGAGAATGAGTGCTCGCTGTACTTTGGTAATGAGTGATCGTGATCATGATCAAGCAGCATCTATATACAGACAAGTCCAGTTCCATGGACAGGAACAAAGGATGATAAGGGGGTCTAGAACCAGGTAAGGCAGGTTCTTGGCAATGACGTAGGCAATTGCCGAAGATTCACCATTGTGACATGCAGCTTCCCCAGACAGATCATGGGCGATGGGACGCCCTTACTGCCGCCACATTCAAGACACAAACTAGGCAGTCGTGACCATCGCCGAGACAGCTACCAACATGTGGGACGACGAGGATAACAACCCGTACGGCTCGTTCAATCGACGCGACTCGGAGGGGTCAGACGCTCCCGGTACAAACAGACCTCCCTCTTCCAAACCACGCGCATCCCGGACACTCTCTGACTGCTGCGCTCAGGTTTCCGACAAGCGCCTTCTACGCCGCCATCGGGCTCAAGCACTCCGCAGCACTCCACGCCCGAGTACCACCGTCCAGAGTCGACGTACCACGACGAGCCCTTTCAACACGACAGCGACGATGATGGCGACCAAGAGCGAAATGTCACAATCGAGCCAAAGAAGGGTGGTTACAGCAGCCGCATTGAGCAGATTCTCTACGAAAACCCCGAGCTGGAGATCCAGATCACGCACGCGGGCAAGAACACTGAGGGCGGCGGTGGCTACATCACCTACACGATCCGAACGGGCGTAAGAAGAGCGAGCGCACGTCTGGACGCCGCAACAGCTGCTGACAAAGCCAGGACATTGAAGTGCGACGACGCTACAGCGAGTTTGCGTCGCTGCGATCAACGCTGGTTGCCCTGCATCCCACTCTGATCATCCCGCCAATCCCCGAGAAACACTCCATCACCGACTACGCCTCCAAGCCCACAAAGGCAAAGGAAGATGTCGGCATCATCGAGCTGCGTCAGCGCATGCTGGCAACATTCCTCAACCGCTGCCGCCGCATGAAGGATGTGCGCGACGACAACGTCTGGTGGCGCTTCCTTGATCCCAACGCCAGCTGGAACGAGGTGCTCCATTCCCACCCAGTCGTCAACATCCCCAAGAACAACCTCAAGGCTCCCCCTCTCGACCCTGCCAATCCTTCTCCCGGCCACAACTTCCTCCCCATTCCCTCGTCTTCGGCCAAGCTCCGTTCGTCGGCCACGCCCACTTCACCGCCTCCCCAACAACCCTCTTCTGCTGCTCACGCGGCTCCTGCACCTCAAGTCTTTGGCCGCTTCCCCCCGCAATCCCAGAACTTGTCCGAAGAGGACCTGGACCCATACTTTGTTCAATTCGAAAACTCGTCGCGTGAATTGGAAGCTCTGTTGCAAGGCTCGATGGAAAAGGTCAATCAACGCACTTTGTCTCATCTTTACAGGCTTGGAGACGATCTCATGGAGCTGGGTGGTCGCTACAACGCCTTTTCCCTCTCTGAGCAATCGCCCGAAGTTGCTGCAGCCATTGAGAAGATCGGCCAGGCGTGCGATTTCACCTACATTCAAACCCGCGATCTGTCTAGCGGTCTTTCTGCCCAATTTGCCGAACCCATGCGTGAGAGTGCTCAATTTGCTGGTATTGTCAAGGGCGTCTTGAAGTACAGAGTATTGAAGCGTGTTCAACACGAAATGACCCGCGAGGAGCTCGACCGAAAGAGGACATCACTGGACTCTCTCGAACGGAGCGAGGCCGAAGCTAAGCGCATCGAGCAATATCTCGCTTCCACGGCCAACACTTCGTCTCCTCAGCGCAGCATGAGCACCGGCAGCAACGCCTCTCCCCGCCGGAATCCCGCTAGAGAGCAACTGCCGAGACGCGCAGAAGACGATACCGCCAGCATCGACTCCGACTTTCCTCCCACCATGGGCTCTCAAGGCTCCTACTACCATGATCAACCACAAAGCCCCACGCAGCCGCACAAGAGAGCCTCGAGTGGCAATTTTGTGACCAACAAGATATTTGGCCGTCTCACTCATGCCTACCACAATGTTGTCGACACTGATCCTGAGCGCGTGAGGAGAGACCAGATGGGCAAAACCAAGGAGAGTTTGACACAGGTGAGTAATTTGCCTTTCTTTGAAATGCCTCATCGTACTGATCACGCTATCTATAGCTCGAACAAGCTCTCGAAGTGTCCGAAAAGGATGTCAAAGATGCTAGTTCTGGGGTCCTGAAAGATTTGAAACGCTTCCAGAGCGACAAGGAGGAAGATTTGAGGAAATACATGGTAAGTCCTTGCAATGACACGCACTGATCTTTTCGTTGGCTAACACATAGCTGTTTAGCTGGCATTCGCGCGCTGTCATGTCGAGTGGGCGCAACGAAGTTTGGAAACGTGGGAAGAGGCTCGTGTGGAGGTCAGTAAGATTCCAATCCTGGAGCCAAAGTGAAAGTGGTGTGTGTTTGTGTTTATGGTAATTCATTTCAGGTAGTTTTGGTAGAGGAGCGAGAGAGTGTTTTTTTTTCCTTCTTGCTCCGAATTGTAATTATGCACGGGTCGTTAATTTCTTTTACGGCTCTCTGTTTCCTTTTTACCTATTTCTTGGGCACGCTCTGATTTAGTTGTTGCCTAGGAAATTCAGCCCTCAGGATACAACTGTGTGCTGTACCTGCAAGGCAAACTGAGTGTTTTTTTTTTTTCTTTTTTCTTTTTTTTTTCTGTTTTATATTTCATTCCATTGTATCAACAAACAAGAACGACCGACTCTCTTCACAGCAGTAATCGCATATACAAATAAAGTAACAATCAATGTCATCTTACCAAGTCCTCTGTTTTCCCTTCTTTGTTTCTTGCCCCAGAAAAGACCCTCCTTTCTACTCGCCCTCCCTATGCTCATAAACCAAATCAACCTGCTTGACCGGATGCAACAGCATACCCGGCAGACACATCCTGCCCTCGCCCACGAGCTCCTCCTCCTCGCCTCCATCCCCATCGACACGGTACCCCAACCACCTCTTCCACAGGTTGGCGGGGAAGCCCGCATGATAGTACCAGGTGGAGCCCAAGAAATTATGCTGGCGCTCGTCGGAAAAGACGGAGGTTCTGGCGCCGCCCGAGGCGCCGTGGAGCCCGTTGTTGAAGGTTGCGGCGAGCAGCGACGAGGGCCATCGGCGGTCGATGTAGACGGGGTGGGGCGCATAGACGGCCTTGAGGTTATGGTGGAGGGCGCAGCTGCCGGGCCACATTTCCGAGAACATGGTGTGGCGGTGCAAGCTAGTTTCGCGGTGCATGGTGGCCAGCAGACGGCGGGAGAGGCGCGACGCGGTAATGATTGCGGTGCGGCGCGGGGGGAAATTGTTGTTGGATGTGTTGTAGCCCGTCACGTCTTCGGCCAGGATCCAGTTTGTGGCGTGCGGGTCGAAGAGCGGGTTGAAGGTTATCAAGTCGGCGGGCTCGCCCACGCCGTACTGGTAGTCGTCTTTGTCTGGGGTTGGGAAGGGGGGCACTGGGTCGAATTCGGTTTCTAGCGTGTCGCCTTCGTTGGTTGGGGGCTGGGGTCCCCAGATTGGCGGATGCAGTTTTACACTGCTGTCGTCGTCTTTGCCGCCGCGGGCTTTGTCATACATGTTCGACTTGTGCGCAGTGCCGTGTTCGGTCTGCACGCGCACCATGTGCTTGAAATCGTCCCAAGACCCATGCTCAGAAGGGACGTAGAACCTTGCATTGCGTTCCCACAAGCCTTTTCTGGGCTGCTGATCCGCCCACGCACCGACCTTGTCAAACAAGTGGTAGAAATGGCCAGTGTAGCGTATGTCCATCTCCCAATGCCAGAAGAAATCGTACTCTGGGTGCATATGGGCGAAATATTGTAAAGGCATGTTTGTGGATCTGTAGGCGCCGTAGACGGGTAATCCACGATAATTCGTTTCTTGGAGGCCGCCGTAGATCAGACTCATTTGGCGTTCGGACCAGAGTGTTCCCATGCCCCGGAACTCGAGAGGGAGAGAATCATTGAGTACACGCTGGTAGGTGGTGTCGTCGCTCCAGATGGGGAGATTGTCGTCTTTGACGTGTATGAGAAAGTGCACGGTGTATTCGCCGCCAGACTGGATTGAGAGTTCGTTGACCAGAGCGCGCAAGTAGAACAGATCTTCATAGTCGTACTGGAAATCGTGCCAGGTGCGAATGACGACAGCACTCCTTGACATCAACTTCTCTCTGTTGTCAACCTTGTCGTATTCATCATCGACTGACAAGAAGCCTTCCTCGGGTCCTCCAACAGGCATATCAGTGAAAAAGTGGTTGCGGCTCTTGGGAGCAGGCTTGAAGCGATGCTTGTTTTTTGAGGCGCATTTTCGCTGTGCCTGAGCCCAGTTGACGGTGCGGTAGTCGATTTCCGTCTTGCCGGCCCAGACTTGCTCGCTGCCGTCGCGGTGACCTTCCATGCCCGCGCCGCTGCCGCCCCATCGCTTGCTGTATCCCAGACCATAAGGACTAAGTCTGCCGAAGCGATCAAAACACATGCTGGCATCGAGAGCGAAAATGTCGTATGAGCCCATGACAGGATCGGGGAAACCTTCGGGAATGCCGGGATAAGACAGGAGCTGAGGAACGCTCGTCTTTTCTTCGTCCAGAAAACATTCGACCAGGCTTCCCTTATTGATAGGGTTGAATCGTACGCCTTGGGGGATTTCTCTCTTCTGGAATCCGTCGGATGGTGCTGTTTGCGGATCCTTGTCTTCTTCCAACACAGATTCCAGACTGTTATTTTCAGGATCGGGATATTCAGGCTTGTTATCGGCACGGGAGACAAGCGTGCGGATTCCGCCATGGTACCTCTTGAGAAAGGGAAAGCTCTCCCAAATAGGCCGAGGAGGGGCAGGTCTAGAAAGCCCCGCTCTTAACGACTGCTCAGACAATGCACTCAATCTCCCCAGCGTAATGCCTAGTCCGGCCATAATCAAGACTATGATCAAGGTAAAGTAGAGGGTGAAGCGCCGCCTCGGGAGGGCATATGAACGTGATGCTCCCGAGGCGTGGCGCAATATGCCTGTCGTTGGCACATCGCCGGCTTCGGTTGCGCTGTCCTCATCATCTGACTGTCTCTCTTTGTCGCTAATCCATCGTCCGTCCAGAGCAATATAGCCGGGCTCCTTACTCTTGCGCTTCGGAATGCGAAAAGGCATGTTTGATATCCAACGCACAGACCGTCGCGTCGGTCCGCCTGTCCGAGGGTACAGAATGTACGTGTAGCCTTGAGAGATGTCGAACTGCTTTTTACAAAATATCCAGATGTGTTTTGATTTCAATGGCCCGAAAATCTGTCACAGAAACTGATGGTTCACATTGAATGGGTTTGGTGAATGTGTTGTGTGCAAGAACCTGCTTCTTTCGTCGCCGAGGGAACTAACTATGACGAAAATGCGGGGACCACCACCGCTCCTTTGCACCATCAGAACCTCCATATGCTTCTTTTCTCTCCCACATTTACTGCCATCCTCCTATAAATCTACTGGATGTCTAGCGCATGCTGATGGACACACGAGGCTCTAGTCTCTCTCAGCATTGTCTTTTCCATGCTGATCAGGTAATTAACCGGTTGCTTGCCGTGTCCCACCAAGCCAATGGCGTGGCGTCCGTCTTGCACGACTTGCTTCCTCTCGTAAAGCTACCTTATCCTGCTTTTCTACAAGCGATACCCACCCTTGTCCATGACTCCATGCGATATCAAAACCCAAGTACATAAGGGTAGGGAGCGAGCTGCTTGTCCAATGCATCAAATCGCATTTCTTTTTTTCTCATCTGCGTCCCTGGCTGCGGTGCTGTGGCTCACCATGCGCTACTCGCATTCAATTCCCTTGCTCTTTTCTGTCGCTTCTTCTGTGACAGCCTCGCAACAGCATGCAAATGCAGCGTCAGTAGATCTATCGTGGCATCCGCCGCAGATGACCAGGAATGCAGACTTGGGCTCTGTCATCAATGGCACCGGCGTCTGGGGCTTCATCTTCAATTCATCCACCACTCCAGCCAATCTGCCATACTGTAAGCATCACAAATCCTCCACAAAATGTTAGAACACCACTCATACAAAACCCAAAAGCCACGTACAACTGGTGCAACATGCCTCACGTCCGAGCCTCGGAATATCCAAAGATAAAAGACTCAATGTACAAGCTCGAATACGTGCACGTGATCCACAGACACCACAAACGCACTCCCTATGCCGCAAACACATTTCCACACGAATCATACGCCTGGGACTGCAGCGACGAAGGCCTCTTTTACCACGCCTCTCCCTTCACCGGCGCCCACGCCAATGCCTCGGCTGTGACTTACTGGGATGTCTATACCTCGCCTCATAATCCGCTGGCGCCCCAGGGTTTCAACGGGACTTGCCAGTTTCCGCAAATCACTGCCGGTGGACTGGATGACAGCTACACGCACGGCAAGGATTTGTTTGGCGTTTATCACGGCTTACTGGGTTTTCTGCCCGAGCATTATGATGCGTGTAAAGTGCAATGGAGGGTCACCAACAACGTCATAACCTCGCAGGTCGCCAGCAACGTGATACCAGCCATGTACCCCTCGCTCGGTGGCAGCAAACCCGTTCCTTTGCTCATCCAACCCGCCTCCATCGACTCTCTCGAGCCCGCGTACTCGTGTCCCGCAGCCTCATCCCTCTTCTCCAGTTACGGCGTCGGCAGCAACAATTCAGCCTGGACGGCTCACCTCAACGCTTCATCCTCATTAATAGCCTCGCTCGACGCAATCTCCGGCGTCGATGCAAAGGCAACGGGATGGCACCAATCCTACGACCACTACTTTGACAACCTCTCGGCGCGCCTCTGCCACCACAAACCCCTGCCCTGCAACACCACCACATCCACCTGCATCTCGCCCACCCAAGCAACCGCCATCTTCCGACTCGGCGAGTACGAGTACTCGTTCCTTTACCGCGCCGCGGGCCCCGCTACCCTGGATTACGCGAGACGCAGCTACGGCATCTGGATGGCGGAACTGGCGGCCCATTTCCGTGCCGCGCGACAGCAGCGTGCGGAGAAGAACGTGCTGTATAGACATGACGTTGCGCACGACGGGAGCATCGCGCGCTTGTTGGCTTTGCTGCAGGTCCGGGAGATGGTGTGGCCGGGCATGGGCAGCGAGATTGTGTTTGAGTTGTACCAGAAACAGGGGGCAGGGGATGACGGGCAGTGGTTTGTCAGGGTCTTGTGGGGCGGACAGGTGTTGCGGAGTTCGTCGCCCGTGTTTTGTGGCGATGGTGATGGGTTGGTCGAGTTGGAGAGGGTGCTGGGGTATTTTGATGGCTTGGTTGGTCGGGACGCGTCGTTGGTTCCGGGCCTGTGTAGTCAGAGCTAAGTAGGCGAGCAACAGAACAATGTTTGGGTGAAATATAGCAGACGTGTGTTGAGAAACAGAACCATACTTGATCGAGAATAGAAGAAAGGTGTCGAGAAACAGAACCATACTTGATCGAAAATAGAAGAAAGGTGTTGAGAAATAGAACCAATAGAAAAAGTATCTCGAGAAAGATAGTACTCACAGCTAGAAAGATATTAAGAAGATCCTACAGTCTACGTAAGACTAATTACTTGCCTTGCTAGTGAACACACAACTAGCAGTACTAGTAGCAATCAAACCCTCACAAACCAAAAAAAAAGAAAAAAAAGAAAAGAAAGAAAGAGAAAAAAAAGAAAAGAAAGAAAAAGAAAAGAAAAGGGGGAAAAAAAACGAGGACAGTTTCAATTAGGCTATTTCATCCCGGCCTTTTACTCAAGTTTATTTAGGACGGCGGATTTGTTTTTCTTTTTCTTTTTCTTTTTCTTTTTCTTTTTCTTTTTCTTTTTCTTTTTCTTTTTCTTTTTCTTTTTCTTTTTCTTTTTCTTTTTCTTTTTTTTGCTCGGTGTTGGCTGGATGTACAGTGACAATAGCAAGAAGAAGGAAGGACGGAAAAAGTTCTGCTGGGCAATGAAATGAAGCGATTCGTGCCTTTTGATACAAAAGCAACAGAGAAAAAGAATCAACTACAAGAGTCAAACAGAAGACAAAGCAGTCTGGGGTCTGATCACCTTCTACCGCCCCTAGCGCCGAACCCCAAATTACTCCTGGCAGTAGTAGCGATCTTGTGAATACCCGTCCTCTTTTCCCAAGCGGCACTCTTTCCCTCCACAATGGCAACAATCTCCTCGGCCACCCTGAGCGCAAACATGTCTTTACCGCTGCCCCTGCTCCTTCGCTTGCTCGCGGCATCCACAATCCATTCTATGGCGGTGCGGCGGCGCTGGCGAAGACCGAGTGGGACGGGAATTTGGAGGGCGACACCACCGCCGGCGGCGCCGCGTTGGGAGCGGATGCGCACGAGGGGCGCGATCGAGTCGATGGCGAGGGTGAGGTAGAGGATGGGGTTCAGAGGGAGATGTGACGGAGGTGCTGCAGAAGAAAAATCAGCTCTTCGTGTATCCAGGCAGATGGCAGGCAGGTGTGCACTTACGAGCGCCGGGCAAAAGAGGTCTGGCGGGACTAAAGGTCGGAGGAGACTGAGTGCGCAAATGTGTCAGGATGATGGACATGTTTCGCTGAGCAACGCTGAGCTTGCCGTGCAGCATCATCAGATTCGTGAACTGGCGCACCACGGGATCATAGCGATAATCCTTGTGGGCATTACTGGGCAAAGGCAAGGAAGGCAGACCGAATTTGTGACCAACAGGTGCGGCGGCTGCGAGCGAAGAAGACGCGGCAGGTGCGTTCTGCAGGGGTTGTGCATGGATGGGCTGGGAAGCTTCGAGGGCGCCTTCCTCGTCAAACGGGTCGGTGTCTTGTTGGCTCAATTCCTGGCGGCCACGCGTGTAGGTGGAGAAGGAGCGCGATTGCGACGGCTTGGCGGCGGCGGCGCCCACTTTGATGCTGTCCTTGAGCACCTGCGGCGCCTTTTCCTGCCCATCCTTGTCCTCTGCGAGCAGCTGCATCAACCAGTCAGTATACCGCCGCCAATTCTACAGTCTTCGTCTTTTACCTCCTGCACTGGCGTGCCGACATTCAAGTCCGGTCCTTCTCCTCCCTGGATCTTGGCCATCTTTGCGGCTTCCTCACTGACATGCTCTTGCTGGTTCATATTGGGTCCGGCACCGCCGCTTTGCTTGGGGTCGGTTGCATATTTGCGGCCTTGTGCTGCCCATGATGCGGCGATGGGGCTCTGCAAGCTGGCAATTGCTCTGCTAGGCCGGAACGCCAGTGCCCGTGAGGTCGTGGCCAAGAAGCTCATTCTGTCGGCCTCCCTGTCTTGTGCGTATGTGTCTGATCGTTCCTTCCTCGTCGTCGTCAATGTCTGCTGGTAGTTTCTTTTTCTGGCTGTTCGTGACTTGCAGCTTCGCCCCGCATATTTCGTTGTATTCACGTGATTGCCGTCATTTACGCATGCATAAAGCTTCCGTGTCGCACCCTGTGCCGCCTTCTGACGACAAGCACCATCGTCATTCTACCTTAGATTGAGCAATAGTCAACAGGTACCCGGCCTAACATCACGAGATACGAGTGCCAAGGGAGTACAATGCTATCGAAATCTAAGGATCCACGGGGGATTTCAATGCCATCTATAGGGTATACAGAGATTGAAGAAATACATGAGAGCAAAAGGAAAGAACGCTAAATGACACAAAATCTTGGGACAAGACATGACTGCATGCCGTGTAAAGAATGGGAAAATATACAAGAAGAAAAAAAAAATCAAGGCTTGGAGAGCTGCTCCTTGCGGAAGAAGAGGAAGAAGCCAATGCAGAGTGAAAGCTGGAACAGCAAGCAAATCCAGAAGTTTGCGCTTCCAAGCCCTTCCTGCCAGTTGACAGAAAAGTCGGGGAAGACGTCCGCAGGGCCAGTGGCATCAGGAGCGGTAGCGCGAGACAAGATGGTTGCAATGGATCCAATCACCTGAGCTGCAATGAGCGTAAAGGTCATGTGGAAACGCGTCAAAGTCTGCAGCAGGATCATGCCAAAGCCGATGCCCTGCACAGAGTCAAGGACTCCGAGCCACAGCCAAAGACCACGACCCAAGATTGCTGAAGCTACGGGTCCGCCAGCCCATGGCAAGTACATACCAATGTTGCTGCAGCTCCACAAGATCTGGCACCATCTGGGAGCACCCAGACCAACGGCGAAGATGGGGATGAACCAAGAGTGAGTAGTGCTCAGTTGAGAGAATGCCCAGAGTAAACCTGCCCAGATGATGACAAAGAAGAAAACGATCAGGAGGAAGATTGCCCACGCAGGTGCGTGCTTTGAGCTCCAGAGATACCCCCAGTTGCGACCGTAGATGGAGGCAAGGAAGTAGTTTTGTACAAAGACGGCAACGAAAAACCAGACAACAATCTTACGTCGCATCAACGCCGTGTAGAATGATGGTACTGCACCAGGCGACTGGCGGTAGAAAGCTGGCAAGCCCAAGAACAAGAGAATTCCGCATAGCCAGAGGAACACGGCGATTGGGATACCAATAGCCGTCATGGTCGTGCCGTAAGTCACCAAAGTAGATGCTCCCTTGCCATGGTTGTTCAGAGTAGAGAGCTTGTTACCCCAATACCACAGGCCAACGATGTAAAGTTGTTGAGTGCCCTGGATCATACATGCGCGGAAGCCCCAAGTCTTGATAGGCGCCGATCCAGTACTACCAAAGTTCTGTGCAAAGAAGAATGAGCCTGCAGCGCTTGCAAGCGAGTAAGATCCGGTGGCAGCGTTCTGAACCCAACCGCGACCGGATAAGGTAGAGGCGTATGGGGCCATTCCCAGCAAGAAGAATGCCAGTCCGTAGAAAAACCAAGGCAGCGTAACAGTATAAATCAGAGGGAAGCGGCGGAAGGCGAACCACCACAACAGGGAGGCAGCAAAATAGATGCAGGCAACCGTGTACAATTTGCTTGCAGCTTGACCAACTTCTCCAGTGAGCAGAGTGATTTGGTAGCTGTTGGCGGCAATAATCTGACCAAGAGCAAGGAAGAAGGAATAGATAGGCCAGTCGCCGACTTTGTACATCATGAAGCGACGGATACCGGTAGGAGCCAGGTAGTCTTGCGGTAGGAGGAACTGATCAGAGTTCTCCTTCTCGGGGTCGAGGTTGTCGCTTCCAGATCCACTGCTGATTGACATTGTGCTAACCATGGTTGATGATTCCTTTCCAGAAGGGCCTTTACCCATTTTGGCATCGTGCATACGGTTGAACCACTGTTTCTCGGACTTTTCGAGGAACTCCTCGACACACAGGGCACTTTCGGAGTTTTTTCCATTGAGTGCTGAGAGCTTGCTCTGGAAAGTGCGATAGTACAAGCCCGTGGAGTCGGTGAAGAACGGGAGTAAATCCTGAGGTGTCTTGTCTTCTTTTTGCTCTCGAACTTTGTCAATTGCCAGGCTTGAATCAGCGTTGACAGATCTGCCCAATGAGGGAGGGAAAGGCAAGAAGTAGGTGGAAGCAGAAGGGCTGTTGAGACCAGGCGTATCGACTGGCGTAGAGGCAGAGGGATTGGCAACGGCGTATGGGTCTTCGTTGAGGAACGGGAAAGATGAACGAGCCTGTTGCTGAGCCTGAGCCTTAGCAAGCTGTGCGTCCTCAGATGAGATATTCACTTCCTCTTCCTCGTCACCAATCATGCTCAAGCGATGATTATGGGGCTGAGGAGCTTCATTGGAGTTTCTACGAGAAAGAGACGGATGGGGCCCATAGAAGCTACCAGGTCGACCTGGGACGTGCCCTGGACCAGCACGTATGCCGAGAGAAAGAGAATTGGTACGAGATACTCCGGGAGAAGACTCTGGTGAGCCTGGTATAGTAGGTGAGGAGGGTCTGGTGTTGGGACGACTGGGACTGGGCGTGCCCCTACCCCAAGGTGTAGTAGCGCCAGGAGTTGTCCAACCGCTGGGAGTCATCCACCCAGGCGTCCTGGGCGTGTTATAGCCACTTCCCCAGGGCGTTCCAGCGATGGATTGACCATTGCCTCCCTTCTTTGCAAGACGTTTGTTGTGAATCTTGATCGATCTGGACTGGAGAATCTCGAGGTCTTCTTTCCACTGGGCAACAGGGAAGCGTTGTTTGGCGGAACGAGCTCTCATGAGCGCTCTGGTCTCGTACTTTGATTTCAGAGCACCATCGATAGCCATCTTGAACTGCTGCATCTGATGTCTGGTCGTCTGGGACTCAATCGTGTACCACCACCCGGGCATCTGTCCAAGACCTCCGACTCTGGCACCGACGCCGAGAGCGCCCTTGCGGCCAAATTCGACAGCGACGAGACCGAAGGGTTCGTCTCTGCTAGGAATGAGGGCAAACTCGGCCCCCGAGAAGATAAAGGGGGGAAGGGCTGTGAACTCGGGCTTGGAGAAGACTCGACCGGGATACTTCTTCATCATGACATCGAGTTTGAGAGCAGCAAACTTTCCATAAAGATCAATACACGGACCAACACAAAGAAGCTGCGTGTTCGGGTTCTTCTCAAGAATGGCCGGAAAGACATCAGCGATCAAGTCGATACCCTTTTGCATACTCCATCGACCGACAAAGACAAAGAGGTCGGCTTCAGGCTTGATCTCAAGACCAGCCCACTCTTGAGCTTGACGTCTCAGATCGCCTCTGGTTGCTTCGTAGACTTCATCGATGACAGCATCCTTAGGATTGTTCAATTTCTTGTCCCACTCTGCAACATCCGATGGATCAGGGTTAGGTAGGGCTCCAATGCCGTTGAGGCCCCAGAAGATGGGATAACGCGCCCAAGAACGTTTGCCGTATTTCTTGCTGACACCCACGGCTCCAAAGCCCTTTTGATGTAAACGGAGGAGACTTGCACCAGCGTGCAGGAGGTTGAAAATTTCACCAAACTGCACATACTTTGCAACCACTGACTCAGAGAGATTGTAAACGGAGCAAACCTCGGCTCTTTCCTTTGCATTTCTCATCGGCCATAAACCTTGGAACTCTGCATTGTGAAGCGACAGGCAGACGGGGATTGTCTGGGGCAAGAGGTACAAAGGCGCGATGGTGCCGTGGTAGTCGTTGATATGATACAGGTCGATAGGGAAACGGCGGCAGGCTTCGGCAATGCACTGGTTCCAAGCGGAGTAATAGATGGCCGAGTCTAGATCGTCCATCCGAGCAGGATATGGCTCCTTCGCGGACTGTTTCCTAAAGACGGGTGCGTCGAGGAGCATGTATGTGATGTTTTCAAGCTTATGGTACTGTACTTGGACTTCGTACACCTTTCCAAGGATGGTTACATCAACGGGCTCGCCAGGTGTATCGACAGGATAGTCAATGCCGCCAACACATGGAACGACCCAGACCAGGTCCTGGTGCTGAAGATTCTTACCCATGAGCTGGGCCATGACTCCTAATCCGCCGATTTTGATCTTGATGTTCCAGTCTGATATATCGTACTCCATTGTACCGATAAGAACTGTCCTTCGCTTGATGGATGCTCCAGTTGTGACCACGACACCGTCGCCAGTATCGAGGATGATATCATTATCGACGGTGTCGGAGCTGGGAGTGGCAAGTGCTGCTTTCTCGTTCAATGATTCTCTTTTTTCGTCTTTGTTGAATCTGCTTCTGACAGCCAGAGGTAGGAATGACTTGGCATCACTGAGGCCAATCTGATTGAACTTCACTTTGTAGAAGGCTCTCAGATAGCCCCAAATACCGAGAAAACCTGTCAATGGGGGAGCAATAGCCAGAAGTAAGAACAAGGCCAGTTGTCGCCAACGATTTCCAACAGGAATCAAAACATAACGGAAGGAAGCGTCGTTGAAGGAAATTCTCCATGCGAGAAAGGGAGCTTCGGGACCAAGGTTGGTGATGTTGACGACAGCCATTTCAAGCGATGTCGGGCCGATGCGGTCAAGGACAGTGTCATTGTCTATATCGCCAAAGGCGGCTGAAACATCGGGTGCCCCATCTTCAGTCATGCCCCAAACGTTGAGCTGGAACTGAGAGGGCCATTCTGTCATGAAATCGTATTGCCAAGTACTGTTGCCGACATGATCCATCTTATTATTGAGGCCCGAGTCGTATCCATACTGGTTGAAAGAGCCGTGAATGAAGAAGTGAGGGAAGCGTCGGATATATCCCGAAGATCCATAGACATCACCTTCTTGGATGTGGTCACTACTCCCTGTAGCCTTGGACCAGTACTGGACCTTGACGTGATCTCCTGACCACTTTTGAGGCTTGGTGCCATCCCAAGCCTGCGCTTCCAACGTGCTGTTACCACCGGTGTAGTTCATCCAGTCAGACCAGGAAGAGCCCCAAGTCAACGAGTATCTCCATTTGTCAGCGCCAGGAGCTTTATGCTGGACGTAGAACCCATCCTGTTTGGTTCCGGAAGTGATTTCTGCACGTTTGGTCTTTTCGCTGTGACTGAAAAGAAGTGTTGAGCTGTAGTTGGCTTTGAACGGGAAAACCATTGGGTTGTCTATTTGACCAATGCGGAACATGAGATGGTCCTTTGAGCCGGTCCAAGTCTTTTTGTCTGCAGAAGTCGCATTGTTGACAGTGATGGTATAGATACCGTTACCGATATTTGTGATGTTTGTGCGATATCTCCAGATGGAAGGCCTAGCACCGTGGAAGAGAGGCTCGTCAAGAATATCAGTAGTAAGACAGTCGACGCTGTCATTGTCAATAAGAGCAGGGGATCCGTCTTGGTTGGCGGACGTGATGCTGATCGACTGGCGGACTGAGTCACAATCCATCTCTGCCGAGAATCGGAGTTCCAAAGTCAAGCTCTCTTTGTCCTCGTTGCTCACCAGGATGCGCGAGTCGTGGCCAATGAAAGTATCGTTGAGAATCATCTTGGTGAGTGCAGGAGAGGGAGCTTCCCAAGAATCCTTAGGAACGAAGGCGGCATAGCCATACTTCGTCAGATTAAGCCAGGGAAGACAGCCGTTGAATCCGGTGGACCCGTTCATGTGCAGCTTTTGCTTAGAAGGCTCAAGAACACGCTCATCATAGGGGTAGTACAAGTTCTTGACTGTAGTTCCAGAGTCGTATGGAGAGATAATGGCCTGGCCATCACTACTACTGCAGTCGAAAGTGTAGTTCTTGGTATCATTGTAGTTGCTCATTACCAGCCAGACAGTCTGGCTGCCGTGACCACCAGCGTTCGAGAGATCTTGAACGCCTTCCATCTGTCCACGAGCGATACTGTAGATGCCCGTATCGGTTGGAACGCCAAAAGAGCCTTCCAGGTAGTATTGGAACGTTTGATTTGAGAGTTGGCGGACGTCGAAGCCATCGTTGAGCACTGGGTATCTTCTTCTCAACTCATGTCCCATTTTCAGGTAGTTGTACATGGGATGGGTAGGGTCGCGGTGATCCAGAGAGACGGCATCATCCGAGCAGCCAACGAGTGAACTGTTGACCGGGAAATTACTCAAGTTTTCATCACCAACGTAGTAACAGCCATGCATTTGCCAGGCCTGTGCAGAGCTCATTGCTTGCCTGCCATAGATATAGTTGGCCGCAGTGTTGTCGAGCACGTAAAATAGCTGCTCCTCGCCCCAAGATACCATGGTGATACCGGGCATCACAAAAGTGTTGACGAAAGATCCGAGCACTTGCCTCTCGGTGCCATTGATGAGACCTGGCCATCTGAGGACGTCCTGATTCGATACACCGTACATATGGCGGGGGTCGTAATTTCCGTTGTTGGCATTCATGAAATCATTCGTCTGCATCATGACGTGCCATGCTTCGACAAAATTGACAGGCGCATCAGAGGCGGCCAGAAGGTTGCCATCGAGGCCGAGGAATCGCATCAATCCGCGGTAGGTCGTGTAGTGGAAAGCTCCAGCATCCAGCGCCTGGTATCCATTCTCGCGGATATAAGTTGTATTGGTAGTGGCAGCCTCGGTGAGATTCTCAACCTGCATGCCAGGCTCCTTACCGCGTCCGATATAGATGGCTCCGTTGGCATTGCCGTTGACGATTTCTCCAGGAATAAAGAAGTTGTGCTTGCCCACGCTAGCAGCACACTCACGCATGGCATGTGAAAAGTTGCCTTGTCCGTCGACAGTGACTTGCATAGCTTTGTCGATACGAAATCCGTCAAAGTCTAGGCCCTTGATCATCATACACATGAAGTGCTGAAGCTTGGATTGTACCGATGGCCTCCAGTCGCGGAGACGATCCTGCACACTGTTGAACTTGGACAATTGCTTCTGCCACTCTGGATACTGTCCGAAAGCTCCAACATCTCCATATTGGTCAAACTCGCTGTCCCTGCACCCGACCATCTGGGTGGTGTTTCCGTCATTGATGATATGACCGCCTTGATCCCAGAAGCGTGGGTATTCCCAGGGGCATTCGTCGTGCCACTTGTTGCCAAACTCCCAGTCCGAGTAACGTTCTACACCTTTCCAGACGGCGGTATGTTCCTTGAAAGACCACGGCGCGCTGCTGTTGTAGTAGCCTTCAAATGTAATGACATCGCTCATGGTGGCCATTGTGTTTTCGAGGAGCACGTACATGCCGCGGGAGTGGATGTCCTGGATTAGCTCTCTCCACTGTGCGATTGTGCCAAAGTGGTTGTCCAGATACGTGTGGTCCTATTTAAATGTAAGCGAGACGCGAAAGGCGCTTCATGAAGATTTGGGCGTACCAGAGGACTGTAGGTATCTGACATCCATGGAAAATTGTAGAAAATACTTCCTGAAAGATAGATACCTTTGATGCCCATTCCTTGGAGATAATCGAGCGAGTCTCGCACACCGTCAGTATCACCGCCGTGACGAAGCTGTGTGCCGTAGATGTCGTGTTCCCAGGCAGTTCCGTTTCTCGACCAAGGGTCAGTATCTTCATGTGTATGGTCAGAAGAATTTGAGACTCACATGTCATCGTTGCTTGGATCCCCGTTAACAAATCTGTCCATGAAGAAACTGTAAAAAGGGAATCGCCAATTCTCGGGACTGGGGTGATATTCATGATTCTCGTAGACCGTGTAATAGTCCATTGGGTCGGTGGCCTCCTGTGCCATGTTCAAATTATAGTCGACATATCTTTCGTCATAACGAAGAGCCTGAGCCCCAAGAGCGCTCAGCGCTATTGAAGACAGCCAATTGCAGCGCATCGTGAAGTCGTATAATCGATGAAATCAAATGTAAATCAATGCAGGATGGACAAGAGAAAAAATTGACTGGCGCCGTAAAGGCGAGGTTGCAAAAGGTGAGCGTCAACTTCCTAGATATCAAGCATTGATATCAAAAATGAGTGGTGAATTGTCGATAACACTCCGCACAGAAACAACAAGCAGTTGAAAGCGCCACAAACAGAGGGAAGGAATCGAGTTGTTATGTAGCACCAAGGAAGAGGCAAGGACCCGACCAATGTATGTGCCTTGTGGGGAACTGCAGAAGACAGGTAAGAAGTGGGTCTATCAGGTAAGTGTTAGACGGCAGCCGGTAGAACAAGAGTTGAGCAGCTGTTTAAATGGAGCTTCCTTGAACGTTGGGTTTTGAGGAAGTTGGCTGGGTATGGTCAATAATCAATTCGGTCTCAACAGGCAAGGCCATCGACGGCGGCAAGATGCAAGCTAATCTGAGTTTTGATTCGTGATGTAGGCGATGGCCCGATGGGGCATCGCCAGAACAATTAGCCTGCATGGCGCGGAAAGCATGGTTCAACAAAGACTGGTATCAATGATGCAGTTTTTCAAGGTCACTGCAGGGGTCGGGGCCTGTCACTAGCAGTATGATCGCCATACGGCACGGCGGGAGAGTCCGTTCATGTCTTTTTTGGCCGGGATGTTGCTGCAAGTGATTCCATTGAACCATAGTTACAGTCGCATCCAAATGACTTGAGTGTAAGGCATCGATGCGCCACAATGCAGTAGGTGATCCAAAGCAGTGTGTGTATCCAACCCGTAGAAAGTCGCGGTTTCATGAGGCATTTACACTGTGAAATCGGCCGAGATGGACGTGGACGTGCTTGCGGCCGCAGCAGAGAGCACCTTGCAAAAAAGACTAGGGACCCCCCCAGAGGATGCTGTTTGTCCATGACTCGGCGAAGCTTCACCAAAGAACATATTGGACGCTCGTTCTAATCTTCAGGCCGTGCATCAAAACCTGGTGTCTTCCACCAGCCGGACACAGCGATTCCGATGACAAGAAACCGCTTGCCTGGGACGTGTAGTCCTGGCTTTCGTGAGATCCATAGGTCCACCAAGGTATGTGACTGATTGGGCGTACGACATTGGCGTGGTTTGCTTGAAATTGACGAGGGTAACTGCAGGTCCCAGGACAACCGACCCTATCGCACTGTATCTGCGTTTCTGAACCAGGGAATCGCCAAAGGTAGCAGCAACTGTGAGCTTATCTCAAGATGTCGCCTTCCATTATTCCCTGCTTGGATTCTGTTCAAAGCCATTGTCAAATTCCATGTCGGCGATACATGCTATTTCTCTCTCTTCCTCCATACGACACGTCGTCAGCGCCTCTGTTTCAAAATCCCGCTGCGGGTCTCAAGTACCGCAACGCAAAAACTTGCTCTTGGCGCACGAATGCACCTCTGGCATCATCGTTTCCAAGGAACCCGGTGCCTCGGTCGGTACCAGCGGCGTGTAAGTTGATTCGGCGTTGAACGTTCCTGCATACAATATCCAATGCCGCCCACGCCTCCCGCCACTCTCAAGCCTCACTATGCAAGCAAGAGTTTTATTTCAACGACGTCTCATCTGGCGACAAGAAGCAGAATCGTTCTCGCATGCCGTCATCGCTCTGCTGCTCAGATTGCTGAGAGGCGACTCTTGCTAACTTAGTCTGTTGAGTTTATTGTGCCGCATGCTAGAGTAGTGGCCTGTTCTACTAAACTTCCTATTGATCAGCGGAACTGAGTTCATCACTCACCAGTCAGTCATTGCCAAGGGAACACATGTTCACCGCGCTGGTGGCACAAATCGACAGTTTTGACAGTCACAAAATCCTTCCAGCGATTGTGTGACTCGAAACTGCTGTGATTGCAGTGCACTGACCGCCTTTCCTGACCTTTTACTTGGACAAATCGATCTACGGCTTACTGTATGCCATGATTGATCGCTTTAAACACTGTCCCACACTACCGTCGGAAGATGGTCACCGAGTTACAATGCTCCTATCTCAAAGCGCTGTTAGCAGGCAGATATGCAAACAGCGACACTGATACTGCAGCTGCTGCACAGGTCCTGACATTCTGCAAGCAATCTTTGGTCCTGCGTTATTCTCCGCTGAGTTGCATGAATGTCCCTTGTCACTTGGTTCGGCTTCTGTTTCCGCCACCTCTGAAGTCATTCTGATGCCTTCAGCGGGCCATCGCTAATCAAGAGAAATCAACCTCAAATCTCTGTTCAATTCACGGTGCTCCAAATCAATTCAGGCCCTCGGCATTTGCGGCACTTTCTTCAGTCTACGGAGTATCGACCATCCGTATCGACGCACTTGCAGATCATACAGGCATGGCTTGCATTTGGCGTTTTCCCAATCGTGAAAAATCTCGGAGCTTCATTTGCCCTTGGTCTTGAAGCGTTCCCATAAATTCTGCTGGCCCTGCTTAGCGCCGGTAGGGCTTTTTGAGTCAGCCCTCAAGAGTCAATAGCAATGCCGACTCTAATCGTATTCTTTGAGTTTGACGCAAGCTTAAAATCCTTGGTTTGGTCAACTGACAGTAGTGACTTGACGGGGATTTTAAGAGCCGTCTAAATGCGGGAGGCCTTAGGCCATGACTCGTTCATCTGAGATTCTCGAAAAGCTTCGACATTGATACCGACCCGCAGATCAGCATCATACCCATTGTGCCGATTGCTGCAGACCTCATTCGCTAATAAACGCGACCAAAAATAAACGAACTCGCTGTCAGTGTTTGAAGATCAACAAGCGCTACTGCTTCGGTCAATTACTGATATCATAGATATAGCTCAGCTGCTGTAAATTAGAAGAAAAAAAAAGTATCGAGAGGAAGATTGTCTTGAATATGCGCTGCCGCTCTACCGGTCCCGCGACATTGTTCAAGTGCCTCAACACACGCACAAGGCATACGATACTCACTCAAGCCATCAAGGCATGCGGCTCACAGTGCATGATATCCACACACTTGCTACGGTACATGTGCTGTCAAGGCCATGAGTGGATGTGCTTCCAACTGAACGATGTGTCAAGGTTGAGGCGCCATACATGAGAGCATATCACCATGGCGAGCAAAAGTATTCGTATGAGGCCTTGGTGCTAAGAGGTGATAACGTAAGTGGCGCCATACGAATGCTTCTACTCGCTATGGTGATATGCTGACATCTGCATGTACAGGGTTTCGTGCGCTTCTTACTCTTGTCTACTGCGTATAGCCTTTGATATTGAAACCATGCGCTGTAACTCCAATTTGCTATAAGCACGTAACTTTCTCGGGTCTTCTCCTTCGCCTGGTGTCTATCATGGATCTTCCTTCTCCGCACATTGATCTCCTTCCTCCCTGCTTTTCCACTGGTCAAACGCCAATCTGCCTTTATCGGCATGCCGTGAAGAAAAAATTTATCGCCGACATGAATCCAGACAACCCTGTCCATTTCAGTGAGGCCAGTGGCTCGCCACGCCGCTCGTCGAATGCAATGCTGCTATTAGGTGTGATTCATGCTTGCACTTTGGTGAGCACTCTCGGGGTATCTCAGGCGGCGTTTCCCAGCCCTTTACTTCTCCGCTGACTGTTGCAGGAATTGAGATGCTTAGTGTATGCTGCCTCCGCTTTCGTCTCTCAGCAGGCAAACTCCCCATATGACATTTGCATTGAAAATGCAAGGTCATTTACGCTGGATGGCAAGCCTAGGTTGACGAAGTGCATCTCTAGGGATAGATCTTCATCCCATCACTTTTCTAACCTTAATCGAGTCAAGAGGAGGCATAGTGGCGGGAGAGATTGTACTCAACCATACAAGGCTCCCGCGTAGCAGTGAAAAGCATTCCTGCGCGCTCGCCGACGGAGTATCTCATCGGTAGAGTATCTCAGTGTCTTCCGGCCTCAACGTGTGCGAGACATCGGCAGCAATTGGATGGCTGACTCAACATCAGTCGTTCGCATTTCCAAACGATCGACAATCTGCTGCATCGAGTGCGTGACAGCGGTCAACACCGAGAAAGAGTCTTTCGAAGCTTCTGTCGCAGGTGCGGGAAAAAGAAACAGGGCCATGAGATCTCTCTGGGCGCGTTTCCGGCTGGTTCCTTGATGACTGCTCCTTGAAGAAGAGATCGAACCATTCATGGCCGCCTGCCCTGAATGGATTCGCAGTGGACGGAGCTGTGTGCAGGCTGTATAGGGTTTGTTGACCTTATCTGCCATATTGTCATCAGCGATTGCGCTATGCTCTGGTCTTGCAGAGTGATACTTCGCTCCAGCACAAATCTCCGGGTTCTCAGGAGACTGTCCGCAAACCCGCGAGAACCACAACCAATGAGTTGCCCACGCCTTTCACCAACTGTAGAATCAAATGTATCCTTGTTCGTGATCACGAAGGCTTCAAAACTCGTGTTGTCAAAGGCTTTCTCTTCGTGTTCTTTGTTTCTCCACCCCTTCAATGTTCTCGGCATGGTAAAATAAGCTTAACAGATCGAAAAAAATATTCTTTGTCCTCCTTCGTATACGGCAGATACGGCAGTACACTGAGTACAGCCCAGCCCAATAAGAAAGACTTCCGCCCGCACGCCCAAGGCTCCCCTGGAAAATCTCAAAAAGGTACATTTTATCCTTATGTAATTAGGTGTACATCGAGCAATACTAAGTGAGTGTAACATTAAAACTTATAATTACGGCATTTTACAATTCTTTCTGGTCTATTTTAAGCTATTAGCGATTTTTTATACAAGGTATATTGACAAAGTTCCGATTTATTATTTCTTTTTCATCCAAACTTTTTATTATGCGAGCAAAAGTTGTAGAAGATATGAGAGATCGATTTTTCTCCTTCTCTCTACCTTCCCCATGGCAGATCCTTCCAAGATAGACTTGCTCTTCAAGCTTTTAAAGAAGAAAAGTTGGTTGGGATACGATTACGGTGTCGATCTCACGGTTTATCGGCACTTTTATTGCGAAGTAGGGGGGAAACAGGGACCAATTCTTTTTTTTTCTCTCTTTTTTCGACAGAAAAAAAGAAAAAAAGAAAAAAGAAAAAAGAAAAAAGAAAAAAGAAAAAAGAAAAAAGAAAAAAGAAAAAAGAAAAAAGAAAAAAGAAAAAAGAAAAAAGAAAAAAGAAAAAAGAAAAAGAAAAAAGAAAAAAGAAAAAAGAAAAAAGAAAAAGAAAAAAGAAAAAAGAAAAAAGAAAAAAGAAAAAAGAAAAAAGAAAAAAGAAAAAATAAAAAAGAAAAAAGAAAAAAGAAAAAAGAAAAAAGAAAAAAGAAAAAAGAAAAAAGAAAAAAGAAAAAAGAAAAAAGAAAAAAGAAAAAAGAAAAAAGAAAAAAGAAAAAAGAAAAAAGAAAAAAGAAAAAAGAAAAAAGAAAAAAGAAAAAAGAAAAAAGAAAAAAAGAAAAAAGAAAAAAGAAAAAAAGAAAAAAAAGAAAACAAGAAAGAATGCCGCGACCTGGAACTTGTTCATTTAGTCACAGAAATTCCCAAAGCTATGCCTTCCCATCACTAGCTAAGATGCAATGATGGTTTGCCCGAGACATGCGCCGACACAAGATAAGTCAAGTGAGGCAAATTTGGGACGTCAAGAATGCGCCGACGCGAGATTGGAGTGTCCAAGTCCGCTTCTACAGCATTCACGACAGAGCCTCCAGGGAATGAATGCTGAGAAGCTCAAAAATGATTAGATAGCCGGAAAAAGAAACTCTAGAAAAAAAAAGAAACCTCCGTCAGAAAAAGACCCATGGAGAGCCAATATATACAAAAGCACTTTTCTTAGCTACTCAAAACCTCCCTTGCAGTATCCAGCCACAGAACGTTGATACCGTTCTTCTGCCCACTGCCAAAGAATCTTTCTACTCTCTTCCTCACAACCGTCTCTTCAACGGGCATTTCAACGCCCTTTCTGCTCAGCTTCAACAAGAGCCCAGCAGAATACAATATCTGCATGCCGAGAATAAACACCTTGCTTTTTCTGCTCCATCCCAAAGGTGTGTCGGATTTTGCCTCAATCTCCGCAATAAACACATCAAGACCGTCAATGACCCAAGTCCCCAGATTCATCAGCAGGCGGAAAGAGAACGCTTCTGGGGAGAGTTGGGCAGCGACGAAGGACCAAAGTGCGGCTTCTCTGGTTTCATCGACGAAGAGATTTTGCTTTTCTTGCGCGAAGAGAGAGGAGTCTGATTTGCTCTTTTCGAGGAGCGTGGCTTTGACAGGGTCTGGGAACGAGATTGTGACAGCGTTGGAGGTGATTCGACTGATGGCTGTGAGGGCGGCGTGTTGGCTAGTTCCGAAGTTTGATGCTATGTGTTTAGCTACGTTATAGCTGGCGGCGATGGGCACAACGTCGGAGTGCGTGTGGTCATCACCCGTGCTGAGAATCCTGGTGGCTATGGGAGCAGCAGTCACTCTGATCTCATCGTCGTCATCGTTGTTGAGATCGTATACTGCGAGACAGAACTCGAGGAACGAATCAGCGGCTCCATGTGAAATAAAGTACTTGAGGGCCCTGAGGGAAAGTTGCTTTGCCGCTGTTGCTGCCGCGTATCTGGTGTCGAAAGGCTTTCCAAGCGTCAGCACATGTATTCATAGTCTGCGATAAGTCCAGACTCACATTTATCTCTTGCAAAGCATTGTCCACTTGCAGAACCCAATGAGCAAATTCATAGGCGAGTTCTTCATCTTGCAGCGACTCTTCTTCCGCTCTGATATTGAGCAGTGCTCCTTGCAAGACGAGACGCTTGTCGCTGAAGAGCGGCGTCCTGGCATCATAGGGTAGATATGTCTTCTCAAAATTCTGCGATATGATCTCCACAATCTTTGCCCGTTTCTCGGAAGAGAAGAGACTGATGAGAACCTCTTGAGCCGCATTTAGAACTTCCATGTCGTTAACATCGTCGTTGAAAAGTAGCGAGATGGCAACCTCGGACAATAAACCCGTAGCTTGGGACGCGTACGTTGAATCGATGATGCACAAATGAGCGGCTTCGGTCAGTGCAGTTGTACATGCGTCAGGATCACGGGCTGCCAGCTGAGTGAATGTACTAACTCTCGCCTGTAAGTCTGCTTGCGAAGACTCGTTCGACGGTCCGCTGAAAACGGCATATTCGTGGATGAGCGATAGCGCCAAAGACTGCCTAAGGAAGGAACATGCTGTGAAATGTTCTTGGGGCAGATCCAGGACGATGTTCATATCTTCAATCGTGGCCCACTGTGTTCCAGGTACTATTAATGGTCAGTAAACACGGAAATACTCGAGCTGTACAAAAATCTCACCGAACAAGTAGCGCTGCTTTTGTATAGCAGCGTAAAAGAACGAAGCTTGCACATCCACGAAAGCTGCTTGTGTAAATGGGCAAGAATTGTCGTACAACAGATCGCTTATGCGAGACTGAATTGCATTGATGATTGCGTCCATGTCTGCGACGGTTAGCGCGTTGCAAACTTCATTGTTCAAAGAAACTTACCCTCATTGGTCAAACTCTTTCCTTGTCTCTCGATCAGATATTTACACCCCAGCAGCATTCCATGGGCTTCATTCTGGGTTCGTGCATGCCTTCGGACCAACTTTGCAGCATTGGTGCCTCGCTCTTTGGCAGAGACCAGAACGGAGTAGGTCTTTGCAGCTTTGTCACGAACATGCCACTGATGATTTGATGCAAGATTCAACACACGTTGTTGAATACCCTCAAGCATGCTACGAGGCGGCTGAATGCGTTGCAGGAGCTGCAGAGCAGGAAATACGACCTCTGCGTTGACCTGATTGACATCGCCATCCGCCGGCCCGAGCAGACCGACGACCACTCTCATCAAATCCATTAGAGCCTCGTCTGACAACCGACTTTGTGTATAGATGTCGTCCTCAGTGAAAGCGTCGTTAGTGCCAATCAGTCTATCCATGAGGGCTCTGAAGAGCATCAGGCCGGAGTTACGAACAGCCCATCTGGCAAATAGTCAGTACAGTCATTGCAGTAGCCTAGAGTCCATCTTACGTATCTGAAGCCAAGCATTTGGCAGCCAGATTGAGTGCTTCTGGAATGTGTGATTCTGATCTCGGGCCAAGCTTTGAGTTCTTGATGATGTCCTTGATACAATTGAGTGCATGAACTTGAGAGAGACCACCAGCGCTCTCCATAGCTGGATCAACAGGTCTTGTGGCTTCAGCGGTCAGTTCTTGCATTGCTTTATTGAACAAGACACTCTTGTCGTCTGCGACTATTATGCCGATCATCAAGGATGGCAGTCCAGCTGATCGACGAGTGTTGATAGCTGTTTGGTTCTGGATGCAAAGAATCGCACGCTGATAACTGTCAGCTCACTGCCCAGGGAAAGATGGTAAAAGCGGAGTTGTGTTACCTGATACCAGTCGTTGAGAGTCTCACTGATGGCGTCCGGGCCACTGTTAGAACGTGAACAGCAGACGACAAATGTCTGCGCGACTGTTGAGAAAGCACCACGGTGACGCAGTTCGGCGAGCTCTGTGAATGTCAGATCACCCAGTTGACGCAGCTGCTGGGGTGACAGCAAAGAATGATCTGATATGGCAAAAGGAGAGCTCTTGACGATGGTTCGTAGGAGCAAACTATACTGTCAGTGATGAACCTTCACAGGTAAAGGGTAAATGGCATACCTAGATTCTTTTAGAGCTCGCCACGAGTAGCTCAAGACATCCTTCGTCTCAACACCTTCGCCATTGAGTTCGTCAGAACCCAGACCTGCAGGCGTATCGTTGCAAAGTGTATCATGAACACATTTCCAGACGTCCTCGAATACACTGTAAACTCGAGTGTAGAGATCTGCTAGACAAGACAAGGCTGCGGTGTCGGCTGACATTGTTGTGTAAAATCCCGACTGCTCAGTAATGTATCTGGAAGACGTTAATACTTGTGAGAAGAACACTTGAAAGACCATACTACCTTAGACTGGTGAACAGACCGTGTAGTGGATACTGACTGACGGCCTGGCCCATGTCAATGCTAGCAACAAGGAGTGTCTGCTCGATAGTCTGAACAAGATGACTGAGAATACCACACTGTGACGTCCACCACTTTGCGCTATCATCAATGAGCTTTGAACTTTGGCTGAACAAGCTACTGTAGAGGTGCGCCACACCGTCAGCTTGGTCGGCTCTTCCGCTCAGCTTCATCATGCCCTCAGCCTTCGCAAGGGCCCCCACCAGCATTGGTTGTTCTGCAGGATTGCCCTGTTCCTCCGAGTCATATACCACAAGACTGAGGATCTCTGCAGCTGCAGATCGAACGTCATCGTAAGGATTGAGGAGCAGGTCGATGAGTAGGTCCGTCAGAGTTTCGTCAATCACGTTCAACTGGAAAGGCCAGCCTACTACGACATCTGCAGACTTGAAGTAGAAAGTATCAGACACCCTTGAATCGACACCAGACTTGGCAATGATAGAGATACACCTCAGGGCCGATGCATGCCTTTGATAACTGGCCGTTGGCCGCAGTTCAGCTTTGAGGAAAGAAACATACCACTCGACGAAGGACCGGTGAGCTTTTATAAGTTCGGATGAGCGGTCAGGATCTGTGGCCTTAGCATCAGGCTTCTTCGTTTTTTTCTGCGGCTTTGCAATGTTTGCTGTAGCGGCCTTGATACGAGCGATAAGATTTTTGATCAAGGTGAACAACTCGCTTCGAAAACCAGCATCGGAGTCGGCATGAAGTAGAGGCAGCCCTTTCTTCAGAGCTTCCATCGAACCAGTAGATAGCAGCTGCGTGGTGGTTGTCGAGGTCGTGAGCATGGCAAGACCTGAAAGTCTCAGGACATCGGATTTGCTGGAGAGGAGACCACCTAGCAAGACATCAGGGATATACAAGACATTGTCTTCGATAGACAAGTCTTTGAGGCTAGGAGATTCTGTACTATTGGCCACTTTGACCAGCCCGACTTTGCTTCCTACAGAGAGCGCGCAAAACAACACCTCTTCACGTTGCGGCCTCGGCAGTGACGAAACGCTTTGAGTTTGTTCGCTGCTCCCAAACAGAGAGTGAACGCCCAAATCCTCTAGTAGAAGGATGAAGCTTGCTTTATCTTGCTGAAAGACCTCGGGGAACACAAGATTACGAAGATTGGTAAGTGCCTGCGGCTTCTGTTGGAGGATCTGCAGCACTGTAGGTACCCAAAGAGACTCATACGGGCTTCTGAATACCAGCTTCGACGAGTTGGTGTTGGTAGTTGAGATATCTCGCAGTATCAAAGCAGTCAGGGAGCCTGCAGAGGAGGCGAAGTCATCATGCGGCGTCAGGTGCAGAAGAGTGTCGAGAAGACGGCGAATAGACGAATTTTGGAAGATTCCGGAAAGAATGTTACAAAGATCTTGAACTGAAATAAGCTTCTTGGAGAGCCAGTGGGCCAAGGTCTGCAAGGCAGGTCTTGTAGCGGCATTCTCTGATGGCATCGAGATGTGTCGGACCAGCACTTGCAGTAATTTGGTCTTTTCAGGCTCGCAGACTGTCCTATCCTTGCATTTGACAAGGGCAGATGTGAGAGATGTCAACAAGAGACGTAGCGGTTTCACATTCAAAGAATGATGTTGATGCAGATAAATGTCGAAGGCATGACGCCAGAAGCATGTCTCCTGCCACAGCAAAAGCCGGAAGGCACTCTCAGAAGATTGAGCGGACTTTTCGATCAAAGAAGAGAGTAAGTTGCAGGCAAGTGTTCGGTGTTGGAGTGTAATGTCCGCTCGCAGAGTAGAGAGAAGTCGATTGAATAAATTAATTACCCTGTTTACTGTTAGCACAGAGCGATGATAAGTTGCAGAAATTGGAAGGTAATGACACCCTACCTTGTGACTTCCTGATCGAGAGTGGCCGTGATATCACGTAGTTGACGAGGAACGAGATTGGCGCCTTTCAGAGTAAGTTGACGAATGTCGTCTTCAGACAAAGTGGAAGCCATTGATCTGCAGGCTCCTCAGACCAAGCAGATATCTCAGAAGTAGGATCAAAACGAGTATACGGCAAGATGCATTTAGCTATGGACATTGACCATTTTCTTGCAGCTGTTTTTGCCGACATTGTTTTTTTCTTGGAAAGCGACATCGGCTCGTAGAGAAGTGATCAGCCAATCAGAGACGATGCAAAGGCGATTGCGGGGACTGACTCGAGTAAGGTAATTAGCTGAGGGAAAGTCGAATCTGGAGAGGTTTATCACTTTCTTCCCGTCGGTAGCAAACATGTTGTCGTCGCGTCTTGGAGTCAAAGCGGCGAGGTCCCAATGGGCCTCGCGCTCACACTTGCGAGTTGCGTAGGTAGAGGCCAAGGCAGGGTTTGGGTGCAGAACTAACATTCTGTCCAGTCGCAGACATTATGCCACGGGTGAAGACAAGATCTTCCAACACATCAAGCTGGACAAGGATGCCCTCAACAAGACCAGTGCCATCATCACACAGCCCAAGGCGCACGGAGCGTCGCAGGCCATGCTGTACGCCACTGGCTTCAACGACGAGGACATGAACAAGGCCCAGGTCGGTATCTCGTCTGTGTGGTACTCGGGCAACCCTTGCAACATGCACCTGATGGATCTGAGCAACAAGGTCAAGGAGGGTGTCGAACGAGCTGGACTCAAGGGCATGCAGTTCAACACCATCGGGGTCAGCGACGGCATGTCCAATGGCACAACCGGTATGCGCTATTCGCTGCAATCTCGCGACATCATCGCCGACTCTGTCGAGACCGTCATGGGTGGCCAATGGTACGACGCCAACATCTCGCTGCCCGGATGCGACAAGAACATGCCCGGTGTCATCATGGCCATGGGAAGAGTCAACAGACCCGCCCTCATGGTCTACGGTGGAACCATCGCTGCTGGCTGCGGAAAGATGACCAGTGAGAAACTCGACATCATCTCGGCCTTCCAGGCTTACGGTCAATTCATCACTGGCGAGATCAACGAGGATCAGCGCAAGGATATCGTCAAGCACGCCTGCCCGGGTGGAGGTGCTTGTGGTGGCATGTACACGGCCAACACCATGGCCTCGGTCATTGAGGCAATGGGCATGTCCCTTCCTGGCTCTTCTTCAAATCCTGCCATGTCCAAGGCCAAGCAGCTCGAGTGTCTGGCTGCTGGTGGTGCCATCAAGAACCTCCTCAAGCACGACATCCGCCCCTCGGATATCATGACCCGCCAAGCCTTTGAGAACGCCATGGTCGTTGTAAACATCACCGGTGGTTCAACCAACGCTGTTCTCCATCTTATCGCCATGGCCCACTCTGTTGGCATCACTCTTACTCCCGATGACATGCAAGCTGTCAGTGACCGTACTCCCCTCCTCGCCGATCTGAAGCCATCTGGCAAGTATGTCATGGCCGACTTGTACGACATTGGCGGTACCCCTGCCATCCTCAAGTTCCTCATGAAGGAAGGCGTTCTCGATGGCAGTGGCATGACTGTTACTGGAAAGACCATGAAGGAGAACCTCGAGAACGTGCGTGACATGCCCGAGAGCCAGCAGATCATCCGTCCCTTCAGCAACCCCATCAAGAAGACTGGTCATATCCAGATCCTCTACGGAAAAATTGCCCCTGGTGGCAGTGTCGCCAAAATCACCGGAAAGGAGGGCACCAAATTCACCGGCAAGGCCAGAGTCTTTGACGGTGAAGATGGTCTGATGGAGGCTATTGAGGGCGGCCAAATCAAGAAGGGCGAGAAGACGGTCATCGTTATTCGCTACGAGGGTCCTAAGGGTGGACCTGGTATGGTCGAGATGCTGAGACCTTCTTCTGCCATCATGGGTGCAGGTCTTGGTAACGATGTGGCTATGTTGACTGATGGCCGTTTCAGCGGTGGAAGTCACGGTTTCTTGATTGGACACATTGTCCCTGAAGCCCAAGATGGTGGTCCCATTGCTCTGATCAAGGATGGTGACACAATCACTATCGATGCCGAGAACAGAGTCATTGACACTGACGTCTCGGATGAAGAGATGCAGAGGAGAAAGCTCAGCTGGAAGGCACCCCCTCTCAAGTACCAAAAGGGCACCTTGTACAAGTATGCCAAGATCGTTCAAGATGCTAGCCACGGCTGTATCACGGATGGTTGAGGTCATTGTTGATACATGACGTTGTTTCTTATTGCATATCTGTTGAGTGTTCTATTAGGGAAATAGGCGGCGTTGAAAAAGGTAATAGGTAGGTAGGCACTGTACAAAAATCTCACATTACTTTTTTTTATCGCACTGCTCTATCGTGCATCTGCACACGCATCGTTCTTTCCTCTTTTGTTTTAATCACACAAAAATCAAACTCTTGTCGTCCTTGCCTTGGTGACATCTCCTGCCGTTCCGCATTCGATCCTTTCAAAATCCTTCTTGCACTTTGTTTCCTTGCCTCCTCGACGCCCTTGCAGACTCTTGACTTCATTGCTTCAAAAGAAAAGAAACTTACTCTCACTTTCAAGTCACTACCACAGTTGAAACTTCTTGGGGAGTATACTGGCCTGTCGGATTCCGCAGTCTGGTAACTCATCGATCCCTTCATGTCATCGATCCCTTCATGTCTGGAATTCTAATACTGCTTGTTGGAAAGTGTCCCTAATGCGTAAGGCTTGACAGGAACTACCCCAAAGGTGGGTACGAATCCTGTTGAGCTAGTCATCCTTGACAGCTCGTTTGGGGGCTTGCTGGACTTCAATGGCGCTATCTCGTTTGCACGTGTTATCCTTATTACAAGCTGTGTGCTGCGAACCCGAGAAGGTTTTAGGGCGCTGGTGCGGCTCTCACACTTTGACATCTTCACATACGGTCTCCCCTTTCTTCGCCCCCTATCTGGCTTATGGAGCATTCAGATCCCTGCTGGCCAGCGGAGAAAAGAGCCGGAAGGTGCTGAATATCATGTCTCGGTCAGTCACGAGTAAGAGTTCAGTGAGGAAACCAAATCTCAATCTGGAGTTATATATCTCCAGATTCATGAGTTCCTATAGGGGTACGTTAGTGTAGTGGTTAACTGTGCTTTCCACAGACACTCCGTTCTTGGTTCGAGTCCAGGCTTGTCCCTGGCCGATCTGATCGCATCAATCGTTCCAACACTCTGCCCGTGAACGGAATAAAGTCGATTGGTGTCGGTGAGTGAGGTCTTATTTTTGCTCCTCTGTATATTGAATCTACAGCACAGCTGCTAGATTACAATGAGACTCTTGACTAGGTATTCTTTCGTGGCCTTTCCATAAGATAGCGAGTCTTTGTTTTTCATGTTTTCCTTTTGTTCCCATCTTCTTCAGTCGAGGAGCTGTCTAACCTGAGTCTGTTCGCCAATTTGAATAAAGAGGGGGTAAATTGAAGATAGTCCTCTCTCTCTCTCTCTTTCAATCAGCGCGCACGATTTGACAACATCAAAACATCTGGTCCGCGCATCATCGTGTTTCTCATTCTGCGCAACAACATACGACTTGTGTATCTCAGCCATCCACTCTGCTCCACGCACCGGCACAAGCCATATTCAGACTCTGGGTCTGCTAAACAAGATGGATCGTTATACCCTGAACGCATTGGATCAATTCCACCAAAACCCTCAGCGGCCTTTCCATCAGCAGTCAAGCCCTCAGCAGTCAAATCCCCAGCAGTCAAATCAGCATTCGGCCTCCAGGCTGACTTCTTCAACTCCGCCTTATCACGCGTTCATGGGCAGTTCTTCTCGCTTTCAACCATCCTCTGCATCGAACAGCCGTTCGTACACTATCCATCCACCCAGAGCTAGCCCAACAACACAATCCGCATCAAGCCCTCCAAGCGCTCAACTTGCACCAAGAGTCTCCAGCACTGATATCTACCATAACATTGTGCAAACAATCTCAACTTCACGATGCTCGGGTATAAAACCCAGATTTCCACAGTCCACGCCTCCCAGCCGAGGAACCCTTGGCTCTCCCAATGGCGCCGTGCAGAAAGTTTCCCCTCCACAGGGGGACCCGGTCTGGGACAGCATCAAGTTCATGACAGAGACTTTCAATCATATTGCTACTCATGACCCAGTCTTCTACAAGTTGTATATCTCCGTCGGCGATGCTCAGCGACGGGATATACTGCGCCGCGATGTGGTTTTCTTCCTTCGTTTGCAGCTTCAGATGAACTACATTGACTGGCTCGCGAAGTGGGGACGTCAAGACTTAATAGGCGATACAGTCAAGATAGTTGGTGAGCGCAATGATCATATCAGCTGGCTGGTCGAGCAAGACAAGACCTTAAAGTCTCGAGTCGCCGCATACCTCAAATCCGAGTTGTCCGAATTCGGCGCACTGGACTTTGAGCCCTCGGAGGTCAATCCAATGACGCTTTTGCTGGATCGTCTGTACGATCTTGAACACAAGGCTTTCTTCAACCCTAAGGAGCCTGCAAATCCTGGAAGAACGAGTTATCGCATTCAGGTAGTGACTTATCTGAACTACGAAGGCGGCTTGCCTCAAGTCATTCAGGATGTCGATTTCTCAAAGCAGCTATCCTTCAACGGACTTTCTCATCTACTGTCAACTTCAACGAGCAATATCCAATCTGCACAATTGGGCTACCTCGGCGGTTGGCAGATCGGCGGAGGAAGGGGCAACTGGATGTATTGGGTTGACGAGGAAAATAGCCGCGAACTGTCTTCGAGCAAGCATTTGGACGAGATGAAGAGCTTCTTGTCGCAAGGCAGAAAAATCTTGATCATGCACGTAAGTTCATCTGAACGATCTGCTCACTGGGGGCCGTCTTCTTGATCAGCCAATATGCTAACGTGGTTCATGCCACATAGTCTCAGCAGCACGAAATTCGAGAAAACCTGGAATACGCTGATGCACGAGGTTTGGGACTCGACCGGCCATTCCGTCCCTTTAAACTGCTGCCTCCAGGATACACGTCCCAAATCATGGATTCGTACCCCAACCACATGAAGTTCGACTTCTTCAAGGGCAGCGGCTCGGTGGAATTGTCCCGTCCGCCTGGCCGCGTCAAGGGACGGCAGCGATCGGAGCAGAGTGGTAAAAAGCGTAATTGGCTCTATAAGCACAAGAAGCAATTGGAACACCGGCAGAAAGCTGGAGTGGCGGCATGATGGAGAACAATTGTAATTATAGTGCTGACACAGAAATACAATGATGGTGCTGTCTTGAATGGTATGCACACGAAGTGGAGTGAAGTGAAGTGAGTGAAGGAAGGAGGTTGGCCAAAAAGTGTGGGGGACTGTCTGTGCACCTTCCGCGATGCGAGCGAGCAGCAACTTTCCTTTGCGCCAGCGCCAGCAACATTCGCTTTTCACCTTCACGACGACAACGACAAGCCATCACCTCTCTCCTTCCACCGACACTCGTACTCGCGTCACTCTCAGATTCTTTCTAAGCACACCCTCACACACTACACGACAATGTCCGACTACGGCGACGATGGCGGCGGTGACTTTGGTGCCGGCGAGTACGTTTTTTTGCCCATTGCCCTCTGCGCAACCACATACAGACAACCCCTATGCCGCGCGACAGAAGGATAAAAACACACGCTAACAAGCCTTTCCGTGCTGCAGGGAATACGACGCCAACATGCTCGAAGACTACGACGAAGTCGACGACCTGGTAGACAACGACAACGACCAACCCGGCGGCACCGAAGACCCAGACACGAACGCAACCATCGTAAGCTCCGGCGACCCCAACGCCGCGGCGCGCGCAAACGCCACGCTGGGCGTCAAAGGCCTCAAGGAAAAGCGCATCGACAACGACAAGCGAACGACGACGCCCTACATGACAAAGTACGAGAGGGCGAGGGTGCTGGGCACGCGCGCGCTGCAGATCAGTATGAATGCGCCGGTGCTCGTTGATGTCGAGGGCGAGACGGATCCCCTGCAGATTGCTATCAAGGAGTTGCGTGAGAAGAAGATTCCGCTTGTCGTGCGTAGGTACTTGCCTGATGGCTGGTACGAGGACTGGACCTGTGAAGAGCTGCTTTGAGCCACCACCTTCTACCATGTCCGTCCAACCCCCAAAAAAAACACGATACAGCATCACTGGCTTTTTTTTTTTTTTTTTTTCTTCACGCGATACCCACAAAATCAATCCTGGCTCGCCTTGGGCCTTGGGTGCTTCGAACATGATTATTCTAGGACTCTGATTCGGAAACGTAGACCTTTCACTCCATCTGCGCCTACCAAATATCGGAGGTGTCTTTTCTTTTTTTTGTTGTTTTCTTTTTTTTTATTTTTTTTTTGTTTTCTTTTTTTTTCTTTTTTTTTCCCTTTCTTTCTCTTTCTTTTTATACCACATGAACACCATCAAACGCAAATCGGTTTTCGCATAATCCTCCTGTCTGTGCTGGCCAGACTCTTCTTCTCTTCTCTTCTCTTCTCTTCTTTTTTTTTTCCTTTTTTCTTTTTCCTTTTTCCTTTTTTTTTCTTTTCTTCTTTTGCCAGCGCGAGATACAAAGGGAATTATGCAAACAGATAGAGAGAGTGAGTGAGTGAGTGAGAGACAGCGGATCAAGAAATAGAAAGGGCGCGTCGTACGCACGGGGAAATCAAAAAAGAGAAAGAAAGAAAGAAAGAAAGAAAGAAGAAGAAAAAAACAAAAAAAAAAAGATTAGGGGCGTGTGAAGAATTTGCTTCTCCTTTTCTTCTTTTTTTTAAAAAACTTTTTTAAGAAATCTCAATCAATGTTTCTCATGTCTGTGTATGTGTCCTTATACATCTAAATCCACATACGTAAAAGAAAAAAAAAATGTCTAACCAATTCAAATTACTTAATTACAAACCCTATCTACCTACGTACCTACTTCCGCAAGCGCCCTCCGAAATCCTCCACAGCCCATCCCATCTCTAGCTTTCGTCCTTCCTTGGCCGCCCCTCCTCTTGACTTTTCATTATCACGTCTTTCTTCAGAGAGAAACCAACCCGAATTTCCAACTTTGTCCGCCAGAGAAGAAGGGGGGAAAAAAAAAAAAAAAAAAAAAAGTCTTCTTTCCCTCCCAAGGCTTTTCAGGCCACAGAGTTCTTCCTGTCATAGCCCACAGAAGGCGTGTTGAAGCCACCCAAACTAGGAGTATAATCCACATCACTGGCTCCCGCCCCACTAATCCCCAACCCTTCGGTCCTAGTACTAAGCCCGCTATTGTCAAGGCTGTCATCGGCCTCATCGCTAGTACTACCGAGGTTCGAGCTGCCGATGGTTGAGCTGCCGGGCGTTTCCTGTTGTTGGTGATGATGGAGGAGATGTTGGTGTTGTGGGTTCTGGTACAGGGCTTGCGAGGCTATTGTTTTTGCGTCTCGGGAGAGCTGTTGGGGTTGGCTTGGCGGCTGTAGGGATGGTTCGGCATCTAATGACGAGGGTGAAGGTAGCAGTGGCGAGGGCAGGATTTTGTAAGGCTGCACGGCGGTTGTCGCGCCAAGGTTGCTGTTGGGTTGGTTGTTGCAAGTGTAAGGTAACGTCGAAGATTCTTGTCGTGGTCGCTCGTTCGTCTTTTGCTCGTCGGCGCCTTCTTCAAGGATGAAGGCGGTTCGATCTTCGATGGGCGAGAAATCATCAACCTCTTCGACCTCCATGTCTTCTTCGTCTTCTTCCTCTACGAGGTTCATGCTCTGCGATTTTTGCATGCCGGAAGCATTTGTCGAGGAAGCGCCACCGATGCCACGCAGATATCCTCCTTCAGCATCTTCGTCCTCGTCTTCCTCTGTTATGGTAATCTCGCCGCTTCGTCGCCCTTGTACAGAAGAGGTTCTGCTACCTTCATTCGAGCCCTGTCCAGAGCCTCCTCTCCCTCTAGCTCCAGGCGTGTTGCCCAAACTCGGACCCTTGAACACCGAACGCTTCTTCTTGGCAAACACAGGATGCATGCCAGGTGACGTAGGACCGGAGTTGAAGTTCATGGGCGAATTCATGGTATGAGAAGCTAGAGTAGGTAAAGAGCCGAGGTTTCCTGGCGGGGGCCGACGAGCTACTCTGATGCCAGAAGGGATGGTGGTCGGTGTGGAGGGTTGAAGAACAATGACGCTTCCACTGGTATGCGGGGATCTAGAGATGGCTCGAGAATTTGTGGAGATACTTGGGGAGGCGATGGAACATGATGAGGTGGTGGAGGCGCGTGAGAGGGAGTGATGGTGGGCGTGGATGCTGCGGACAGAAGAGACGGATGATGATGTTGATTTCCTACCGCGAAGGCCAGAGCTGCGGCGATAGATGGAGGAGCGAGGTGTCAGCGGGGCGGGAGACAGGGAAGACCTGTTGTGGGTGCGACTGCCTGTGGAGCCAAACGACGAAGTGGTCGAGATGCGAGGACGAACAGGGTAGGTGATGCGTGTAGGCATGTCTGGTCGTGGGCTTCGGTGTGTGTCGCCAATGACCGAGGTGGCAGAGCTCCTGCGCTGGTATGATGGTACAGAAGAGAGTTTACGCGCAGGGACGGATTCTGGCTGCACGGTTTCCTGCGATTCCTTCTTTGAAGATTTGCCTCTGTTGACCTGAAACCATGACTTTAGGTGAGCGAGTTGGTCCTTGAAGGGTCGTTTGCGCAGTTTTTGATGGAATGGCGGCGGTGCTAACAAGTCGTTTTTGGTGTGGATGACTTGCAGCAGTTGCGAGCTGTGCCGACTAGCAGGGCGCGGCCTTCTCGGAGCATCTTTGGGCGGCAACGAGGGCCCACGAAGGGAAGATGTGCTAGAGACTGAGCGGCCGCGATGGTCCTTTTCGACCGGAGGTGGCGGTCGATCTTCGGGTTCAGGGGTTTTGTTTTCGGTGACTCTAGGCAAGTCAGGCGCAGCAACACTGGACCTGCTCGCCCCACGGCCTCGAGCCTTGGGCGAAGTCATGGCAAGATGCAGTTTATCCTCCTCGCTAATCTCCCTCAGGCTCGGCACATTCAGCATGCGGCTGCTGGATGCACTCAGCCTTCGGATGCTCCGGGCCTCGGCTTCCTTCTCTTTCCGCTTCCTCAGGCGTCTCTTTTCCTTGCGCTCTTCCTTTTCAATCAAGAGACCCCACCAGCCTGCCAGCGGATCGCATCGCTGTGCCAGCACGTTCTCAATGACGTGATCGATGTTGACACGCGCACTGCGCATGCGCTGTAGCGTCTCTTTCTCCAGCTCAGTGCTGAATGGCGGAGGCTGCAGCACTTTGAGAATCTCCTGCTGCTGAGGCGCAAATTCCTGTAGCCAGGGGTGGCGGAGCACATCTGCAAGCGGCGGACGCAACAAGGGACGGCGTGAGAGAAGTTTGGACATCAAGTCCTTTGCGCCTTCGGCCACATGGTCTGGATATTTGGGGTCCTCCTTGAGAATGAGCTGCTTGGTGTCGTTTTCGTCGTCTTCGTCAAAGGGAAGCTCGCCGCATAGCAAGGCGTACAGGATGATTCCCAGGCTCCACACATCGACCTTTTCACCCGCATATTTCTCGCCCTTGAGCATCTCGGGCGCACTGTAGCACACGGTGCCACACCATGTCTGCAGATAGCTGGTCGAGCCGTTGTACTCGCGCGTGAAGCCAAAGTCGACCAGCTTGACGTTGCCGTGCTTGTCGAGCAGGATGTTTTCCAGCTTCAAGTCGCGATGTACGCACGACTTTGAGTGCACGTACGACACCGCGCCGACCAGCTGAGTAAAGATCTTTTGCACCTGTTGTTCCTCCATGCGGCCGTGTTCCAGCAGGTGGTTGTACAGCTCGTCGCCGGCGCAGTACTCGAGCACCAGCCATACCAGCGTCTCGGTGACTATGACTTCGTAGAGGCGTGCAATGTGCGGGTGCAGGAATTGCCGATGATGGTGGATCTCGCGCGCGAGGTTCGCGTCTTGCTTCTTGGCCGACTTGAGCACGACCTGCGACGGTTAGCATTTGCAAGGCAGGCGCGTGCATCGAGTCTGCCACCTTTGAGCCATTGATGAGCTTGTGCGAGGCCAGGTACACCTTGCCAAACGAGCCCTTGCCGATCAAGCGGCCGACCGTGTAGTTGCCGACGGTACGGAGGTCGCTGCTATTGAATTCGTCGAGTAGCGCGCTGTACGAGTTTGCGAGTTTGTTCTTCTGATGCTGGAGCTCCGCCTGCGTCCGCGAGGCGGGTGGCATGCGTTTGGTGCTCGGAGTTGTGCGCCCCCTTGTCGCGCGACCTGTGTGTTCCTTCCTTCTGTACTGAAGCCTGTCGACAAAGGCGGCAGGTGCAGTCGACGGCTGTTGCCTTGTCTTGGTCGTCGTCGTCCCCGTCCTTGTCCTCGGCGCAGGTCTATTGTTGTCGCGGCTCCCTGCAAATCCTCTATGTGCGCGACGTGGGTTTGCTGTCGTCTAGACCAATATGCACAAGTATCATGACATGTCATGACTTGCTGCTTCATCCCGTCGTCATTGGCGCGCGCGTCGGAAATGACCCAGACCCGTTTTTTGTTGCTCAGTCCCCTCACTCTTAATATTACTCCGTACGACTACATGTAGTTAACTAGGTACTGTATATCGTCCCTGCTGGCCTTGAACTATATCAACATTTGATCTTGCGTCAACAGCACTCATTGACTCGACATCATATCTAACTTCTCCTAATATCCGCTATCGCCTTGCGTCTGTAATCACTATCCGCGAACAGCGCCTCAATGAGCTCCGTCACCTCATCGGCTTCAAACTCAAGCCTTAGCTCGCCCTCGGTCCACAGATACTTGATGTCTGCCAATGAACTCTCCAGCAGTTCGCCCAGATACTGGAACTTGAACCAGTTGGGGCAGTAAATGCCCGTCATATCGCTCGCCTCGCCACTCGGTCCATGCTCCTGCATAAACAGATCCTTGACCTCGGATATCTTGTCGCAGAGTTTGCGCAGCTTCATCGATTCCTGTTCGCCAATATCGGCAATCTCCTCGATTTCCATAATCATCTTTGAGATTGCTGTGCTTAGCAGCGAGCCTGAAGACTGCAACAGTGCCGAGCGCGAGAGAATGGGCGTCCATTGCCCATGTACGTCGCGTAATCGTCCTTCGGTAATGGCGACTGCGCTTTCGCACGCGCTTGCGAATGGTTCAGTGTCGCAGCTAGAAAAGCCTTGTGCTCCGTCTAGCATGTCGCGGATGATGGTTCGCTGTGATTCCATCTCAGCACTGTACGCCCTCTTTGCAAACGTCTCCAGTGCCTTGATGTCATTGTCCAGTTTCAAGCGCGATGACGGGCGTAGATGATGTGCCACTGTCGATGTCGAGTCTCTTTCCGCTAGTTTATTCACAAATGTCCGGATTTGATCAGCCAGACGCGATGCATCGTTATATATGAGCATGTTTCCAGTATCCAATTTGCCATACGCTGTTGACGCTGTTGCTCTGTATATGGCAAGGACAAATGTCGGCAAAGTGTAAAGTGCAGCAGCCGCTGATCCAATAGGTGATTCGCCGTAGCTGTTCCACATGTCAGTAGATGAGCTAACCACCAATAACGCTTCGTCTTACCTGGGATCTGTCAAAGTCTCGGCATCAGAGACCACTTGCTTGACAATTTCGAGGATACCATCCGGTACTGCTGTGACTGTGTAGGTCTCTCTAAGCGTGAGTTCTCTGTCACCAGACTGTGTTGGGGGATCTGCTGTTGTCGGAGCTTTTGCCGAGCTGGACTGCTCATCTGTCACTTGATTGACACTTGTCTCTTCGTCTCCGTCTCCCCAGCCCCAGGCGTCCGCACCGTCGTCATCTTCAGCGTTATCTTGATCTGTTGTGGGAGCTGCAATTTTGTCTTCCTCGGGGACGTCTTCAACATCCATGTCCCATGCGCTCGCATCATCATCGTCATCATTACTCGGTGCGCCAACTTTCTTGGTCGCTGTCGAAGATTGAGCGTCTTCGGTCTTGGTCTCAGTTGTGCCTTCCTCTTCCCAATCGGCAGCCCAGGCGTCATCGGCATCATCCACATTACCTCCTCCCATGATAGTATCGCCCTTTGAGACAGTCTGTGTTTCGACCCTCTCGACAGTGTTTCGTTCCCTGAGGCCGGAGAACAGCAGGCTTCTCGCTGCTCCCAATGCAGTTTCTCTACGTTTTGATAGCCATGTCCGTGGGGCGTTCTGAACCCAGTCCCTCAACAAGGCGGTGCTTGCCCAACTGAGGCTGTCGATTTGCTCTGCGAGGGCAGATACCCTGTCAAGGATTTGTTGAAAGTCGGGCATTTGGTCAATCTTGACGGGAACAGTGTGATCCAGCCAGGTGTACGTGAGAGTTTCGAACAGAGACGGAAGGAGAGTTTTCGATAATGGTTCGCAAATTGATTTGGGCAGATTTGTGGACAGGAAAGTCAATGCCGCCCAAATGTCATCCAATGTCGCGATGGTACTGGGCCTGGAGGCTGCCTCTGACAGTTTTATCCTACCGTTATCCATGCTGAATGTAGTAAACTCTGCGGGTTTAGTTGAAAGACGTGGTTGGAACAGAGAGGCCTCAATGTCACGCTTCAAGCGTCTGATGTACGGATCCAGACCTCCAAGGTAGGTAAGAATGTCTATGACAGTTTCCAAGTCAATAGCAGGCATGTCAGGAAGTTGAGTGTTGATTTCCACAGACTTGGTAGCGAGGTCGCATTTGACAAGAGATTGCGCAAGGGCTAGGGTCTTGTCCAGAAGAGTGGCCTTGATCCTCGAGCTGCGTGTCTGCAAGAGACCCACGGGCCTAGTGTCCTGTACGGCAGAGAGAGCACCGATTGACTCGTCGCACAGTTTGACCTTTTCCAAGGCAGCACGGAGGTCATTGCCGATGGAATCTGCATCAGCTGCTTCCAGAATTCGATAAGACGATCTGATCAGCTCAAGCGTGGTCGACAGAGTTTCATTGAAGGCGACCTCCTTCTCCAGCAAGCGGACCTTGTTTCCCGCGTCGAAAGCCTTCTCCTTCAGAGCCTTTCCAGCTTCAGCTTGGCTGACGATGTCTCTAGCGGTTGCTTTGGATTGCTCAATGTCGGCTTGGAGCTTCTTGGCTTGGGCGATCCATCCATCGACGTCCGGCGCAATGTCCTTGCTCAACTTACGTATATCTTCCTACGCAGCAGTCAGCGTCGAGGGCATGTCCCGGGCGCTCCTTCTTCCTTACCTTGACCTCGTCTCGCGCAGTTTGTAGATCGGCTAGCAAGGCGGGAAGCAAGGTGGGTGGCAGCTCTGCCGACGACACTTCGGGGTCGGGGTAGGCGCCATGTTCGACACTGTCCACGACAGCCTGCTTGAGCTGGTCGCCGGACGACATTGGCATCGACTTGTTGCATCTGTCTTCTTTGCTGTCCCTCTGACGTTGCTGCACGACGCACAAGAGTCCACTTTTGTCAAAGCTCGCGGCTCGGTCCGTCTTTAGCTGGCTGATGCATGCATGTAATTACGCTCTATGCGAGCTTCTGTCTATGCACAATAATTATTATGCAGGTCAACTGCCCGAATCTTCAATGTTCGTATTGGTTGCTGTCCGACACAAGAGACTCCAGAGTTTCAAGCCTGTCGTAGCCCGACTTCTATTCTTGACTACTGCTTAGACGACTGCAAGTAGCACCATGTTCGTGAATATCACAAGATACCTTGCACCTGAATTTCTGGAAATACCCATGCTCCAAACAAAAAATGGTCACAGCAACGTCTCCTCGACCTGTAGCTACCGGACAAGACTGTAGTGTCCAAATCCCCGAGAGATGGATGTGTTGGTGACAACCAACATCTCAACATCGTACAGCCAAGATATAAAGATAGGTGCAGTACACGCAATACAGGCACGGAATCTTCTTTGCTATATCCAGGAATCAACACTGTGGCAGCGCTTTCTATGACCAGCGGTGAATATAAATTCAGACGGATGGCCGCAAGATGAGGAAGAGCTTCAGCATAAAACATCGCTTCAAACCCATCTTCTATACAATTTTCACTTCTCGGCTACCTCGCTTTCAAGACAAGCATTATGTACTTCTCTACAGTCACCGCAGTCCTGGCATTCGCTGCTGCCGTCATGCCTGCTACAGCTGCACGCAGCATCAAGGAACGCAGACAGACAGCCGACACCTGCATCGTCGACTCGGTAACCAGCAATCCCTCTGCCGAAGATGCCAAAGCAGCCATCGACCAGTGGAACATTGACGTCAACACGGTCAACGCCTTCCTGGACAATGCCAGCAGTCTGGCCCTGGGCATGGAGCTCCAAAATGCGACCATGAACACCCTGCTCTACGCTCAGGACGAGCCCTGCCAGCTCAAGACTCTGATCAGCAACAGCGACTTTGTAGGCGGCAATACCGACGCCTTCAACTGCGCCGTCATGGATCTGATGATGGTCTTTGATACTCACGTCTTGGACAACCTAAGAGCCATCATCATGATGCCCTCGGACAGCGATGTCGTCAACCACGCTATCGACGACATCAATAATTTCAGGTGCTGCAACGTCCTTCCTGATGCCAATATCATATGGCTTGATTCAGCTACCGACAATGCTATCTCTAATCAAGTCAATTTCACACCCGGCAAGGAGGATGCATGCGCTAATGTAGATTGTTCTAACCTTGCTACGGCTGCTAACTGTACCTCTCTGAACAATGGTTCCAACCCATTGAAGTTGCGTATTTGAAGACAAAGGGGGCAGCAGCTTTGATGGTGCGTCTTACGGAGAGGTACCTAGCACGGCTGCCTTCGTGGATCCTCATTGCTCTAGATTCTAACGATAACTATTGCTATCGGGTTGATCTTAGTGGCGGATTGGTTTTTGACACTATTCGGCAGCACAGCGTTCACTTTAGTCATTCCTTCTTTTGCTAGAAGCCGCTATCAAACGTTTCTCTTGGATATATATTTCTTCCACTTTAGTCCCTGACACGATGGAGAGATTGCTCCGTGCCGCTGGTTGTACGTGCGTGATGTTGTCTCTATGCTGCTCGCCCGCTGCTCTACTTGGTAAATGCATTCCGCGAAGAGGGTGACTCGAGCATTGCATTGAAACAGACAGTCTACTCTGAGATACGGCCTTTAATAACCCGGAGATATTGCAGAAGTGTGAGATCGTCTTATCACTACTCGCAGAGTGTCTCGGCTTGCGCGAAGAGGTTTGAGAGTAATTGTAGCACACTGCGTCAGACTATTGTAGATCGGCCCTGGGCTGGAGATAGGAAGCAGGCGGAGGGCATGGATGGTGGCGTGACTACTTGTCCCGGACGAATGCCCTAAGTACAAGCATCGCCTGGCTGAAGGCCCCATGGTGGTCTTTTCTTCCCTAGGAGATGCACCATGCTACTTTGATCGAGTAGTTCTTGTAGGTTATCGAGCTGGAATCTTGTCCCTGTTCAGTGAATGCTTTACTCTTGTATCTTGTATACATGATGGATAACTAATTCCCCCGCCGGTTTTCTCTAGGTTACCATGCTAACTTTTTTTTTCTCTGACTCGAAAGTGCCGGTAGCAGTTCGTCCAAACCCCGAGGCGAGTCATGTTTGACTTTGTGAGAAAGAAGTTTCCTCAGACTCCATGTGGCCAACATCGTTTGTGCCACCTCTAGTAGTGATCCCTAACAAAAAGGTCAGGCTGCGGTGAGTCTATAGCAATGTAAGTTAAGGGCTCTTTGAATACTGCCTGGGGACATTGTAAACATCTCGTGGCACAAAAATCGATTATAGATGCGAGATCTGTAGAGCAATCTACTGCGAGGCTAGATCGTGCCGCTGAGTGTTGAAGCGTCTGGGGGGCAGATCCCCCAGACGATCTTTTCCACGTCTCATTCCACCTTGATGAAGCCATCACCAGAATGCAGTGTTCCAACGATGACTATTCGCTGCGAGGCTAAGCACTAAGTTTTCCTATGACACTGCTCGACAGAATCGAAATTGGGTGTGTCCCTTCAGAAGCGGCCCGACAGGCGTTGACCGAACCTACAGTACTTGCCGCCGTCAACGTTATCGAATATCGACGATCTTGAAAGGCAGAGCTCAAGGAATCGTGTTCTCTCCGGTAGCTTGTTCTGAAATGGCACGTTCGAGTAGCCTATGTGCCACAAGTTGTCGTGGAGAGTGGCGGCCTTTGAAGGCTTTACCATAATTCACTATACCGCAAGTAGACTGTGGACATCTCAGCGACTCGCGTCATAGGATTACCGTTCGAAGCCTGAACTTTCTAATCTCTATGAGAATCTTCTTTCCTTGCATGTACTGAAAATATGCGGCAAGGTGGGTTCATAAATCGAGGACGCCACAAGCTATTCATTTTTCTGGTCGTTTTTACTCACTCGGACTTTCGACACGGTTGCGAGTCTGAACTGGCCGTATATCTGCTCTCATTATGATCTCTCTTCTTGTCGCCCTGAGCCTTCTTGAGAAGAGAGACGAGGTTGCTAACAACCCGACGGACTTGTTGATCATCGCCATAACCTGGGGCTTCACATTGGGATTTGGATTCCTCACAACATGGACAGCCATCAAGCAGACCAGACACATCTGGAAAAGACGGAACGGACGTGTCAACTCTCCTTATGTCTGGATGATTTGGGCTGAAATCCTAGCTTGCCTGGGACTGAGTATCGTGTGTTGGCTGGTGCTCCAAGGCCCTCTTTCTCTAAAGTCAGTCTTGTCTTTCCTCAACATTGGATCAGAGTTGTGAAAAGACTAACACGACAAAAGTCTCTGGACTCTAGTCGTCATTCTACTGTTCTGGGTTGTGCAGGTCCACTGCCTTTTACAAATCATCATCAACCGGGTGTCCATCTTGATGGTTAACAGAAGACGTGTTTTGCAACTCAAATTCGGCACGGCGATATTCATCGGATTGATCAATGTAAGCGTCTTTTGTATCTGGATTCCAGCCAAGCTGCAGGTCAGTCAGACATACGTGCACCTCAACAAGATATGGGACCGTGTCGAGAAGGTCATAATCTTGCTGGTGGATGCTAGTCTGAACTATTACTTTATCCGTATCGTTCAGAACCAGCTAATCACGGCTGGCCTCAACAAATATCGCCCTCTGGTTCAATTCAACATGTACATGATCGTCCTTTCGCTGGCCATGGATTGTCTGATCATTGGTGAGCGTGATTGCTGAAATGTAGAGTATGTTTTCGCTGACTCTGCGACTTAGGCATGCTATCGCTCAAGAATCCTCTAGTCTATATCATGGTAAGTCAATATATCCGACAGTATAGTTTAGGAGACACTCGGCTAAGCCAAACCAGTTCCATCCGCTTGCCTAGTACGTTCCAAGCGCACTCCTCTTACTACCACGCACGCAGAGAAGCAACATACCAACTCGACTTACCCCTCAACAGCATCGTCAAGACCAATATCGAGATGTCAATGGCCGAACTCATCGCGCGTGTCTCGCGAAGCCAAGACAACAACGGGGCCGTCCAGTTCAGCATGCCAACAAGCTCCTCGAACGGCACAATGGCAAAGAGCTTCTACGCCTTCGCAACCAGCACACAAACCAGCCAAAGCAAGCGCAAATCCATGCCAAAGAGAATGCCCTCGTCGCCCGCAGCTGTCGAGCTGGGCGACATGGGCTCCGTGTCTTCGGTCTTGACCAACAATTCCTTTGGCGCGATAGAAGAGGAGGAAGAGGAGCACGAATCGCTGCGCAGCCGTCGTTCTTCGGGCGAGGCGGCGGCGGCAAGCAGCAAGGCCGGCTTCGTGGTGCACAGACACGACGAGGTCAAGATTGAAGTCGAGAGGGCGCTTACAAACCCGAAGAGCGCTGATGATGGAGGTAACGGCAAGTTTGACAATAGAATGCATACGGTGGATAGCGATGAGGCGCCTTTACACAAACAGAATACGGACATGGGCATCAAGACCAAAGCATGGGGTCGCTACTAACGGCACGTAGAGTTGTATATTGTAACACGGGGCAAGTCCGTACGAGTACGAAGCTTGGCATGCGTACAGTGTTTCTCGGACTCCGGCTAGATAGTTTCCGTTGATTGACTGCTACTAGGCTACAAGGGGTACCCGCGCAGTTCAGTCCGTTTAACTCACGGTTTCTCTTTCTTCCTTCTCGAACCTACAATATTGTGTGTATACGTCGTTCGCCCTTGACAGTAAAAAAAACTTCATTACACGATCGGGCGATCAGGCGGACTATGCATACGAGGAAAACTTAACCTGGCGGTTAAATATACACCCTATAGAAGGCCTAAGGTTCTAAATGTGGCCTATATATACCTGTCTGCCATCTCACGAGCTTCTTTGATCATCTCATTCCAAACCCACTCCATCTACATCCATTCTTGCCCAATCCAATCAATACAACTTCAATACTTCTTTCACGTCAAGATGAAATTCTCCGCTATCGCCATAGCTGTCGGCATCCTAGCCCCAAGTGCTCTCGCACAGAACTACATTTGCATCGACACTCTCTCGAATAATCAGGACGCCTCATGTCCTGATGGTACAGTGGCTCGCTGCGTAAGCTTTGCCCTAAAAAAGTTTCCAGCATGACTTCGTTTGTAACTAACCTGTCCCTCCGCCTTAGGCTTACAGCTACATAACAAGCAGCAGAAGACTCAGGTGCAGAGACAACTTCCCATCAAGATGGAAGTTCATCAGCTGGGTTGAAAACCTACCACAGAATGGATATTGCTATGACAGCAGAGGGAATACAGGATCCACCGACGGTCGCTGGGCTTGCGTCAACTGAAGACAACGATAGGGAGAGGTTTGACTGCGGTGTTTTTCGTTATAAGGCTTCTATAGAATTGTTTGAATAATCCACATCAATCGCTATCAAGGCGAATAATGACATGGCAGCTGATGATTTCTCAATCCCATCTATGCATCACAACCTCCAGATACAGCAAGGTACCTCTTACTAGAACATGTCTACACCAGCATTTCCGACTCTACATACCCTCTAATGGATAGTCCCGAGGCCATAACGGGAGCCTGGACAGCAGAGAATAGCGAACCTTATGCTTCACACGCTGAAATCTTACCCGCTAATGAAAGCGCGGCACAATGGCCTTCTACAATCCATACATCCCTGCTCCATGTCAGTTCATGGCGGCAACGACATCATGGAGCCGATAGCTCTCTCTCTCTCTCTCTCTCTCTCTCTCTCTCTCTCTCTCTCTCTCTCTCTCTCTCTCTCTCTCTCTCTCTCTCTCTCTCTCTCTCTCTCTCTCTCTCTCTCTCTCTCTCTCTCTCTCTCTCTCTCTCTCTCTGTCTGTCTGTCTGCCTCAAGAAACGGTATTTTTATTCACAGCAAGGCCGATGTAGCAGCAGCCGTCTTTCATTCCTAACCAACACTATCCATTTCACTTCCTGTATACAAGTATCTACTCGCCTCATCCTTCTGACTATTGTTCTTATCCATTTTCTAGGATGAAATTCACCACAAGGATATAAAAAGTAGGTATATTTGCCGCGATGAAAACGCCAAGCCTAGTATTATGGATTCTATGTACTTACGCCGTACTCGTACGAATATAGAACAACTCTATAGGAAATAAGAGTCAGTAGCTCAAGCTTCACAGCCGGCGCATAGTTCAGCCTTAAGAGAGTTACTTCTCTCAAAGACACAAACTCTTCGCAACAGCCACGCCCAAGGCGGCAAAGGCGCCCAGATCCACAGTCAGCCCGCGCAACCGGTTAAACCATAACCACTCGTCCAAAGCAACATTAGCGTCTCTCGCGGGATGATTGACCCTGATCGCCTCTCGAGACGCGATCATGAATGGCATGAAGATGAAGTGGGCAACCGCCAACACGGCCCCTGTTTTGTACCACGCTCTTGCCGGGCTGCAGTTGCCACCGCGGGAATAGTAAATGTTTGCGATCGAGGTGGCCAGCGTTAGCGAGACGGAGGTTAGGCGGCGGTAGAAGCCTGCGCCAGAGACGGTGGGGAAGTAGGTGGAGAGGGCGGCATTGCTTTTTGAGCGCGTCGAGGGTTGGTTGAGGGCAGAGAGAAACAGATTGCTATCGAACGCGTGATCGAGGGTGAGGGTTGCGGCGATGAGGGGGGTGACGCGGAGGAGCTGGATGGGGTCGACGAATTGGCCGCTGGCCATGATTGCGATTCTTTGAAGCGGAAAGATTGGAAAATGGGAAGGGAAGGGTAATCAATGCTTAAGGGGTTTCCAAAAGACTTGCCTTTTCTTCGACATGACGATCTACTGTACTTATCTGCAGGTGTTTTGGCTTGGTGGGAAAAAAAAGTACCCACGTCTGTTCGAAACAACCAAGGATTGAAATTCGGTGACGCACAATTTTGGCAGAAGCCGATGGACGCTGCCGAGAATTGTTCGATCTCCCAGACTCCCACGACTGCTTGTCGCCATCCGACGCGTTGTATTTGGCACGTTAGGTCAGGACTTGTTTTACTTAAAGTGCGTAAGGTGCGATGTGGCGTTGAGACTCCATTCCCGTGGGACAGATCTGCCGAAAGTCTACCTTGAGCCTCCTGTCATTGTGGTTATATATCAGAGATCGCTCGCTAGCTGCTGTCTACATTTTGAAGCCAGCTTTGTTACAAACCAATCTTGCTCTATGAGGTCGGTGTGGATGAGCAAAGCGGTAGTTGCATCGCTCTCAAACACCAGAATGCCGTAGAGATAGATGTCTACACCTTTGTCATCATGCTCGAAGAGCCACTTGGCTACAGTAGGTTGTCGAAATGGTGGTCGATGCAATCTTGGACGCAGGCAAATGGTGTAGGACTCATCGAGTGTTGTGCACGGTTGCATATAATTTATGCAATAATTGTGCTAATCTGGTTTATGTGTCCAGGGTCAAGCTATTAGCATGATGAATTCGAGCTGCCTGCTGTTTGAATTCATCTACATCGTCTTCTTCTGCTATCAGTGACACTTGGAACGATTCTTAGCAGGCAACGATCACATAGATAGACAAAAGTATCTAGGCCTAGTGCCCGAGGGAGCTTGTTGCGCCCTTAACAGATTTGTCTTGTTCAAAACCCAAAATCTAACATCATAAACACCAACCATCACGACATTCTGGACAATCCCAAAAAAACAATTTCAATTCGTTTCGTAATACATGCCAGTAGCGGGAGGCTGTTCGCGATGCCATGCAAAATTTTTTGTCATGTCATCCACCTTGCCCTTCCTGATCGAATGGTAGCACAAAGACAAACGCCAGCGGTGTCCTATATCTATTGTAATGCAGCTCTTATTTGGTCATTGCGTCGTCACCCCCCTCAGAAGAAGTAGTAGTACCAGCATCGCTGAGGGTGGAATCAGTAGTCATGGTCTTGTGGAGGACGGCATAGTCCTCGGCCGAAGGGCCGTGGAGAGTTTCTTCAAAGACGGGCTCGGCCTCGACGACCTCGAATTTGGACGTCAAGAGGTGAGTCGAAGCATTGCTGCGGCGACGAGGCTTGCTTGGGCGGTAGAGCTCGTCCATGTCTTCGAGCTCTTCTCCATGACGACCCCTGTATGGGATTAGTATACATGGCAGCAATGACAAGACCGGGAGACGTGCCAGTTTCCTTTGCCATTGCCAGACTTCTTTACTCGGTTAGGATCGTTGTTGACGCCAGAGCCTGACTTGGCAAAGTAGCGAGGGAGGTGCTCCTCGGCAGAAGCAGTGCCATTGGCAATACCGACATGGTCACGGTCGGTGTGCTTGTGAGAACGAGTCACTAGAGGGAAATATGGTTAGTGGGGAGGTCGCGTGCTTGTCAAAGTAGGGATGCCGACGTACTGTTTGTGAATAGAAGAGCAGAATGGGTGAAATCGGAGAATGGTAATGCAGAGTCAAACAGTGGCACAGCTGTGTCGTGTAATGTTTGTGGAAGGAAGGAAGGGGAAGAAAAGGAGCTGAGGTTGGTCGTGAGCAAAGCTTAATATAAAAGAAGGAGCATGGCTGCATGGGAGCCGGGGAGCACAGCAGTTTCAAGCTGCTCGCGTGACAGCACCCCTCGGAGCCGTGAAGCTTGTCGTCGTCGGACAATCGTTGCCGATCGATATGCTGTCTGCAGTCACGCCAGTTCTGCATGATTGCATCTAAGCCAATAATGCACCTCTTTGATTCATCATCCGCATCATGATGCTCCCTATCGCGTACAAAACCAAGAGACTCACGCCATCGAACACGGTACACCTGGTGGTGGGCAATGCAGATCGGATGGCGGGGTCGACGAGCTTTGGCCGAGTAAGTTTTCCACGAGTACCTACATTCAGGCATTCCTCAGGCAGGAGAGGGCCAAGGAAGCAGCAGCTGTACAAAAGCAAGCAACAGCATGCATTCACACCAATCGAGACAGCATAGTTTCCCCCAGTCAATAGCATCTTCCTCTCTGCCAGTAAGTGTACCTGGATAACTGTCATCTTTGACTCATTGGTCCGCATTGTCTTGTACGAGTACATGGTCTGGTGACCAGAGGACGTTTGGCCGAACGACGACCCAAGGGTTCAACTTTGCGGGGTAGCGTGGCAAGATTCATGACAATGCCATCTTCTGGCTGGAATAGGTAGGTACGTGGTCTGGCATGCCGGAAAAGTATGTAATCAGTAATTTGTTATATGAGTCTGACCTGTTTCGTCGGAGAAACTATTCCTGAAGTGAAACAATCGAGAAGGGGAAAAGAGAAAGGCCAGGAGTGGATAGGCGTGGACGGAATGTCGAGGCGTTGCATGGCTTGGCTCTCCACACTGAGTGTTAGCGTCAGCTTTGGACGTGAAGCTCCAGTATCAAAATAATCTCAGTTGCGCCAAAGACAACCATGTCAATGGCAACGACGACCGACGACCGCGACAGTATGCGGCGCAGCGCTGTGCGTAATCCGCGGCGACGAACTCGCAAACCCGAAGAACCAAACAGCCCGAGCGCTCCTCAGCGTAAGATGCGCAAACTGAACAACAAGCGGGCCGAAACACCCTTGGCCATCGACACGACAGAGTCTCTTCGAAGTGGGCTGAGCGCTCTTGCCGTACAGTCGTCAAGCTTTTCGTCACGCACAGGAGACGCTGCGGTGCGTCACAAGCGGCCGACAAAGAGCGACAGCAGCAACCTCCTGGTATCTGACCCCCTTCCATCGCCTGCTTTGGTTTACTGACTTGTGCCTGCAGGCCCAGACCGAACAGTACAGTGTGCACCACCTCCCCAGCACGCCCGACATACTGCGCAACAGCGCCAGCGGTACCGACGCCTCGTCGTTCACATCACGCTCGTCAAAGTCTGACCCAGCCACAGACTACCGTGCATCCATCCTCTCGTCACCTCCACTGGCTCTTGCCGTGACTCGCGAACGCGCCTACATCTGGGACTATACGTCTCCGACTCCCGTCAGCCACCCAAAGACCTTCGACGTGCCTCGGCCCGCGCGCTCCACCGACCCGCTCCCGCTTGCTGCTCTGGTCACATGCCCATTGAGAGACATCGGCCTGGTAGTCGTGTCTGCAGTTTCTGGAACCGTCACGTACTGGCAGAATATCGACACGGCCGAATCTTTGACCCTGTTCAACCAGCAAAACACTGCCGTGAGTGGCGGCCTTGGCTCTTTGTCAAGCGGCGAGACGGTCATTCATCTGGCTCCGGCCGATCATGCCGGCTTCATCGTCACCCTCAGCTCTGGCCGCATAGCCCAAATGAGCCTGATCGACGACCAAGGCAGACCAAGCGTTTCAGCACACTTCCTCAGGTCTACAGAGGCAGCCGCGAGCGGAGGCCTGTTCGGTAGCCTCAAAAATGTCCTTGGAGTTGGTCCGTGGAAACGCGACATTGTCTCTGTGCGCACTCGCCCGCTTCCTGCTAGACGCGAGATTCAGGCCATTGCTGCTACAGAAACTGGCCAAGTCTACACCTGGCATCTGGCGTGGTCTGGTCAGCCCACCTTCAGAGGCGCCTTTGACTTCCGCCAATTCTTGCAGAACGAGCTGGCGGCGTTATTGGGTGAAAATAACATCAGCCTGCTCGACATGGTCATTACACCTGCCTCGTCGGTTGCAGACGCCCCGCTACAGCTCATTCTGCTCGTTCGGGCCGGTCCTGCCACTTCTCCATCATATGCCATGGCCCAGGTCACTATGGATGGACAGGAAAGCGCCCGTCTGGACGGCCTCATCTCAGTCAACACCGTTTCGCCCGCTTCACCCGCCACCTCTCGTCCACGCCTACTCCTCCCCAAGCCTGGACACACTGCCTTCATCATGTTTGAGAAGGAGGTCATTGTTGCATCCGTCTCAAGCCTCGACCCTTTCCAAGACGCCATCCGCCTACGCTCTGACAAACATGCCACAATTGAGGGCGGTTGCGAGGAGGATGTGCTTGATGCCAAAGGTACATCGTCTTGTACCATATTCGTCAAAGGGCACGGTCTTGCTCGTGTATCAGCCACTCCCGCCCATGTCACTCACTCGTCCATCAAGACAAAGATCGAACAGGCCATATTCTACGGTACAATTTCAGACAACATTCTCGACTTCTCTCGCCAACCGCACGATCGTTACGATCCTGCAGAGACCGAAGCGGCCGCATTACTCATTAGCGATGAAATTATGCGCTCTACTTCAAGATTTATCCCGCCCTTGACCTCGTCCATGGATGCCCATCTCCAGAATCGTATAAAGGCCATCCGTGCTCTGATCCTTCACATCCGCAGCAATTATCCTCCAGCATCAAAATCCACATGTTGGAAGCTCATGATGGATGCTGAAAGATTAGCAGCCGCACAAGCAGTCTGGGCTGGTCATGAGGATCGCGCGACCAAATCAATTCTGCTTCCTCTCATCATCCAAGCCTACAACAAGCAGCATCCACAGGACCTGTCGCCAGATGCAGATGCCGATCCCATGAGATCATGGTTCGTTCACCAAGTCGGCAGACTCGACAAGCTGCGTAATAACCTTCTCTTCTCCATCATCAAGCTGAACCAGGACAAAAAGACAAAGGGTCTGATGCGTTACGTCAGCGAGGCCAACGACATTTTATTCGCTATCTATGACACGGCTTTCAAGTTTCGCACCGACAATGTTGAATTGTACGGCCTAGATTCAACATTATTCACCGAAGGCGTACTTGAGCAAGGTTATGAAGACCTTCCCGAACCCTGGACCTCGCAATACGAAGTTTTCAACGCGCTGAACACATTCATCGACATCTCACGCGATCTTGCCATCGACGCATTCGATGAGAACTCAAATTCGGACGACACGGATGTAGCAATCGTAGAGAAGGTTGTCAACGAGAATGTCCACGTTGTAAATGTCCTGTGTCTTTGCTATCGAGAACGGGTCGCCTATACCAAAATACACAACGACCAGTCCGGGCCCGGTTACTCGCTGAGTCTTGGCGAATCGTTTGTCAAGGCAAGATCACATCACCTCCGCGCTCTCAACAGAATCGGTCAATCGGCTGCGGGCATTGGCATTGCGGAGAAATACAGAGACATGGAAACGCTGGTGCAGCTCGTTATTAACGAGTCTCAATTCATGTCGACCATCTTGAATGACTCGGCTGTCGTATCACATGAGAGACGAGAAACCCAGGCTAAAATGGACAAATTGCAAGCCAGAGTCGAAGGGTACTTCCAAAAATTTGGCGATGCATGGGCCAATGCCTTCTTTGACAGCCATTTGGCCAACCATCACAGCTATGGTTTGCTCAAGGAGGCAGAACACTTCAAACAACCCCTGACGCGCTACCTCCGAGCCGAGAAGGCCCATGGCAGGCTCTCTTGGATCAACGATGTGTTGCAAGAGGGCAACTTTAAGGAAGCATCGACGGCATTGACGCATCTGGCACAGGAGCAAGAGGTCAAATTCTGGAACAAGAAGATAGAGCTCTCACTCGCAAAGCTCGCGTCAATGGCCGATCTGGAAGAGAGCGGAAGCGAAGGGAAGCAGGAGCATCTTGACGGCGAACTCACGGTGGTATACATACAAGACGCCGTCAGACAGCATCTGCAATACATTCTGGAGACGGCTCTTGATACCGAAGCCGAGGTCCAGCTGGCATGTGATGCTTATGCCATGCATCTCAAAATCAAGACTCCGGCATTGTACGGACTGCTCGAGGCATCATTTGAGCATATGCTCAGGAACGAGGCTTTGTCAGTGGAGGAGCTCATTGACATTTTGACTCTGATGCACACCAAGGAGAGCGAAGACAGCGAAGCCAACATTATTGGCAAACAATTCTTGATGGCGCTGCAAGTGCTCGAAGCAAGCAAAAGTAGGATGGAAGAATCGAGGTACGAGACGAATCTCGGCATGATCTGGAAGAGATGTTATTTGCAAGACGATTGGGAATTCATCAACAACACGAAGAGACGGAGCGACAAGTTGATCTCAAAGCACATACGAAACACATTTGCATGTCAGACCATGATGCATGGGCTTGAGCTGTGTAAGTGATAATGATGTATGCAGATGGACCGAATTTTGGCTGACAACTCGACATAGCACTTTTCCACGCAGGTTCCAGCATCCGCATGCTGACTCCCAGTGAAACATTGGGTGCAGGATGCACGGCGCAAGAACTTCAAGGCAGATTCCCGCAAGAAGAGCTTCGTGATCCGATCATGCACGACAATCTGATACAAGACAGGGAGCTGCAGAAGCTGGTGGAAAAGTGTCAGATTGACCGCTGGCACGCGGTGTGTTTGGAAGAGGCCAAAAGAAAACTGGAAGAAGGCGCGACAGCATGCATGGAGGACGAGGAAGCGGCAGCCCAACAACTGAAACAGACTCTGCAAGAGGCGGAAGCCGAGGCAGAGATGGAAGCAAACGCACAGTTGACGGGACAGCAGGACTACGTTGAGAGTGATGACGATGTACAAATGGCATAGGAGTGCATGATTCTTTTTGGCTTAAGGCCGAAGAGCAGCAATATAAGGCACTTCTTTCATCTCCCAAAGGTTGGCACGACGGGAAATTTGACACGGTCCAAGTGATGGTGCACGAGAGAGGAAAATTTAGATTAAGCGAGTCAAGATTATAAAACAACATGAAGACAAGAGACGAAATTGGGATGAATGGCAGGAGAGGAAGAAGTATTTTAATCTGAGCAATCATTACAACATGATGTGCATGTTCGAGGCTCCCTTGTGTTTCGGTGCTAAGCACGAAAAGGTTAAATGACAGGGCCGCCAAGACAGATACGGCGGGCGGATGCACGTACGCGCAGATGCAACAACAGAGGCAGCTGCAACCTGGCCGGCGTGATCTGGGAGGCCTTTCTGTTTGGTTGTTGTACTCTGGATCATCTCCCTCCATCCAAGCCTGCCTTTTGAGTCGTTGTCATTTTCGTCTTGTTGTCTGCCGCGCCGCTGTACCTGCCGCCAGCCCTCCGCCGCCGTCTCACGCCGTTGTCCCCTGGGACTTGCTGTCGGCAGCCGAAACACGCAACCAACCTCCTCGTCCCCGTCGACCTCCCTCTTTCGCTCCGTCTCTCGACCCATCATTAGCCATTACCGCCCTGTCGACGTGTCTTGGCCGTATTCTTGCAACCCAGTGTCAGAACAGCAGGCGCTGATCTTGATTGCCAACAACCTCCACTTGGCACCATGTCGTCGTCGTCGTCCAATGTCGTCGGCGTGCATTACCGCGTTGGCAAAAAGATTGGCGAGGGCTCATTCGGTGTCATTTTCGAGGGCACCAACCTGTTGAACAACACGCAGGTTGCCATTAAATTCGTGCGTGCTGCTGCTGCTGCTGCTGCTGCCATGACATGACCCATCTGACCCATGTGCCAGGAACCTCGCAAGAGTGATGCTCCCCAGCTCCGAGACGAGTACCGCACATACAAGATTCTCGTCGGATGCCGTAAGTCCAAGACGCAGTCAAAGCCAATGCCTCGCACTGACTCATGTACACAGCCGGTATCCCCAATGTCTACTACTTTGGTCAAGAAGGCCTGCACAACATCCTCGTCATCGATCTGCTCGGACCGTCGCTGGAAGACCTGTTTGACCACTGCAACCGTCGCTTCTCAACAAAGACGGTCGTCATGGTGGCCAAGCAGATGCTGTCGCGCGTCCAAACCATCCACGAAAAGAACCTCATCTACCGCGACATCAAGCCCGACAACTTCCTCATCGGCCGACCGGGCACAAAGGCTGCCAACGTCATCCACGTCGTCGACTTTGGCATGGCCAAGCAGTACCGTGACCCAAAGACGAAGCAGCACATCCCCTACCGTGAGCGCAAGTCGCTCAGCGGCACGGCGCGTTACATGTCCATCAACACCCACCTGGGCCGCGAGCAGAGCCGAAGAGACGATCTCGAGGCCCTGGGCCACGTCTTCATGTACTTCCTCCGCGGCGGTCTTCCCTGGCAAGGCCTGAAGGCTGCTACCAACAAGCAAAAGTACGAGAAGATTGGCGAGAAGAAGCAGACGACAGCCATCAAGGACCTGTGTGAAGGCTTCCCTGGTAAGCATCATGATGGCATGTCTACTGTTGGTGCTAACACAGCTTTGCAGAAGAGTTCAACAAGTACTTGTCGTACGTGCGCAATCTCGGATTCGAAGACACGCCCGACTACGACTACATGCGCGACCTCTTCACCCAGGCGCTGAAGAATAGCGGCGAGGTTGAAGACGGCGAGTACGACTGGATGAAGCTCAACAACGGCAAGGGCTGGGAGGCCATGAAGCAACACCCCACCCAGGCTCACTTGCAGGCCCACCATGGCAACGTTGCCAACACCTCGGCCCGTGATGTACACGCCAACCGTGCTAGCAAGACGCCCATTCCTCCGGGCCGTCTTGAACAGGAGCTTCCCAAGCCTGGCGCCGTCAGGTCGTCGGCTCAAGCACAGCGCCCCAACCGTCACTACAGCCAGGACTACGCCCAGAAGAGGACGAGCCAAGGCGCCGATCTCGCTCCGCCAGAGGGCTCCACAACTGCCCAGTTTGCTCACAGCTCTGGTAACCTCCCTGCTCGTTTGCAAAACACCCAGCCCAGCAGGCAAAGCACCAATCAGCCCGCAGCCCAGCCACACCGTCAACAACAGCAGCCCGACCAGAAGCCTTCGGGCATGCAAAAGTTCTTCAAGGCTCTTTGCTGTGGCTAGAATTCTACCTCGACCAGCCGTCTACCTCCTTGATACCATCCCTCTCCGCTCTCATCAAGTATATCTGTCTATCCTCGGACAATTACTCGAGCAACTCTCTCTGACTGCTGTCATACACCAGCGAGAGAAAAAGCCCCTCGACAACCCGAACTCCTCCTCCCGCCCCTTTTCTGTCTCCTTTTCACTTTCTCATCGTCCTCGGTTCTTTTCTTTCCTTTTGCCCAAATACATAATATCTTTTTTCCCACTTGGTCGCAAAGGGGGCTGGGAGGAATGAGGAAGTCGGGAAAAGCACATTGAGCAAAAACATAAGATTGGGCATGTCTCTTGTCTTGTTGGAACCCAGTGCACTATTGTCTTTCTTTCCTTTGCTTTGGGTTTGTTGGTCTGTTGGTCTGTTTGTGTGTTGAAACTTTGATTTTATCGTCCGTCATCATTCAAAAAGGGAAGAAGTTTGGCATGCACTTGTGGTTCTTTTTTTTTTTCACCCCCTTGAGCCTTTTATCTCAGATAATCTCCTGTTTCCCCCCTATCTCAATGTATTTTTTCGTGTCTTGGCTCCTTTGTTATCGCGGTTTCTTTTTTTTCTCTTTTTCTTTTCTTTTGTGCCGGTAAAGGGGGGAGGGGGGAGCAGTTGTTGTTGTTATTGTTGTTGCTTCCATTTGTTTTATTTTTCTCAACGTCCCTTTTATTCATAGGTTGTTGTATTTCTTTTGTCTCTTTTTCTTATACAGTAATTAGTAGCTTCGTCACTTACAAAAAATTTAGAACTTGTTTACAAATCCCTCCTCTTTTTTTTTTTTTTTAGTTTTTCGTTTCTTTTAGTTTTATAGATTCTAAAATTTCTTATTATATTATGTATGCTTCCCTTTTATCTAATATTTCTTTCTGCCTTTTCTTCTCTTTTTTTCTATATCTTCTTTTAGTAACAACTTCTATTTAATATCGCTTTCCGCCTTTTCTCCTCTTTTTCTTTTGTATCTTCTTTTGGTAACAACTTCTATCTAATATCGCTTTTCGCCTTTTATTCCCTTCTTTTATCTATATAAGATCCCTTTTCGCCTTGTCTCCTTTTCTTGTATCTTCTTCTAGTAACTTTTATTTGATATCTTTTTCTAACATTTTTTTTCTTCAATATTTTTTTAGGCTCTTTTAGTAACTTCTATCTAACATCCTTTTCTATATTTTCTTCTCTTCTTCTATCTGCTTCTAGTAACTTTATCTTATATCTCTTTCTACCCTTTCCTCCTTTTCTTTTATCTTTCTCTCTTAGTAACTTCTGTCTAACATTCTTTTCCGCCTTTTTTTTCTCCTCAACTTATCTTAGTAACTTTTTATTTGATATTATTTTTTACTTCTTCTTCTTTTCTTATATCTTCTTTTTAGCCCCTTTTCGCCTTTTCTCCTTTTCTTATATCTTCTCTTAGTAAGTATTATTTAATATCTCTTTCTGCCTTTTATTTCAGTAAGGGTATTTGACAGCACCCGTAAAAACATCCTTATAATTCACACCACCACCACCTCCTCCTCCTTCCTTCTCGGTGCCTTCCAAGGCTATTGCGGGCGATGAGTCCTTGCCCAACACAGGCTCGATCCTAGCATCCCAGTTCGGGTCGAAGAAGAAAGGGATGGAGATGCGGGTGTGCGGACTGGTGTGCAGGACCTTGTGTTGGGTGCTCTTGTAGATGCCGCCCGTCCAGACCGAGAGCATGTCTCCGATGTTGCAGATTAGTGTGCCCTTTTTGTAGTTTTGTAACAAAGTTTATTATAGGATTCTTCTTTTTTTTTTGTTTTCAGAGAGCTGTTTTGGACAGGAAACTTACTGGGATGGGGTTGGCTGAGATCCAATCTTTTCCGTTGGGGGCGAGGACCTTGAGAGAGTCCTTATGCTCGTCCGTAAGCAGAAAAGTCAGGATTCCAAAGTCTGACAAAGAACACCAACTAGTCAGCCAATGCCACCGCCACTCTCGGCACAGTTCAAAAGCGGGGAGATATGTAAGGGGGGGGGGGGTGCTCAAACCAGAATGTTGATACAATCCACTCTTAGCCGCCGCATCAGGTTGCGCCTCAACACCAGGATAAGCAGCCATTCGCAGCTGCCAGAACGACGCGTCGACTCGGCTGGTAAACACCGCTTCCGGAACATCCAGGGCCAGCGCGAACGCGCGCATGATTGCGACTCCGAGGTTTGCGAGACGTGTGGTGTAGTCTTCGGCATCGGCACGCAGGGATGCTGGTGTTTGGGGCCAGAGGTTGCGTCCTAGGCCTTTTGTGTAGGGCGGTTCTGTGCTGCCCATGTCGCGCAGGAAATCAATGGCCTGAGAGAATATATTGTTAGAAAAGTGAAGGGAGGTTCAGAGAGGGGCTGTCTCTCTCTTTCTTCTTTTTTTCTCCTCATTTGCTCTTTTCTGCGTGCTAGAAAAAAGATAGAATAGAATAGAATAGAAAAGAAAAGAAAAATACCTCATAAGATGCATCAGCCCTCTCTGCAACCTTCCACCCTCTAACATCATCACCGCCGCCATCATTTCCACTCTCCTTGACCGCAACCGCCCTCTTTTCCTCGGGCGAAGCAGCCGCAAAGAACTCTTTGGCATTAGAAAGCATTTTTGAGAGGAGAGGGGTGGGGATGCCGTGGTCAGAGAGGTAGAAAAAGCCTACGTCGCGGCAGGCGCGGTCGAGTTGTTTTGCGGTTTCGAGTTTGGCGTTACTGCTGCCGGCGTTTGGCTCTAGGAAAGGGGAGAAATTGATGATGGGGATTTGCATGGTTGTTTTCTTTTTCTTATTTTTTTTTTTTGCGTTGAGGAATGCTTTGCTTGATATACAAGAGAAGAAACAAAGAGATTGAAGTATTTGGTTATTAAAAAAAGGAAGTGGGGTGCGTGTAGTATGTGTGAAGGAGATATTCGCGCGACCTCTTCTTTAAATTCATTTACCTTGGGATTACGGAAATGCGGCGTCTACAATAGGAAGTTGGTAGAGCAAGGAAGCCACGGCTTTGGCCAATCACCTACGTTAGATCGGTGAGTCAGACTTGATCGAACCTCGGCCTTCTCAACTGTAGTTGTTTTGTTCACATAGCCCTGATGGAATAAAGAAGAGGTGGGAAGTCGGAAGCGTGGAGAGCAGTTTTGGTCAACGTCGCGGTCGACATATTTTGTCAACAGCGAATTCATTCTTGAGCCGACTGTTTGAATCACACAAAGACTTTACATCATGTATTTTTCGTCAATGTACCCAATTCTATCAGTTTAATATCATTCAATCATTCAAGGAGCATGTCATCAGCAGCAAATTGCTGCCAGTACTCCCAGAACTCAGGATCATCCGGAATAACTATCTTGCTCCAATTCAAATCCAAATCAGTAGCAGCATCAAACTCGAGCTCACTAACGTTGTTCAAATCCGCCACTGGTGCATCTTCAGTAGAATCTGCTGACGGTGCATCAGCAGCCCATGCTGTATTCTGAGCCGCTGGCATTTTCGAGCGAAGAAGTCGTATGAAGGCTGGGTCTTCCGACTTCCCATCGCTGCTGTTCGTCTTCGTCTTGTTCCAAGCTTTCACGGTAAGGTTTCTCACAACGCTGTGGATGGAATGGCTTCGGTCGTGCGCAAGTTGCGGTTGGAGCTCAAACGCCTTTCCTATCTCCTTCCAAGCAAGCCCAATCGTCTTTGCTGATAGAGATTCTGGGTGATGTGCCAATACTTCCAACATGGTCATCAGTGCGTCTAGGGGAAAGAAGGCATGGGCTTGCCAAATCACTCTCTGCACCGCAGGATCTCGGGACCACGTATTGGGTATTTCGACGAGTTGTAGGCATATTTGGAAAGTCTTGTTGCGCTCCTCCGGCGACAGGCCGGGTCCATTCTTCGCATACATGTTGCGTCGTCTCACGATCAGTCTAACGCGCGACAGAGCCAACTTTCCAAACAGTATGATCATAAGATGATTTGGTACAGCGGGATCACAATACTTTAGCAGCCTGTCGTTGAGCCGCTGATGGATTTCATCTATTTTCGCGTCAATCTCGTGGATGCTGTATGGCGTCTTATGCATGGTCGAATTGGCAATCGTAAATTCTGCGACCTCGAAACGTGCTGAGCAGAATGACATTTCGGTGATTCCATGATGTTCCCTAGGGAGCTCACGCATGTCTGGATGGAGGTCGATGTCGTTGATATTCATCGGCCTCTTTGTGTCCCACAGATCAGTACACCCGGCGTGAGATGTGACGCCGCACAGTTTAGCAGCATGGCTGTCGAGGAGCACAATCTCCCACCACGTGCGTCGACCCAACTCGCCCTCAAACACCGAGAGACCTTGCAGTGCCTTTTCTCGATGGAGACCAAGTTGCTGGGCGCTTCTAATGGCCAATCCGACTAGCATCCATAATGTCTGTGGATCGGTGCGCACTCTTTGTGCGACGAGGAATAACACAAAAGCTTGTAACGTGGTGAAGTTAGGAGTCTGCAAGAAGCGCGCATTGACAAGTGCCTGCTGTGCTAGCCCGATGTACAATTCGATGCTCGTGCTCAATGGTTGACCCATGATCCGCTCGCAGTCGCTGCGATCACACTCAGGCACAGAATTCAGGGCGGCCAGGTATATTGCGAAAATGAGGGCTTCCTTATTTGCTGGTATTGATTCGCAGCTCGAGGTTGCGTCTAGGATGGTCTGCTGTCTAGAAGGGATGTGGAGCAGCTTGGCCGGAAGATTGACGTTATTAAGATAGGTTTGCCATAGCCAAAAGCTACGGGTCGAATTGGGATGGTGACGCGACAGACTGACGACCCGTGACCCTCCAAAGACAAGGCTTTCCGCCAGGATCGTGTGTGGTAGGGTCGATTGTGGAGTGGATAGGGGTGTAGGCGCAAGATCAGATTGCAACGTATCCTTCCTTGTTGATATGGAAAGCTGTGACGGTCAGAGCATGCAATGTGAGAAGCAGCAACAGCAGCGATACCTCCTTACTCATTCCATCCCACATCACACTGTCGATATGATCAATACTTGCTCAAACAACACGAGAGCAGGCTGTTTGTCCTCACTTCTCTACATATCGTGATTGGAGCCCATCATTGACTAGGGTTCCACAATCAAAGCCACCAACTGTAGACCGGTCATCGCGATGAGAGAATTCGCTCCTTGTGGCAGATGGCGCTGGTAGATCGCTCCCGGTAGCATAGCTCGGTGTCCACATCCTATCCTTCGGTTCCTTCGGCACTCTAGCACGAGCTGGCCGGGCGGGTTTCGGAACACACGTGAGTTCTGATTTCTGACATCTAGAGCATGGTCTCTGTCCGTCGCACTTCACTTTTCTCTGTGCACATGTCAGACAGCTGTGTCCGCGGGTAATGGTGGAAGTAGATGGCAACGAGGAGGCTGGAATTCCAGAATCACCTTCGGAAGTCGACATCACGGGCGGGATTCAGCAAGAGAGATCCAGCAAGGGAATCAGCACTGGATTGACAGAGAATAACGTCTCATAGGAAAGATGGCATCTAGATATAGAAGATGGATGTACTGCGTACTCTTACTAATGGTGATGCCTTCGGTCCCGAAAGCCTTGGCACGGTAAGATACTCGGTCCCGACGACTGAAATCTGACCGTCCATGGACAGCACGTCAGAGATTGACTCAAAGATTCATAGAAACTCAAGATAATCTCAGCCCATAGCATAGTAAGATGGTAAGTACAGAGAGACTAGTCACATTCACAATGCCTTGGTTTGCATCTGGGTTGCCGCTGAGGTGCATAAGAAAATCTCATGAGCCGGGCGCTTAACAAATGCAAAACGAAAGACAAACAGATTAACGATTAAGGATATAGCAGAACATCCGTGGGTAGTAATTACATTTTGGTCATTCAGTCATACGCGCATCAACCGTAGCGTAACAAAAAAAATAAAAAGATAGAAAAATCATAGCTCGCTGCCTGAATCCCTTTCGAATCGGCCACAACAATTCCTCCTCCTGTGCCCTGCGCATAGCTGTTGCAGAGCGCAAAGAATAGCTTGCCGCCTGGTCTTCGTACGAATAGCTCACAACAACAACAGTTCCTCGAGCTTTGCGATGCTCAACGGGAAGTATTTGTGGACACGGTAGGCGTCCAAATAATCCCTGTCCTTCTTCAACTCAGCCAGCGGACCAGTGGCCCAGCCGGCATGGCCGATCTTGGCGGATTTTTGGTGTAAGCTCATCTTTTGGATCAAAGATAGCATGTAGGGGTCCATGATACCAAAGCAGTGCTCGCTGTCACCGTTGCCACTGATTCGTGCACGCATGTCGAGATCGCAGAAGGATGATTTGGCCACCACCTGCATCAGATCAAAGGCGATGGGCAGACCGTCTTTCATCGATTCGATGGCCTTGACCGCATCAAGACGGTCGACGGCAGCTCGGGCAAAGTCGTCAATCGTTAGCTCAGACTCTCCGGGTTCCGGTCCCTTGTGGATCTTTTTGATTAGTTTGCTTGTCTCCTTCTCAATGCGAGTGAGACAGGCGGCGTAGAGATCGACGGTGGTGGGTGGCTTAGGGACCTTTTTCTCTACCTCTGAGAGCTTCTTCCTCGTGTCGTTCAGCTTCCTTTGGGTGTCTTCCAGTTTCTTTTGTGAGTCGAGCAGCTTTGCGGTTGTCTCTGCCAGCTCCAGTCGCAAATCTTCTATGATCCTGTCCTTTTGCAAGAGTAGATCAAGGTTGCTGGGTGCTGGCGATAGTGACTGCAAGGCGGCAGTCGGTCTTCTGGTAGGGATTTTCTTGATTGGTGCTTTGACGACGACAGGAGGTCGTTCGAACATGTTCGGATCAAGGCGTGGCCGGAGCACTCTCTTAGATTCATAGCCTATGGGAATTGAGTCGTCATCGTCCTTGTTTTTGTCGTCATTGGCAGGGCGCTTTCGCTTGAGTGTTGCTTCTGATGGCATGTTTTCGACATCAAACTCGGCTCTCAGTGCCTGGGCATCCCGTTCAAGCTCAGCCCTCACCTGAAGCATCTCGGCAGAGGTCGTGCTGTTGAGCACCTGGCTGGAACTTTGAGGTGTTGGTGAGAAATTATTGAGGAGCGATGATCTCGTCTTGCGTCCGCTCTTGCTATAGGTTTGCTGCTTTTCGTGGGTTTACAGCTCTCTTCAGCACAAAGAGGTAGATGTGTCAGATTGATATGCTGCGTAAGACGAAGGTGGAAGCTGAAGGCTGACAGTGTCAGTCGTGATTATTATAATTCGACTGGTGTATTTGTTCAAGTCTAGACCTTTGACAGGCCGCGTTTTATGTTTCAGCGAGATTGCGCAGGTTTGTCCTGCCTGAAGGTTGTACTGAATGGTCAGTGTGAGAGGATCCGAACTGTGGAAGCTGCAATCATCTATACGCGAGAAATTTGAACAAGTTGCAGTTGAGGCAACTATTTTCTCATCTGAAAACCGGTGTAAACAGGGGAACATGATAATTAATGAGATGGTGTAGCGGCCAGGAAGACGCGACCCCTGACGCGGAAACGGCGCGAAGCTGAGCTGAGCCGAGCCGAACGCCAAGCCCAACAGTCATCATAATTTATATACACTACTTTTTTGCCCCCCCTCATCCAAAGTAATATGGTTTCATGGTGTAGTTGGTTATCACTTCTGTCTAACACGGTTTCTTACCGAGTGTGCACAGGCGGTCCTGAGTTCGAGCCTCAGTGAAATCATCGTTTTGCATGAATATGTCGCTATGTCGTATTCTTTTGGTTATCTGTCATAGAATGCCGTCCATTGGTAGACGAGAATTCACATTTTTTACACGTTGAACGGAGTCAACGGACCCTTGAATTTTCACATTTGTGGCCAAAGGTTCGTCACGTGCGTGTTGGACAAATCTCACCCTCTCTTTTTCTCACCTTAGTCTTGCATTGCTCTTTGCCATCACGAAGGCCATATTGCGATTCCATCACACTATCGAGCACTACTGATCTTTGATCATCTCTTAAGCAACACAATTGCGATCATCCCTTGAACAGGCCCCTGTCCTAAACAATCGAGATGTACATCAAAAACCTTTCGAACCGCATCTGGGTATAGTTGTTATTTCGTCTTCTGTTGATGCTGATTGCAGTATTTTGATATGCTTTCTTTCTCGATGCTGACCGGGATTTTTGGGTATGCTTACGAATGCTGGACCGTTCCTGATAAGAGACAATCTTGGGATATAAAAATGCTGCAAGCTGTACGATATTAACTTTAGACAGCTTCCCTTGATACAAACATTGCAGACTTGGGTACAAGTTGGTCTTGCGTATACGCCTGGATCATGAACGACTACTCCTTGCCCAGTTTAAGTAAGAACTGTTGGATTCTCCTGAATCAACATTCTATAAGTATTCTGTATGTTATGCATCTGCTGGAGGAGATTGATCAAGACAGGCAACCCTGGGCCAATGAAAGAGATTACATCAGACAGTCCAGATTCTGTACGACTCTCAATGATTGTAGTGTCCCTTGAGCTCCGACTGCAAACCTTGTGCTCCCAACACTGCCAGCCTCAAGAGAGACCGTCTCTCAGACTTGGTTAGTATATTTGGCAGATACACCGCAACCAACAGTCGTCGTCATCTGTCCATCCCCGCCTTGATCAAATGTTGTTGGTCTTCTGGATTTACTACATCCAAAGATACGTGTTTGGTGCAATGCTCATGGTCGACACTGTAATATTAGCCGGTCTGCTATAAAACGAGCTGCTCCACGAGTCTCAAAAATTTCTAGCAGCATCAGCAATCATTCACCAGATTTAATTAAACCACTCAATCACATTCAAATCATTCAGATGGCACCCCGAACGCTTGCATTTGTCCTTGCAATCCTCAGTGTCGCAGCTCAGGGCAATGCTACCAAGACTAAAGGATGCAGCCAGCACATCTGATAGCACTGCTACCGCCACTTCGACCACATCTCTTACTCCAAAAGTGTCATACTCAACCATGGATTCGAGCCAGATCATATCATGTCCGTCTACAGCAGCATGACCTCGAGTGTCAACGATGACATGCAATCCGCCATGAGCTCGGCCATGTCGTCTGCCATGAGTAATTTGAACGTGGCCTGGCAGTACGTCAGCAACTACATCTCGTACAATGAGGCGTCGACCACGGCTGCTGCTTGCGGCTCGACCAGCAAGACTACAACCACCGCGGACTCAACCATCAAGGCAAGCAAAAGTACGACCCGCACCACCAGTGGCTTCACAACAAGTGCTTAGCGAGTGTGATGGAGGCTGCCGATGTGGAAGAAATAGGGGCTAAAGAAACATCAACGGGTGAATGCATGCTAGCCGCGCCTTCCAGGGCCTGCGTGGACTCATGTATGAGAAGTGGAACACATCAAACTCAAAAGGGAAGAAAGTAATGCCAATCAAAAGTGTGATCAATGTTCGGCCTTGTCCCCACCTCGCGAGACGTCCATCTTCATTCTATATCCAGGAGACGGAGAGTAACCATTTGTGGACATCAAGTCCGTCCCGTTGAATGCACGATATACGATGTCGGCCACATTGCGCGGGAAATGCTGCCGTTCGAATCCAGTGAAACGTTTCTCTGAACCCAGCTTCAATGACGGCTTCTTGCAGTCAGGACGGCACGCGTCTTGCGAAGAAGGGACAGACTTGCGAGCAACGGATATGCGACCCCGAACAGGTATTCAAGTGACCTGGTTCGTGCCGCCCCCCGTGCTTCTCGCTGCAGTTCATTGATTCGAGATTGAATTGTCCTTGACAGGTTGAGACGCTCACAAGACCCTTCATGATACCAAGGTTGCCGGCTTCCTGACGTGACAGGAATGTATGAGACTAAATACTTGCCAAGCGACTCAAGTGCTTCTGATGCCGATTCTATTTGCAGAGCTCGCGAGTTGAGGAGAATTTTTGGAAATGGAGACGTGATGAACAGTGGGGTCCAAGTATCCACTGCAAATTGCATTGTTGATCCATAGGAATCACACGACAGTCGCCGGCTCAGACAAGATGCGAAGACATACCAAAGTCGATTCGTGCAGAGTCTGTATAATCCTCACAACTCGTTTGCGTGTGCTTGAGGTCAAAAGCCCAGATCCATTGAATCTTGTCATCAGAGGGATGTCGCAAAGAGCAAGAATGAGGTCATATCATTGTACCCGAGGGAGTGCATTTTGTGGAGTGACGGACCGACAAGATGCGATGCGCGACTAGGCTATGAAGCAACTTTTACGTTATGAACTACGCTTTCTTCGAGTCATTTGGCTTGTCAAACACTCAACTGCTGATCATCAACCGGAATTTCCTTGTGTAGATGTTGATGCAGAATCCACTTACGTACACAGACGTTGCTGAATCTTTAGGTCAGTCTTGTGAATGCCATGCGAGGAACACATGGCTTTTAAAGGATCTTCTTTCCTCCTTTTCGACATGAATTCCTGTCAGACGGCTCCAACGACTCTGGTTTCATCGGAGTAGCCAATTCTGAACGACAATGTTGTCGAACGACCGATAGGTACGTGCTGGGCCAGTGTTTTGGAGATTGGACTTCTCCCAAGCCGCATCCTTGATCCTTGGAAGCAGCCTGGTTGATTATCGCACTGGATATCTCAGTCATTTGATTGACTACTGCTTGAGACGCATAACTTACTTTGACTGGTTCTCTCACGTCCTCGGAGCTAGTGCAGGGAGAGTTCCGTCTCGTAAAGGTGATGCTTCGTGAAGGCTGGATGCCGGCTATGCGGGTCTACTATGCAGCATCGGCATTGTTCAGCTACCGAATTTTGATCAGCCTGGCCTGTCGTATTGTACCATTCTAACAAGGTGGTAGAAGCACACGTGAACACTTCTGTAAAACTGTCCTCAACTTGTTGCACAGCCTTGAGATCAAACTTGCGGCCAAACCGCAACAAGCTTTTGATCTCGGTGCTCAGCCAAAGCCAACCGCAGCGCCAACCGTTGCCGTGCGCCGAACCACGGCCGCTCTGGCAGAAAATTTGAGGCGGTAAACGACTTTTTCGCAACGTGCATCCTGAAGCATCACCGCAACATTTTACACTCTCCGCATGATAGAACGGTGAAAGCCCGCACGAGCGGACAGGCCACACCTGTCCGTCCTCGACGCTCCCCTGCCTGATGCTCGAACCCCCAGATGCCCCGGTGATCCTAATGTGTCAATAGTGGACGAGTTTCCCCGGAATGGTCATAAAAAACTCAAGCTTCGCAAAAATGAAATCGGCCAAGGCGACATACGAATCTCACGCGAGCGATGCGGCGCCGCTTCCGTGCAGGTAGATGCACCCGACGCCTTGTCTCACTCTGGCTTTATATTGGTCAAAGTTTAAAGGGACATGTTTGACGTAACAAACCTCTATCCAGTCCTCCTGCTTGGCGATCCACTGTTCAGGAAGATGGGGGGAAGGATGCATGAGCGAAAAATTGTTCACATCCGCGATCCACCTCATAAGAACCTGATGGACGCCCCTTCCTGTGTCACTTCTCTTTCCTACGCGAATCACCTCACTCTCTGACCCAATTACCCTTCAGATTGTCTTGGATTTAATCAAGGATTTATTTTCCAACAACCATCACCTACTGCTTCCTACGTGGTGACAGGCTTGATAACACCCGAACGACTTCTCAATCTCACTTGTGTTCCTCCGAGCGACAAAGAAACTTCTCCTTCGTAACTTTGAGCAACCGGACTTGCTTCTCAACCTCATCCCTTGCGCCATCACATCTCAAAGTGATCCCAAAGCAGCAACTACGTGGTTTGCCTCAGTTTACTTCGAGTGCCCGAGCGACCTTGTGTAAAATCGACACACCCTCGCAACTTTTCCCAAGCGACAAATCTTTGTGTACACGTTCGACGTAATAAAGCTACCATGGATTACCTAAAGCGAACCTTCCTGGGCAAAGATGACCGAGACTTTCTCCATGTCGTCGTCCCTCTTTCAGCTGACAGACACGTATCACCAGGAGTGAAGACTGAGGAGCAAAACCTCAATGGCAAATCTGAAGATTCGACCGGTTCTGTCAAGTCGGGAACCTCAGGAAAGTCGACAACTTCTCTGGCATCGATCAGAGCTGAAGTCGACTCTGACGTTGCTACTGACGGACACAATACCGCCTATGATCGTAAGTGGACCCTTCCGTATCGAGTTGTAGAGCAGATGATGAGTCTAGACTGCGGTCCAATCTCGTTAACCCTTTACAGGCAAATCAAAGGTTATAAACAAAGCCATCCAGGATATGGGCATGGGAAGATATCAATGGCAGCTCTTCACTATGTGTGGATTTGGCTGGATGGCTGACAACCTTTGGCTTCAAGGGATTGCTTTGACACTCGACCCCATTGCTGCCGAGTTTGGTGTCAACTCAAACACAGTCCGTTACACTACGCTTGCTCTATTCGTCGGTCTCTGTATTGGCGCCAGTTTTTGGGGCATCATCTCTGATATTATTGGCCGCCGCTACGCATTCAACCTAACCCTGTTTCTCGCGGGTTCCTTCGGTCTTGCCGCTGGCGGCGCCGACAGCTGGATCTCGGTTTGTGCGCTCTACTCCTGTATTGGTCTCGGAGTTGGTGGCAACCTTCCCGTTGACGGTGCCTTGTTCCTCGAGTTCCTTCCCGGGCAGTCGAACAACCTTCTCACGCTTCTCTCTGTCTGGTGGCCCATCGGTCAACTGATTTCCTCTCTGCTCGCCTGGGCTCTTGTCCCCAACTTCTCTTGTGCGGAAGGTGTTGCCGTTTGCACCAAGGCCGACAACTGGGGCTGGCGTTACTTTATCTTGACGCTTGGCGCCCTCACCTTCTGCATGTTCATCGTCCGATTCTTTGTCTTTGACCTGTTCGAGTCACCCAAGTTCTTGCTCTCTCGTGGTCGTCAGGCCGAGGCCGTCCGCGTTGTTCAGGGAATTGCTGCTCACAACAAGACCACCACATGGCTGACCGAGGATGTCTTGAACCAAATCGGTGGCGACCCGGATGTTGTCGAGGATAACAAGCTCAGCACCGTTGAAATTGTGAAGCGTGCTGCTGGGAAGTTCTCTACTCAGCGCATCGCCCCTCTGTTCAGCGGTTGGAAGCTTGCTTGCACCACTGTCTTGATCTGGTTTGCATGGACCACTATTGGTATGGGCTATCCTCTGTTCAACGCCTTTTTGCCTCAGTACCTTGCACGCAGCGGCGGTGGGGCCGTCAACTCTGTCTCAACCACATACCGAAACTACGCCATCACCTCGATTGTTGGTGTTCCTGGATCTTTCCTCGGATGCTACACTGTCAATTTGAAGTACATTGGCCGCAAGGGAACGATGGCCATTGCGGCGGCGATTTCTGGCATCTTCTTGTTCCTCTTCACCACCAGTACCGAATCAGGTACCCAACTGGCCTTTTCTTCTCTGGAAGCCTTTTTCCAAAACATCATGTATGGTGAGTAGTAAATCCTGCAATTGAGCCTTGCGAACCAGATTTGACTGACACAACTTTAGGTGTGATGTACGCTTATACGCCAGAGGTTTTCCCTGCTCCCAACAGAGGCACCGGTACCGGTATCTCCAGCTTCTTCAACCGTCTTGCCGGCCTCTGCGCCCCTATTGTCGCTGTCAACGCGGCAACTGCCAACCCCAACGCGCCCATCTACGCTTCTGGTGGCTTGTTCTTTGCTGCAGCCGTCGCTCTTGCATTGCTTCCGATCGAGACGAGAGGAAAGCAGACATTGTGATTGGTGGAGTGACTTTTTGCCCCACAAAGCGTGCTTTATTTCCTTGCTCGTGTCACGCCGACATAGATACCCTTTTCATGTAGGAATCAATCACAAATCTTGCGATATTACAACACTCCAGACCGATGCAACTGTCAGACCTGCAATGCAAGGTTTCCTTGTTGGAACCCTGGTTTGCCATTCCATGTTAAGCACCACGCATCAATTTCTGCAGAGGCGATGCTGGATCATTCGATAACGAGAGATGTTGCTGGAAGACAAGAGCAATGCAGACGCTTGATTTTGCTTGATGATGCGGATGTCGGATAGGTCTTTATTCACTGCATTGACAAGGGCGAAGACAAGCACTTGGACTTGTCAATGCTGAGGACTGGCCTAGGCGCTTGCGACCGATCTAGGTAGTCGACTGAGAAGAGAATAAAAGCGATGACGGCGATGGACTTGACAACACTGTGGCGATTACAAGTAGCTTCTCAACTGAAGCCCTTCCTGCCAGGCAGCGCAAAAAAAGCCCCCCCCCCCCTTTCTCCCCCTAAAGGGATTGAGTGGTTGGATAATTATGTCTGTGTATTCTGAGTGCTTGCGTCTTGGGGTTTGTTTTTGAGTACAGCGACGGCTCGGACGACGGACTGGTGCGACCACTCCAACTTTACTCTTTGTTTTTGTGTAAAGTCGAACCTGGAAATTCCAGATCTTGACAGGATTCTGATGCTCGGAATACAAACAACAATGAAGTTTGGAGTAATAGTGGCCGCCGCATTGGTGACCGCACGCTTGAGCGGCCGACGGTCCCCCCACCACCACTTGACACCCCGCAGCACACCCTCACCAACGGACATGCCTCCTCTCGGTCCGAGCCCCATGAACGAACGTGACCCTTTGACCCCCTAGAGCCCACCACATTGTGTAAACCGCATATACGGATTGTGCATTCATTTATTGTTACAGACAGAAGGCATACCTACTCTGCAGACATGAGCTCAGAGGTGAAGACGCCGTGGTGGAAAGATGCAGTCGTGTACCAGATCTACCCAGCCAGCTTCCAGGACAGCAATAATGACGGCATTGGCGATATACCCGGCATCATCTCGAGACTGGAGTACATCCAATCGCTGGGCGTCAACACTATATGGGTGTGTCCGATGTACGCATCACCGCAAGTGGACATGGGCTACGATATATCCGACTACCAGCAGGTGCATGCGCCATACGGCACCGTGGAAGACATGGAGACATTGATAGAGCAAACGCATTCCCGTGGCATGAAAATATTACTAGATCTAGTTATCAATCACACCAGTGACCAGCACGCGTGGTTCCAGGAAGCCAGGTCATCCAAGGACAGCCCCATGCGAGACTGGTACATCTGGCGACCCGCAAAATACGACGAGGACGGAGCCCGCCAGCCGCCCAACAACTGGCGAGCCGCTTTTGGCGGCAGCGTGTGGGAATGGGACCAAGGCACTGAAGAGTACTATCTCCATCTCTTTGCCGTCGAGCAGCCCGACGTCAATTTTGAGAACGCGGAGGCTAGAAAGGCTATCTACGAGAGCGCCATGGTCTTTTGGTTGGAAAAGGGCGTCGATGGGTTTAGAATTGATACCGTCAACTTGTACAGCAAGCCGGCCGACTACCCTGATGCCGAGATTTCGGATCCTGGGGCTTTCCTGCAAGAAGCAGGTGTTTTGTTTGTCAACGGGCCGAGGATGGACGAATATCTGCGTGAGATGAACGACATTTTGAGTCGCTACAACGCAGTCAGCGTGGGGGAGTGTCCATTGACACCAGACTTGTCGAGAGTAAAAAGATACGTCTCGGCCAAGGAGAAGCAAATGAACATGGTGAGCAAGCTGACCTGATATCGAGTACATTACAAGCTAACTTTGCTCAGATATTCCAATTCGACATTGTAGACGTTGGCACGGGCAAGATCTTCAAGTATCAGACCACGCCTCGCAACTACAGACTCACTGATCTCAAGCGTGCAATCGCATGCACACAAAGCCTCGTGTCTCCAGATTTCGACGGCTGGACAACCGCCTTTATGGAGAACCACGATCAAGCGCGCAGCATCTCTCGCTTCGGAAACGACTCTACGCCATCTCTTGCCATAAAATCCGGCAAAATGCTGGCACTGTTCAACACGACCTTGAGCGGAACTCTATTCATCTATCAGGGACAAGAACTGGGGCTGGTGAACTTGCCCATGGAATTCGCAATCGAAGACTACAAGGACTTGGAGAGCCGCAACTATTACCAAATGGTGGCAACACGCAGCAATGGCGACAAGAACGAGCTGCACAAAGCAATGCAGGCATTACAGCATCTCGCCCGCGATCACGCGCGGAGTCCCATGCAGTGGAACGGCGACTTGCCTTGCGCAGGGTTCACGGGCCAACAAGTCGAGCCTTGGATGAAGCTGAATCCGTCCAGCGCAACCATCAATGCCGAGCAGCAGCTCGCGGACCCGCGCTCGGTTTTGAGCTTCTGGAAAAATATGCTCCAATTGCGAAGGGAGTACCGGGAACTCTTTGTTCATGGCGTCTTTGCGCTCGTCAATGCCGAGGATGAGGAAGTGTTTTCCTTCACCAAGGAATGGAAAGGCCAGAAGGCACTGGTGGTTTGCAATTTTTCGGATGGCGAGCAAGCGATTCCAGCGGTTGAAGGGCCGAAGAAGCTGCTGTTGGTCAGTAACATCAAGGATTCAAAGGAAGACATCTTGGAGCCTTGGGAAGGACGAGTTTATCTTTTGGGTTAGATGTGTTGTTGATTCCACATGGATGGACTCCCAGGTGTTTACAATCATCTATGCTTCTCCAAGGACCTAAAGAAGGATGTCAAAACTCTTGAAGTCTCTTGATCATCATTAATGCCATTGAGCTTGGACCCACGAAACGGGCATGACGTCCTTTACAATGAATGAATGCATCATCACGTTCCAATTCCAACATCAACCTTCCACAGACTACATACCTTACTTAAACATCATATTCTGTTTTCCAATTGTTGCTATCTGAAGGACATGTTCTAAGGTCTTTAGTATCTATTACTGCACAAAAAACTCCGCAAAAACTCGCAAACAAACCTAGACCAAGCATCCCGGGCCATCCCTATCTACAAAACCCACCAACCTCCCATCATCAAAACCTAGAAAAAAAAAAAAAGAAAAACAAGGCAAGGCAGTGAACAAAAAAGCCATGGCCGACGACAACGACGACGACGACAACAACTCCTGGCAGGAAACAGCATTCAGCACGCGCCACATGCACAACCGCCAAAATCGCAACACCAACAAAAACAGCAACAACAAAAACAACTTGGACATCCGCAAAAGCTTCGGCAGCTACGAGTGCAAATGCCCGGTATGGCATAAGAGACTCAACAACAACAACAATAATAATAACAACAATTCCCCAAGCTCGTCGTCTGCCTCTGGTGCTGCTCAGTTGCCGGTGGTGCTGGAGTTGTACAGATTAACAGGGGACGGGCAGGGTGTAGTAGGCGAACTGGTGTTGCCCGGGGTATTAAGAGCAAGTATCCTATTAGCAGCAAGCAGGAAATCTCTGCAGGAGTTGGTAAAGGGATTAGAAGTTTCCGCCGCAGTGGTGGCCGTGTCATCAGAAGACGAGGAAACCTCTGCGTCGGCAACAGAACAGGACGGAGATGCGGATGATAACGAAGAAGACGAAGACGAAGACGAAACCCAAGACTCGCAAAAGCAAACACGCGACCGCTTCTCCACTTTTGAAAAAAACAGTTTCCGTGAACCAAAGTTCTGGCTACGGTATAACGGTCTTGTGACAAACGACACCGACAAGACGCAAACACAAACCCCGGAACAAGGAATGGGTTACATTGTTTTCAGTAGCAACGATTGTCGCAAGTTTAAGGGAACGATCAGTGTTGCTGCGTTGGAATGGAAGGATGTGTCGGTTTCGGGACATAAGAGGAAGGGCAGGTCGGAGAGTGATGTGCCTGTTGCTTGGGGCGTGGATGGCATGGCTATGTGAGGACTGAGATGTTTTTGTCTTCCCTTTGGGGAGTGTGGGAAATCTGGGAGAGGGCGTTTATTGCATTGCTACAAATATGGCATGCAGTGCTGGAAGGGTCAAGGGAGACAGTATGGACAAGCGATAGTTTTAGATGTCTCTCTCTCCTTTAGAGTATCTCACAACTCAAGAGTTGGCTTTGCATCGCTACAACCATGTATTCAGGGAAGTAAGAATTGCTGTCTGTACCAAGAGGACCTATCAAGATCATGGTATTGTTTTCTACAGCGGAGGGGGAAAAAAAGAAAAAGAAATGAGAAAAAAGAAAAAAAAGAAAAAAAGGAGAAAAAAACAAAATTTACTTCTTTCCCCCTTCTTGCCCCCTTCTTCTTCAATCCCTCCTACCTTTTTCCTTGCCAACCAAACTACGGGCAGTAGGACACAGCCATATCAACGGCCACTCGCTCTCGTCGCTCGCCTCTCTAGCCAAGACGTTCTCGACCTGTTTGACCACAGTCCTGTTGCTCGTCACGGTGGTATACGCCTTTGCCCAGCCATGTAAAAAGACACTCTGGTTGATGGGCGTCAAGCTCTCCTTGACTTTTGCCGCCGACGGTGGCAACGCAGTCGGCTCTTTATCCGGGACCTCGACGGCAATGGGCAAGCGCAACGAATCCGGAACCTCGAAGCGCGAGTGTTGGCGCAGCTTCTGGCGGATTTGGGCTAGGTCGTAGGCGCCATCTCCCATGAAGAGCGCAGTGCGTTCTTTTTCGGCCGGGGTGCCGATGGTAGACACGATTTCGCGCATGCGGGTGGCGGCGGCGTCGGTGCAGATGAGTGTCCTGTTTGCCAGAGCCGGGTAGAGCAGGTTAGGGAGCAGGTTTTGGGCGTCTTCGATCTCGACTTGGCGTTTGAGGGCGCGATGGAACCATGGCTCTGCTTCGACGGACGAGTGGCTGAAATCGGACACCAGTGCCAGCAAAATGGTGCAATCGATGTTCAGTGTGGGCGTCATTGCGGCAAATGGGTCGGTGAGCAAGTGCGGCATGACGGTTGCAAAATCCAGGTCGGTGGGATATGCTGATTCCGAGGTAAGCACTTGGACGCCTAGTCCGCGTAGTTGGGAGATTATGGCATCGATTTGGGCGACTTGTGCGCAGCGGATTTTGGGCAGCACGAGGGTGATGCGAGGGTGTTTTGTGCGGATCTTTACGTCTTGGGCGGCGCGCACCAGGTCGCGTGCCATTTTGACCAGCGGGACGTCGTAGTCTTGGTCTGCTGATTTGGTGCTGTTGGTGCTGTTGGTGCTGTTGGTGCTGTTGGTGCTGTTGGTGCTGTTGGTGCTGTTGTCGTCGTCGTCGTCGTCGTCGTCGTCGTCTTCTTCGCTGCTGCTGGCGTCTTCCCAGCCTTGTTTGGCCTTGTCGAACAGCAGTCGGTTATTGGTGAGCAGCGACACTTTGAGCCAGTGCAGCCCATCCTCAGCAACGACATCGACCAGCGCACTGCTCTTCCTCTTGTTCACGCCCTTCCCAGTCTTGTCTTGCCAGTAGAACCTCTTCTGCATAGCCTGCAAGCCGCGGTTGTTCTTGAGCGTATTCCACACGGCCTCCAAGAAGGGCAGATTGCTCGAATTGACAACATGCTGCGTGGCATCCGCATCATCCCGCTCGACCAGCCGCTGCAGAGTACGGGATTCCGACTTGACTGTGTTCCTGAAGTGGGCGATTTCGATCTGGTGGTCCTGACGGCGCGACTTGAGGTAGCTTTTGAACGTCTCGAGTTCGGCGAGCAGCGTTTGGCAGCGCTGCAGGAGATTGGAGGCTGTAGGGAGGGCTCGGGTGGAAGGCGTGTCTGCCATTGTTTGTCACTCATAATCATGTACCTTCCATTCTGTACATTGTCGCGTGGGAAGGAATGACGTTGATGGGCGAGTCATGCCACTCCCGCGGTCTTGCAGGCAATGACTCAGGCCCCACCTTCCTCATGCAGAGCATCTCTCTTTACCAAGAACACACACACACACGCGACAGAAACACACCCGACCCAACAACAATGCCCTACTTTACATCAAGCGAAGAGTGGCAGCGCCAATCCGCCCTCTTGCTACAAGCCCGTCCAACCACCGTGAGCGATCCACCACCTCCCTCAGCACGCTCTGTCCCTTCTACTCGCGCACAAAGACTATACTGACGCCTCACCAACAGACGCGCATAACAACAAAATACCACATCCCCTCAGCCTCATCAATAGCATCAACCAGAAAGCCCTCCGCATCAACATCAACATCAACGCCCCCAAGCACAGCAGATCCAAAACCGCCCATCGCCTACCTCGAACTCAAAACCTATGATCCGACATCGGGCACCACGCTCAAATACAAGACCGACAAGGCCGCAGAGGTCGGACGCTTGATCTCGGCCGTGGGCTCGTTGGGCAGGGATATGGCTGCTCTGCCTGCCGTCAAGCAGGAAGGTGTGTGATGACTGTTCTTTTTTTCTTTTTTTTCTTTTTTTTCTTTTTTTCTTTTTTTCTTTTTTTTCTTTTTTTTCTTTTTTTTCTTTTTTTTCTTTTTTTCTTTTTTTCTTTTTTTCTTTTTTTCTTTGTTTTCTTTTTTCCCTTTTTTCCCTTTTTTCCTTTCTTCTTTCTTTTTCCGCCTTGTGCTACATCCCGTGTGGCACTCTTGGAAAAGAAATAATGCTGACTGATACAGATCTTGTCATGGCGGATGCGCCGACAGAGGCTGCTGAAGATACGTCGCCGCAAACATCTGCTCCCCCGCCTGCACAGTCTACGGCGAGCAAGAAGAAGAAGAAAAAGTCAAACAAGTAGTCTTCTCTTCAAGTCAGGCTAATAGTTTGGAAAAAAAAAAAGAAAGAAAAGTAATGAGCTCCTTCCCTTCTGTGAGCATATTCCATGCATCAAAACGACCGTCTGATCTTCATATACCAATTGTGTCCCATATTCATCATTTCAAGCAACGTAGTTGTATGTGTTGCTGCCATCCTCAGCACGCTCCATGTAATCCTTCTCGATCAACCTGTTACACGATAAGTCAGTAAAAAGCATGCTTGGCGAACAAAACAACATACCTGTCAATGTTCCTCTTAATGTCCTTGACGTCCAACACACCCCTGCTCCTCGTCGCCGTAATCACCTCGGCAATCAACTCGCTGTGCCCAATCGTCTTCCTGCTCTTCATGATCCTCACCACGGCCGCCTGACACTCAAAGTTGCGATCCGCCGCAACCCTCTCGTGCGTCTCTTTGTTCTCCTCCTTGGTCTCCTTCAACTGCACCTGGTTGATCTTGACCCTGTACTTGTCGTGCCAAAAGCTGCTGTCGACGCTGAAGCTATCCGTGTCGTTGATTTCCCTGCCCTTGGGATGCTTTTGCAGCGGACGGAGTTTTGCGCATGCGAGAGATTGCAGCGTGCGTTTTACTTCTGCTTCCGGGAGACCGGATTCCGTTTTCAGGTACTCGTAGCTTAGTTTCTCGTCGGCCGCAATATCGTTGAAGAGGAGCAGGATAATGGCTTGGAAGGATGACACGACCAGTTCCTTGACGCCTTTTGAGAATTTGGCCTTCATTTGGCAGTGCGCGAGCGAGTGTTTCCAGTCCAGTTTGCGGCCGCTGTGCTTGGATTTGTAGTGACGCTCGTACTCGTCCATGGCCGTCTTGATGTCTGCCGGGATCACCACTGGGACGTCTGGATACGTGGGCCACGCTGCTGCAGACAAGACATTGACGTTGAGATCGACCTTTGGCCGTTCTTCGCGCTCTTCCATGCGTGACTTGTACGACGACATTTCCTCGCGAGCAAGCTCAACATCCTTGAACATTTGCTCCAGGTTGTGCGTAAACTCTGCACCACACTCGGTCTTGAGACGTGCGAGCATACTCCGCTCGGCGTCTGCGCTGGCAGAGCGTCCCATGAGCAATCTGCGCGCCAAATCCTTCTTGTAAAAGGCTTCAAAGACTGCTTTTCCATGCACGAAGCGGAAGAGATCTAGCACTTGGTCGAGCTGCGCGTTGACCTCGCTGTCTTCGTCCATTGCCTCTTGATCGTCTTGGTCGTCTTTGGCGGCATTGTCGCGCGCACGCAAGGTGAGGTCTGTCGGAATGGCCCTCGCACCTCCACGCAGCAGTTGGTCGACATACTTGGCAATCATTTCTCCCGTCCTAGAGTTGTCTGTGCCGTGTGAGGCAGCGGCCTTCTTGGTCTTGTTGATAAAAGCCTCAAACGACTCGCGCAAGGCATGCCCAAGTTCTTCGTTGCGATGGAACGATGTGATCCAGATGTTGTCGAGACGAGTCTTGAGCGTGAGCAGACGCACAACCATGGTCGCATCGTTCTTGTCGTCAAACACAATCTGAGTGCCAGTGTCGTCAATCCAGCGTTCGAATGCTGGCCGAATTCTGGCTCCGAGTCGCCGTCTTTGCAACAAGGCATGCAGCTGTTCCAAGTTCTTGACATCATAGTCGTCCAAAAGGTCTGCGATGCTGTCCGGGTTGGTCAGATAATCCTTCTTCCCCTCAATGAGGTGATCCTCGAGCAAAGCCAGAAGATCTCGCCGCGTGCTTTGGTCCAGACCAAATAGCTCGCAACGCTCAATCTCGTGTGTCATGAAGTCGGCGGCAAGCTTCACGTATTCGTGCACATGGTTTTCGTTGCTGGTAAATTCGGCCCACTGCATGATATAAGTTTGTGCAAAGCCAAGCATGCGGGGCTCAAACGAAGTAGAATATGTAGCAAGGTCGTGGAACATGGAGATGGCTTGTCTGAGTCGCCCCGAGTCTAGGTCCTTGCCTGAACGATCGGCAGAGATCATGTCACAGGCACCGTCGACTATCTTGGGCTTAAGATGGGCGTCGTCGAAGATGGCGTCGCGGAAGATCTTGATGGTGACGTCTTGCAAAGAACCCCGAGACGTCTGCAGCAGATAAGAGCGGTCCATGTAATAGAAGATGCAGCGAATGACAGTCATCTGCTCGTTCCAAGCAGACCAGGCGGTGAGCACATGGTCAAGCACTTGGACGTTGGACTGTTCCCGCTTGGCCAGCAGCGAGTTCTTGACGCTTCCCCCGACATGTGTCTTGCAGCGTGCACTCAGTCTCTTGTAAAGATCCTCTGCCCTCTTCTGCCGACACAAGTTCTCGACACCACGATACAACTCCTCCATGGAGAAGTTGACCGGAGCCTGGGCAAAGATGACGCCGAGCGCGTGGTCCAGCTGTAGCCAGACCTCTTCAAAGTACTTGTTGGCATCCCACGCCGGCTGCGGCTTCAGAGTCTTGACCACCAGCTTGACAGTCTTGGACTTTGGTTGGAAGCCCTTGCTCGCCCGGCGATTTGATGTGGCCACAGCGCCATCGTTGCCACCATTCTTGGTGGGGAAGGAATACATGTCTGCCTGCATTTGTGACGACTGTGTCTTTGGCTTTTTACGGTTTGGCGAGAGGTCAGACGACGTGCCGGCTGAGGCCTGGGCGGTCAAAAGATTCTGGATTGATTGCTGTCTAGGAGCTGTTGCTGTTGGTGTTGCTGTTGCTGTTGCTGTTGCTGTTGCCGTTGCTGTTGCTGTTGCTGTTGCTGTTGCTGGTGATGTGGGCGAAGGACGCTTGCGTTTCCGCGCTGGAAGGTGCGGAGGTGACGATGAGGGGGAACGCTCTCCTGCCGCTTGGGAAGTAGGCGATGTGCGCATCAGATGTACAGGTCAAGTGCGACTGTGATGTTTCCATTAATAAGAAGCGCTTGTACTTCCAAGCTTCCGACGCTCGGCGATAAGCTCCTCATGACGATATCGAAAGTCCGCGAGACACGGTCCCACAATCTGCCCTCCAATCCATCTCGCTCAAGTCTAAAGCTATTCTGTAGTACCTGGTGATATCTCGTTCGTCCACTTCCTTCTCGGGCAAAGATATAGCCTCTTTCAAAACATTCTCACAAATCTTGTCCAGTTTTGAGAATGTCCCAACCAACCAATTGCCACAGCTCATATTCGAACCCTTCAATCTTTGCCTGGGTCTCTTCGGCCTTCACATGATCCACCAAAGTAGGCGCATCTCCAAGTGCTTGCGGCAACTTGAGCATGTCTCCACGTGAGACAGCGCCATGTGTACCTGCTCCAAATATACTATCGACCAACGTACGCTGCAGCTTCAGACGTGCGAACCCTGTAAGTGGTCTGTCAGAGATATCAGCCGCAGCTCGTCCAAGGCAGTCGAGCAGTAAAGGTGCAGCTGTCAGTATAGCTCGCACCGCCGTCTGCCTCACAGGGTCAAGTCGCTTGTCGTCTGGAAGTGGCAGGCTTCTCATCTCTTCTTCAATATCACTGTTCCGCGGACCATCAAGCAAGAGCTCGTGCGTTGCTTCACCCAAACGGTGAATAAGATGATAGCAAGCTCCTTCCAGGATATCCATATGATAATGGCAAGCTGCTGCTGAATCCTGGAGACTGATAATCAAGCTCGCTGCAAGTCGTCCAAGAGCTTGTAGAACTGATGTGTCTGCGTTGATCCGATCTGACTTGACATGGAAAGAAGCAGCCTCCTCGATACTGGTAAACAGCTCGTCGAAGAAACAAACACACGCATGAACCACATGGCTTGGGAAGTTTCCTCTGCTACTGAGAGACTCAATCCGCCTCAGACCATGAAACACAGAGACACAGCTCCTGGCCACAGCAATGACATCGTCTTCGAATGTCTCCGAACTTTGATGTCTGAAGGGAAGGAACTTCACTACCTTTGCCAACGCCGCCATTGCCTGGACAAGATGGTACGCCAATTCGCTGGCATTGGTGTTCCACATATTCCCTCTACAAAGTGTTTGTACACGATAGATGTGACCAAGTGTTGTGGTGACTGCAGCACATGAGTATCCTGATATATTCAGAGATCATAAGGCTTACCAGAATCGTTATCAGCAGCATATCCTGACGGGGTATTGACTTTCAGCTTCTTTGATGCGTCTGGCTCTTCTTGTTCTGGCGATTTGCGCTTTCTACCAGACCTCGGCCGTGTCTGGAGTTGGGTGATCTGAGCTCGCAAAGCATCATTTTCCTGTTGCAGGCGGAAGACTGCACTCTGTTCCGTGTTCAGGGTGTTGCAGAGAGCATCGTACTGCTTTTGCCAGAGCGCTGAGTGATCAATCTCCCGATGGGACTGACCATCGCGAAAGGTCGTCTTGACTGATTGACCAAGGAATTGTAGGTATGCTGTCTTCAGATCAGCCGGTGAAATGGCAGGGAGACTGAGCTGCACGCCCTTACCTTGAATTGAGAGATGAGTGGGCTTGGACTTGATCAGAGCTAACGCCGAGGCGACATGAAGTGGTTTGGGCAATGACATGACAGGAGACAGATTAACAGGAAGTCGTCTAGATGGTAGGCCAAGTTGCTCTTGTGCAAAATGTTGGAAAGCACATTCTCAAGGAAACTTCGCCCTCAGTTCCTGCCTTTTGTGTCTGCATACTCGAATACCGTACCTGCCCTACAGACCTTAAACAACTGATTATCGAGCTTGACATGCATCTTTCATCACGACAATCCGCTCTGAGCCCATTTGCTGCTCTTCAACTATTTAGAGAGACATTTCCGTGGTGATACTTGGATCTAGAGATGAGAGCAACCCAAAATCGCGTGGTCGCCTGAAATTATATCGCGACATGAATACGAGTTGGGACCTGGCTACATGTACATATCGATAAGGGCAACAGCACAACCCCACATTATTGCTCTCCTGATCAGTTCACCTGTTGAATTTGACAACATTGCGTACAAACCAAGCAAGCATGTCTACACCAGCGGTGGTGCGCGGTGACTTTGTTTACAATGACACCTTCTTTGCCCAGGTTGATGATTCTAAAAGACACCCGCGCGCATCTGTGGCCGAATTGACCTCTCTGCTTCGCCCTGAGAGTAGCTCTGCTCCAGCTGAAAAAGACCAGGTCGGCCACTGGTACCAAGCTCAGCTGCTCCATTATGGTCTTCCGCCAACAAAGGAAAAAAACACTGCAAAAGTTCGACTTCTACAGGCAATTAACGCCGGTACCCTGGCAGTACCTGACCATGTCTCAAAGTTGGAAAAAGACATGAAGAAGGAGTTTGCTGCAGCCGTAAAGAAAGCAAAGGCTGCAGAGAAGGCCCCTACAGCTGCACCAAAAGGAAAGAAGAGAACTCATCAGGAGGCCGCGCCAGACAACAAAATCACCTTGACCGTGGGTGGTGTCACCATCAGCGTCAACCAGCAAGCTGCTGCGTCGATCAATTCTGCTATCGTGTCCTCGGAACCAGTAGCGAAAAAGGTCAAAGCAGCAGTCAAAGACACTGTCAAGAACCAAAAGTCCAAGGCTGAAGTTCCGCCAGCCAAAGGAAAGAAGCCATCCGACGCTGCTGCAGTAACAAAGCCCAAGGCTGCAGCATCGTCGAAAAAGGCAGAGACCAAGCCTACAGCCACAAAGTCTGCTGTCAAATCGGGAGAAAAGCCGGCTTCAAAGTCAGCAACAACGCAAAAACAACCTCCAGCATCAAAGTCCAAGGATGAATCCAAGACTACAGAGCTCAAGGATAAACCGAAGTTGACAAAGCCCAAGAGCGAACCGAAAGCCGCAAAAGTCACCCCCAAGCTCAAGATGGAGGAACTTACTGATACCATCAAGTCAGAACCAGATCGGCTTGTCAACGGCATCTACAAGTTATACCTGCGCTCTCATTCGCCCGAGGGAGTACCGGAAATTAATGGTAAACCCCGCATCTCTATTCATCACGATATTGGTTCAGATAGGCTCTGGGGTTGCTTCACTATCGGCTCGAAGAGTGGTGTGCTTCGCGTCAACGAATTCTCCTCCAAGATCGGTTCTCCAGATGCATGTGCTTTCGAATGGCGCGCTCGTGATATGATGAGTGGACAGCTACGATTCGGACGTGGCTGCGAAGGTTTGATGGAATTGGGTCTCCATGGTCTAGAAAAGGGCACCTTCTATCGATTGTTTGACGGCATTGATGTCGATTTTGGTGTCGATACTATTGCCAGAGACACTAACATGGATTGGCCAGATTGGATGGATCAATGGGAGCATTTCGTCAAGGAGGCCTATGGTCGCTGATGCGATCAGTATGCTTAAAGTACGAGTGAGAGGAGTAGCTGTCCAATACAGCAAGTTTCTGGCGTCCATGGTTTATGTTGATTTTGGATCTTTGGCTACTCGAGTAAGGTCAACTGTCTGTCAGTCACGCCTTACAGGATACTGTATATTCATCAGGAAAATTATTAATTCACTTCTCTATCCAGTCCTCTCGAGACTACCAAATGTTTTTCTCGTACCCATTCCGACTCATGCAGTTGTATGGATTTAAAGATGTTCGATGGAGCTAGTGCTATATGCGCTCAACGTCCACCTCTCGTCAACCTTGACATGACGCGAAATGCTAAGTGCTCATCCGTTCTGATGGCTAAGTTCCGTTCAAGTCTTTACCATCAAGATGATTTTTGAAAAAAAAAACACTTCCATGTACGTTTCACGCAAGCTTCTCTCCAGTCAATTCCACCTCTGTTTTTCTTCGTCAGAGCTCCCTGAACGGAGTCTCGCCGTCATGGGTTTGTTGATCCGCTGGAGATTTTTTTTTGTTTTTTTTTCGAGGTCTATCAAGATTTGGCGAAGATGGGTGGTGGTGTTATTGCGGCTCCAAAGGTTGAAAGGCGGCCAACCCTTTGACACGAGCAGATTATCGTGTACATGCAGTAGAAGCATAAAAGAAGTTAAAAATGGATGATGATGATGATGATGATGATGATGATGATGATGATGATGTTGATGTGTCCTACATACATACAACAACCTCCATAGCCCAAAACAAACTCTCTGTTCCATCATAAATTCATATATCCCAAAGTAAAAATTAGTATGTAGAAAATCAATGCGCATGTGCACCAGTCTTCTCGACCAGACCCCAATATCTTTGCGCCGTGGCTTTCCTAATCGGCTTGCCGAAAAATATCATGGCGATGGCAACACACCAGATGAGTTCGCCTACGATGGCGATGAGGACGAACGTGTAGCGAAGACTAAGGTTGTTGATCATAGGCACAATCGCGTAACCAAATCCAAAACCTGTTTTCTCAAGTTAGGCGAGGGGTTTATGCAGATAAAAGGGCTGGAAGCACTTACCCATCAAGTTACGGACGAGGATGGTCGACACGAGTCCCTCGCCAGCAAGCTCTCGATAGCTGTCCATGACGTACGTGTATGCAAGAGTCGAGCCGATGGGGATAGTGACACAGAACATGCCGAGACCTACCAGTAGAAAGGAGTACAGTCAGCTTCTATTCATGATATCAGATGAACGAGTGGACATTGCTTACCAAAGACTACACCAAACCAATGGATATGGAAGGATGCTCCAACTCCGTATAGCAGGAAGCCCGCGGGATGGAGCACAAGTGAGATGCCACAGATCCAGAGTCGCTGTTCAGGTTCCATGATTCCGTCGTTGCGACGTGCGAGGTAGATTGCGAGTTTGTCAGACATGTGACCGGATAGCAGGCAGCCGATCGTGACTCCCACAAGACATGCCAGGTATGTGAGCCCAATGGCGGAAGCACTGAAGTTGTAGGGCGCTTGGCCGAAGATCAGTGCCTGCGATCCTCCGATCACGGTGTACCATGACAATATTCCACCGACGAGCACTCCGCTGAAGAATATGCCGGGGAATGAAAACAGCAGCTGAATGGGCAACAGAACAAGCTTGAAAGGATTGGTTTGTCGCGGGTCGCGGTAGCCCCACAGCTTGAGCTTCTGAGCATATGTCCTTGGCCGCGAGCTCGTTCTGGTTTGGAAATCGCTGCCATCGAGCGAAGAAGGACGTTCGTAGGATATCTGAGTGTCCTGAGCAAGCTTCTCCACATCGTGATCCCCTTTCTTCTTGGTATCCTCGGCATTGGCTGCGGGGACTGTCGCTGCCTGAGCGTGGTGGACGACCACGTTGTGTTCGCGGTAGAACATGGTCTCTTCAAAGCAGAAGAAGCTGATGATGATTAGGACGGCACCCACAATAGTGAGAAAGTACTGAATCCATTGCCATCCGAGAGACTGGGCGATGTAACCACAAGCGACTGGAGAAAGGAAGGCTCCACAAAACAGGTGCCAGGTGTACAGGCCCAGCCAGAAGCCGCGCTCGTGGGTGAAATAGAGATCTCCAACGATGATTTCGATGAGTGTTTCTTGCGGAGATGTGAAGGTGCCGATTAGGATGCGGTTGGCAAAATATTGTCCCGACGTTTTTACAAAGGCGGCCCACAGTGTCATGGCGGTAATGCCGATTACACCTACTATGAGCGTGCTTCGGCGCCCATAACTTAGAGCGACTCTTTGGGTGAGAAGAGTTCCACAACCCATCATCAAATACATCAATCCATTGCCAGTGCTGAGGTCGGCAACAGAAATGCCAGTGTCTTTCTCAATCAGGAGGTAGGCGGGCGACAAGCCAGAAATCATGAATCCCATGAAAAAGCACCAGGCCAACGCTGTGGCCATACTGACGAGTTTGCGGCTTTTAGTCCATCGAAGGGGATCATTGGCATCGTTCGTAGGTTGAGGTACAAGCACAACATCCTCCTGTCCTGCTCCATGTTCAACATGGAGAATGCCAGCGGCGTCAATGAGCTGGATGGTTCCAGGGATTGGAATGTCAGAAGACATGATGGGTGAGGAGAGATTTTGTTGCAGATCAATTGCGACCGCTTCTTCAAGATATTCAAGGCTGCAACTGCTGTATGCTTATAAGTTTTGACAAGCTAAAGCTTGCCAAATCTACCCCAATTTCTTCTACATCGTTATCAAGAGTTGAGATGTCGGCTGCGCTTATCAATTCAGGGATCAGTATCTTTTACCTGTCTGGAGCGGCACAAGCAACAAGAACCTTGCTAATCCGGCCCCCTTATCTTGGAGATATTGGGGTCATGGGGTACCCCGCACCTCATGAGCCATTGGACCCAATGCATCTGATCGCCTTTTGACAATGACATGAGTGGTCCGCTGCCAGTGAATTCGCAAGTCGTAGGCAAATTTTTGGCGAGAGAAGAGAGTGCCTCCTGGCGCCAAAGTCGTAGAATGCAGTCCGAATGCAGTCCCGACGGATGATAAGCTCATCGCCACCGAGTGCAGATCATCATCGGAACCTGATCAGGCTGCCAGGGCCCAACAGCGGCGTGAGATCAGAAGTGACAAGTCGACACTGCGACGAGGATTATTGTTCAGAGCGCTCTGCTGTGTTATTCGACCGAGATACAGGAGACGTGGCGGCGGACCATTCAACAAAATACGTACTGAGATAGGTTATCGCAGCTGCTTCGGGGTAGACGCCAAGGAAGGACAACTCCAAAAGTCCGATCTTCTCGTCTCCAATTTCACACATCACCCCACCTTGTCCACAGTCAGTCTCCAATCCATCCTCGTGCCATCTCCAATAACGCTACAAGTCTGGAACTACCACGATGCCGCCTAACAGTGACGATTGTGTGGATACTCCAGACGCACATGCCCAGCCAAACAAGCGGAGAAAAGTCGATGCTCCCACGCGTGGACGGGGCCCACGCTTGTGCTCCCATTGCGGACGTTCCTTTAAACGCACTGAACACTTGGACCGTCACGTGCGAACTCGTGAGTGCTGTTTATATTTTTTACGAAGCTGTATTCAAATGTTGATAGCCTGGTCGAAAAGACACCAAGGAGAAGCCTTTCGCATGCTATTGTGGAGCCACATACGCTCGACGTGATTTGCTCACAAGGCATCAACGATTGACTCAACACGAGGAAGATTCTTCCGTCACAGATACAAGTGAATTGGGTCAAGCTCAGCGGTCGGAATGCGAGCCTGCATGTTCTGTTGCTCAAACTCCTATCACAACATCGATCTCGAACGCTAGTGGGGATGCATGGTTTCGCCAGGGACCTCAGGTTGACGCAATACCTGCGCCGCTCTCAACAATCCAGGTTGGACTGCCGGAGCATAACCTAATGGATCTGAGGCAACACGACTCGGAAGTCATCTTCTCCCAGCTACCAGACAGTGGTATCGATCTTGATCCACACTTTCAGGATTTTGCTAGCTTCCTTGACGGGGTAGGTTTGTGTACAGAATGGAGTCCGATTTTCAATGGCATTGGGAGGCAAAGTAGACCTCTCAGTCCAGCAATCAACCAGGAGACATCCCAGCTCATTTCTTCCCGAGTTCAACCTCGAACGAAAGCTGGAACTCCTTTCAGTTCGTGGCTGCCATCGGCCCCGAAAGGAAATGTCTTGCCAACTGATGTTTGCCCTATTGAGAGTGAGTGCTTGTAGCAGCCAACTTCCATATATGGGTGTTATTAACAGACGACAGATGCTCGCACCGCCGATTTCGAGTCTCGTCGGTTCCAGGTGACTGAGGAGCAAAGAGCCGAACTCAAGGCCAGGCTCGACTGCTTTACACATCTGCTAGATTCGACATTTCGACTTCCTTCTCGCCACACGCTAACGCGATATATCACTTCATTCTTCCAAGGCTTCCATCAGCATCTGCCGTTCTTACATGTGCCGACATGGCAATTGTCAGAACATTCGATCGAGCTGATCTTTGGTATTGCAGCCATCGGTGCGCAGTACTGTTTTGAGAAACGGGTTGCTGAGCAGTTGTTCTTCGCGGGCAAAGCCCTAGTGATGGACAAGCTCTTGAAGCTTTCTGGACACCTGGATAGCTTGTCTCTTATGGCAGCTGCGTCTATAAATCCTGCGGCGGATGAGCGATATTCTCTGAGCCCTATAGAAAATGCATCGTCGACTGAAAGTATAAGGGCTCTGCTTACGCTGATGGGATACGCAACTTGGGATCCCCAGCCGTCAATTGTGCACCAGTCATTTGTGCTGCAGGGGCTGCTTTCACAGGTTCTCAGAGGTGCTGGATTGACCGAGACCGAAAGTTCCGCTTCTATGGTATCGAGTGATCGGCCGAGCGATGTCACTTTAGAGAAATCCTGGCGGACATGGGTAGCGGAGGAATCTGGTCGTAGAGTGAAACTCATCGCCTTCTCCTTCCTCCACACGCACAGTATCGCCTACGACGTTTATCCGCCACTCCGCAGTAACGAGATTAGTCTCCGATTGCCATGTACGACTCTGCAGTGGAAAGCTCCCAATGCCCGTTCTTGGTACGCTACGATTCAGGCAGCACCAATGCCGCAGCTGAATTTCAAAGAGGCTCTGTCGTTCTTGCTCGACTCGCAGCAGGAGACTCGCCTAGATCCCATTCCGACTCCTCTGGGAAACTATGTGCTCCTACATGGACTGCTCCAGAGAATTCACGTCATCAGAGATCTGAGCTTGCCAAATGCAAACACTATGGCGGCCCTACCGAGAGATGAGGTTTTGAAGTTAGAGTGAGTTTTTCTGATATTGTTGGAATGGGTCTTATACTAATTGCAAAGACGTGGCCTTCGATGCTGGACTTCTGGATGGCAGCAGGCACCTGAGTCATCTCTCGACCCCAATAACGAGAATGGTCCTATCCCATTCACCTCCAGCTCTCTCCTTGCCCTTGCGTATGTTCGTATTTACCTTCATCTTGGACCGTACAGGCAGCTCCAATCCCGCGATCCGCAATGCATTGCTGCAGCATTGGCGAAATGTCCCGAGGTGGTCCGCAGTGAAGGAGTTATTTCAGCGCTGCTCTATGCGACACATATGCTCGGGATACCTGTCAGATTGGGAGTCGATCGTGTCGCGAAGAGTCAAGCTTTCTTCTGGAGCGTGCGACACTCACTTTCAAGCCTGGACTGCGCCGTGCTACTAAGCAAGTGGCTATCTGTTGTCGCGCGGACTGCGGAAGTCACTCCATTGACAGGTATGTTTGGACTTGTGACGATTGAATCGGTATACTGACTTCCGATCAGATAGCGAAGACAGAATACTATACTGGGTGGAGTGTATAATCGAAGAAGCTTGCCAAGTTGTCGATTTTGAAGACGAAGAAACAGACGTCGTGGATTTGCGCGATCCCTCCAGTCTTTCTCTGGCCGTGTTGAAGGTGTGGGCGCACTTCTTCAAAGGCAACTCGCAATGGCCATTCATCAACATCATCGGACACGGGCTTGAGGCATATCGGAAGAGTTTATCACGGCAGACTGTATGATGTCTGATTTGCATCATGAAGATTTTGCACCATTCTAACTCGCCAACCGTCGCCTGGCTCCACAGCTAACCGGCTCACGCGTAATGGATGATGTTTGAGACAAGAGGAACTCTCAATGAACACTCGCCAGGTAAAAGACTCGAATTGAGGATAATACGAGTTGGACGGAACGTCGAACGAGCCTCCCATGCCCGGTTGTAGCCCAGACTCAATCGTGTATTTGTGTACCGTTTTTCTTGGAGAAAGGTGAGCGTGGCCGGTGACCATAAGGAGGATCTGAACTAGAATCTGCTGTCGCAACACTCGAGAAGATTCAACAATTAGACGAAGAGTTTGTGAATCTGTGTCACTCTTTTTTTTTTGGTTGGCCGTTTGCCTTGGGGTTTCCGGCCGATAAATTTGCTCCGCCCGTCTTCTTCTTCTTCTTCTTCTTCTTCTTCTTCTTCTTCTTCTTCTTCTTCTTCTTCTTCTTCTTCTTCTTCTTCTTCTTCTTCTTCTTCTTCTTCTTCTTCTTCTTCTTCTTCTTCTTCTTCTTCTTCTTCTTCTTCTTCTTCTTCTTCTTCTTCTTCTTCTTCTTCTTCTTCTTCTTCTTCTTCTTCTTCTTCTTCTTCTTCTTCTTCTTCTTCTTCTTCTTCTTCTTCTTCTTCTTCTTCTTCTTCTTCTTCTTCTTCTTCTTCTTCTTCTTCTTCTTCTTCTTCTTCTTCTTCTTCTCTTCTTCTTCTTCTTCTTCTTCTTCTTCTTCTTCTTCTTCTTCTTCTTCTTCTTCTTCTTCTTCTTCTTCTTCTTCTTCTTCTTCTTCTTCTTCTTCTTCTTCTTCTTCTTCTTCTTCTTCTTCTTCTTCTTCTTCTTCTTCTTCTTCTTCTTCTTCTTCTTCTTCTTTTTCAGCAGTCTACATACTGCAGCTTCTGGAAATTTATGGTATCGTTTGTGTTGGCTCAGGCATAATTATTCAATCAATATCTTGTAAAGACCAGACCAGACTAAGATGGAATGGTCATTGCACCAATCCTACACCGGTGCCACTGCTGTGAAAAGAGATGGGCCAGACGGTTATTACCGGTATTTTTGGTGTCGGCTGCAAGGGACGACGCATATCAGTAGGTAAACACAGAGGGACTTTTATATACCTGGGACACTACCGTAGATGGTTCGTTTACATTCATTCAGGCCTCATTGGTGCTTGGTCTAAATTAAAGGTTGTTATAGTGTATGTGTAGGAAATAAGCAAGTCTAGTAAATTTATATGTTTTTTTGTTTATTTTTTTAGGTATATATATATATATATATATAGAGAGAGAGAGAGAGAGAGAGAGAGAGAGAGAGAGAGAGAGAGAGAGAGAGAGAGAAAGGATATTCTAGCAAAAATAGTAAAAGTAGCAAGTAGTAGGTAGGGTAAAGAACTAGAAAAAAAAAAGAAAAGAAGAAAAGAACAAAAAAAACATAAAAAAACGAAAAAACAAGAGAAAAAAAGAGAAAAAAGGAACACCCCCCCCCTCTTCTATTTTCCCCCTTATGAAAAGTAGAAGAAAAAAAAAGAAAAAGAGAGATATAATTATAGAAGTACCCACTACCGCTCTCTCTCCTCCCCCTTATCTTCTAATGAAAATAATGAAAGTCATCTAAATCGTTAAAAAGAGAAGGATCACCAAGACTAATAGATCCGTAAAAAAAAGAAACGAGAAAAAAAAAAAAAGAAAAAGAAAAAGATGGAAAAAAAAAACCAGCAGACCCAGATGCTAACCAACACCGCTCAAAAAAGGACATACAGGTGGAACCGCCAAAAACTGCCAATCATCATAACCCCCAAAGAAAAAGCAGAAGTAAATAAAGCAGAGCCAGACGCAAGCAGCCTCTCAAAAAAACATGGCACCACCACCACCACCACCAACACCAGCAGTAGCATCATCAAAAAAGTCCAGCCAAGGCAACAGCACCTCCTCAGCATTATTATCCGCAGCACTACTGCCACTACCCCCGACCCCACTGTCAGCATCATTGCAACCGTCGCACTGGACCGACGCAATCGTCATGGAGGAACAATACTCGCTTCTGAGCACTTTGGCCGCAATCTTCTTGATGGTGACGAGGACGGAAGCGGCGCAAGCCCAATTGGCGCTTAGGGATTTGAGCACACCGACGACGAGGGTGATGCGGTCGCGGTGCTGGTACATGCAGCGGCAGTTGTGCAAGGTGCAGGCGGCCAGCTGCACGACGCTGGCGATGACGAGGGCCGAGATGAAGAAGGGCGTGTGGGTTTGCACGGGGCAGCGCAGAGCTGCGAGGTTGGAGAGTTGTTTGGAGGCGTCGGTGGCCTTGTTGGCGTGCGCGTGCTTGGAGTCTGTCGAGGGCATGGGCCTGTTGTTGTTTTTTGCGCAAAAGACGTCGGCGGCGGCTGGGTGGACGGACAGCAGCTCGGAGCGCGCTAGGTGGAGTAGGATGCTGGCCCACTGGATGATCATGTGCGCTTGGAAGAGCATCTCGTCCACTTGGCCCGAGTTTGCGATCAGGTCGCGCTTTTCCGCGGGGATGTAGTGGGACCAGGCGGCCAGGGAATTGTCGATGGCTTGCACCTCGTCGGCGTGGGCTTCTGCGTTTGCGATTGACAGCACGCGGCAGAGTATCTGCACGGCCTCGATGCGATAGCAGAAGGACGAGAAATCGGCGTCGTCGTCTGCAAAGTGGCGGTCCGAGAATTGGCCAAGTGACATGTTGGAGGAGAAACAAGCTCCGTCGGTATATGTGGACTCCTCACAAGGCAGCAGCACTCCAAAGGCAACGGCGCTGCTTTTCATGCTTGGTCTCCGGTGGATGGCTGACATTAGGCCTTCTACTACGAACAGTTCCCACCACGTACGCCGCAGACTCTCTTCCATGCAGGGCAGTCCGCCGCCATTCAGCGAGGCATATTCTCGCGTGTTCAGGCCGATGCAGATGGCCAGCTCGACGGCATCCTGCAGCATCGCTAGCCCTTCATTCGACTCGCCGCGCGCGTGGATGGCGATTGCGAAGAGCAGCCGCGCCTGCACCATGTGAGCAGAGCTTTGCGTTGATTGCCCGAGCGCAGCGGCCGTCTGCGTCCGCAACAAGTCCCCCGAGTGCGATGCCGAGTAGTGGCTCCCGATGAAGCGGACCACCTGCTGGAGATATGCCGGATATCGCTGCGCGTACATATGACGCGGAAGCAAGATGGGGTGCGCTGCGTGGAAGTTTGTGTAGTAGAGATTCACCAGATGCTCGGCTTCAGCCTCCGACACTGATCGCACCGGCTCGCTTGGTCTCGCACTGGGAAGAGACATGCCGTAAGTCACGTTGATGGCGCCTGTCTGAAGCCCGTGATTCTGGCTCTCGCATGATGCCACTTCGGCCTGCCATGCCACAGTATCCGATAAAGAACGTGATGTTGGCGATACCGATTGGACCGATGAAATTGATACTACTGATGGTCCTGCCAAAATCTCCTGACTTGTCGTCGGCGGGTTAAGTTTGCGGCGTTTTTTCGGTATCCCTTTGCATCCACGACGTGAAGGCATGTAGCTGCAGGCGGTTGCTAAACCGAGGCATCGCGAGCAGATTGGCTGCTTGCCATCGCATTTGAGATGTTTAGATCGGCATTCTACACAGGCTAGAGGGGATGGCTTGACGGAAGATGCTGATGTGCTTTGGGCAGTATTAGCAACGCTGGTAGCCATTTTCAACGTCGGCCAAAAGTCATGTTAACATCAAAGTCCCTAGAAGTATCAGTCTAGACAGTTTGTGCTGAAGACCCTTTGAACGAATGAATATTATTGTTTGTGGTTTTGCAAAGAATGATAATCACCTCGATGGTCAGGCCATTGAATGTCGGCGACTCGGGGACGTTCTGCAGATTTTCGGGGACATGTTTCAATTTTACATAATCTTTGGGTGACCCTGCCGTGAATTCTACACATCGAGTCATTGCATACTCACGCGACTACAGTCACTAATAACCTCCTTGAACGGGCTAAAGAAATCAACTAGACGGCCGGAGTATCTCAAGCTCGATTAAAGCGACCTTATCATATAGTCAGGGGAATTGCAATTTTGCATGCAAAGTTTGCTGCATAATGACAGGAAATACGAGTACCACCCCAAATCCCTGCCGACTTCAAAGCGAACACGATGCCGCTTAGTGTATCGGAAGCCCAGATTAAAGAATACGAGTGTATATCGGGAAGGGTTTACTCTCTGGCGGAATGCGGATATCCCAAACATTGTCCCCTATGAGCAAAAACATTACTTTGCTACTATACCAATCCACATCGTCTCTTAAATAGCCGTGCCAGGATTAACCATACAATAATCCAAATTGTGCACATCCGTGTCCGGATTACCCGCCCAGGTAGGGAACGGCCTAGCGACCCCTGAGCCTCCAAACACCGCAAACGTCAAAATGAATACAAGCACCTGCGTACCTCCATCCAGAGCAGCACTAGAAATGTAGTTGTACTTGACAAATAGCTCGGGGTATCTGCGTCGGAGGAACCACTGCGAGAAGAAGCCAATGACAAAGTACACAGTGATGCTGGCGTTGATGCCGACAAAGAGCCAGCCCATGTACCAGAGGATCATGGAGAGGTTCAGCTGCTTGAAAATGGGCCGCTGTGTGTAGCGGTAGAGTAGCCAGAGGGGCACGGGCACGATAAACCCAAGCAGGTAGGAGATGGTAACCCATTGGTACCTGCCGCCGATGGAGAAGAGTTCGGCGGGCATGGACCAGGCAATGGCGAGCGTGTTGAATTGCTGGACGTTTTGACCACTCCAGATGTTCGTCCCGGCAATAGATTTCAAGATGGGTGCTTGATTCTGGACAATGGAAATCATCATGATGTAGTTGAAAAGTGCACCGACTATGCAGCCAGTGATTTGACAGAAGAAGGTCGCTCTCGGGGCAAGGTGCATGTATTGGCCGAGTTTGAGGTCTTTGGCGAGCACTTGTCCCATGTTCAGAGCGTTGTATGTGTAGCAGGTGAAATACATGTTGGCCAAAGGTCGACCTTTGAACATGTAACCCGCAAGCATTTGGCAGATGGGCTGGATGTTGAACTGGAATCCAGTAATGCCATATTGAGCGCCAAAGAAGAGCATGCAGACGAACGTCAGCACAGTGGACATTAGGAAGCCCCACCATGGAAGAGTAGAGTTCATGCCGTACAGGCAGCCCAGCCCGAGAGTCCAAGCAATAACCACAATCGTGCCCCACCACCAGATGGGAGACTCGACATACAGATTACGAAGCATGAGCTTGTAGTGAGGATCGAGATTGGGATCGGCTTCCTTTCTGGCCAGTCTTTCTTTCGGAGTCTCGGTGTTTTGCCAGAACTTGTATGTCTGAGGCGAAAGAAGTTTGCGCAGATTACTCGGCTTGGCCCAGGCCCATCCTGCCTTGATCTCTTCGTAATTCCAAAGGAACATGTGCACAAACGTGGCAGTGAATCCCATGTTCGATGTGATGAGGTAGGAGATATATGTCGGGGTGAGCCACGGAGGGCCTTGTTCGGCCAGAAGGGTGGGGTCGATCTCCATCTTGGAGTTGAGAATCAAGCTCTGGTTGTATGTGACATAAGTTGTTCCGTTACTTTCTCCAGTGAACAAAACCTGCGCCAGGAAGGGGAAGTCTTGAGCTCGCCACATGTTGCCGTAGTAAAGACCCATGAAAAGGACAATACAAAGCAGGTACCCAATGCAGCTGTTGGCCAACGTCTCGAGAGGAAGCCAGAGCGGACTGCCAAGCGACGCAATGTATTGCCAGTCAAAGCAAAGACTAAGGAATCCCAGGCCTTCATTGCCACTTGCTCCACCGAACAGGTTGGTGAAGATCAAATTGTTTTGATCGGCAAGGCAGAAGATTGAAACACCTTCCAGCACGGGGAAGAGATATTCAGGGAATACTTCCCAAACAAAGATGACGACAAACACAATGTAGAAGACGCGCAATCTCTTCTTGGCCTCGGCTTTGTCCTTGTGAAGACTCTCCAGTAAAGTGGTGACTGGCAAGTTGATGGGCCACAGCATCTTGGTCGGATATACGAGCACCTCTCGGAGAAGCCCAGCAATACCGTAGCCAATCAGCTGACTCGACAAGGTGATGAAGACGCCGAGGACTTTGCTAGGGTAACCTCCATACCAGAGCTCCTGGGCGGCTAGAACTTCGGTCGCCAGTGCCGATTGACCTGCTGCAGAGGCCATCAATGTGATAGCACTGCCAAGAGTCAGCAACCAATGGCAGAAACCATCTTGCTTAGATACTCACGCGTGCTCCTTCATGTTGAAAGGATGAGGGTTGAGATAGCGTCCAAGCTTGCCCTTGCTGGGAAGCACTTTGGACATGGCCTCACCAAGGACGTATGCAATGACACACAGGAACACATTGGACACGTAGATGGTCTGAGGCTTGAAGTAAAAGATTTCCTGGAGCACAGAAGCAAAGATTGACAGACCGAAACCTCTGTAGCCGCTGTTAGCATGCAACGAATACATCTGTGTGCTCTTGGAACATACAAGAAGAGCATGCGGAAGGTCCATGGGTTCAATGTTGGATCGTCTTCGACGGTGAGGACTTGATTGACGATATCCTCGGCAGTCGAGACGATCTTGTGCTCTTCAGCGACATAGCCATTGGTGACTCCCTCGTGAATGCTGTCTTCGTCGCTCTCCTGAGATGCTGGGACCTCGGTCTTGCCAACAACAACATTGTCGGTCTTGGTATTCGCAGAGGTGGCCGGATCAGTGTATTGCGCTTCTCCGTGGCTAGCGGTTTGAAGCTCAATGCTAGACGCCGCATCGGTGTCGGCACGCACAAAGGCAGGTCGCTTCACTGGGGACGACATCGCGAAGAAATTCTGCAAATTAGACGCAAAACCGCGCGAGAAAAGTTGGCGGGCTTGCACAGCAATATAACTATCCTCTATCGAAGCCACAGTGCACCGTTTTGTATCTATGCACCTTACCGAATGTGCAGGTCAGGGTTTTCCCGGGCCTTAAAACATTGATAAGAGGACGCGACGCACTACACCAGTACAAGGCCGAGTCGTGGGCCGTGTACTCCGTACAAGATAAGGTCCAATGAAGGCGGAGAAAAAGGCTTCAGAAGCTTGTACATTGCTTGGTGCAATTTACCGAGGGCTGCGGCGGCTTTAGGGGCGGCTGTTCGAGCCGTAAAAGGAAGGTAGTTCACCGGGGTGCCTTCGCATCCACTTGATGTCGCGGAGAAGTTCGTTTTGATATCCGTCCAGCTGCTTCAATTGCTACAACATGCAACTCTATAAGGCGTCCATTTTGTTAAAATTCTTCTCCAAGACGACGAGAAGATATCTAGAAGGCCGCGCGCAGAAGAATGCTGAGACATCCTGGTAATGTCGGCGCTCGGCCATTCCTCGCAGACACAATATCCGGCAATAATCATATGGCGAGCCGTGTCACTTTCATTGTAGCACAAACCAACACCCCTTCTCGGTACATGTACTCGGAGGCAGGGTACCCATGTGGCTTTTGACCCGGTAGCACACTCTAGCGATAAGAGAGAAAACCCCCGCTTTCTTTTTTTTTCCCAAAGACCTGCTAGCTACGGTCTAGAGCGACGCGTAAGCCTACCTATGAGAGCTGGCAGAGCCTCACCTCCATCGCTGAGGAGATCTGCAAATGAAGGTGTCGGTTGAATACAGAGTGTCGCTGTATGGTAGCTCAGTCGATCACACGCCCACGGATTTCGCCTGCGATGCTTAGATCAACTCGCATCACACTTCGTTTTCCTCCCGTCTGAGTTGTCTCTCATTCCCGTTCCCCAGTGAGCATTCACTATTGATGAGGAATCATCATGCTTGCACGTGATGGAAGCATGTCTTCCGCATCAGCCCTCTCTGAAATACCAAGGCTCGTCGTCACTGCCATACTCGGCGCCAGGCCAAACGAAAGGCACATCCGCGATGCCCTTGAAGACACTCATCTCAGGTAGCAAGTGTTCTCCCTCTGTCTGTTCTCCATCATCAGTCTCGCCCTCATTCTCACTGTCCGTTTCCACTTCCTCAGGCAGCAAATCTTGCTTCTGCTCTCTTTGCTTCTGTCCCATTCCTCTCAGCTGCCTCTCGTACTTCTCACTGCTCATGTCTTGTGCGAAGTTTTCAGTAGGGACAGCCGTCACAACCCCACACTCCCAATTCCTACAACCCATTTTCCATTCCTTTTTCTTGCGGTCCCAACTCAATTTCCCCCAGGCACTTTCACTCAGATTGGCGCTGCCGGTGTATACCCACGCCACTTTAGTTCCCTGGCTATTAATTCCTCTGGCATAGAGAATCTTGTTGTGTGAAAGCAGACCGGGCCTAGAGGAACGGTAGTCGCGGAAACATGAGCGAGGGAAATTGTTGTTTCCTTCCCACCATTGGCGCTGGAAACAGATTGTTCCTCCGTTCTCCTTGCCGCCTGTACTGTTGATTACCGTGCTTCTAGTGGGGAAATAAACGCGGAAGAGGCTTTTAATGTTGTTGCTGCTGTTGATACCTTGGAACGGCTTTGGTGCTGTACGAGAAATGGTTTTTGGGATGGCGGTGGCAGATTCGCCGCGAGCAGCTTTTTGGATAATTTCAAGGTACTCGTCTGTTAGTGAACCTATTGATGAAGCGGCGTAGTCAATGTGTAAGTTTGCTGTAGTGCCGAGATTGAGCGAGCGAATGGCTTTGCTGAGGCCAGGGTAGCCTGATCTGTCCATGTCTGCTCCATAATGCGCACCGCCCACAGAGTGAACGAAGGCAATATGCTTTGTTTTGCTAAAGTCGAAGTTGAGAATGCCTTGGCGGATGTCTCCGTCACATCCCATTTTCTCTAGAAAGAAGAGAAGTTCCTGTCCGAAAGGAGGCAAGATTGTTGGATCACTAGGCTGGTCAAGTCTGGGGAGATCAATCAGGAAGACCGTATTTTCCATGATACCCGTCTCACCCCAATCATAGGATGTAAGATTAGCAGAGGGCACCACGATTCTCAGCTTGTGCGGATGGAACAACATCATCAATTTCGAGTGCATGCAATTGATATTGCCCTCCATACTGGGAAAGCACAGTCTCAGGATCTTGCGCATATACTCTGTCTCCTGTTGATATTGTTGCTTTGTGGCTTCGTCTTTTGCTTGCATGACAAAGATTGATTTTGTTTGCTGAAGATTGAGTTTCGACATTATCCAGGGGACATCCCACTGAAAAGCGGAAAGCAGTGCTGTCTGTAAAGTTGAGCTTTCGAGCACTTCTTCAATCTTGATATCAGAAGCTGAGCGAGAGTGTCCGAAGGCCCAAGTTTTGAGGATTTTGCCGTGTGGATACTGTGAGTGCGCACCAGATTTCAAAGCAAAGGTTGAATGCGATTTCTCATTCGGCGAGTGCTTTTGAGCCTTTTCAACAGGCGAGTACGGAATTACGATCGTCTCATGTTCAGTTGTCTTTGCCATCTTCGCAGGCCGAGTTATCGCAGGCGGAGAAATTGATCGAGTTCTTTTCGCACTGGGCGGCGCAGCAGTAGTTCTTGCTGCAATTCTCACCAGACGTTCTGCCTCCATAGCTTTGCGATCCAGACCTGGAATTCCTGCCATCTTGTACCGATGGCTTTTATTGACGATCAAGCCGGTAATATGTGGATTGGCGCAAAGATACTTGAAGCGGATGGTAGGAGTGATGTAGCGGATGTTGTGTTGATTGAATAAGCCAGAACGAAGCGACATGAAAATTTATGATTCACTGTCGATGGGTAGTGATGCGAAACAAGAGGTGTGAAAGACCCGCGGGTACAGTTAGAGTATGGCTCACTAGGGGAAAAAGAAGTGGACGTTGGCATGTGTTGATATCCGTTGCACAAGCGGGAGTGAGTGTTTGGGACGGTGTTCGGTTGCACTTGCCCTGTTTGAAGTTCACAGAAGACCGCTGTTTCCACGACAGCACCATTCACTTCTTCTCTCGAGGCACCAATCTCGATTTTCAGGACTTGCTTGACTGGTGAGTAGGTGCATAAGGTATTCACCTATGTATTCACGATATTCTTGAAAAGGGCTGGCCAACCACCACTTCGAGTGACACTGAGACCAAATGATTCTTCACCATCGCGCATGTCTTCATTTTTAGTTGCATGTACTCGTTGCTCATTATGACATACCTACCTTCCATTCAAAACTTCTTGTTCTAAAAACGCCATCGCTAAGCCACAAGTGTTCTGATCCGTCCACAGCACCATTGTATGTCTACCAACCCAAAGAAGAACAAGGCAAAACAAAAATAAAAAAAAAGAGAACTACATCGCCAGCCCAAGAAAATGCCACTGATATATAATCATCAAACCGGAGAAGAAGATATTCAAAGCTTGCTCCTTACGCCTTCGAGTCTGAAGCGCACATCCTTCAGGACCTTGCTCGTTGGCTTCCACTCTTCAAACTCGGCAATCATATCTGCGACTTCATTCTGCATCTCTGTCTTGACAATCTCCTCTTCTAGAATACCTCTGAATGCCCACGGCAGAAGGAATGGGTTAAAATTCGCCCCGGATGCGGGTAATTCATAGTTTGCGAAATATGGTCCAATGCCTGGCAGGCTAGAGGCGGAAATTGAGCCTCGACGCAAAGAATTGGCTGCAGAAACAGAGTCAGGGGGACCTCCACGTGAGCTACGGTGATGAGCCGCGTTCTCTATGCTGGCAATTGGGCTGGGCGGAGGAATAGGCATATCGGTGGTTTCGAGCACAAAGCGCAGAGCGAGGTTGTACACAGCAGCGTCATCGTAAATGCGGCTGTGGCCTTCGCCGCCGTAAAGACTGCCCGCTAGAGGGAGTGACAGTTCGCGAATCAAACCGTGGTCGCTGATGCCAAGGTTCCGCAACTTGAGAGCAAAGGCGACGAGGTGGGTGAGGAAATTAGGGGCGTGTAGACGGCCGTCGACGAAAACGGCACGATACACATATGGGTGAGTGAGAGTGGCCAAGGTGGAAGACTGGCAGATGAAAAAGCATGTCAGTTTCCGTCAGTAGAAAGAAAAAGAATATCTTACCTCGAGAGAAACCAGTTGGTCGTCTATACTGCCGCAATAGGTGATGCGCACTCCATGTCGCAAAACACCGTCGAGAGCGGCCTTGTATTCAGTTGATACACGGCTGTCCTGCCTGCTAAACTCGAACAATTCTGCGGCAGCACCCGTGCCCAACCATCTGCTCTTGTAATCGGCAAAGGGCCCCAGATTAACACCCGCCATGGCACAGATGCCGATCTTGGCGTGCGGCGAGAGACATCCGAGCTGGAGGAGTTTGTGTACGAGCATGATTGCTACGGGCACGCCCTGACTGTGGCAAGCAACGAGAATCAGATCGGCTTGACGCAGATGGGACAGCCAGTTGAGCATGAGTTTCCAGAGCGTGGAGACTCGGTCTGCGATAAACCCTTCGCCTTCGAGGGCCACAGTCTCAATATCGCAAGGAGTTTCTGGTTGGTTGGCGGTGACCCACTCCCGGATAGCATTCGAAGCGTGATTGGCGAAGCGGATCGAGGTGCCGGTTGGTTGACCGAGCACCTTCTGTATCAGCGGAGTAGGGAAATATCCGTGAACACCAATAGCGATGGCATTTTTAATCTTTGGCGGGGAGGCTGTGATGGATACGTGTTTCGCCGCCGCAGGGGTGTCAATGAGGCGTAGAGTGGAGGCGACGTAGGTGGTTAGGCGCTCTCGGTATGAGGGGATGTAGGCAGGAGAGTAGCTTTCATCGAAGCAGGGAATGACGAGGTTGGAGTATGATTTAGTTGTCTTTGTATCGGCGGGAGTTTGGGGGGTTTCTGGTGATTTTGTAGTATCTTGAGATGGGGCCGGGCTGGTGAGGGCTGCATCTTTTGCAGAAGAGACCGAGCTGGTAGAATCCGGATTCTTTACTGACGAGTCATCAACACTCTTGGAAATCTCGCTCTTTGGCGTCTTTTGCTTTGTCTTTGGTTGCTCGTTGAACTGAGCGGCCTCGGGGTGTGATTGCGAGGGAGTGTCTGCCACGGCCAATTCTCCAACTTGACGCTGAGTGCCACTTGCTTGTGCATCCTGTGCGCGCGACCAGAAAGCCCATCCTGCCGATTTGTTCTGGGGCGTGCTTTGCGCTGGATTTATCTCATTTGTCGATGGTGGCTCTGTTGGCATGTCCAGCGGCTGTGTAGCTGTCTCAGTGGCAGACGATTCGTCAGGCCGAGTATCTTTGGTGCGAGTCGTCTCTTCTTCGAGTGCGTCCTGTTGTTGATTTTGTGCACTGCTCCACAGACCAAACCAACTTCGAGTAGTCGCATTCGTGGCCACACTAAGGACGGAATTCACGGGCTCGTTGGTGTCTAATTTGACGTTCTCATCCCCGGGCGTTGTGGGTAATGGTGTGCTGGAAGCTTCTTCAATACCGTCCTGTTGAGCCTTGATCTGCTTGGAGTGATCTGTGTAGCCATCTGGTCGCGACCACCAACCCCACCAGCCTGAAGAGGCGTCTTGTGTGGGCTCTGGTGCTGACTCTGAGGAGGGTTGCTCTGGGTCTGGTTTTGGGTCGGCGACGGGAGGAGGTGGCGCAACTTGAGGTTCGTCTGTCCTTTCAGCTTTCACTGGCTTCTTGTCATCTTGGTTCTCCCGAACCGGAGTCTTCTTGATCGTGAGGTTGTCGGAAAAGCGGTTTTGCTTGTCGGCGGTGCCGATGCTGCCTGTGGCGTTGATGGTCTCTGAAGAAATGGTAGGGATGGATTTTGAGCTTCGGCGCAGTGAGGGATGTACGAAACGGGATGATGATGGTTTGGGAGAGCCTGACAGCGATTCGGTGGTGCTTGTTCTCTTTACGACTTGGATGTGTTCGGGCGTGGCTTGAGCTGCGACTGGGTTTGATTTCTTGCTCCACGAGGCACTTTGGTACCAGCTGCTGCGTTTGTCTGTGGGTGTCGCTGGCGCAGTAACTTGCTTGCCGCCGTCACGTCCAGGCGGCTGCGGGGCGCTCTCAGTCGCGTCTTTGGTTTGCGTCTCGTTGCTCAAGGCGCCGTCATCAGGGGTGTCTTGTGGTGTCTTTTTTCGCCGTGGACCCATGGCTACCTACGAGAGGTGGACGTGACTGTTTCGTTGACAGAAGGAAAGAGCGAGAGACAGAGAGAGAAGGAGAGCAATTATTCCCGCATGGCCATTCATGTCCACTGACAATTCGTCATTTTGGGGCCTGTGCAGCAGTCGCGCATGACTCGTGCAAAGCCCATCTCGCTCCTTCTCCGCCCGGCAGAGGCAAAGATTCCAGACGAGACTTTTTCCATTGCGCATTCTTTTGTGTCGCGTCTGCTCACCAAAACAAGCAGCCATGGCGATTGAGAAGAAGGTGCGTTTTGCTCCGCCAAGCGAACCCACCGTTCCTGCCAGCTAACATGTCTCCAGCACGGAAAAGGTCGTTTGGACAAATACTACTACCTCGCCAAAGAAAAGGGCTACCGCTCTCGTGCCGCCTTCAAGCTCGTCCAGCTCAACAAGAAATACGGCTTCCTGCAAAAATCAAAATGTCTGATCGATCTGTGTGCCGCGCCTGGTGGTTGGCTGCAAGTCGCCGCAGAGACCATGCCCATCAAGTCGTTGATTGTTGGTGTTGATTTGGCTCCCATCAAGCCTGTCCCCAAAACCATCACATTCCAGGGCGACATCACTACCGACAAGACAAGAGCTATTCTGAGAGGGCACCTCAAGACGTGGAAGGCCGATACCGTTATTCACGATGGAGCTCCCAATGTTGGTACTGCCTGGGTGCAGGATGCTTTCAGTCAAAACGAGCTGGTGCTGCACTCTTTGCGCTTGGCCTGCGATTTCCTTGGTCCCAACGGAACCTTCGTAACCAAAGTCTTCAGATCCAAGGACAGCGCAAAGCTCGAATGGACATTCAAGCAGCTCTTCGACAAGGTCGAGCAGACCAAGCCCCCGTCATCGCGTAATGTCTCTGCCGAGACTTTCTACGTCTGCCGTGGCTACAAGGCCCCCAAGAACCTGGATCCTCGTTTCCTCGACCCCCAATACGCCTTTGCCGAAGTCAAGGACGCTGTCCCCAACAATGAAGCCAAGGTCTTTAACCCAGAAGTCAAGAAGCGTAAGAGAGAAGGTTACGACGAAGGCGACTGGACGCAATACCACGAAGCCACCGTCAGCGAATTCATCCAGACCACTGATCCCATCGCCATTCTGGGAAGCATGAACAAACTCACATTCAACCAACAAGGAAACGGCGACATTGCTCTCGCCACCATTGACAAGCTGCCCGAGACCACCCAAGACGTCCGCATCTGCTGTTCTGATCTCAAAGTCCTCGGAAAGAAGGAGTTCAGACTGCTGCTCAAGTGGCGTCTCCAAGTCCGCGCGCGTTTCGGTTTCGCCACAAAATCCACCGACCATGTCAAGAAGACCGACGCCGAAAAGACAGCAGAAAATGCAGACGACGACGAAGCCGCCGAAGTTGAAAGCATGGACGAGGAACTGAAACTGCAAGAAGAACTCCAAAACATGAAGGACAACCTCAGCAAAGACAAGAAAAAGGCTCGCCGCAAGGAAAACGAAAAGAAGCAAAAGGAAATCATGCGTCTGCAGATGAACATGACGACGCCAATGGAAATTGGTATGGAGCAAGCCGGCCCCAACGGCGAGGATGCAATGTTCCAGCTCAAGGCGGTCGACAAGGCCGGTCTCACCAACAAGCTTGCAAAGGGAAAGATGACCGTGGTGCCCGTGACCGAGAAGAAGGAAGACAACGAGTTTGACATGGAGTTTACTGACGACGAGCTGGGCGACGGGCTTGAAGGAGAGCTGGACATCATGTACAATGCCTACCAGGAGAAGCGCGAAGCCCGAGACGCCAAAATGCGCGCCAAAAAGGCCAGGAAGCAGCGTAACGAGGATGGCGAGTTTGAGGGCTTCTCCAATGACGAAGCGGCAGATAGTGACGACGATGCTGGTCCTCCAGTCGAGTACGACAGTGACTCTGATGATGATGAGGACGAGAAGCCCGCTCAACTTATCACTGACCTCGACAACGGGCCAGCACCCGCCAACGGATTGACAAGACGTGCCGCAAACTTCTTCGATCAAGACTTGTTCAAGGGCATTGATGGACTGGATGGTTTGGATGATGTTGAAGAGGGCGACGATCAAATGAAGGACCTGGACAGCGGTATCGAGATGGACTCTTCCTCAGTCTCACCACCACTCAAGGCAGATAAGCCAACCAAGGCCGAGAAGCCTGTCAAGGCCAAGAAGGAGACAAAGACAAAGTCAAAGGTCCCCACGCCGGCTCAACTCGCGGCAGAAGAAAAGGAATACGAAACCGACTCATCCGACGGCGGCTTCGAAATTGTCAAAAACACCCAATCCCAATGGGACAAAGACTCGGACGCCATTCCCTTGAAGAACGGACGTCCAAACATCGACATCATCACCGCCGAGGCAATGACACTAGCCCACCAACTCGCAACAGGCCAAGTCACCAAATCAAACCTCCTGGACGACAACTTCAACAAATACTCCCTCCGCGACGTCGACGGCCTGCCCGACTGGTTCCTCGACGACGAAACCAAAAACTCAAAGCCCCACCGGCCCATCACAAAAGAAGCCGCCGCGGCCATCAAGGAAAAAATGCGCGCCTTCAACGCCCGTCCCATCAAAAAGGTCCGCGAAGCCAAGGCCAGAAAACAACTGCACGCGGCGCAGAAACTGGAGAAACTCAAGAAGAAGAGTGCGTTGTTGGCAGAGTCTGAGGATGTGAGCGAAAAGGACAAGGGTAACCAAATCTCGAGGATCATGGCTAGGGCGGGCAAGACGAAGAAGAGGAAGCCGGTGCAGGTCGTTGTTGCCGGACGGGGTGTCAGGGGTAAGGGCAGACCGGGCGGTGTCAAGGGCAAGTACAAGATGGTGGACGCGAGGTTGAAGAAGGACGTGAGGGCCGAGAAGAGACTGAAGAAGAAGATTGCTGGCAAGAAGTGAGCTCTGATGTTCTTCTTCTTTCGGAAGTCAAGCATACCATTTCCTTTTCTTTCTTTCCCCCCTTTTTTTCTATCTGGTACCGAAATATTTCAACATTTGGTGTTCTTTCTTTGGGCTAAAAACGGCGTTTCTTTTTTTGCGTATGTTCATGTTCACGTTTTCTTCTCGTTGTATAATCTGGAGTCCTTGACTGCATGAAATCAAAACAAAAAAGAGGCAATCAAGTCCTTTTTCCTTTTGCTGCCTTGTGTTCTTCTCGCCTGCAATACTCGGGGAAGCCCTATGAAAGCCTTGATTTATCCAATGTTCTAGATGTTTTCTAATTGTTGTATCCCGGTGTAGAATGCACCAAGCGACCCTTGACCCAAACGGCAGCGGTGTTTCTGTCGTCTCCACCGTAGAACCACTTGTTGACTCTATCCGGCCAGCTCTCCCACATGAATATGTCAACAGGACCTTTGCTCAGTCCTTCTTGTTCCGCGTCGTCATGATCCATCTCGCCGTCCTCGCCCACAACGTGCAATCGGATCATCTGTGCGTCCCAATCCATGCCTACTTCGAACCCGCCAATGCGATCTTCAAGCCCGACCACTTTCGCACCTCCGCGAGTAGCCAACCACAGTGCCTCCTCAGTGCTCAGTTTTGCCGCGTCGCCTTGACTCATGGCTACGTGTCTGCTGACGAGGATTGCGTGACGGGCTTGATCGAGGATACTAGGGTTGTACCCGCCGCTTACATCTGTGCCTAGTCCGACTGTGATATCTTCGTTCAGGAGCGTACGGATGGGGGCTGCGCCGGACGTCAACGCCGTGTTGGAAGCCGGACAGTGGCTTATTTTGCAGTTTCTAGAGCGTATCACGCCGCGTTCTTGGGGGGAGAGGTGAATTGCATGGGCGAGAATGGTTTTGGGGGTCAGCAAGCCTGTTTTATCGTAGACATCCGTGTAAGAGGAGCTTTCGGGGAAGAGCTCCTGCACGAGGGCGATTTCAGACTTGTTTTCCGAAATGTGAGTTTGAACGGGCAGGTTTGTTTGCTGGGCCAGTTCTCCCAGAGCGGATAGACAAGGTGTACTGCAGCTGGGTGCGAAGCGCGGTGTTATGATGGGGGTTATCAGGGAGTGCTTCGGGTCTGTCTTTGCGACGTGGGCGATGCATGCTTTCGTTGCTTCAATGGCCGAAGAGACGGATTCGTCACGGTAGTATTCGGGACTCAGCTGGTCCATGCAGACGCGGCCGACAAAGGCTCGCTGGCCTTTGTAGAGACAAATGTCGGAGAGTAAATTGGTGGCTGCTACATGGTTGGTGGCGAAGTAGCAGGCTGTTGTGGTGCCGTGGGATAAGGTGCGATCTACAATGCGGGCATAGATGCGTTGGGCCTTTGCTAAATCCTCAAAGGAAGATTCCAGGGGGAAAGTGTACGTGTTGAGCCAGTCCAGAAGTGTCGATTTGCCAAAGATGCCAGAGTTTGGGTATTGTGATGCGTGTATGTGTGTATCTTTGGACGATGTTGTTAGTTTCGACATGTCAGTTTCCTCACGTTCAACCTCAACTGACCTATAAATCCTGGAAAGAAGAAGCCTTGGCCATGGAGTGTTAGAATTTTTGCCGTTTCCCAGCCCTCGGGCGAGGTATATGTCGAAATATCGTCAACATGCCTGTCAACGAAAGCAATCTTACCCTCCGAGTCGACGCCGATAGCAGCAGCCTCGCAGATATCCAGATGTTGCAGAGATTTACAGTGAACAAATGCTCCCAAGTAGATGGCCCGCTTCGACAGCACGCCGTTTCCGTTGCTTGAAATCATGGTATTTATCTATTATGGTGATGCAGAAAGACGAGAACAGACGAGAAGCAAGTATGCAAGGGACGGACGGAAGATCGACACAGATGAGCAGCTCCGATCAGGTACAGGTATAAGATATAGAGAGTCCGTTTGGTCGACTTATCTTCAAAGGGGAAGTTGTGCGGCTGTTGGCAGCTGATTGGCGGGCCGGTCGAGCCTTCCCCGGGCTGCGGCGTGCTCCGACATGTTGCTCTGTCTCCAAAGACATGGCTCATGGAGACGGGGGATATATTTGAAGAATTTGCAATGAGAAGAATCAGCCCAGGCTGGACATGAGTGCTGTCTGCTAGTAATAGAAGGTTGTGCTGTGCATGTGAGACGGGGCAAGTGATATCTACCTCTAGTAGTTACGCAAAGGGAAGTCGCTGACGTGGGGGTGTGCTATGACCCCTCTTCGCATGCATACCACAACCACTTGCAGCTCCAGACATCACCACAAACACGCGCAAACATGGCAGACCAATTCGACAGTGCGCTGTAATGTTTTCCACGTACCATGCCAGTGTCAGCTCCATGCTAACCCTATGACCAACAGGGATCTCCTCCGACGTCTCAACCCCAAAAACACAGCGACCAATCTCTCGGCCATCTGCAATCTGGTGCCCGAGCACGAAGAGGAATTGCTCGCCTCGGTAGATCAGCCGCTCGAGGTGCGACGCTGCAAAAAGTCGGGCCGCGACTACCTGCTGTGCGACTACAACCGCGATGGCGACAGCTACCGCAGCCCCTGGAGCAACGAGTTCGACCCGCCAGTCGACGATGCCGAGATGAGTTCCGAGCGCGTCCGCCGTCTCGAGGTCCGCGCGAACGAGGCCTTTGACGTGTACCGCGAGCTCTACTACGAGGGCGGCACTTCGTCCGTCTACCTCTGGAATCTCGACGATGGCTTTGCCGGTGTCGTCTTGCTGAAGAAAGCTTCGTCTCAAGCTGCTGCTTCGGGTGCTTGGGACAGCATTCACGTTCTCGAGGTCGCCGAGCGAGGTCGCACAGCAAAGTACAAGCTCACTTCGACTGTCATTCTGAACCTCGGCACCAACGGCGATGCTCTGGGAAGCCTTGATCTCGCCGGCAACATGACCCGACAGGTCGAAGCTGACATGTCTGTCGACGCCGACGAGTCTCATGTGCCCAACATTGGCAAATTGGTCGAGGACATGGAGCTGAAGATGCGCAATTTGCTGCGTGAGTCTAGAGAATACGTCGCCCGCTTCCAAGATACTAATGCAGCCTGACAGAGGAGGTTTACTTTGGAAAGGCAAAAGACGTCGTTGGTGATTTGAGAAGTACGCCTTGCCTGCCAGATCTCTCACAGACGCCAGGCAAACTAACAATACTTCCCAGGCATACCGCCGCTCTCCGAGGCAAACCGCGACAGAGCAGCACAGCGCGAGATGATTAGCAGCATGAATCGATAGACTCGACCAAGAAGCACCAATACCACCGTTTACACAAGTTGATATACAATGATGCATTCAACAGAATTCATAAATTGCCGGAACGATTCATGTTCATGTTTGGAAATCTCTGCTCATGATTCGTATTCCACTCTATGTACAAATTATAAATTAGTAATACGAGATTTCACTCTGTGTGCCGTAACTCTGCATTCCTCTCTACAACTTGAGAGCAAGAATGAGCTCTGCAACGCGCTCACCAACGATCGTAATCGCAGCTTGAGGATTCGACGTCGTCTGTCCGGGGAAAATACTTCCGTCGGCGATGAACAAGTTATCGGTACCGTAAACCTTGGAGTTGTCGTCGACGACCGAAGTGCCGTCGTTCGCACCCATCTTGCAACTGCCCAGCCAGTGGTTGACATACGCATGGTTGGTCGACTTGACATAGTCCAACGAGGAAACACCGTCTGCTGGCGAAAGAACTTTCAGTCCCGACACCTTCTTGAGAATGTTCCTCATCGTGTCAACGCCCTGGGCAATGGCCTGTTGATCAACCTGACTCTGCGAGATGGACACGCCGGTGGAAAGGACCATGTTCAGGTCCGAGTTGATGGTTGTCACGCCGCGCGCGCGTTGGCCGAAGGTCAGGTATTGCGAGAGCACCATGTTGTGCTTATCGTTGTTTGCGACGTTGAGCGAGGTGTCGACGCGAGCGGTCCACTGCAGTCCTTGCAGGCCGTTGGCGGTGGTGTTGAGGAGTTTCCAGATCATGGGGTTGAGGTTGGACGCGGATTGGGTGAGCATACCGGTGCGGCCGTGGAGGAAGGCGTTGACGTCTGCTTGGTTCGGGTTGTTCCAGAGTCCAGCAAAGTCGTAGTAGGTGACGCTAGGGTGGGAGATGACTATGTCGGTGTTGATGTTGTCCATCAGGTTGTGACCCACAGGCAGGTTGATCCATTGGTTCTCGTTGATCATCTTTGAGCCCTCAGCGTTGCGCACAATCTGGAGCTGATCCTTCGGGCCAATTCCAGATCTGAACAAGACCTTTGGTGTACCGAATGCACCAGCAGCCAAAACGACAGCCTTCTTGGCAGTAACAGTACCTCTGAAGCCATCGTTGGATGTGTTTGAAATCTCAACTCCAGTGATCTTGGATCCCTGTCTGATGACTCTATCAACAATTGCGTTTGTGTAGAGAGAGAAGTTGGGGCGAGCATAGGCGGATCCCAGATACTGACTCATGGGACCGTTCCTGAGTCCGTCTTTGTACATGAATGTGGTGTTGGAGAAGATCTTGTCCTTTTGGTCAGGAACACTGTTGGCGCTGACTTGCTTCCAGTTGGCAGCGCGCAGGGCTCCCTCCAGCATATCGGCGCCTTGTTGGTAGTACAGTTTTCCGTCTGCAGAGGGTACTTCTGTGCCCGGTATGCGCGAGAAGACGCGGTCGGTCACGCTGGCCATGTGGGCGCTGCTCCATTTTGCCGGGAACATGGAATCCCAGTCCCAGCTGCTTGGCTTCCACCAGAGTCCGGCATTGATGGCTCCGCTGCCTCCTAGAACACAGCCAGAGATGGCGCCAACGATATCCGGGCAAAAGATGTCCTTTGTGAAGTCTCCACCCTTGGTCCAGATCTGGTTGTCAAGGGCAGGGACGTCGTAGAAGGTCAGGCCCGTGTTGTCCAACCAGGCGGGCCTGTTGTTGCCATTCCATTGGCCGGTGGTCGCCTGACCACGCTCAACAAGAAGAACAGATGCACCGCTCTCTGAGAGCTTGTCGGCGACTGTCACGCCGCCTGGCCCTGAACCAACGACAATATAGTCGAATGATGCATCTGCTCTATGAGTAATTGGCTTTGCAGAAACCTCGAGGGATGCTGGAGATTGTTTAGCATATATAAGCCATCATAAATTGCAATGCTAGACATACCTAGTGACAAAGCCACAGCAGCAATGGATAATTGTCTAAACATTATAAAGCAATTCTGTGTTCGACTTGATGAAATATAAAACAAAAGGTCGAGGGTAAGAAGTAAGGAATATATATAAGAGAGGAACTGGGATATGAATGAGATTGAGATTTGCTACACAGGCCACAGACCCTAGAGGTACTTATATCACTTTTTAGGGATCCTCTTCGTGAAGCTTCAACCTACTTACAGTACTTTGCTATTCTTGTCATGCGAAAGAGACCCTGTCTCGAGCTAGATGGCATATCCCATTTTGGCCGCACATAGAGCTGCTCATCCTCGCTCGGAAAGGTGAGCATGACAGAGGTAATGATGTCACGCATCCGCCGAGGCGGCTTTTTCTCGTATTGGTTTGTGGAAAAGTCTAAAGTGGCGTAGGATCTTCTGTTTTTAGAAGCGGCCAAGTACGGAAGGAACCTATCTTGCCAAAGGACAAAAAAAAGCTTTTGCAAGAGAGGAAAAAGGTGAGTAACGTTTGATGAGAAAGTAGGTAAGAGAAGAAGAAAGATGCAAAAATAGATGCAGGGTTTGCGGGTGATTCACAGTGCATGCATGGAACATCGTGTGCATGGACTATGCCTACTATAATGGCAAGGCTTGAGCTGAGTTGCTGAGTTGAGTCCGATCTTGCACCGCCTTGCGTTGTTGCCCTGCTATCGTCGTCTTTGATCCTTCTCATTTTCTAACTGGGAGAGATGCAGCTCTTGCTTTGAAAAGACAGGGATCATGGAAGTCGTGTTCTGAAACAGGCGTCCTCTCGAGCAACAGTCGCTTTGATATTACACGTAATTACCCACTTCCTTCGCTGTAATTGCCTGATTCGAAGCATCTTACACCGAATTATTACTCCGTCTATGCCAGATGTTCATATTGATACAATGAATTTCTAACAATTGATTATGCACATACCGACGCGCTCGTAGACAACTGCCTAAGGTATGTAGCTGCTTCGTGATAGTGGGGTCAAGGATGATAGCCTCAGCTTAGATAAACACTACCAACATGCAGTCATGATATGAGCAAACCAGCTAGGTACAGATACTCGTGTTCGAAAAAGGTCAATGCTCGATCAATTGGGCACCGACCGATATGCAGATCTGTATCGAGCGCAACGCTGTAACAAATGATTCCGCCTTCTTTCTGTTCATTTTTTCCCCTTTTTCTCCTTCTCTCCTTTTGTGCTCGTGTTATGAACCTTCCCTTATCATGTCGAATACACGCCTCCAAGCTAACCTGCAGAATTAGCAGTGTCAGGAAGCAATACACCCTTGACCGCGAAGTCGAATTTTCTTTTGGGATTCACGAAACAGGACTCTTGTCTGGCTATGCGAATACGAGGTCTTCACAAAACTGTCAGTTTCTCCATTCCTCCAGAAACGTCGTTGATCCGTACGTAGGTCTCGGTCGATAGCAGGGACTTCCTTTTGCTGGCAGCTTTTTTGGAAGGATGAGCTGTAGAATCAGCATCATCGGTATTTGCGTGTCGCGAAACTCCTGCGCTTATGACCTCTGTTTACACTGTACTGTACTGTACACCGGCTGCTGAGGCTTAGCGCGCCATGCAGCCAGAAACCTCATGTTTTCTTCTGAAGGTAAATTTCCAGCTCTCGTCCACTCACGCGTTCTCGACAAACTCCATCCTGCTACTCGAGACTGAGCCAATTTCCGTAACTTTGCGAGTCTCCAGATGACGAGACACAAATGATAGGAATACGCAGCAAGTTATATAAGCACTGCGGACATTCCCAAGACAAACAAACCACAGGCTGGGCGAGACCGCAGAGCCTCACGTGATCAGTGGCTCGCCATGTTTCAGAAACCTACAAAGAAGAATACTAATCGTGCTCCGATCCCTTTCAAGACATACCGCTTTGTAGATTCACCGATCCGAGTGGCTTGAAGGAAATACAATATCGTATCGTTATTTCAATAATCCAATACCAACCGCCGAAGCTTGCCGCGGTTTAGCGGTATGAAACACTACTCATGGACGCGTACCGAGTCTGCAGAAGAACATTCAATCGCTCTTTACTTGCAGGCCTTTTGGAATTTTATCGACTCACCCGGTCGGTCTAGGTCTGCATGCCCGGCGCAAGTCAGTGATGTATGCAGAAAGTATTTACATCTCTGCTTCCTCTCATACGGGTGTTTTGCGGATTACCGTAGAACACGCCTCCGCAACGGACTCATAAAGTTTATCTTAAGAAGTAAGATCTGGAAGCCAATCTCTCAGGAGCCGGGAACCAATCGCAAACAGCATCATTCATCTCCTCCATGGCATGCTACTGTTTCGAACTACGTTTTTGAGACCAGGGCCAACGGTCAAACTGTGGCGTCGTAGGAGCCATGATACACACGGTAGGTTACAATGGACGATGCACTCCAGTATGTACTCTTCTATATAATCACTCCGGAAGACTCTCGAAAGCCGTTCAGTCACATTAAAGATTCCGCTTCAAGGACATATTCCAAGATGCTCCAAATCCTCGTTGATCGGGAGCTGACAATCGAGAACTGGGTGGGTGTTTAGTCTCTACCATCAACTACTGCCCACACTTGCATACGTCTTACACAACATGAAAAACATAGACACTCTTCTGTTTCTCCTGGACACTCATCTTGTTACGATTTGCCACACGCATTCGTACAGTCGGCTTCAGGGGCTTTTGCGGCGATGACTACTGCGCGATAGTCACCTTTGTGTGTGTGTTCGGAGATGTCATCACCGTACACTTGACTTCACGCTACGGACAGAACCTGATGGTCACGCCGGAGAACATGAACACCTTGACGGAATCGGAAATCGCACTCCTGGCGCTGGGATCGAAGCTGGAAGTCATCGCCTGGTATGCCTACACGGCCCTGATTTGGTCGCTGAAGTTCTCCATGCTCTTCTTCTAGTGCGTTCTTCTTTATGCCAACATGTCTCACCTGCCACTTCGCTAACGTTTTCTTCTAGCAAACGTGTGACTGTCGGCTCGCGTTATCACGATGCTGTGAAATACGTTATGATCTTGACATTGGCCGCTTACGTTGCTCTCTTGCTCACACTCACGTGTGGTTGCTACCCGTAAGTAACAAGGAGATTTACAGTAAATGCTTCACGACAGAATGCTGACAGCGACTACAGCTTCAAGGAGAACTGGCAGGTCATCCCCATCCCCAAATGGGTAAGCACACTTCCCCTTTTCCCCACTCATATATCATTAGCAGTCGACTGACATCGCCCACAGTCATGCAGTTTCCGAGCACAGAACGTGTACGCTCTGACCGTGCTCAACATCTCCACCGACATAGCCATCCTCAGTATCCCAGCGCCCATGCTGTGGAAGCTCCAAATCCCCCGGAGGAAGAAAATCACCATCGCCGTGTTCCTCTCGTCAGGCCTATTCCTCATCGCGGCATCAGTAGTGCGCGCCTGCGCGACATTGGGCGGCCATCCCTCGGCCGACAACATCAACCGCTGGGGCATCCGCGAGACGGCGCTGGGCGTCTTCACCATCAACCTGCCGATCCTGCGGCCCATGTTCACGCGCGCGTTCTGGCGTCTCGGGGCCTACGACCCGGCGTCGGGCGCAGAAGACGCGCACTCCAGCGGCTGGAAAAAGAGCAGGTCCGTTGAGGTGGGCTCGTCGGACTCTCATGATGATGTCGAGATGGCTAGGGTGGAAAAGCGCAGGATCGATAAGCAGACGTATCACGTGGGTGTGCTGGGCCGTGTGCACAGCACCAATTCCTCGCAGGAAGGCATTATCGGCCGTGAGCCGGATTTGGAGGACCACAAGATCACCATCAAGCAGACGGTCCATATCTCGTACGAAACAGCGCAACTCGGGCCAGAGCGAAAGGGGACTTCGCTGTAAGCCCACTGTGCTAAAGTGTTTTTTTTTTTTTTTTTTTCTTTTTCTTTTTCTTTTTCTTCTTTTCGTAAGGGACGGGCGGGAGTTGGGTTAGCAAGGTCACAGCATTTGCGATGATTGGTTGTAACAATACTTTGTTGTGTGTTTATCGGGGAATGTGGATCATTCTCTATTACTCAAAACGCTCAAGCGCCTGCAAACGGTCACGTATAATTTCAGGCTCGATCAACGCATATCGAGGGGCGTAAAAAAATGGTTTAATGATCGCTGGATTTGGTACGGGATCCGAGTTACCACAGTGGACTCGGCTAACTAGTAGGTATGCTAGTGTGTCCAGAGCGGTCCAAAACAAAAACCTTGTCGTTGAGTGTATCTATCATATTTACGGGACTCAGCTTCATGATTCAAGATACTTGGGGATCCAAGGCAAGCCCAGCTTGTGCATTTCGACAGCGAGCTGGAAGATGTAGTCAAGACTGCAGACGAAGTTAGCCTCTCTTTCTCTCTCTTACCTACCTCCGTCCTCTAGGAAACAACAACAAAAACAACATAAATCACAACAACAACAGATGCAAAGAGAAAACAAAAGACAAAAGACAAACATACCTCTCACACTGAGTCTTCGCTTGAGCAACGTCCTTGCCCCAAACATAACTAGATTCAGAATCAGCCACACAAAACCCTTGGAGAAAATGAGGCAGATATCAAAATCTCGAAAAAAAAAATAAATAAAAAAACATACATGCCGTGACGCCTAACAAGCACAGCATGCGTATCAGGCCACTGCACAATAGCCTCCTCGAGCGTCTCCCTCAAATCCTCTTCATGCGCCGTATTCTCAATAATCGGGATGCGCAAGCGATCATGATAGCCCAAGTTCCCCTTCTTGCCTGGGGCATAGCCACGCGGAATGCCTTTAATCTGCTCCAAGCGCTCAATCTCAAAGACGTCGGCGTGCCCTGCGGCTTCGCAGAGCAGAGTGACGAGGACGGCGTCTTTGCTGTGCGTGTGGATGCAGCAGCCCGCGTCGCGCAGCGTAAATGCCGCCAGGAAGAGCGGTGTGCATGCTGAGGGCTTGAGGACGGGCGGTCTGCGTAGGTATTCCCGTGTCGACAAGTCCATGACGAAGAGGTCTTGGGGCTTCATGAGCTCCTTCTGCACCCCCGATGGCGCGATGTATATCTGTTGGCCATTGCGGATTGATGTGCCGCCGCCTGTGCCCGTGACCTGTGAGAGAGCAAATACAAAGGCTGTGGTGAGTATTGGATTCTTTTGATTACGGGCTGCTTGTCAGGTGAATTTACCCATCCGAGAGTGTAGAACTTTTTGCAAAGTTCGCAGATCAGGTTTGCAGGGTGTTGGGGATCGTGCGAAGTGATCAAGGCCTCTGCCTCGTGTGTCGTAGCCATCGTGTCTGAGCGAACAATCATCAAAGTTGTCCGTCACAATATTTTTTGTTGACTGTCGTCGGTTTTGCGGGGTGTGACGGCATCACACTTGACCCAAATGATGCCATCCGACCATTGAGCAAAGTAACATGGAATCTTTTCTTAAACTGTCATTAGACTAGCAAAAGTAACAAAAGCAATGCGAGGTGTTTTGGACATGAATCTTGGCGACTGCTGAAGTGCAACAAACCATGAGGCGTAGCAAATGCTTTTTTGAGGGACATCATAGCCACACTATGCGGCAGCAGCCTCGACCTGAGCAGTCTCCTCTGCCTTGTCGTCCTTCACGTCCTCCATGACTGCATCCTTGTCTGCTTCCTTCTCCACTGCGCCTTCTCCGCTGGCAGCAGCCTCGACGGAGGCCGAGGGTTCCTTGGAATCTGCAGCTTCAGTCATCTCGTCGGCCTTGTCCTCAGCCTTGTCCTCAGTCTTCTCATCGACCTTGGCTGCCTTCTCGCCCTCGTCCTTGTCATCCTCCTTCTCATCGCCCTTGGAGCCAAGAGCCTCGTTCCACTGAGCGAGGAGGTCGTTTGATCTCTTCTTGAACTGGAACTCATCCTCTCTGGGGATGGACGAGAGCTTGATGATGCCACGGAGCACCTTGTAGATCTTTGTGCCGCGGATGATGGCAGGCTCGAGATCGGTGAAGGCCTCAATCTGGTTGAAGAAGTCGTTCATGCTGGCCATCTCGTCGGCCTTTGGTGCTTGATCGCGCATCAGGAAACCCTTCTGCAATCTGTGGCGGAGGTAAAGAACTGCAATCCTTGTCAGCCTGGTCATCGGAGCAATCTGCCACACTCAAAAACGTACCAGCCTTGTCGCGTCTTTCATACTTCTCGGCGTCTGTCAAAGGCTCCTCCTCAGCCGGCTTCAGGGGGGCACTCTTTTTCGGCTTGGCCACCACCTTTTTGGCCGACTCACCGTTGGTCTTGGGAGCCGCGGTCTTTGCTGTCTTTGGTGTCTTCTTAGACTGTGCTGTTGTTAGCGCTGGCTTCATACCTTCCCTGCCCGAATCTCTTACCTTGGCACCCTCTCCTTCGCTTTCGGCATCCTTCTTTCTCTTCTTGTTGGGCTTGGCCTCGGCGCCCTCGGGAGCGTCAACGTCCATGTCATCCGCATCCGAAACTGTCTCCTTGCTCTTGCTCTTTCTGCGCTCCTTCTTCTCTTTCGCCGTCTTGTCGGTAGCAGCCTTGGCATCTTTCTCGGCCTTTCTTGCGGCCTTTGCCTCCTTCTCGGCCTGCTTGGCAGCCTCCTCTTCCTGGGCCTTCTTTGTGGCTTCCATAAATTCCTCGAGCATCTTCTTGAAATAGTCAAGGTCGTGACGTTCTTCGGCGATATCGTAGGCCTCCTTCAGAGCCTTGGACATCTTGCCAGTCTGCTTTTCTTGGGCACATTCACCAGGCTCGAGCTTGGTGAGCGCTGTGTTGACCATCCACGAGCTGAGAATATGATTAACAAAAAATGCACAAGACTCGACCAGTGTCGGTGGATACTCACAACTCGTTGGTTCCGAGGAACATGACAGGGTAAGTTCTGTCGGCTGCACTCTTGCCTCCGTTTTCAAAGTCCTCGCGGTACGAGCCATCTGCGCGCTTGGCACTGACAGGTCTGGTTCCAAGAAGGATCTCGGGCAACATCTCTTCATCACAGACAATCGATGGCCATGGGGGATAGCCTCTCAGTCTTGCCCAGTAGTAGTCGCCCTCCTTGATGTCGAGGTTCAGTTGAGCCGTCGACTTTTTCTTGTTGAGCTTCTTGCCCTTGTGCTCGGGAACACCCCCGGTTGACTTTCTCTTTCCATTCTTGTTGGCCGATGGTGTAGCAGCGTCGGCGGATTCTGAAGGGACCTGAGTGGCTTCTGTCTTGTCTTCACTTTCGGGAGCCGTGACTTCTGCGGGGGCGTCGGTAGGCTCGTTGATAGCGAGGGCTGGACGGATATGTCAGCGCGTACGACGAGTGAAGATGGGCAGTCTATCTACCTTCAACACCCTCGGCAGTAGTGGTTGCGGTGGTTGGTGCCTCGGCGGGAGCCTCGGCCGTGGTTGTCTGAAAGGGGTCAGTGAGTGACAATGTCCGACGCGTCCAGACTCATGATGCATACGTTCTGTTCTACGACAGGCGCAGTCTGGGATTCTTCCTCGGCCATTGCGATGGTGTGGAAGATGTAGTAGTGACGTAGTAGATGGACGCGTTGATGGCGCGATGGACGCGCGGGGCAAGTGCTGAGTGATGAGGAGAAAGCGATTGAGCAGACACGGGGGTCGGTGTTGTAGCTGTCGAAATGATGCGCAAAGATTGATGGAAGGGTGGTGGAGGAGCAAGAGTTATGTTGAGGAGAAGAATGGAACGCGAAGCTCGAGCTTTCAAGACTTCGGCTTTCACAGCCCTTGGTCTTCCAGCACGTGACTGTGATCTTTTCACCTCCCACCAACAATCAATCCGAACTTTTGCTTACAATCTGTGTCGTAGAAGATACTCACTGTCTTGTCAGCCTCCTCGTGTGATTTGTTCTCGTGTGCGATGCTCTTGTGCTGAATGTCGCGCGCGTAGACGAGTGATTGGATATTCGTCCTCTCAGCTCAGACCACCAGAGAAAGCGCGAATCGCGTCCAGGATCCGTGCTCGTGCTGCTGGCTAGACAACGCGTGTCCTTCCAAAATATCTTTTATAGCAGTATGCTGTTGAAGGTACTGGAAAGTCGTGAATTCCTGAAGAGGACTCGACTCGAATTTTGGCTTCAGCGACTGGCTTATACAAATTGCAATCGGCGCAACGACTGTCTGCTCGGCGTGAAGGACCACGAGCTGATCTCTGATATATAGCCGTTCTTGTTGGTGGCAGTGTAGGTAAAGTCTTTGCCAGAAGAAGGTAGGATAATGCCAAGAAGAATAAAAAACAAAAGGACATGGGAAGTAGACAAAGATGAAAGAATGACAATATCGGGAGTATGAATCTTGGTCTTACGGATACCAAGATGATGGGTTGGTAGCTTGAAGCTCTCTGACCTCTTGCGGGGGGTACCTACCTGGGAACGTGGAGTTTGTTGAAGCCTCAAGTCGATGACATGGCAGGAGGTATGTGTTTTGACCGAGAACGAAACGTTCAGAGGGAACGATGGCATTCGTTTTGATCGCGTCCACTCAAGGATAAACGATGGCAAGAGGGCTGGGGTAGGAGGCTTGTATGCGAGGGTGGTGTTTGTCTTGTTTTGTCGGTCGCAGCATTGTTCCGTGGGATGATATGGGAGATGAAGGAGATGCAGCAGCAGAGGAGGTCGGTGTAAGACACACTGTGGTAGGTAGAGATAGACATGGTCGGGTTGGCGCTAGGGCGGCTTCTTCGAATGCAGGTGGGGAGGATACGATCCGGCTGCGACAGCTATGCCTGTTAGTCTCCCAGCAAAAAAAAATACGACATACCGTTCCTTTGAGATAAGGGATGGCACGCACAGTGTAGATGCTGCTGGTCGTCAGGCCTCTCTGTTGGAGGGCACAGTCGCGTTGATTGATGGTTCGCTTCACGGAGCTGCCATTTTCACACGTGACGGCTCGCCCATGCTTCCACCATCTACAATCGTTTCTATTGCTTCTCATGACAGAACACGTACAATATCTTGGCACGTAATTACAAAACACTTATCGGTCTCTGCATTAGCAGTTGCTGAAAATCAGTGTTTGAATCCGACTTGACCGAATACCACCAGAATCAGAGTCTCCACACGGAGCGAAATAACGGACAAGTCTTGTACAATGGCATGGCTAGCATCTTCTTCACCAATCCACATGTATCTAATCATCTATCTACACACGACCAGCCCAAGCTTCATCTAGCGAAGGCTGCCGAACCTCCCAGGCCCACTGATGACAAGTCTGATGCATAACCGGTGATACCTCCTCATCATCCACGCCTTCGTCTGCAACCTCTCGCACACCAGCCTGCAAATACTTCTTTAACAACATGCGTCTCCACCTGCCCCTCTCACCTACACAACGCTCCCACCTGCCAATCTGCCTCTCGTCGTCATCACAGCGACGGCCCAGCCAAAACCGCGTGTACCATTGAAACCATCCCCTGACGTCGTAAGCGTGTGCTATCCACCCAGCAGCCTCCCACTCTTCAATACTCTGCCCGCACTTGACCTTGAACTTGTTAATGTCCGCATCGTACGTCGCGCTGGTGAGATAGCTCTCGACGGGCACTCTGAGCCATTCGTCTGGCAATTCTTTCCAGTCGTCCTGTATGCTTGTGCGCAGCGTTTTGGAGTACAGAGGCCTGTAGTAGGAGCCCCCAAAGGCGCCTTCAGCCAGCACCTCGGCTGGCGATTTGTTTGGTAGGAACGTCTCGTGCCCTTCAAAGTGGAATGTGCCTTCTTCGTCTCTCGTGGGCGGTGGTGCTACCGACTCCCATGAAGTCCAGCCTCGCCGTATGTCTTCCAGGTCTGGCGGCGGTGAGCGTGTCGTGCTCTCTGTGCCATCTGCAATCGAGTCCTGCTGCTGCTGCTGCTCTTTCTTGGGGACATTCTTCTTCAGCGCCCGGGTCAATGTCGAGGGCTCATCGGTGTACACGGGTCGAACCGCAGAAGCGATTCGCCTAGACACACGTGTAGGTCTGGCATCGGACGGCGAGAGCTTACGTTTCTTTGCCGGCGGTCGCTTGCTCGATGCTGCTGCTGTTGTCTCTTGCTTGACCTGAGCAATGCCCAAGTCTTTGATCAACGCTTGATTGCGCCTGATGTTCTCAAGCCGACGCGTCTCGTAGTCCGTCATGATGATGTGCGGTGCCAACAAAAAAAAAGAAAACAAGAATCTGATGGCAATTCTTGGTTCTCGGATTGCAAATTGGTCAAGGAGTACGTGGCAACCTGACTCTAGTGGTAGCTCGCGCGAACAGAAACAATTATTATACGCATGTGATGGAGATGGCTACGTCATTTGTAATGCTGGGATCGACCATTTCCGAATCTAGTAGGTATAATGACCACACACTCTACCTCCTACCTGCAAGTGCAAGTATATAAGTAAAGCCATAATAACCTGGAATCCACTTCTCTTTCTCACATACATACACACTGCTATCACCTTGCATCAATCGCAAAAAAAAAGAAAAAGAAAAACACAATGTCTACCAACACCAACGTCCTGGGATCTTCCCATACCACAACCGGCACCGCTGTTCCCGCTAGCAGCAACAGCAACAGCACCACACACAACCCTACCACAACAGGAGGCACCGCAGGCGCCCACGCCGGCGAAGGCGTAAAAGGTCTCTTTGCCAAAGGTCACGTAAGTGCCGCTCACCTTGCCCAGAGTCAAAATTAAGAAGAAAAAAAAAGAAAAGAAAAAGAAAAAAAAGAAGAAAAAAGATAAAAAAGAAAGATAAAAAAAAGATAAAAAAAAAAGATAAAAGGAACAGCAGTAAGAAAGAAAACTAACAAAAAAACGGAAAATAAAGGGCATCGGCGAAAACATCCGCGGAGAAATAAACTCGGCAATCGACGGCATGACCGGCGACAAAGAGTCCCTAGCAAAGAACGAGAGGGTCGCAAAGGGTGGAAAACAAGAGTTGCAGACGGGCGAGTTTGTCAGGCAGGGCACTACTGACAAGGCGATTCGATGAGTAAAGTAGCTTAGTGCCTACCTACCTACAATGTTTACGACAATCATGAAACACTACAATATTTCTACTTTCATACTGCTGTACTACATGTAGACAGTTTGAGGATTCATCTTCGTTGAATGCTATAAATCAAAGCGGCGGCGTTTACGCCATGCCCGTTCCCCTCTGAACCGATCCAACTCCAGTCGTTTTCCCATGATACAGAAGCTTCAATCAGTACTCGAGAGTGATCTCCTGGCCCTTTACACGGCCAATCACAATGCCCGCAGCATACTTGGGAATGACCTCGTCATCGTGAAGCATCTCAAACTCTTCACTGGCATCTCTGCCCATGTGACTGAACAGAGCCTGGGGACCACCGGGGTGCTCATCAACCCAGTTAGTCACATCCATGACAACACCCTTGACGGCGATCCAGAGATCCTCCTTCTTGTTGTGCTTTGCGACTTCCTCGAGAGTGTACTCCTTCTCGGGCACCTTGAAGTCCTTGATGTCGTTGGGCTTTGTGACCTTGGCAGGGTCGGATGAATCGCCCTTGCCAGCTGGTGTCATGACGGGCCCGGCGGATTGCTGTGATTGTCTCTGAATGGCACTTTCGGCTCCAGAGGATGCTCCAGCACCAACACCGTTGGCCCACTCTACCGAGACCTTGCCTGGTTGGTTGGGATCAATGTGCAGGCTGATCTGTCCCAGACGGTTGTTCGCCGTCGAGCCACCGCCGTTCAGAACCTGTTGGAAGAGGTACTTGCTGGCCGAATCACCAGCAACACGACCGTAGACTACACAGCCAAGCAGAGACGAGCCACCAAGGCGGTTTGAGCCATGGACACCACCGGCAAGCTCACCACAGACGAACAGGCCATCGAATGGCTTGCCCTCGGAATTCAAGCATTGGGCCTGGTCGTTGATCTCAATACCACCCATGGTGAAGTGAAGGACAGGCTCCATGATGGCAACGTGGAAGGTGTCGTCAACCTTGAATGGCATGTTGTGGAAGTACTTTTTGCCGAAAGGATCCTTCTGCTTGCCGTCGGCAATCTCGTTGTAGTTGTTGAAGGTGGCCTCGAGATCTGCTCTCGAACATCCAATGTCCTTGATGAGCTCTTCGCCACTCATCTTCTTCATCAGACCGCGACCAGAGTAGTGGCGGGTGTGGAAGTCCAAAACGTTGGAAGCCTTGGAGTTGAGGACGAGACGGATGGGCCATCTTCCAGCCTCCTTCTCTTCCCACATCTTGCCCGAGACGTAGTCACGGTGGCCCAGTTCGTCCGAGAAACGCTGGCCCTTGCCGTTGAGAAGAAGAGCGCCTTCACCACGCAGAGCTTCGGCGGCCAGGAACTTCCACTTTGAGCCGGGATCCTTGGGATCGACCAAGCCAGTGGGGTGGACTTGGACCTTGTCCATGTCGATACCGTTTGCGCCGATTTGCATCAGCATCTTGTGGCCGTCACCAGTGGCGTGGGCACCGTTTGTTGTGGCCAACCCAAATGTGTCGGGTCTCCACTTCTTCAGAAGCGAGTCGTCTGTGAAGTCGGCAGCGTAACCACCAGTTGCGAGGATGACGGGGCCATCGACAGTGACCTCCTCGCCACCAAAGGTGTATGTGACACCGGTGACGTTGTTTCCATTCTTGTTGATCTTGGTGACCTTTGCCTTCTTGATGAGCGATACGCGGTCGGGCTCACTCTCGGCGAGCTCTTCGAATCGTTGCATCAGGGCATATGTGATGGCCATACCCGGGAATTTGGCATCGTGGCCTCTGTGGGTACGCGGGAAAGAGTGTCCTCTTTCCATCAGTCAGCAGCGGATCGAATGCGCGAGGAGCCTCATGCAGACTCACCCGAGACGAGAGACAAGCGTCAAATCGAGGTTGAAGACGTCTTGCAGCCATTCGACGGCGCCGGCCGACTTGTAAGTCAGGACCTTGATGAGGTCCGGTCTCGCCTTGTCTCTGGCCGACTTGAGCGTGTCCTCGTAAAACTGCTTGACGCTGTCCTGGATTCCGAGGTCGGTCTGTGTGCGCGTGAGGGCTCCGTTGATGCCCGAGGTGGCTTTGGTCGAGTTTCCTCCCATGAAGTCTGTGCATCACACGTCAGAGAGATGCGCAGAAACAGAAGGCGAGGGAGTCTGACTGTTCTTGTCAAGCAAAACGACATTTCCGCCGTTCAGGTAGATTGTGTGAGCGGCACTCAGACCAGAAACTGCCTTGCTTTAGTGACTGACTTTGTCGAGTCGATGCGTCTGTCGAGACTTACGGCCGGCACCGACAACGATGACTCTAGAAGGCATGTTGGAGAAGATATAAGGAAGGGTATCACAAGCAGGAGAGGCAAAAAGAGAAAACAAAGAATCGAGGAGATGTGGTCTGAAAGTTATGGAACAGCAGAGGCCGAGGGAGGGCAGATTTAAGCACATGCGCTAGCAGGTTGCACGTGTGGGGGAAAGGGAGACGGGTATGCGCCGAGGTTGCCTGTCTTGCATCCCAGGCGCATCAGCTGAGTGACGCTTGTTCACTCATGGACTAGGTGTCTTCACTCTTCTAGATGCTCTCTTGGATATATTTATATACTCGTCTGCGTAGGAAGGCATCAACAAGACGACTCCATCAAAAGTCCAAACTGGAGCAGACAAGAATTACCCCGGAACCCTTGATCCGAGACGACAAAGAGATGGAGAAAACGAGGGGCAGCCGCTTGACATGTGATTTAGACTCTCGCTGCTGACCATCGGCCGACGAATCAGTGACACGTCTCGAACTGTTACTCCTCGGTATTACTTTTTCTGAGACATCTTCATGTGCTTGTGCCCCTGGAACATGAAATCAATGAACATGAAAGCAATGATTTTATGCTGGTCTGGACGCGTTGCTGAAGACACTTGGATTGTTGACCCTCGCTGGGCGATAGCCCGAACCAAGTCAAGCAACGGAGTGTCTTGTACCGAGTTTGGCCCAGACTTCGGCTCAAGTCAAGAATAATGACTCCATCTTTTGTCCGTCCTCGCCTTGAATATCTAAAAATGCCGATGCGCATCTCCCAAACGCCATGTAGAGTGTGGCGGGTATCCTCGCGGGGCTTCTCGTCAACGAGGCCGCTCGCTGCCGCTGCCGCATCAACAACAGAACCCGAAATATATGATGTCGTGTGTGTTGGTGGCGGCCCAGCGGGATTGAGCTTGCTCAGTGCGCTCCGTAAGATCTTATTATCCATCTGAATGTAGTGTATGTATGTAGCTGAGATATTGAATTGTAGGTGCATCCCCCAACACGGCGCATCTCAAGATTGCCCTGGTCGAAGGACAAGAGCTGGACAAGACAAGCTTCAAAGCAAACACGCCGACCTTTTCCAACAGATGCAGTTCACTGACGCCAGGATCGGTCAAGTTCCTGACAGACATTGGAGCATGGCAACACATTTCAGCGTCGCGCGTGCAGCCCTACCACGCCATGCAGGTGTGGGATGGCGTGTCTGGCAGTAGCATTAGTTTTGATCCTCAAGCCCAGCAAAACAGCAGCATCGTGGCGACAATGACCGAGAACCCAAACCTGACGTCGGCCCTGCTGCACCATCTCGACACGCTGCCTCGGATAGATGTAATGCCCAAGACGCGCGTGGACAAGATTGAGCTGGGCACCGAGAGCGAGCAAGTGGATCTGTCCAACTGGCCCGTCGTGTCGCTGAGCAACTCGCGCAAGCTGGCCGCTCGCCTGTTGGTCGGTGCCGATGGCGCAAACAGTCCCGTACGCACTTTTGCCGGCATCCCCTCGCGCGGCTGGGACTACAACCGCCACGGCCTCGTCGCCACTGTCGACCTCGAGCACGGCGCGTCCGCCCTCACCCACCAAACCGCCTATCAACGCTTCCTCCCCACCGGCCCCATCGCGCTGCTGCCCCTTCCCGGCAGAAAGGCCAGTCTGGTCTGGTCAACCACGCCCGAAAACGCCGCCATCCTCAAATCGCTTTCCCCCACCGACACAATCGCCATGATCAACGCCGCCTTCCGCTTGCTGCCCGTCGACCTGGCATACATGCACACCATGCCCACCAACCACGACGACGAGTTCGCCTGGCGCCACCAAAACACGCTCAGCAACACGACCGTCCCCTCGCCTCCCCTCATCACCGCCATCCAACCCCGCAGCATCGCCTCCTTCCCCCTCCGCATGCGCCACGCAGACACCTACACCGCCCACCGCGTCGCCCTCCTCGGCGACGCCGCCCACACCATCCACCCCCTCGCCGGCCAAGGCCTCAACCAAGGCCTTGCCGACGCCCACTCGCTCGCCACACACCTGCTCTCCGCCCTCTGCGCCGGCAAAGACATTGGCAGCAGTTGGGCCTTGGACGCCTACAACGCCGACCGCTGGACAAAGAATAACGCTATGCTGGGTGCTGTCGACAAGTTGCACAAGCTTTACTTGGCGGAGAGCGGTCCGGTCGTTTGGGCTAGGAGTTTGGGATTGACTGCTGTGGATAAGATGGGTTTCCTCAAGGCGTTTTTGATGAGGAGGGCCGCTGGTGTGTAACAATAAATAAAAAAGAAACTGTAAACGTGCCTATGTACTATCTTATTGTATATTATTACCTTCTGATGATGCTGTTATCTGGTGGAATTTCGAGTTATTTGAGCATACGTGTAGGCTACACGAGCTACTCACTGTGCTAGTCATATACCAAAACATCAAAATTTGGACAAACAACCAGAAAACGCAAAAAGCTTTGGGTCTAAATGAAGCAAAAGTTCTATTCAAAGCACGCCCAGATTGCTGACCTCGCCACTCTCTTCACGCGCCTGACCGCCGACAGAATAGCTGGCGCGCCATCGCATGCGCACTGCACTTCCCTTGCCTGGAGCAACGCCTTGCAGACGAATGGCCTGCTTGATGCCATCTACCTGGAGCGGAGACAAGTTGCGACCAGATTGTGGTTGGAGATTCAAAGTGAAAGCCTAAGTTGAGTCTTGTTAGCAAAATCGTTCCATAATTGCACAAATCAACATACCTTGGTCACAGCAAGTTGGAGGGTAAAGTCACTAATGGGCTGAGGCGTCTTGTTGGATATCCTGGCGTCAATGGCCAAATAGTCTGCTGCATTCGGTGGCCTCGACACGTGGAAAACAGCCTTGACACTCGAGTCAATCACGGTGATCACGTTGGATTGGGTTTGTTCAGGTTGAGATGGAAGAGCAGAGGTAAAAGTCCACTCGTCGTCGGCGCCTCCTAGCAAGGATGATGCGGATTGGGGAGCGGCTTGTGAGGACGGAGGCTTGACAGAATGTTGGAACTGCATAGGCGAGGCAGTACGCGAGTTGCCGGCCAACGCAGCAAAAGGGTCGGCGGGCTTGTGTTGCGGCTGTGTAGATGCAGGAGACGAGATGAGGCCGAAGGGGTCGTAGTTTGCTTTGGCAGCTTGGGCAGGTGCAGCGGCAGCAGGGGCTTGTTGCGAACTTGATGAAGAAGGAGCGGCAAGTTGGGCGAGTCCACTAGACGAACCCAAGGTCAAAGCACCGCCGGAACCATAGCCCGAGTCACCCATTGATAATCCGAGTAAATCGTCTTCCAAGGCGTTACCCTTGGGTTGAGGTGCCGTCTGGGGCTGGGCAGGTTGCATCGCATCTTCATCTTCCGGACCGCCGAAATCGATCAGAGACAATTCGTTGTTTGGCCCACTCCTGACACCAGCACCGCTAATGCCCAGAGTACCCGCAGCAATCTTGTTGGCTCCCTCGAGATCGCCCTTTTTGATGAGCTTGTATCTCTCGCTGGTGCGGTGGATGCTGTCGTTGATTTCGAACAATTTGGCGACAGCCTCATGGTCTTCCGACTCTTCTTCGCACATCTTTTGGATTTTTGGCTGCGCACTAGCCAATGCGTTTGCGAGTTCCTGCTCTAGTTAGAAATGGAGACACATGTACGGGAACGGACAACAGTACGCACCTCAAACACATCGCCTTCTTTGATCTCGTCGCCCGGCTTGTGGCCCTGCAGCATCTCCTCGAGCAACCTGGCCTTTTGCTGGATCTTGCCAACCTCTTCGGCAGCCTTTGCACGATAGTCGGTCTTGCGACGGGTGTCGTATCCAGCCATAATCTTCATCAGCTTGTTGGCTTCCTGCAGATCGTGGGGTGTGCCTCTGCGGATAAGCTCTTGCAGCTTTGCGGATTGGGCGGCACGCTCCTCCTCTTCCATCTGCTCGGCACTCCTCAGTTCATCATTCGAGTTCAGGACGGCGGCATCCTCCTTTTTCACAGCGGGGAACGTGTAGCCCTTGTAGCTCAGCAGGCGGTGCATGTCGCGGATGAAGCCTAGATCCTCCCTGTACTTTGACGTGACGCAGATGGTGGAGCGCCATTCCTCGATGAGTTCCAGAGTGCGCGTCTGGACACGGTTGGTACGCGGCGGAGGGCGTTCGGGGAAGCGGCGGACGAGCTCGTTCAGAAATTCCTTTGTGCTGATCTGCAGGTGGAAGGGGTAGCCGCAGTTCTTGACGCAAATGTCCAGCAAGCTGAGGGCGAGCATCGAGACATTGGGGTTCCGGTGGTTGATGTACTGCACAATGGCGACGGCAGCCTCACGCGGAGCATTGCCCTTTTTTGCGTTGATCAAGTCGGCGATCTCGAGGTCCAGCGCCAGGTTGGGCTCGAAGTTTTGCGGATCGCAAGCATTGTCTAGGACTTGTCAGATACTGTTCTGTGTTGCTACGAGACGAGACGAGACTCACGGATGTAGCGCTGTAACGGAGTCTGCACGGGTTGTCCTTCGTGCGCCCAGCGGTCTCGCGCCGCGTATCGAGCTGAAGCGGCCTCCACGGTGGGCGATTGTAGCGGTGTTGACTACGTGATGAGCAGAGGGAGGTTTGGGAAAGGCAGCGTATGTGGCTTGGCGTGTCTTTCTAGTCGTGTGAACAAAGAATGCGATACAGGCAAGATAACGAAGGTCCCTAGCTATCCGGGCAGCGGTATACAATACGACCCACCACGTTGTCGTCGCTTCCTTGGCAGCTACGTCAGTGACTCGCTCTTTCCTTTTCGGAATTTTGTAAATCTACCCCTCCTTGCTCCTTCCTCTTGTACACTATCTCTCGTATCAACCGTGCTATACCATCGCTCTTGCCCTCAATATTTGGCCGATTGACTCGCATAGATTTTTCAACTGCTCCCTTCCCCCCAAGCGCCGCAGCCATGGTCCGCCACAAGAAGGATATTTCCTCCAAGGGCAAGCGTTACGCCAACACGCGTTCAGCTCGCCCTATGCCGCCAGCTCGTGGCGAAGAGCCAGAGGTCGTCGATGCCTCCTCTAAGCGTCCCCCGTATAAGGCCGCCGCCTGGGATCTTGGCCACTGCGATGCCAAACGCTGCAGCGGCAAGCGTCTAATCCGCCACGGCCTCATGCGTGAGCTACATGTCGGCCAGAAGTTTTCCGGCATAGTGATCTCGCCCAATGCAAAGACTATCGTCTCGCCCGCCGACACTGCCCTTCTCGAGCAATACGGTGCCGCCGTCGTCGAGGCCAGCTGGAACCGCATTCAAGAAGTCCCCTTCAACAAAATCGGTGGCCCTCACCAACGTCTTCTACCTTACCTCATCGCTGCGAACCCTACAAATTACGGCAGACCTTGGAGGATGAATTGTGTTGAGGCTCTCGCCGCCTGTTTCTACATTTGCGGAAAGAAGGAGTGGGCAGAGCACATTCTCAGCACCTTCAGCTACGGTCAAGCCTTCCTCGATATCAACGAAGCTGTCCTCAAGAGATATGCGGCTTGCGAAGACGAAGCTGGAATCAAAAAGGCCGAGGAAGCATGGTTAGAGAAGATTGAGACCGAGTACCGCGACGATCGTGCAGAGAGGGAGGCCAACGAGGATGATGCGTGGAGAGGAGGCAACCTCAACCGTGTGCGCATGCTCGATGAGTCTGACGAAGAGGAGAGTGGTGATGAGAAGAGGGAAAACGACGGTGACGAATCAAGCGAGGAAGAAGCGGAAGAGCGTGATCCCTACGGTCTGCCTCCATCCGACGATGATGAAGAGGAAATGGCAGAGCTTCGCCGACGGGTGCTCGCCTCCAAGCCCTTCACCAACCCTGCTCCTGCCACCACAAACGAAAAACTTCAGATAGGACGTTTGCCGCAGACAGAGCCCGCACCGCCGCCTCATGACTCCGATGACGAGTCAGGCTCAGAAGTAGGCGGGGTCGAAGACGACGACTTCGACAACATCATGAACGCAACGCCTGTTTTGGATCGCTCGGGCATTGCTGCCAAGCAAAAACAAAAGGCGCAAGATCAGATCAGCGCCCGCTTTTCAAGGACTGTCATTGATGCTCCTGCAAAGTGGACCGCATGAAGGTCTTTCGTCTAATTTATATATCCAATCCGAATACATCCGGCGGCAGCTGTTGATTCCGTAAATTCTTCATGATTGAAGCTTGTGGTCACCGTTCACTCTTCACCCTCTCCGCTATCTCATTCAAGACCGTCCAGAGTACTTTGTCAGGTTCCCTCCTCTGTACAGAACTGTTGTTGAAAAGTTTGGTAATTATTAAGACGCATTGAACAACAGCTGCATCCAAAAGCCGACTTTTCTTCAGAAGCCGACAGTGTCTGTGGGGCCCCATTGTGAGAATCTCGGCTTTATTCCCCTCTCTCGACATCATCTTCTCCACCTTGGACCTTCGACCTGCACGCTGTCTTTGTAAACATGGCCCAAGGATCAACAGCACTACGGGCATTTCAAATAGTGATTCATGTAATCTGACGTCGAAACCCTGCTTTCATGACCGAGTATATGGAGAGAGGCAGAGCCTCGCTGTTTGTGCTGTACATCTTTTGCTCTCTCAATCATGCACGCCTCACTTCTTGCGGTGCTCGGCCTGCCGGCACTGGCACTCTCTCAAAATATCGTGAATGTCACCGAGCGTGTCTGCATTGTGGAACCATGTTCTCAAGGCGGTGACTCTGCTCCAGCCATCATTGAAGCATTCGAGCGCTGCGGTCACAACGAGAGCCCTGCCCGTGGAAAGGTAGTTTTCCGTAACGAAACCTACAACATCCACAGCGTTATGAATACTACTGGTCTGAAGAACGTCGATGTCGATCTGAATGGGCTCTTGTTGTGGGACACGAACATTCCATACTGGCTCAACCACTCTCTTCCAGTCGGCTACCAGAACCAAACAAGTGCATGGCTTTTTGGTGGAGAGAATATCAATTGGGATGGCCACAAACTCGCGACTTTGAATGGCAGTGGCCAAGCCTGGTACACCTTTGTCAATGGAACAAATAACTAGTAAGTACATGGGTTGATGGTGGATGATCAAGCAGACGCTAACGGCGAATCAGTCCTGGTAGACCTCACCAAATCACCATCACCGGGACCAAGGACAGCAAATTTTTGGGAACACGATTCCTGGACTCGCAGATGTGGACTTTGACCGTCATCCACAGCGAAAACGTCCTTCTTGAAGACATATTTGTGAACAGCACAGGCAATGAGCCTGTAGGATTCGATTTCTCGTCCTTGAACACAGATGGTGCAGACACTGTGTATGCAAACAACATTACCTTCCGTCGCTGGGATGTCACAAATGGAGATGATTCTATCGCCATGAAGGCGAACAGCACCAACATCCTCATTGAAGACTGCGATTTCCGCACCGGATTGGGAGTTGCAATTGGCAGCATCGGTCAATACGATGGCAAGTTTGAGATTATCGAAAACGTGACTGCTCGCAATATTCGCTCCTACAACATGAGATATGGTGCATACGTCAAGACTTGGACAGGGAACTCAACAGGCTACCCTCCAAACGGCGGTGGCGGTGGTCTCGGATACGCAGCAAACATCACCTTCTCCGACTTCTTCCTCGACAACAACACCGGCATCTTCGCAATGACGCAGTGCACGAGCTACAACGGTGCAACGGGAGGCTGTGATTCTAGCAAGTTCAACCTTCGTGACATTCGCATGCAAAATTGGACTGGCACTGCTGTTTCGGATGTAGTGGCCTCGATGCAGTGTTCGGCCAATAGCCCTTGCACAGGCATTGAGATCACTGGTATCGATATTGTTGACACGGTCAATGGTACTGCTCCCAGCCAGTACTTGTGCGACAATCTTTCTTCAGTCGGGTACAATTGCACGGGTCCTACTTGGGAGGAGAACAGTAGGTAGGTAGATCAAGTGGGTAAGGTAGCTACCTAGTAATTCGAAAAGTGTTCGTTGACGTCGTTGGCGCTCTTGCCTTTTTCGAATTCGCAAGTCGTGGAAGGCACATGCCTTGAAAAGGTCGAGCCTTCCTGCACAAGACCAGCCGCTGATTCTGTTCACTTTCTCGCTCACTCCAAACAAAAAACACAGATCAAACGAACAGAGTTCGTCTCCACCCTTTTCTGCAACCAGCAGATGCAGCGCAGCACACTCTGCAATGACTGAAAAGGCATCGATGGAGAATCTCCCATTGGAGCTCAAGGAGCGCATCTGCAGCTTCGTGAGAGTCAGCCCGGAGAAGTGTCTCAAAGTCAGTCCTCAACAGCTTGTGCCTATCCGATTGGTTTCCAAGGACTTCGCTGCTGCCGCTGCACCTTATCTTCTTCCACGAATCTTCCTCTTCATGCACCCTGGCAGTTGTTCAGAGGTCGAAGAGATCGCTAGACTTCCCACCTTCAGCAAGCATGTCACCACCCTAATTGTGGACTACAGCCGTTTGAAAAAGCATGCATCCTTCGAAGACTGGCTTGACGACCACCCACATCTCGGCGAAATTTATCCTACTTGGTGGGATTTTGAGCCTAATGAAGTTCAGTACAGTGCAGGCGGCGAGCCTCTGATCAACACTCATCGGCTTCGCAGGGCTTGGGTCCTTGCATGCGCAGAGTTTGACAAAGCAACCAAGGAGCTCACCCAAGAGCTCAAAGATACCCAAGGAAGTTACTGGAAAGCGCATCAGAAATTGCAAGAGACACAATCCAGCGCCAGCTTTCGCAAAACTTTCCTGGAGACCATGACCTTGGCCTTCAAAATGTGTCCAAATCTTACCAACATCGTGGTTGCTCCACTTCTGCCTGGAGATCCTTCCATATTCCGAAGGTTCAAGATGTTCAAGGAAATACATCCGCACGTGGACTCATGGTTGGAAGCATCGGGCCAAGATCCTGACGACTTTGGACTACACGAGATCCTGTATGCCACCAAATTGACCCAGATCAGCTTCAACTCCCTTACCGTCGTTGATCTACCTTTCAGCTGTGCAGAGTATATCCCGGCCAAGAAGATGAAGGCATTCGAGAGCCTGAAGCATATTCGGGTTGGGTACAATCGTCTCGGGGTCGACCCACACAGGAAGATGGACTTCAATTTCGACGTTTTGATACGTGCTGCACATTCTCTGGAAACTCTCTGGTTATCGATGTCACCTTGCGCGGTTCCCAGGACCGATTGCAGCGACATCCTGTGTGCCATAAGCTCAGACAATTTCCGTGACATTCTACTTGAGGACACCATGATGACAGAAGATTCGTTCGTCGGTTTCGCACTCCGTCATGCCACGTCTTTACAGAAGCTGGATCTGGAGGGAAGTATTTGCAGTGGTACCTGGCCTTCTGCCTTTCGCCGTATATCATGCCAGATGACGGCGTTGAAGCAAGTGCACCTCCTTTCCATCGGTTATATGCAACCACACTACGAAAAGTTCTCTCCTGCATGGTGCAAAGAAGCGAAGAATCTCATCATCTCAGGCGGAGATCTATCAGAGCCCGAACTGTACGGTGCAGACGAGGACTTCGAGTATGAAGGTAGCAAGTCGCCAAACGATGACGAGTTGCCGGAGGACGGGCTATGGAGAGATTATGACCGCGAAGTGAAGGAACATTTCTGAGCAGATGGAAAGCTGCCAAGCGACGCTCCGAACTCCTCTACAGATGAGACAGGGGAACGTTGAACGGAGTTGCTGAGAGGCCGAGGTGGAAGGGACATCGACGGTGCTGTCTAAAGAGAACGCTCGACGAGTGCAAACGGGTATCATAGCAGCTTCTGAGTATTGCTATAACACAGAACGCGACACGAGGTGTAAGACTGAGCTTTACATGCATTCCGTAAAATATCACTCGCCATTGCTGCTCTTCGACAGTGTTTAAGCATGACTGCCGAGGACTATCGAGATCATTTCGTACCAATTCAGAAAAATAAGGAATAAGAGCTGCTTTGCATCTTGCCTGTCAACATTTTGCACTATTGTAGGCTCTTAAGCGCACTATTGTAAGCTCTCAAGATCTTGTATTAAAACATGCAAAAGTGTAGAGATGAGAGGCCCGATATTTTGCCGTTGGTGCCACCCGGGCCAACAGTTTGAGCAAATAGACAAGCAATCAGCAGAATGGTGATCATCGCGACATCCTCGCCAAATGTTCTCGTAGCGACTAAAAAGAACGATAAGGGTTAAAGAAGATGTTATGAGCCGTGCGCACTCCGTTAGCGAGAGTAGGGATGCTGAGAGTACAGGAGCTCGCATCTTCTAAATCTTGGCCACGCAAGCCGACTGGTCACCCGCCTTCGAGAACACAAATTGAATGGCGGCACGATATGCGGCTTACAGCTTTTATTACACATAATCCTTTGACTAGGCTAGAATGTCTGCCTTAATAGAGTCGCCAAGGCCAGCATTACATTTTACGCCATGTGAATGACAGGACGCCAGTCCCAAAGATACCGCGCGTGTGTACAGGGTTTGACTGAACAAGATGGGAAACAAGCGGAACCGTGCTTGCGAAGAATGCCATCGTCTCAAGATCAAGTGTGATGTTGTAAGTGGGGACTCATGCGAGCGCTGCTCTCGGCTAGGGTTGGATTGTGTGCCCTCTGCACCACGTCTCCAACGCAACCGTATCAATGAGCTTGAGACCTTGGTTCAGCAACTTGGCGATGCTCTCCGAGAGAAGAGTAGCAGCACGACTCCGAGTCGGTCGCCCGGTAGCTTACTGGAGAACTACGACAGTGCCGTTTTGTCTTTCCTGGACGCTCGGATTCCGCTCGACAAACAGCAAAACTTGCTACACCTCTATGCGAACCAGTCGGGAATCGCATGGCCAGTGGTTCGTCTGCCCCTGGAGCTGGAAGTTTTGCGTGCCAAATCTCCGGTCCTACTGCTCTGTGTGATGTCGAATGTTTCAACACATGAATCTCAGGGCACCGAATTAGACGTGCATGATCAGATTGTCAACGAGACCGTGCACATCCTGGGCGATGAAGTGATAGGCAGGGGTCAGAGGTCTCTTGAACTGGTACAGGCTCTGCTTGTTGCAGCTTTCTGGAGCAAGTCGACCCGAAAGGGACAGCAAGGAAGTGCCTATCAGGTAAGCAGCTTAGATGATAGCGTTTGAGCCTCTCCAGTGTTCACAAGTAACCCATTTCAGATTATCCAGCTAGCTGTTGACATGGCTATCGATCTCGGGATTGGCGGTCCTTCATTGATACCGTCTCCTGCGGCCTATTTTAACCGGCATGACAATCCAACATCACTTGAAGGACGACGGACATGGCTTGCTTGTTTCGTAGCACTATCTGCGTCATCACTTCATATGCGTCGACCTAACACCATCCCTTGGAACGAATATCACCAGGAGTGTGTTCAATACCTCGAAAGCTTTGGAGAACCTTCCGATGTTCTGTTGTGCCAAATCGTCCGCATCAACCAGCTGATAGGAGAGATCTCCACCCAGCTATCCCTCTGCGAAGTCACTGCATTCGCGGCCGGCGGAAATGACTGGAGTACACATGATGTGATAGAAACACTAAAGAACAAAGTCGACACTTGGGCTGCTCAAGTTCCGCCTAGCCTTGCCTCATCACAGACTCTTCAGGTCTGGCGCCACATAGCCATGATCAACATGTACGAAATCGTGCTACACACGGCCACAAACAAAGCTTCTTTCGCCGCACCATTCATCCCAGGCCGCATCCCCGTCAAGGATTTCCCCACTCCGACGAATATCATCCCGCCGACTGAAGCAGCCCTCACAGCACTGATCCACCACTGCCACTCTGTCATCAACACAGCTGCGCAAATGGACCCGGCACTTGCGCTCAGTTTGCCATCATTCTGCTTTGCGCCTGCCGTGCTGTACGCGCTTTTCGTGCTTGTGACTGCCATGGTCGCGTGCACCGATCCCGCAAACACGTACGGCCGGGCCGTCTCCAAAGACGCGTTTTGTATCGCCGAGTGCGGTGCAAAGCTGAGAGCGTTGACGGATTGTATCAAATGGCTGGATCCGAGTATGAGTTGTTATACGACGAGGATGTTTGATGCTACTAGTTGGCTCGGTGAGTGGTATACAGATTACATTGCTATTCTTGGGCGGTATGAGGTGAGTGTTGGCAGCTAGGGTGAAAGGGGGAGCAGACAGGGACATGCATAAGCTGTAATAATGAATGGAACATGTCCTGGTACAATGCGGGAATATTATGAACATTGGTCGTTGAGACTTCCCCGAATCCCCTTTCTTATAAAATGGGCTTGTTCTCCTGTGTGATCTATAGGTTCTAGTCTATACAGATAGAATATCTACTTTAAATTCACGTCTCTTCAAGAATCATCAATGATGAAAGAAGAGATTTACATGTCCTCGTTTGGGAAACCGCGTTTGCTATCCATGTCGGTGCCGAAAGTTCCTCTATATAAAAAAAAATAGTAAAAGATAACTAACAGCCCAAGATACCGTATGTTCAGATAGATGAGCTATTCACTTTTGCCGTTTCAAGTGAACTTTTCCTTTTAATGTATCAGCATGAGAAATAGCAACGAAGCTCGGTTTTTTTTTTCGATGTAGTTTTCTTCCTTCGGAGGTGGGATTCGGAAGGGATTCCCCCCCGAGGTAGAACTTCGGAGCGCCAAAGCCTCGGGGCTCTTTGCCCTCGGAGATGCCGTTCGGCTCATGCTTAGGTGAGTACCACCCGAACACTAATGCTCCATGACCGAGGTTCTCTATCATTGTGTATGGAGTACTGCAAAATCAATTTTTTCACATTTATTAGATTTAGAAATAAAAATATCATAAAAAGAAAACTAAACGTTCCATAAGTTTAAAGTAGTGATGAAATTTTTTGACCAACATTGGTAGCTAGATAGATATTCTGACTGGAGCGTTCCAGAGGTATAGAGATGTGAGATATAGGAAAGAGAGAAAGATTGGAATTGAACCCCGTTGGCCACATGTCTCCGACATGGCATGATACCCGCTCAATCCCTGCTTCGAGAAAAAAAAAATCATCCCGGAAAGCACAAAAACAAAAAATGATAATCAAAAGCCCAAAAAATCAAAAGAAGCAAATTTAAAACAGCCGTTAAAAGAAGAGAGCCCTCTCAAGCATCAGCTTTGATGTAAGGGATGCCGGTGAGCTTGTAGCCACGCTCGCTGAGCTGCGGGCGCTGGCGAGGCTTCCAGGTGTTGTGCGGGCAAGGCTTGCCGTCTCTCATGGGCTCCAGGTATGCCTTGATGAAGGGCTGCAGAGCCATGGGCCAGTGGCTGTGACCGTCACCAGCCTCGAAGAGCTCCTTCTTGCGCTTGAGGTCTTCTTGGGTGGCGGTCGATACGGGCAACATGCACACGTAAACGGCAAGTCTGTCAACATCTCTGGTGGGCGAGGCGTTGTAGTGAGGGGTGCGGGAGTCCCAGAGAACGAGATCGCCGGGCTCGGCGCAAACCTTGACCCACTCGTGGCCGCGGTCGGCCAGCCACTTGAGGCCGGTGTCCTTGAACAGGTACATTTCGTTGGTCCATCGGAAGCCGCGCTCCTCGTTCCTGAAGACCTTGTGGTACTCCTCGCTGACCAGGTGGCCTCCCTTCAGGGCCATGAGACCGCCATCCTCGGGTCCATTGGGCATGAGGTTGACGAAGCCTTGCACGCAGCGCAGACCACCGAGCTCAGGGTCTTGATCCTGGTGGGGCCAGGCAGTGTTGGGGGCTACGTTTTGCTTGTTGGCAAGCGAGATGTTGATGGCATCAAACGAGGTAATCAGATCCTCGGTTCCGAACAGCTTGGCAAAGACATCAATAACAGCGGGCTCGGAGCGGATTCCCCATGTGAAAGACTCGTGAGTGGCACCGTAAGCCTGGATAAGACCCTTTGTGTGAATGATGGGAAGGCACTCGTCCTTGATGGTCTCCTTGACACCTCGCTTGTAGCCGAGGCCGAAGCCCTCAAGCCAGTCGTGCATATCACTGGCGTATCCGGCGGCCTTCTCCTCTGAAAGAACACCCTTGACTACGCAGAATCCGTCGCGAGCAAGGTCGTCGCGGAAATCGCCATAGTGGGTGTTCACATCAAGGACGTCGAGGACAGGAGTAGGATGAGAAACGAAGGGGGGAATAGCGTGAATGGTAGTGACTTCATCAAGATCGGGTGCCTCGGTGTAGTCACGAGGAGCCTTGATGGGAGCAGGCACAGTAGTTGTGGTGGTGGCGGTCGCCATTTTGACTTTTTGTTAGGCTGATGGCAAGAGTCGAAGAGATGATTGAGGGATTGATGGTGGGTTGGAAAAGCAGGTCGAGGATCGAGTGCTAAATATGCTTGACGAGTTCGGGCGGCTGATCTGCCAATGCATTCGGTCGGTAGTCGTCCGTTACGTGAGCTTTCGGCGCCTCTTCCTTCCCCAGGTCAGGTGGCGGCTTGTAGTAGCTGCCCCTTTCTCGCCCGAGATTGCTCGTGCGAGTATGTTCTCCACTCTCCACGTCTCGAGTTCGCGGCTTCCGGGGTAGACACTATTCGTGGGGAGCTCAAGGCTGTGGGGAGACTGACCCGTTCTCTCCCGCTCCACCCCCCACATTGCTCTCGCTAACGTCGCACTGAACGGTGTGGTATGGCTGGAGTCTGGCCGTCTGCACTCACAAAGTGCGGAGTTTACCCTAACATGGACAAGGGCGTTTTAACCTCCAAACTCGGGGAAGGCGGCAATGCTTGTTGACGAGTCGTCGACTCCACACTCATCCCCAACTGTGCTCTTCCGGGTTGCGCCCGTTGTGCCCACAAGTTGTGCTGTGCTGTCTGTGTCCACATCTTGTAGCGGCTCTCGGATAGGATCTTAAGACACGCATAACCCCATCTCTTATTTAGCACGAGCAGACTGGCCCACTCTCGCCCTCTGCATTCATTCTCCCCTCGATCATTTCTTACCTCTAATCGCCATGGACAAACAGGGCGTTGAACACTCGGAGATTGTCACATACCCCGACTCACATGTAATTGGATCATACGCTGTCGACAGCAGCGATGACCAACTCACCGTCCTTGGGACGATGGGCCAAGACCCCGACCACAAGGCTCCTGTCGCGTGGAGGGCTTGGGCTATTGTAGCTCTCTGCGCCTTGGCTTGCTTCCAGGTACGTACCGAGGGATTGGATGTTGCCAGCATCGACTGAACGGCCTGTGTAGGGCACATATTTTGGCATCGCGCCAGCAGCAAACCAATACGCTATATCTGGAGCGCTGAATGGTACTGCGAGTGAGAGAACCTGGATCGTGCAAGCGGGCGCCGTTCCTTCGATCGCCTTCGGACCAATCTTTGCCATTATCAGTGATATCTATGGCAGACGTTCTATGTGAGTTGGACTTGACGGGGTTTGCTCCGTGCTGTTGGCTAATCGAGTAACAGGGTTCTTTTCGCTTGGACGCTCTTTTTAGTCGGCTCAATCGTGTCCATGACAGCAACCAGTATGAATGCTGTCATTGCCGGCCAAGTGCTATCAGGCGTCGCATCGGGCATTTCGGGCATCATGTTTGCCATCGCATCCGAAGTCATTCCTGGAGCCTATCGTGCCTACGGCCAGACCACGGTCAGTTGGTTCTCTGGTTTGTCATCTTTGGTGGCTCTGCTCCCCATTGGAGCAGCTACCACGGCAGACCCTGTCAACGGTTGGAGATGGGTTTTCCGCATCAAGCTTATCATCGAAGCGCTCATTGTCATTGGCTTTGCCGCCCTGTACTTCGTAAGTCGTTGCATTTTGTGCCTATTGAAACATTTGGTTAACAATTCCACAGCCTCCCCCTCGTACCGTAGCATCGAAGCAATCTGTTCTTCAGAAGCTCAATTCTCTAGATTGGATCGGTTATGTCTTGCTGCTCGGAGCCCTCATTCCCTTCCTGATGGGCTTTGCGTGGAGTGGAGATCCGCTTTACGGCTGGAAGAACAAGACCCACACTGTCGTGCCTGTCGTTGTTGGCGGCGTTCTCTTCATCATCTGCATGCTCTACGGTATGTACTTGTCCGTCGCAACAATTCGACTTCCCGCTGACTTGACTTTCTAGAATGGAAGGGCACCAGCCGCGGCTTCCTGGACCACCGTCTCTTCCAGAACGGTCGCAACTTCCCTCTTTGCATGGTGCTCATCTCCGTCGAGGGCTCGCTATTTTACATCATGAACAACATATACCCCTCCCAGGTCAATGGTCTCTGGCAAACGCCTGGAACGATCAAGGCAAACGCATACTTATTGCCCTTCTTCATGGTTATCACTGTCATTTCGCCATTCCTCTCCATCTACGTTACCAAGGCGAGAGATGTCAAGTGGCCCATCTTCGGTGGTTTCCTTTGCTTCAGCGCTTCAGTGATCGGACTTGCCATGGCTGGTGAGAGCGGCAAGCTTGGTCTGATCTTCAACGGTGTTGGTGGTTTCGGTTTCGCCCCTGTCCTGATCTTGATCATGGTCTGGGTTCAGAACTCAACGCCTCCTCTCTTCATCGGCACTGCCTCCGCCCTCACCATCTCCGCTCGCACTCTCGGAGGTACCGTCGGTCTCGGCATCGCAAACGCCATCTACGGCTCCCTCACAAACTCTCAAATCCCCAACGCCATCGCCGCAGCCGTCATCCCTCTCGGCTTCAATCCTGAGCATCTCGGCCAACTCATCGCCTTCTACTTCTCCGGCCAAGGCCTCGACAAGATTCCCGGCGTCAACGGACGCATTCTTGGAGCTGGCCAAGCGGCTCTCCATGCCACTGAGGCTCACGCTTACAAGATCGTCTGGTTTGCATTCTTACCTGGCTGCGTTTTTGCTGCAAGCGTTTGCCTGTTCATGAGGAATACTCGTGAGAGAATGAACTGGGTTGTTGATGCGCCACTGGAGGCTAAGGTTGATGATAAGCTTGCAGCCAAAGAGGCTGCGCTGGACATCAACCCTCCTACTACTTCAGCTCACTTGGATACCGATCGCATTGAGAGGAGATGAATGACTGTCAGCATCATTCTTCAAAGAATCTTTCGATTGTGTATATGTACCAGGCATACTTTGTATAGGGCGACTTGATCTACGCCGATGCGCTGTATTTACGAATCTACGTTTTCATTCTCTTCATTTCCAACATTCAAGACTTGATTGCCTGGATACTGTGAATTTGTGTGTTCGATGTGATAAAATCTTGCTTGGCCGTGGACATCGTCACAAGAAATTTCGTCTGTTCCGATGAAAAAACAGGAAACCTACGTAGAGGGATGCTTTGAAGTTCAAGTGGTTTGGCCAACATCAGGACTGCTTTTTTCGTGCACATGAACTCAATCTTGTCCGCACGTATGGGGATAAAGACCATGGTACGGAGTACAAAGAATGTCACCAGGGCAATATTCGCAATTTGCTTCGAGTCAGGCCCCCCACACACACAAAACAGCTTGCCAACCCCAGATCGCATCACACGATGTGCGGGATAACATGGGGGAGTGCGAACTCTACGTATCTCTCTCTTTGTTTCTTCCTCGATGAGATATCCCCATCATTTTCGATACGTCAATACTCGATAGTGAGTGTGGAGCGCAACGTATGGCATTTTGGTAGACGTTGTCGAGGTTTTGGGGGGAAGAGAAGGTGAATCTCGCCCGTGCTTCGGCCGACAGCGGCGAAGATGTCGGGAAAGTGGAGGAAGTGGTGAGCATTCGCTCTGTTTCCATTGCTCGATTTGCAGTTTCACGTGTTTTTTGTTTCTTGCATGCCTCAGGCTGGTTGTCGACCAGTTTTTCTCCATGTTTCGGATGATCGATAAGAAGGATGAGCGCTGACTCCTAAGGCCTTTGGTTTTCCTGTAAGGCATGCTCAGTCATGTGTCAGGGAACATGGAATGCCAACACGTTCGAAATGGCTCGTGAGTCGGAAGGCCACGGCGAGACATGATGATGTTACTGTGTTGCGTGTCTGATGGAGTCCCTAGTAACAAGGCGTCTGGAATCGCGAAAAATGCACCGCTCTGTCTTATGAGCGACCAGATACATTGCATAGAGGAGTGACTACCCTGGCCCTACTCGTTGAGCTCGAAAGTGGCTACAACTTTAAGGCGTAATAAAAGTCTGCCATGTCAAATGATGCCACAGTTGCCTTAGCCCGGACCAGTAATCTCATATCGACGAGACGCTTCAGCGCAAACATACTGGATACTCTGCGTGCAATTGCGCGATGAGTAATGTACGTTATGCATGTTGCTCGATCCAACATTGGAACATGTGCGGTTCCTCCGACAGACGATATTTGGCGGTACCATGACGGCTGCGTTCGATGGCATGCACGTGCAGTAGCAAAAGAACAATCTTGGCCTGTTGCAAGAGTTCCTTTTGGTCGTGTTACGTGGTAACATGCTTTCCAAAGTCAGAGACGGAGGAGGTTTCAGGACGATGTCCAGGTAACACGAACAGAACACTGCGGAGAAACAAGCCTGCCCAAGAGTAAGTGTAAGTATGACATGCCCAGCTTTCGTTCTGTTGCAAAGAACACTGCCAGCCCTATCTTGTATTGAAGAGACAAAGATGACGGTGGACCTAAACTCGTGCGCAGTCAGGCGTGCTGTATGTTGAAGCAGCAGCAAGTGATGAACTACGCGGCGCCTAAAGCAACAAAAAGTCAATTACCAATGGTGGTACGATTCGATGCAATCTCCATTGGCTAGTTGGAAGTAATCCACGCTGATACACAATTACTGGAGTCCATGAAGACGTACGTCCGTTGCACAGAGATGTCTTCACTGATGGGAGAGACTGCTTCCAGCGTCGAAAGAAATCAGCCTGTGCGGAGAGACCGAGGAGTTCAAAGATCATTGCCAGCATCTGAGGATCTTACCTAAAACAATACTTGTAGCAACATGATCCACAGTGAACGAATCCTACTGGTTCCACCCTCAACGAAAGGTGATTGATCTTTCAAGCAAAATACACCGACGCGATAGACATGGTTGCTACATCATGATCGTAGGTATGAATTGTATCGGCGGTGTCGCGACCGTTGCAAGTTTGAGGCTTTGAGATGATGTCGTGTGCCTCGTTCATATTCTGTATTTAGCAATGTCATCGAGGGTTTCTCAATCCTACATGCACTCAACAGAAATCCGGAGAACTATTTGCATGTGGCTGGTAATAATAATTACAAACGCAGTGGCAAGAGGCTTTTCTGGCTGTTGAGTGAAGCCTGATCTCGGCAAGCCGGCTGATTGAGACCACTACCGGGTTCTACGTTTCAACGTGCCTTCCTCGTTCGCAGACATCATCGTGCAGTATAGAGCCAACAACGTCTCTTAAACAACATACAATCAATCTACATGGCAGCGGATGGTGATCTCGATACAGCGTGCGATTCCTATGGACAAGGGACCAACTAGAGACGGTAACCATGCAATCGTAATTCCGCGGCGATTAACACGAGTGCCAAGGGTCAGAGCGGACCCAGCAAATTTGAATGCATCGCTAAACGACCACTTTAGGCTTTTCTAAAATCAGCGACACGCGGGACCCTGCACCCGATGATCGTCAGGAACATGGGGTCTGCAGGACCTGGCAGTATTTCGGATTCTCTCTACATGGAAGCAATTCCTACACACTCGCTGAGTATCATTGAACGGAGAGTTGAAATTGAGTGCGGTGTCTAACCGACGACCTGTCAATCTAAAGCTTAGGCGCCGAAGTCTCATATTGAGACGAGGAGGCTACGAGCTAAGCACATCCTTGGTGGGGATCATGTGTAGGTAATCTCTTTGCTTCCGCCTTCCGACCAGGGCCGCCGTACTTGGCTCCAAGAGCAAAGTCAAAACTCTGCGTCAGAGCATGCGGATACGGGTTGCCGTCGTGTTGTTTTGATTATTCTGCGCGGATCAGTCTAAGCTAGTGCAGGTACCGTCCCAGAGTAGGTCAGAGGCTCGCCCATAAACCAGCCATATCCCGGCTGCCTCTCAGTCTGCTTTTTCTGTTACACTTCGTCTCTTTCTTGTTTGTTGAGTATCCTTTTCCCGCCATACTAACGGGAGTCCATTCTTTAATTCTTTAATTGCCGTTATTTCGGCCCACACTCGTTATGAAATCCTTCATCCCCGCCCTTATCGGGCTTGCAACAGTCGCCGTTGCACAAAACGTCACCACTAACTGTGTGTCGTCTTACGCCAACTGCTACAACTTCGACACGTCGAACGCAAATGTCTGCAGCTCTCAGGCTGCCACGTGCAAGGATCGATGCTCCACTGCGCAGTCCAACTGCCTGAGCAGCGGCGCCTCCAAGGATGTCTGCGCTTCTCGCTACAACGATTGCATCGGAGCCACGTCGTCCAGCCAGGTCCCCAAGTCTTGCCTTTCCCAGGCTGTGCCCTGCTATTCTTCGGCTTCCCACGATGTGACCAACGCCTGCGACTCCAAGCTCGGCAACTGCAAGGATGCCTGCAGTGCCATCAAGGATCTGTGTAACTCTACCGGCAACAACAACGGCGAGCTTTGCAACTCCAAGTACGCGGAGTGTCTCGGTGCCAACAACGCTACTGTTCCTACTACCTCGTGCATGGAGCAGGGTGAGCAAGCTTACGCCAAGGGAACTGCTTACAACGATCTCGCCGCCATTGTCGCTACTTGCAAGAACACTTGCGGTGTCCTGAACGATGCCTGCATGACCAGCCAGGACACTTCGGGTTGCGCCAGCGCTTACGACTCGTGCCTTGGATCTGGCAAGGTCACCAAGAGCTCCGTCCACTGTGTTGCCGAAGTTGAGAAGCTCATCGAGGCCGGCAAGCCCTCCAACGACGTGCAAGCCGACAACGCCCAGTGCAAGGACTTCTGTGCTAGACAGTTCGACACTTGCAACTCTGCTCACAACAGCGCCAACAACGCCACTTGCCTCGCCTACTACACCAGCTGTGTTGGTGCCAACGATCTGCCCACTCTCTCTTCCAACTGCTTGTCTGCCAGCGAGGCTTCTTACCAGAACGGTACCGCCGACAACACTGTTGATTCTCAGCTCGCTGACTGCAAGGCCAACTGTGGTATGCTCGAGTCTACTTGCCTTTCGTCCGGTGATGCCAGCGTCAAGGACCAGTGCTTGAGCTTCTACCAGTCTTGCACTGGTGGCTTGAACACCACTACTTCTGACCTGAACTGCGTGGCCTCTGCCGAGAAGTGCTACCTCAACGGTACTGACGACAACACCTGCGACGCCGAGAACGCCCAATGCAAGAACCAGTGCACTCGCGCTTTCAGCACTTGCACCAGCTCTGGAGACCCCAGCGTTACCGACAAGTGCGAGGAGTTCTATCTTTCCTGCCTTGGAAGCTCCAAGCTCGAGAAGCCCACCATCGACTGTGTTGCCCAGAACGACGCCTGCTACCTGTCTGGCCAGTTCACCGATGCCCAGTGTGATGCCAAGAACGCTGTGTGCAAGACGGTCTGCTCCCGCGCCCAGGACACGTGCATGAGCGGAAACAGCAGCAGCGTTGTCGCTGGCTGTGATGCCCACTACAACCAGTGCCTTGGCTCCGCCGAGGTCACCCCCGTCTCCCCCGTCAACTGTGTCAGCATCGCCACTGACTGCTTCCTCCACGGTACTGCCTCCAACAACTGCAGCGCCATCACTGCCACCTGCAAGTCTAGCTGCTCCCGCTCCCAGGATGCCTGCTTGAGCTCTGGTGACCCGTCGGTCAAGCCCGCTTGCGACAAGCACTACGACACTTGTCTCGGTGCCACTCCTTCGGCCGAGGACGCTGCTACCAACATCAACTGCATCGAGAGATACACCTCTTGCTTCTCTTCCGGCTTCGCTGAGAACGAGTGCCAGGCCCAGAACGCCCAGTGCAAGAACACTTGCTCTCAGCTTTTGGACTCTTGCAACAGCTCAGGTGACAACTCGACTGCTTCTCAATGCCAGGGTGTCTACAACGCCTGTCTCGGCAGCATCGCCACCAGCCTCGTCAACTACCAGCCTCTTGACTGTGCCGGCCGCAACAAGGTCCACCCCTCCAACCAGACTGCTGCTGAGCATGACAGACTTAACGCAGCTTGTACCAACGCCTGCGCTGTCACCCTCGACACTTGCTTGACCTCTGGCACTTCCGACAAGGACGCTTGCAACCACCTGTACATGATGTGCCTGGACAAGAACGCTTACACCGTCACCAGCATTCCTGCCAGCATGAGCCCTACCGCTACCATGACTACCGCCGCTGCTTCCAGCGTCATGACTGGTGCCGCTTCTGCCCAGACTTCGGTTGCTACTTCCGTCGAGAGCACCGTCTACGTCACCGATGTCGTCCAGACTACAGTCACCACATGCCCCGTCGGCCATGTTATCACAACCTCTGGCATGACCACTACTCTGACCGCTCCCACCGTCATCACTACTCAGGTCACTGTCCACACCACCATCCCCGTCACCGTCACCCACCAGTCCACCGTCACTGTCGTGCCCTCTCCCTCCACCTCGGTCGAGACCACTGTTTACGTGACCGACGTCGTCCAGACCACAGTGACAACTTGCCCTGTAGGCCAGACTTACACTCAGTCTGGAACTACCGGTGTTGCGACAACTGATATGCCCATCACTTCCTACATCACCGTCCAGAGCACCGTCACCGACCATCTGACTAGAACTGTTGTTGTTTCCAGCTCGGCTTCGTCCCCCGTCAGCCCTGAGTCCACTTCCTCTGGATACGTCGCAGTCCCCACTACTGTAACCCTCTACAGCACTGCCTCTTTGACCGTTACCCAGTGCGGAGCCGGCGTCCCCTGCACTGCCACCGTCACTAGCTTCCCCACTGCTATCACAGTCAGCACCTCGTGGTCAAACACCCAGACTTCTCCCGCCTCGGCTTCGACCTCGGGCCCCATCACCATCAAGTCAACCAAGTACTTGTACAGCACTGCCAGAATCACCGTTACCAGATCCAAGTCCATCGTTGTTGTTACCTCGGTTGTTCCTACCGGCTACACCGAGACCAATGTTGTTTCGTCGGCCACCTCGATGGCCGTCATCTCTTCGGTCCCCGTCAGCTCTGCTCCTTTCGGCATGCACAACAGCACTATGCCTTACGGCACTGTCGGCACCAGCTCTGGCCAGCCCACCACCACCAAGCCCCTTCCCAGCTTCACTGGTGCTGCCAACAAGGTTGGTGCCGCCGGCCTCGCTGGTGCCGCTGCTTTCGCCGCTTTTCTTTTGTAAATTGTTTTGATGATATCTTGGTGATGATTTGAGGCTGCTGCTTATATTTATATATCTGCCGTACTCCTTTTCCCCATCATGATTGATCTCATCTTTCCCCTGTCTTGAAGCCTTTTTCTTTATCTTTGAGTTTTCTTTTCCTTTTTTCTTTTCAGTGTATATACCGATTTTTTATCATTCTGTTTTCGCAATGTAACTCAAATAAATATATGAGCTTCTTCGCACTCAAGAATTGCCTGTTTTCTAATTCTGTGATGTGCTTGCCTGATCCTTTGCAAAGTGTTATGATCGGATCTATCTAGCAAAGGCCTTCGCCGTCATGGATCTGACCAAATCTCTTTGTTATGTCGAACATGTATTTCTATGTATTTGTCGATGTCACCGTTGGCGTTGTCGTCCGATTCGTCCGATTCGTCCCGTTCGGAAGTGCGCTTTGCGTCAGGACGTAGCAGGCAGTTTTACCAGTCGAGGGTAAGGGTAGTCGGCATGTCTCCGAAAAAAAAAAGATTTTTTTTCCGGGCCGGCTCTGTCGAAGGTAAGACAAAAAACTTCAAACAGACCTATCTTTCTTTCTTTTCTGTTTACAAGTCGTTTTACTTTTTCTCGTTTTCACCATATGTGAGATGTCGGAAGCCGCTAATGCATGCGCAAATTCCCGATTCGTTTTCGAACTCACGAACGCTCCCCTCGACACAAAAACATTTCGAATACCACCCAGTTGCATTGCAAAGATGAGCGTGAAAAGCAGAGTATTGTACTACTCAGTAGTCTTGTATCTTTGCACAAAGGTAGCCTTTTAACAGTTGGCCTAATGGTCTAGTGGTATGATTCTTCCTTTGGGTAATTTCCAACTTGGAAGAGGTCCCCGATTCGATCTCGGGTTAGGCCCAATTACTTTTGCATTTCTTTTTTTTTCTCACGTCTCAAATGTTGTGTTGCGTTTTGCTAAAATAACAGGGAGAGGGATGTACTTGATTTACTACGGTACGACGCTGGCTCGGAAGCCGAAAGCCGACAGCTCTTTGTCTTGTTTACTTCGAAGGTCGTGAGGAAGAGAGTGGGTTGGTGATCCATGTGAGTTGACTAACGGAGTCTTCGTTCTCAAGGACTACTATCAGTTGCGTAAGATCAAAAGCAGGAACGTATCACGACAGTCCGACGGATCATCACATGCAAGGGGATATAGAGATGGCTTGCATATCAATGCAAGTATACGTGCATCATATCTCAAAGGCCAGCTCTCTCTGGTGCTGGGTCGTAACCGACCCTGTCACTGTAACATGCAATTATCAAACCCCGCTGTGTCTCGACGATCCCTTGCAGGCGGCACGTAAGGTGAGGCATGTATGCACACCGCATACTAGCATATTTGGTCTGAAGCTTATTGAAGCCACCACTTTAATTCCGTCATCACATACTAGAAAACCTATCGAGGGCTATCAACTGCCCGTCCCCACAGCCATGTGAGTCGTAGGAAGATGTTGTCGCATCAAAGACTCGTTCGCTGACGGCGATTGTAATGCAGGAGGGGGCCTCAACCTTTGCTATAACTCCCTCATGAGATCCTCATGGATTTTTGGTCTTCTCACTACCTTGGACGATCTGATATGTGCCATCCGGCTCTCTTGCAAAACGCTTGACGTGACTGCCACTCAACACTTTGCGAAGCGTTACTTCCAGGATCCTTTCGGATTACACCGACCTGTTGGCTACATGAGAACGGACACGAATATTTCATCACTGCGGCACTGTCGGCGATAAACCTTGGTGGCTTAGAGAGACTGCACTTGAAGGGTCTCGTAGTCATGCAAGATTTGCTCTCAGATATCCTAAAGATCCATACAGATAACTGAGTACATTTGTGGCTCGAAGACATCATCCTTCACAACTCTTGGGATGTGCTACTCTCACGGATATGGACAGACTTGAAACTTACCAGCCTGGTGCTTTCCGAACACAGTTTCGTACGTTCTGTACCTCGCAATAACTGCATGTTCAGAACCAAGACGAAGAACGTGCCGAAGAAGTGGTTATGCGGGAGAAGGACATTTCGTGGCCCGGAGAACGTTCAAACAGGTATCGCAAACCTCATCACGGAAAATGAGTAGGTGCCAGATGCCTTCCGGGATGATATTGATTTGTGCTCGAGGCAAGATCGCCAACAAGCGGTGGTAGAAAGTCGCCCTCGCGGCAATTGGAGGTAAATGCGGGAGCGAACTGCAGATTGATTGTCAATAACCTACTATGTACTGTGTCACTTCGAGCATGGGGCTTGATGCGGATATGAACCTATCCCATTCCCACTACCAAGGCGCAAGTTGATCTTGTGTCCCGCTTTCACCCGCGCCAACCTTCAAGGCTTGCCAGCATCAAGGAAGGACCACTAAAGCTTGCCCATGAAGTACAAACACTTTGGAGAACTTCATGATCTCGCGATCTTTTCTCGGACACGGACGGATCGCATATCGTTGACCGTTTTGAGAAGAAGGGAGTGAGGTGAAAACGAAGTTGAGCTTTGTGGTTGCGACAAACCATGTGATGTTGTCGTGGCTCGGTGTTCTCGCCGGGGAACACGTTCCACATCGGTAGGAGAAGCCGTTTTTTCAAGAACGGCTGCTCGGCCTCGGAAGAGATTTAGGCTATGTGTCTGCAGCACCCACTTGGCTTCTATCATGAGGCGGAGATCTCATGATTGTCCCCAGATGTCACCCTAATCTAGCTGAGGCGGCCGTAGAAGCTGCGAGGCTTACGATTGGTACACGTATCGTCAACATCCTAGCATGGTGCCGCCCAAGAATGCAGGATCAAGGAAGAACGCATGTCACGACACTTTTCGGGGCTCCCGGGCTCTTTCCGAAGCCCCAGGTGCCCCATAAAGAACCCCGCGAAACTCCCCAGATCTGCAAGCACATTCTGAACTAGTGGCTTACAAGGGCCTGGGCACGAAAGCCATGGCCATGTCCATTCTGCATATATAGGACGAGGGTGTGTCCTGCTGCCACATCCCTGTTCAGTGCCAATCACCTTCTTTGGCTTTTTATACCCATAGTCATGGCGACAGCAATGGATCACGATTTGGCGGATGAAAAGGCATTGGCCACGCATGCCGAATATGCTGATGGGCGTAATGAGGCCAACACATTATCTCCCGAGGAGCTTATCATCGAAAAGAAGCTACGAAAGAAGATTGATCTTCTCATCATGCCACTAATCGTATTGGTATATCTGATGAACTACATCGACCGGTAAGCAAACTGTTCATGGCTTGTGATAGGGATTAGATACTCACGCTGCTTCAGAAACAATTACGCCGCTGCTCGACTGCAAGGACTCGAGAGGGACCTCGGCCTCAAGGGAGATCAATACCAAATTGGTGAGTAAGGTAATTGATACATGCGAAGTAACATGACTAACAAGACTTCTAGGTCTGTCACTCTTCTTTGTCAGTTACATCGTGATGCAGTTGCCCAGCAACCTCATGCTCAACTACTGCGCTAAGCCTTCGTGGTACCTGGGCTTCTTCATCATGGCTTGGGGACTGGTGTCTGCCGTGACCAGCCAAGTCACCAACTTTGGCGGAATCATCGCTTGTAGAATCATCCTCGGATTCACAGAAGCACCATTTTTCCCCGGAATTCTGTTCTACTTGAGCAAGTGGTATACCAAGAAAGAGCTAAATCTGAGAATGTCGCTGTTCTATGCCGGCTCTTTGCTAAGTGGAGCATTCGGCTCTCTGATCGCCGCTGGCATTCTCAAAGGTCTGAGCGGCAAACACGGGCTCGATGCGTGGCAATGGTAAGCACCGCGAGAAACGACTTCTCTGAAGGAACTCCAGCTGATAAGAAGTATAGGCTGTACATTGTCGAAGGCGTCATCACAGTCGGCATTGGCGCTATCGTAGCTCTGGTGCTGCCCGACTTCCCCGAGTCCTGGAAGGCATTGTCTCCTGAGATGCGACATGTTGCAAACAAGAGACTTGCCCTCGATGCTGCCGAGGCCGACCAGGACGAAGAAGGCGGCATGTCGCAGATAAAAGGCCTGAAGATGGCCCTCGCCGATCCAAAGACATATATCCTCTCCATGATGTACTTCTGCATCACCGGAGCAGCAGGCTTCCAGAACTTCTTCCCAACGCTCACTGCGACTCTGGGTTACTCCAAGTTCATCTCTCTTCTTCTGGTCGCACCGCCCTACATCTTCATGGTCTTTTGGTCGCTCTTGCACTCCTGGGCTTCGGATAAGATGGCGAATCGTTTCTGGTTCTTCATTTACCCTATCCCCATCGCCATTGCGGGAATGATCATCTTTATGACGACAGAAGGTTTCGGACCTCGCTACTTTTCATTCTTCTTGATGATGTTTGTCTTTACAATCAACGGAACTCAGTTCGCCTGGATCTCGAGCTCGATTCCCAGACCGCCAGCCAAGCGTGCAGCTGCATTGGCCATTATGAACGCTCTCGGCAACTCGACTTCGATCTGGACGTCATTCACTTACACGTCCAACACTGCTCCTCACTACCGTCCCGGCCTGGGTATTGCAGCTGGCTTGTTGGTGGGCGCTTTTATCCTTGCCATCGTATTGAGGTGGTACCTGCAGAGGCAGAACAGGGCGCTTGCTGAGCTGGAGAACGACGATTCGACCTTGTCGCCTGAGCGTCTCGCTGCTCTGAGAAAGACGGCCGAGGTTGAGGGTGTTGATCTTGGTTCCGCTCGTGCGATGCAGAAGGGCTATCGCTATGTGATTTAATGACCATGTTTAATAAGATTTACTGCCGCAAATGATGAAAGATTTGCAATCGAGTTTTTATGTGATGGCCGTGATACTGCTGCCAGACGGTGTGCAATTATGCATAACCTCATCAATACAGTCCTTAGGGACACCCGCCTTCACATCAACTTCCACAGCCATATTCATGCAACAGTCGTATTTTGCTCAAATGTATCGTCAGTGATATGAGCATGATCGATACAGATTGACGGATTCCTTACATTGGCGGGCTCTTGGATATCAACAGTACTGAAATCGTCCTATTCTTCCGGCCAGCACGGGATCATAAGATTTTCCTTGTGAGACGCCTCATCAATAGGGTGCTGCAGAGATTAGATGAGACCGCAGATGGGGGTGATATTGTTAGCGCCGGGAGGAGCAAGTCCCAAAACGCCGAGCAAGTTCCGTCATCAACCTGCCCGCTTATATGTACAGGGCATGATAGACGAAAACCCCCCAAACATGGAACATTGAACCCATGGCATGCAGCAGCATAGAAACCATGACCAAAATATCCGTTTCAAATCTCATCGTTGAACACCACAATGCTGACCTGACAAGCGTCGTCACAAAACACCTTCGGCCGCGACTGTCATGGCGATTTACAGCCATGGATCCCACACTCAAAGGATGGAAACAGACATCTTATGAAATCAAGATTTCAGGCTGGGGACAGACGCATGAGACTCACTTTGTCAAAAGTTCGGATTCGGTGCTTGTGCCTTGGCCCGGCGATCCGTTGGTCCCACGGTATATGACTAGTTGCAGAGCGAAGGTCCGCGTCACTGGAGAAGATGCATCAGGCGCGACCGAGACTTCCTTGTGGTCACCACCCATTGAGATTGGCCATGCTCCTGCTCGAGAACATCTCATTGCAAATTTTATCGGTTCACCGGCTGCACAGCCCGATGGTCCCCTTCGACCCATTCGATTCCGCAAAACATTCAAGTTGCCAGAGTTCGGTGATCTGGTTGATAGAGCGAGCTTGTACGTGACCGCATACGGCGTGTACGAAGTTTTTATAAACGGCACTCGAGTAAGTGGCGATGAGATGGCACCTGGATGGACCAGCTACTCTCACCGTCACAACTTCCAGACCTACCAGGTCCGAGAGCTGTTGCAACCTGGACCTAATGTGATTGCTTTCAGTGTAGGTGAAGGCTGGTTTGCGGGCCGATTAGGCTGGTCTCAACAAAGGAATCTCTATGGTAAAGAGCTTGGAATCTTTGCCCAGCTCGAGATTGTCGCGTCCGAGGATTTCGAGGCTGTGAACTTGTTCTCGGATGACACATGGAAGTGTAGTCATGGCCCTCTCATCAGCAGTGAGATCTACGATGGCGAAGTTTATGACGACGCGCAAGAGCAAGAGGGCTGGGACAGGAATGCCGAGTTTGATGAGTCGGCCTGGACTGCGGCCAAGATACTGCCGTTCACGAAAGCCGAACTGGTTCCTTCCGAAGCACCGGGAGTGAAGATCACCGAGAAAATAAGGCCTGTACACTTGTCAACTGACAAGTTTGGCAACACGATTTTCGACTTTGGTCAGAATGTTGTCGGTAAGCTGTTTGTTCACCTCATAGACAAACCTGCAGGACACAAGATCACGTTTCACCATGCAGAGGTATTGGTTGACGGCGAGCTTTGTACACGTCCTCTCCGTAGTGCTGCAGCAACAGATGTCGTAATTTTGAATGGACGAGCGATTAGAAACTGGTCGCCGCGGCATACGTTTCACGGGTTCCGCTATGTCAAAGTTGAAGGGTGGTCGAGCTCAGACGAGCACAATCCCTTGAGTCTGGACAGTTTGGAGGCTCACGTCATGCACACAGACATGCGTCGCACGGGATGGTTCTCCTGTTCAGACGCCTTGGTGAACAAACTACACGAAAACACCGTTTGGAGCATGCGTGGCAATTTCCTGTCCATCCCAACCGATTGTCCGCAACGTGACGAGCGTCTGGGGTGGACTGGAGATATACAGGTCTTTGGGCCATCCGCGAACTTTCTATACCATACCCATGCCATGCTGGGCTCTTGGTTGCAAGATGCGGCCGCCGAACAATCGACATTTGATGGCATACCGCCGTTTGTTGTCCCCGATATCCTCGCGTCATCGACAGAAGACGGAATTTGGGGCAAAACTCCGCAAGCGGTCTGGGACGATGTGGTAATATTGCTTCCTTGGACTCTATATTGCGCCTTTGGCGATATCGAGGTACTGCGGCGGCAATATCCCAGCATGCAATCGTGGATTGACAAGGGCCTCAGGAGAGGTCCTGACGGCCTTTGGGACAGTTCTCTCCATCAGCTTGGGGATTGGCTGGATCCCAGCGCGCCAGCCGATAGTCCTGGGGAAGCCAGGACCGATGGCACATTCGTCGCGGATGCCTATCTCCTACACATCACCAACGTCATGATCCACGTCAGCGAGGTCCTCGGAAACAAAGGCGAAGCAGCACGATACACGGTCGACTACAAACGCTTGAAAAAAGTGTTTGGTAGGAAATACATCACTCTGGATGGCCTTCTTGTAGCAGACACTCAGACCGGCCTCGCACTTGCAATCGTGTTTGACCTCTTCAAAGACAGCAACCAAGTCAAAACTGCAGCCGACAGACTAAAAAGGGCAGTCAAACTGGCACGTTTCAAAGTAGCGACCGGGTTCGCCGGGACACCCATCATCACGCACGCGCTCTCGTCAGTCGGCCTGCAAAACCTAGCGTATCGAATGCTGCTCGAGAAAGAGTGTCCGTCTTGGCTATATCCAATCACCAAAGGCGCCACTACGATCTGGGAGCGCTGGGACAGCATGCTGCCAGACGGAAATGTCAATCCGGGGGAGATGACGAGTTTCAACCACTACGCTCTCGGGTCTATCGCAAACTGGCTGCATGAGGTCGTCGGTGGCATCAGCCCTCTCGAGCCTGGGTGGAAGCAAGCGCTCGTTCGTCCGGTGCCGGGAGGATCGCTCACTAGCGCGGAGGTCGAACACGACACGCCCTATGGAAGACTAAGCTGCAAATGGACCATTGCAGACGGACGGTTCAATCTCTCATTGCTTGTACCGCCAAACTCGACAGCCAAAGTGGTGATGCCCGATAAGCAGGCGAGCAAGATACTTGGCTTTGAGGAACAAGGCGTTGAGGTTGGCTCGGGTCAGTACAGCTTTTCATGCCCTCATGAGCCTGAGAAGATGAAGCCAACAGCTATACCCGTGCCATTCTTCACTCCTGTAAAAGAAGAACCTTGGTTCTGAGGTCAAAAAAGACTCGTGTGCTCCGCATGCGAGATGCAGATATCGATTCTGATAGACGCTACGGGAAACGAAAAGGCTACTCTTTCTCAAGCATGGAAGAATGGAGTGCTGTGATACCAAAAACAAAAAATTTGATGCGCATGGCAGCTCCCGCCGACTCAAATGAAGACTCTTAAGGACGCGACAACCACCGCGCGTGCGCGATTGCGATTTTCAACCCCCCCCCCCCCCCCCCCCCCCCCCCAATGTTTCTCTCTTTCTCTCTTGGACTCTCATGATGAATAAGGAGAAGAAGACGTCAAAAACAGATGTTGGTCAAAGAAAAAAAAAACACAGAATTAGTACCTCCCAGTATCAGAGATGAGACACCAGGAAAAGAAAAAGAGAAACATTGAATTTGAAATGCTTTTTTGATATTGCTAATTGTGATTTTGTTTTTCTCGATCGGAAGTCCCGTGCAAAAAGGAGAGAGTAGTATACATAAAGCACATACATACAAACAAAGAAGTTTTTAGGCAACCGTATGTAGATACACGAAAAGACGCAAAGCCCATCAGCCAGCCAGTTCCTTTACACCGCATGCTGCGCAAAGAACTCCGTAAACGCAAACATACTCGCCTTGGGGAACCGTTCAAAGCTCGAGTAATTCACATACTGCAACCCAAACCTCGTACCCAACCCACTAGCCCACTCAAAGTTATCAAAAACGCCCCAAGCCACCACGCCCGTCACATTAACGGCATCCACGACCTTAGCCATCAAAACATTGTCTAGGTAGGCCTCAAAATACTCGACACGCAATTGATCCAACAGCGCGTCTGGCAAAGCAGTGATATTATTTTCGCCGGGCGGGGCAAAGCCGAATTCGGAGAGCACAATGTCTTTGCGGGCGGGGCCGGCGTACGTGTCTTGGAGGTAGTTGAGCAAAGTTCGGAGGCCCGTGGGCACGGATTTGAGCCAGGAGGCGCCGCGGTCGGCGGCGAAACCTATGGTCCAGCCGGACGCGGTGACTTGGGACTGCTTGATGCAGGTGGGGTAGTCCGGGTCGCTGGTGTTGGAGGCACATGCCGCTGCACCTCCGGGTAGAGCGGCGATCACGTCGGTGGTGTACCCGTCGATGGCGAAGAAGTCGCAGGAACCGAGCAGCATTGCGCTCTCTGCTTCCGTAAAGTTGGGGAGTAAGTTGCCCAGCGTGTCTCGGAGGGAAGCAGGGTAATCTCCCGTCAGCCAAGTCGGCGAGTTGAACCAGCCGAGCTGGAAATCGTTGCCGCGGGCGACCGCTTCGGCGTCAGCGGTTGAGGAAGTGTTGGCGATGTAATTGTTGGCCGAGTTTTTGAAGGTGATGCGGCCGGTGCCCTTAAAGTCATTTCTATACCAGTCGACGACTCTGGCGTGGGATAACAGCACGTTGTGGCCACAGTAGTATTGTGCCCGCAAGCCAGTAATGCCGTATTGCGGCCAATAGCCAACAGGGAAGCTGGAATACTCGTTGCCGCAAAAGACTTGGGGTTCGTTCATCGTCACCCAAATGGGGACGTACTTGTCGTAGCGGCTGATGATGAGTTGTGCATAGGCCAAAAAGTCTGCCTGGATTTCCTCCGATACCCAGCCGTTGTAATCGTTCATTAAAGAAAGCGGTGTATCCCAGTGGAAGAGGGTAATTATGGGCTTGATGCCTGCCTCAAGAAGCCTCTGAATGACATCGTCATAATGCGCAAGGCCCTGCTCGTTGACATAACCTCTACCAAAAGGAAATATTCTGCTCCAGGAGATGGAAAACGAATAATACGGGACGTTGAAAGCCTTCAGACGTAGGATATCCTGAGGGTACAAGTAGTAGTTCAGATCGGTAATGTCGCCAGTCTCGCCATCAGCGACATAGCCTGGAACTCTGTGAGTCAATAGATCCCAGATAGATGGACCGCGCCCCTCGGCATTTGCAGCACCTTCAACTTGGTAGGCGGCGCTGGCGATGCCCCACACAAAGTCGGAAGGGAGCTTGTAAGAGCTCAAGTTCCCTGTGGTGACCTGCGACGAGAAGCCGTAGGGAGGAGGTACGGGGGATGCTTCTGGTGTTGGCGAGACAGTGTAGTTGATCGAAGCTGTGGACACAGGACCGACCTGGTCCCAGAGCATCGACCAAGCTTGTTCAGAATAGTCAGTTGGAAGAGACTGACCAGCCGTGGTCGGGGTAGGAGCCTGTGAAGGGTAACTGGTGTACGTATAGTTGGAGAGCGATGAGAGAGACAAAGTGATAGACTCTGAAGAAAGACTCATCGGACCACTAGAGGTAGCATTGGCAGCCATGCCAGCTGCCAATCCGAAGAAGAGGGCTAGTTCCAACATGGTATGCTTCTTTTGATACACAGAGCATATTCAATGAGGTGAACATGCACCAATATATATATACACGGTCCGGGTAAAGACATGCTCTGCGACCCCAACATCAACATGTCTAGCAAAGCCAATGCTGACCATATGAAGAGGAGCAATTCACGACACCGGTCCGGGAATTAATGTTGATCGATGCAGCATATCGTGCTGGTGACGGATGTGGAGAGCGGGATGCGAAGTAAACCGGCTGCTCGAGCCGCAATTCCATGAGTACTCCATGTCCAGCCATCCTGCAAATTTGTGTTTTCTCTAGCAGGGTCATCAGGTAGAGTCGTAACCAGCCTTTCGTTGATGCTTCCGCAAATGCAGTCTATCGTACAGCATCGCGTGTAAACACAAGCAGAGCAACGAATTACTTTGAATAGATTGCGTGGCAAACCTGTGGCAAGAGCGTAACAAATCGGATTATTGAGCTGGAATGATCTTCAGTTCGTATTCAGTCCTCCGGGTAAATGGCTATGACGGAAGGAGGAACGCAGTCTTGCTAGCACGTCAACATGTCAGCAAGACTTGTAAGCCCTATACAAGAGCGGCACCACACGCGGGGTGCATAAACGCAAAGACAGGGCAGGACTAAAGCTATCAAATGGCGGTTGAAAAGTCGGTCGAAAAAGAGGCAGAGATGCTTAAAAGCCATTATTAATATGCTAAGACTGTTAGTGTCGACCTTGGCAAGCTGTTAAGCAAAAAGTTGCGCCACACTCTTATAGAACAACGCTACTTACGAAGAAACCACTACAGCCAGTAGTTGTTACAGTTAGTTATATCGGACGCTGACGCAAAAAGCAAATTGCAAAACATACAGCAGCAGGGATTCCCACGTGGTCACCCACCGTAGTACTAATCTGCCGTTCAACTGCTTATGTATGGCAGAGCGGACGGGATGCCCAGTTTTCAGCTGACTGTGGCCGTATGTACCTGATTAGCGGATTTGTTGTCTTATATACCTTTTGTAGGGAGCGAGATGATTCTTGTTCATGATGGTCATTTCAAGCGCATGTACTGTAGATATGCAGACAAGTCTGCTACCCAGTGCCATTACCTCACAGTCAGACTACGCGATCTTCCACATGCATTGCATGGTACATGAAGAAATTCACAGCCAGGAAATTGCATTTACATTGCTACAAATCCACATCCACCAATATCCAGACAACGCTAGAAAAAAAGAAAATCAATCTGGATATCAAAACAAAATGGCCAAAAATTCCTCTTTTACTGCCCAGGTTTCAAGGCCCCATTCTCCCTCGCAACCTGCACAATCATCTGCAAAACCTCCCTCTCCTTGTCCGTAAACTCGAACGCGAAATTGCTCTTGAGCGTGGCCATGTTGTGGCCCCCTATCCTCCATTCCGGCGCCTCGTTGGTCTCTTTGACTTCGGTGGTGAACACGTCCCAGGTGGATACATTGACGAGGCGGTTTTCCTCGTACTTGTCGTCGAGGATCCAGCCGTTGAACCAGAGGGGACGCCCGTTGAGGTCGAGGTGTAGCAGTTGGGGCGAGTTGACCGTGTAGAGGGAATGGATGTGGGATGAGGGGTCGCGTTTTGCGGGACGCTTGTCGGAGTTGGAGTCTTTCGGAGGACTTGATTCATTGGGTTTTGGAGCCTCGTCTTTTGGTTTTGTCTCGGTGTCTTTGGGCTTCGTCTCTCCGTCCGCTGCTGCTTTGGGCTTGTTTTCGGTGTCTCCAGGGTTGGGCTTCTTCTCGCCATCGGCTGCGGGCTTGGATTTCGCTTGTTCAGCACTCGGAGGGTGGTAGTCTGGCAGCACGACCGCCCTGCCATCAACCAGCTTATAGTAGACGTGCTCTGACACGACACCCATATTACCCACAGGACCTTCGTTGAACCAGTAATCAGTATCGCCAGCAAGCTCGAAACCCAACCAAAAGGTCTCTTTATCACCATAAAACAGCGAATAAACACCTTTTGCGCCAGTTTTGGTATTGTCGTCGCGATCGGGCCCGTTCATGCGTGTGACTGTCAGCATGGCGACGAAGTGGCGCCATTTGTCCACCACGAGACAGCCGGATTCTTGTTGTTCGCGGGACTCGCCGGTCCAATAGCGCGATGTTTGGGCTTTGCGGGAAATGGGTTTGGGAAGCATGTCCTTGAGCCATTGCTTGCGCGATGAAGGACTGTACACTCTGTCTCTGAAGAACAACGCACCGGTCTCCACATAGCCGGAATCCTCGAACAGATCCTCAGGGTTGACGAAGAACAGGGCATCGGCATCTAGATAGATGACTTCGCGGAAAGAAGACATGAGTAAAGCAAAAGCTTTGGAGGCCCAGCCCTTGAGTTCCCACCCTTCATCTGACACCATCTGAGACAGATCGCGGGTGACAACTCCGGGGATGGATTCGAGTTTCATACGCCAGTCGTCGTTGAGATCGTTTTCGCCCAGGTACATGATTTCGACTGGAAGGTTGCAGCCGAGTTTGCGGAAGGACATGATGGAGGTCAAGAAGAAAGGTGCTTGCTTGTCGTTACCCGAGAGCACTATACCGCGGCCTCCGTTGCGGAAATGGGAATGTAGGGTCAGGTGGTCGGAAAAGTAGGGTGATGTGTATGGGAACAGGATGTGTGAGAGTTGGGCCAGGAAAGCTCTGTAGCGCTCGTAGGCGCGGACAATGTCGCCCCGTTCGAGGTGAGAGACTTCTGCTAGTTCCTTCTCGGGCGCGTTTTCCATGTAGTTGATAATGTCGTCGCGGACGTAGGTGAGCTTGTCGTCAGCAACGACGTGCAGGGCCTCCCACACGGAAAAGAACTTGTGGAACGCGCGCACTCGAATGCCGAGTTCCTTGAGACGATCCTGGCCGCCACCCTCAAGAGGTCGCAGCAAGTCGCGCGTGTAAATCTCGTCGGGGACCATGTGAAGCACGTCTCTCAGCGCCTCACGGAAGGAGTATTTCTCGCCACTGCCAATGTTGTGGGCTACAAAGGGAGTCGACTGGATATGGTGAGAACCAGTTTCAATGGCAGGCTCTTCGTAGTCGTCACCCTGCTGCAACTTGGGTTCCTTGTTGTCGGCTTGTGAGTCCTTTAGTTTCTCGTACTCGGCCTCATCATCGCCCTCAATACGATCGACCGTGTGTCCCATCTTTTTGTCTTCTTTCTCAGCATCGCTTCCATGCTCTTCGGCAGCGTCAGACCACCTTCCACTATCCGATTCGTCGTAGCCGCGTGGCGGAGCATCGCCAATATCTGTAACAATTCCGACAGAGGGATCTTCATAGTGAAGCTTGTCTTGCACAGATGAAGGCACCCAATGCGAGGCTTCAGGGCCACGTGTAGCGACTATGTAGCAGATAGCTATTGCTAGCGAGATGGCGAGTATACGGATGATGTGTGCCCGTCGTCGCGGTTGCATAAAGTCCGTGTATGAGGGCGTGCCAGGCGTTCTGGGCGTTCGTAGGCCTTTCATCGGCGAGCCGCTGCGCGGAGGCACGCTGATGTACATCTTTTGCAAGCTCTGGTGCACCAAGCTATAGAGGTGAAGCTGGATGCTGTTGTCTCCGACTTCTCAGTGTGGGATTCTGGCTGCACTCTACAAAGCTGATGCTGTGAATGTGTTGCAAAGGCCGAGCAAGATGTAAAATGACGGCAGGAAAGGAACGTGAAGGTATTCGATTAAAGGAGAGAGGATTCAAGGAGAGCGCAGCAAGCTCGTTTTACCAAAACGTACACCTGCCAACGGTGGTTTGCTCCATGCGATTGGAAAGTGATGCAGGCGTACTGGCCGTTGCAATTGAGCATCACAGGCCTAGATCTAAAAGCAGTTTCCAGGAGACTGATCCGTAAAGGGCGGGCCCCTTTGCCCAACGGTGGGTTACAACGTGCAGATGGTGGAACGGATTCAGCTGCCGTTGAAACCTGGGACTATATTGCGGCATCGGACCACATCTCCCATCATCCTACCTGGACGTATAGTGCACCAGGGGTTCGGAGAAAGCAGCCTGAGTATTTTACATCCCGAGCAGAAAATACCGCTCCACATTCCCAGTCGAGTCCAGTTAAATATGCTGCCCACGAGTCAGGTCGAAGAACAAAAGTGGTGAAACCCGTTGCTGAACAAAAACGTCCGATGCTTGTAAGCTTGTGCCAAGAGAAGAACCAATGTCTTCCACCTTTCGAAAGACACAACAAGCAATAATAACAGTGGTTACCATTTCACGTCACTACCGTAGTAGCACCACCACTTCCAAACGCCCTTCTAGAACAATGGCAGAGGTCTTGTGGATCGTGGATGAGCTACAGCAATCAAGATTACGAGAGCCGTCACTTGGGAAACTGCCGGTCACTTGAACCTCAAAAGTCCACAGCCCCTTCCTTATTGACTTGCAAGTATTGATCACCACCTCCTTCCACATCACATGGCCAAATGCAGCAGAGACCAGCCATGATGCCCAAATCTGACTCGAAAGCAAAACAAACCACTATCATCTCAGCCGGACCCAAGGTTGCCAGAACCAGGCTTGCCATCTGGAAGTCGTAGAATGATGTACCAAGCATGGAGTACTCCCGACCCAGGATCGTCAGAATGATGTTGATTACCACGTGGTGATCACAGCCTGTTCTTGCGTAGACGGATATAGGCGGGAAGAGGATGGATGGTTATGAGGCCAATAAAGCATCCGCCCTGTTTATGTTATTCATTGTGTGAGTTATGACCTATGCTGCGAGGTGGAGAGTTGGGAGAGACGAATGTTTACGATGAGACCCATGATTCTGCTGGACAGATTGAAGGAATGATTACCAACTATCGAAATTCCCAAACCCACCAGACTTTGTCTTTTTCTTTGGTGGCTCAGGCTCATCCCACTCTCCCACAATCTCGTCTTCTTCTACCACAGGAGCAGCCGTCTTTAGATACTTGCCCACACCAACAGGAGCAGCAGCCTTCTCGTCGGCTTTACCATCGACTCTGAGTCTCTTGCCCGTCCAGGTAGTCTTGTCATCTTCGGTGCCGCCCTGACGTTGGATCTCTTCTTTCTGCAGCTTCGATTGCTCGTTCTGCGCGCGCTCCTTTTGGAATTCCTCAAAGGGGTCGACAAAAACGACGACATCCTCGAGTATACAGTCGTCGACAGGACGGTTCCCTTCGTCTGTCTTGACAGATTCGAGACGGGAGAGTGTGTCAGTGCCTCCAACGACTCGGCCGAAGATTGTGTGTTTCTTGTTCAGATGCGGAACCGCGCGATAAGTGATGAAGAATTGCGACGAGTTGGTGTCCTTACCTTTATTGGCCATGGATAGGATTCCCCGACTGTCATGCACAAGAGCATTTTCCACTTCGTCTGCAAAGTTTTTGCCCCAGATGGATTGGCCTCCACGGCCTGTGCCTGTAGGATCACCGCCTTGAATCATAAAGTTCTTGATGTTGCGATGGAAAGGGATGTTCTTGTAGTAGCCTTTTTGGGCGAGCCTGACAAAGTTCCAAACGGCTTTGGGGGCCAGGTCGGTATGTAGCTCGACGTTGATCTCGCCAAGGTTTGTTTGTAGACGGGCGTATCCTTTGTGCTTAACTCGCTTGGGCTTCAGCATGTAATCCTCTTCTGATAACAAGGCTCGCTCGTTGCCTGTATGCACAGAGATTCCTGTGCTGGTGAAAGAGGCAGCAGCCTTGCCTGTGGTGTATTGTGCTGCATTGTAGGGCACAGGCTTTGATGAAGATGAAGAAGAAGAAGAAGAAGAAGAAGCAGCGCTAGCATTTGATTTTTTTGCTTCAGCCATAGCTCTTTGTAACGAATTGGCAGGCGTAGCAGCATTCTGCCTGTTTTCTCTTGCTTTCGCGACGGCCTCCTTGGCCTTGAGAATCTTTGCGGCATTCCCGAGAGCAGCCGTGTTGACCGAGGCAGACCTCTCGGCCTCTTGCTCTGGGGTGAGGGTAGCAGTGCCGTCTTGGATGTACTTGAAAGAGCTCAAGTCTCTAGACTCGACGTTCTGTGGGTCCTGGATGGTGATGATGTCCTTGCGGCTAAAGTCTTGGTCGCTGACCAGATCAGTCCAGTTCTTGGCCTTGATGTTGAGGCGTTCGACCGTGTCCCAGGCAAAAACGTTGCCGGAATTCTTCAAGGCGACGATGTGGGTGTTGTCGGTGAAGACTTTGTAGGTGACGGGGTCGACGTACTCGCCGTCATCGTTTTTGGCAAAGTTGAGCTTGATCAAATCAGAAGACTTCATGGGCTGTCCATCGACGGGATTTGTGGCGTGTTTCTTGAGCCATGGTAGGATGTTTGTGAGGTCGAAGATGGTGCCGTTTTCTGTGCAGACGGGGTGTTCAAAGGGTTGCAGGGACAAGGCGCAGAAGTTGTAGGGAAGTCGCTTGAAGGCGCCAGGGACGCTTCCCTTGTTCACACCGGCGCCAGCGCTGGCAGAGAAGGCAGTGTCCGAGGCCCACTCGCTGTGCGTGATCTGTGTGCCGACGTGTTAGCTGGCGCCATGTTGGTCGGTGCAAGTCGTGGTATGACATACGTACAATTTATCTGTGCCTGCTCCAACTGTCAGCACTTGTCTCTCGAGGTGGCTTGCCGGGATACTCACCTTTTCCCATGTTTGCGCCTGGATGTGAAATGCGACAGACTAAAGTTGTTGTCGAGACAGTAATTACACGCTAACTCTTTTCGGGTTTTTGCGATCGAACGTCTACAATGATCAGATATATACTGTGATGCTTTCTCCGAGTCAGACTGGCTTTGTGGGTGATACAGTGCCCGTCTCTGATGCGCAAGACAAGCCTCAATATGTGCAGGCAACAAGGTAGGTAGTCGTAAGGAGAAGGAAGGAGCAATGTCGTGGAGAGGAAGGAGCATTGTCGTGGAGAGGAAGGAGATCGTCTTGGAGAGGAAGGCGCGTGGTCTTGGCATTGACTCATGATGCATTTCACCACAGAAGAATAAAGAAATCCATCCGACGTCCATACAGCAAATCCAAATCCAAATCCAAATCCAGGTCCAGATCCATCGCGACACAATGTCGTCAACGACACCAGCAGACACGGCGACCAAGAAAGACGAAGGATCCAAGGACGCCGCAGCAGCGACGGGCACAAATGACGAACAGCCCAAAAAGCTATCAGGCGCCGAGATCAAGAAACAAAAGCAGGCCGAAAAAGCAGCACGACGTGAAAAGGAAAAGGCCGAACGCGCAGCTGCACTCGGTCAGACTGGACCACCTGTCCAACAGCAGCAGCAGCAGCAGCAACAACAACAACAACAAGGAAAGCCCGTCAAGGGAGGCAACAATGACGCAAAGAAAGGCGGTGCTCCTTCGTCGCAAGGCCAAAAGAAGGGAGGACAGCAGTCGAACATGCCCATCCGTGGTGCTAAGCCAGGACAACAAGCACCGCCCACTGCCCAACGCAAAGCGAAAGAAGTCGGTCTCTTCGGCCACCTTTACACAAACACTTCGTCCAACAAACGCAACACGCTGCACGACATCAGCAAAGAAGTCCATCCCGCCGTACTAGCCCTTGGCCTCCAAATGTCTTCCTTCACCATCTGCGGCAGTAACGCCCGCTGCGTGGCCATGCTCCTCGCATTCAAGCAGGCCATTCTCGACTACCAAACCCCTCACAACACCTCTCTCGCCCGCCACCTGACCTCGCATTACCTGTCGCCTCAAATCGACTATCTCAAATCGCACCGTCCCATTTCCGTCTCCATGGGCAACGCCATTCGCTGGTTGAAAGATCTGATCATCAAGATCGACCCCGACACGCCCGAAGCATTGGCCAAACAGGACATTTGCACGTCCATCGACACCTTCATCCGCGAACGCATCACTCTAGCCGACACGGCCATCTCGGAAATCGCCATGCAAAAGATCCGCAACAACAGCACAATCGTCACGTACGCGAAATCCTCCATCGTCGAAAAGACTCTCCTCCGCGCCTGGCAGCAAAACAAGCGGTTTAGAGTCGTCGTCGTCGACTCCCGCCCTTTGTTCGAGGGCAAGAACTTGGTGCGCAGGTTGGCGGCCGCGGGCATACCGGTCACATATCTCATGGCCGCCGCCGCGCCCCACGCCATCAAGAACGCAGACCTGGTCTTGTTGGGCGCCCACGCCATGATGGCAAACGGACGCCTGTACTCTCGCGTCGGCACAGCCGCCGTGGCAATGCTGGCCCATTTCCGCCACATCCCCGTCATAGTCTTGTGCGAAAGCATCAAATTCACCGACCGCGTCGCCCTCGACAGCATCGTCTTGAACGAACTCGCGCCCGCCGAACAGCTTGTCCCTTCCACCACATCCCCACCCGCCACAAAGAAGGATGACGACGACAAGAGCGACGCCGTAAAATTGGCCGATTGGAAGGATTTGCCGAATCTGCAGCTGTTGAATATTTTGTATGATGTCACGCCTGCAGAGTACGTGGATATGGTCATTACCGAATACGGCTCTCTGCCGCCGAGTTCGGTGCCGGTGGTCCATCGTATCAGTACTGAGAGGGACGCCGGACAATTCTGAGACTAGACCGAATATTTCTCTTCATCCAACCTCGTGCCTTGTTCCAAGCTCTCCATGACCCACTTGACCCCTACCGCTCTCGGCGGATACTTCCTTCCTGCCGTCAGCATCCTCAGCTCCTTGATCGTCTTTTCATCGCCAGCAACCACATGCGTGACTTCCTCGTCGTCAATCGAATCTGCCAGTCTGGCTCCTGCAAACAGTGCAATCCGTCTGGCTGCTGCAAGCGATATTGATTCTGCTCCTCTTCTACCCCCACTATCACCACCATCGCTTATGAAAATGCACAAGCCTCTGAACATACACCCTGGTCCCTCGAGCAACTCGGCATCTTCGGGAAACAGTTCCTCCATGATTTCGTCCGCATCATAGTCGTCATCCTTGAATTCGGGCATCTCGGCCATCAATCTCTGCAGCTCATCAATATCCACATCACGCGAAAAGCTGTCGCCATATTCGTCAGTGTTGCCCTTGAAAGTATCTTCGTCTTCCTCTTTGCTGAAAAGAACGTGGCGCCGTGACTCGATGGGCAGCAAGACGTTGGGACGCCCAATGTCGGTTTGGGCTTGCTTGACGCAATCGAGAAGCCACTGCGGCTTGAAAATATTGCGCGTCCCGGCTTTTTTGATTGAAGCGATGCGGATGGGATTGCCTTCTCCAATGCAGATGGTCGAGCTGTTGGTGTGTGTAGCTACAATGTTGCCGCCGTTTGCCTTGACCAGTTGTTCCAGCTCTGCTTTGCTCTTGTTGACTGGCTTTGCTGCACCGGTGATGATGTAGAAGCTTAAGCCATTGAACAGTGCAGTCCCAGGACCGGCATAGGGAGTCTTGACTTCTTCATCAGCACCGATGACAGTGACCTCCTTCTTGCGTGCTCGCTTGACACGTTTCTTTCTCGCATCATCGACTTTGAACTCCTTTTCGGCTCTTTCGTGCTCGGCTTTAGTTTTGACTGCTCGGAAGGATTCAAAGGTCAGAGCTGACTTCCAGTCTTTATCTTTGCGCAATTTGGTGAAGCGAGGGAAGCGTAAAGTGCAGTTTGTGCGATATCGTTTCTCGCCTTCTATCACGGATGCCGCTTTGACTTGGAGCACCACAGAGTCACTGGGCTTGATCCACACGTCTGGTCGTTCGTATTGTAGCTCTTTGCCTCCCAGGGAGATATATTCATTTGGTGGGTTGTTGACGTCCCAGGTGTTCCACTTGCCGTCTGTCATGTGTCTGATTTCGGCATAATCTTGAGCAGTGAAGCCACCGCCGACCTTGAAGAAAGAAAACATGAACTCTGGGCTTGCGTTCGGAGGACGATTGTGATCTGGCGGCGCCACACCGCATAAGAACGAGGAGAGATTTCCGCCTCGGCGTCCAGAACCATAATAGCCTCCAATGACTACGCAATCCAATGACTCTCCAAACTCAGTCATGTATTCGGGCTTGACTTTCATCCAGTCGTTGTTTCTGTTGTTGAGTTTGTAGCTGGAACGCGGATTCTTCATGACGAGACCTTCCGAGGACTCTGCGATGACCTGGCGTAGCATTGGCTCGACTTCAGCAGCAGTCGTGGCTTCGGTGTAGGGATGGATTTCGAGTCGACGTTCAACACTCTTTACAGATTGATCAAGAGCTTTCCTTCGATCCCGGAGCGTGTACCCAGTCAAGACCTCGCCGTTGAGATATAGGCAGTCAAATACGCGGAACAGAGGTCGTGCCATAGGCGAATTCATATCCTCACGGTGAGCTTTGGCGTGAGTCTTCAGGTGTCCAAACCCGACGATACGGTCGTCTTGCATGTCCCATGAGATCATCTCGCCATCTAGTATGATACTGCGTACGTTGACATTGAAAGCGTCTCGGATGTGGCGCGTGAGTGCGGACTGTTCCTCCTCAAATCCTTTGCCGTATAGGTCGGTATAATCTTTTGCCTTGCGTGACCAGTAATTGAAGCGGTAGTTGCCTGGGATATTCTCATCGTAGATCATGTGGAGCTGCATCCTTTCACCATCCAACTTGTCCTCGATCCAAAACACGGGATCTTCCTCTGTGCAATGCATCTGGCCAACCATCTTTTCGATCGAGCCCATCTGAAATTGAGCAAGCTGAGGCTGGAAGCACTGCATAATTTTGATGCCTTTATTGTCCTCGTCCAGCTTGACGTCGGGGTCACTCAATTCCCAGCAAACTCGCCTCAAACTGGAAGAGACATTGAACAAGACGTCGGCGTTTTCATGCCAGGCATCGAACAAGGTCTTTTCAGTAGCGCCTACCTTCATCTGACGAAGGATGATACGAATCAACCACATCATCTCCTCGCGGTTCATGTTGTTGTAAAACTCGCGAAAGACAACCAGCTGGTCTTCTTCCTTTGACTTTGTCGAAAGCAGATCGAGCATGTCATTTACTTCTTGAAAGGTGAGCTTGCCAGGCTCGGTACGAGCCTCGCGGTCAGCCATGGTCTCGTAGCATCTGCCTGCAAAGTCGCCAGCCATCTGAGAAGTCGATTTTACTCCGGGCAGTTTCCAATGCAGAAGATTGTAGCCATCTTCACTGTTCTTCTCGAGCCGCAGTGTTTTGAGCATGAGCTTGGCAATGGTGGCTTCCTTGAGACCATACATGGGGCGTTCGCGGTCCTTTTCGGGCACAATCAGGCGGAATGCAGGAAATATGTCATTACCCACTTCTGAGCGCCATCGATTGATGAATTTTTCAATGATGGACTTGCGAGTCTCGTTGACATTTAGCTTCCCACCTTGTCTCCTGGCAAGAGCAGGACCGCCGCGTCGTCTTTTGTTTTCATTAAGAGGGTTGAAAAGAGTAAGATAGATGTCGCTGAAAGGCAGTGTCGTTGAGTGATTGTGAGGACGATTTGGATACTTCTCGTCGAGCTCTTCTTCGGTCATGAGCTGAGCTCGAGGCTGTGTTGCTTCTTCATGATCATGGTCGAAGTCATGATGGTCTTCAACCTCTTGCATGTCGACATCTGAGGTGGGCATTTTGCAGTGTTAATGCAAAGCACGTTGAGTAGGCAACATCAGATATCAAGGCAGCAGTGTAGGAGGACGCGTTCCAATCTCATGTGTTGCTATTTAAGGCAAGTGACGCTTGAGCGTGCGCGTCACTAACAGCGGACGTGCGTGCGCCTGTCAGACGATGAGGGAACAATCACCGACAAAAGGCCAACAAACGGGGGACAAAACCAAACACATCCAAAAGAGGAAAATACAGATGACAATAGTATCTTCACGCTGCATGGGCGATGGGGAGCCCTAGCACCAGGCAACCTTTGCGTACAAGTCCAAACGGCTTGACAGCGCAACCTCAAGTACAAGCGTCACGCGATGCGGCTGCCCTCAGCGGTGCCAGTCTGGCGTTTATAAAATCGCTGCCTCCGAATGAAGCACTAAAGTACCTGGACAAGCACTTTCCTGCCAGCACACAGCACCATGCGACTCCAACGGGCCATGGCCAGAAGGCTGGCAGTCGCCAACCTACGCCAAAGCTGCTGCCTGAGAGAAGGCCAACACCGGACTTGAGGAAGGTGCGAGGGGGAGCAGACCTGAGGCAGTTGGCTGGACCTGAGAGGAAGGCACCATCCAGGACGACTACACCAAGCACGAGCATCGCAGCTGCTCCGCTCCAGTCCCACAATGCTGCAGCTCGTGCAAATGGCACAACATCACCGGACAAGCCGGACCAGACGTCGATAGCGCCGACAACCTCGCTGGTCGAGCTATTCGAGCGGAAACAAAGTACATCTCCTCCAGCGGTTGCACTCAAGTCACCGAAGCCTTTGCGCAGGACTACCCTACTTCGTAATCAGACCCTAGAGCCCATCGCCACACGCCTGGCAGAGAATGACAACTCTTCATCCGACGACGATGCATACCTGTCGGCCCGCGATCATCTCTCACCCGACGGACCCCTACCGCCCGTCTTTCGTTCACAACCGCGCTCCGACAGTAAAGCCCAGGCCCTCAAACCCACTCCCGTCGCTCGCACGTACAGTCCAAATCGTCTCACTCAACCCAACCCCATCACCCGCACCTACAGTCCGAACCACCTCATCAACCCGGATCATCCGTCCATAGCAGCCACCTACCACCAGCTCTACCCCCGCCGCATGACTCCCCTCAGAACGGGTGACTCACTAGCCGACGCCATCGTCGCCTCGAGTCTGGCCTCGCACCGTGCTCCGTCGCCCACAAAATTTGCTCCTCCAGAACAACGGCAACCCTCTCGCCCCTCCTCCCATCACTCTCTCACAAACCACTTGTTCAGCCGCACGCCATCGCCCGTCAAAAAGGGGGGCATGCGCCACACCATGCGAAAACCGGCCTCGGACACTGAAAGCGACGAAGACGGCGACCCCTACTCCAAGCACAAGAAGAAGCGCTTCGTGCGCAAACATCCGAATAAACACCATGAAGGAGACCGTAAACGCTGGCGCGATACCGTTACACAAGCAGAACGGAAACGCTACGAAGGCGTCTGGGCCGCCAACAAAGGCATTTGCATAGACACATCCAAGCCACCGACATCAGCCAAAGGTCCCACTGTCAAAGAGACGGAGATGACGAAAGTTCCCGTCGAAGATATCAGTGAGCAGGTTTCTGATCTGGTGGTCAGGGATATCTGGCAACGAAGCCGATTACCAGTGCACGAACTAGAGCAAGTGTGGGATCTGGTCGACAAGCAACAGCAACGCCGGCTCTGTCGTGACGAATTTGTTGTTGGGCTGTGGTTGATTGATCAGAGGCTCAAAGGGCGGAAGTTGCCTGTCAAAGTGACGGACAGCGTGTGGAACAGTGTGAGGTTGCTCTCTGGCATCAAGTTAAGGAAGGCATGACATGCTCACATTGTTCTACTCGTTGTATTGGATGGTTGCTTGTGGATTGTTTTACTTCTGTTTTCCTTCCTTCCTATATTTATTTCTTCCTTTTCCCTTTTGACCAGCGCAGATACCCCTCATAGAATATCCTTGTTGGCCTTCTGTCCTTTTCCCATTCTTGTATCTTTGTTTCATCCAGGCTGCGTCTGGTATGGGGCTCTGTCTGTGTGATGGGAGACTGCGTTGGGTCGCGCTTGTGATGGTGACCCATGACGGCGATTATTGTCACTCTTCATCCCGGTGGACTGTGTGCGGACGGCAGGCTTGAAGGACAAGTCCAAGCAGGTGCATGGCCGTCGGGCTTGAATGACAAGTCCAAGCAGGTGCATGGCCGTCAGGCTTCAGTTCGGGCGTTCAAGGAGACCTGCTCCTCGTGTGTGATCTGGATGCAGTCAAGATGCGTGGTGACAGGCTTCACACAAAGTCTCTGTGGCGTTTTGCGAGTGCGCGTGGTGGTGCGTGGTGCGTGGTGCGCGGGAGATGATGTCGGCGTGGAGCGTTGCTTGGTGCATTCCCAGCCAATCAGCCACTGTTGTCCAGCAGCTTCCTCACACGCTCAAGCCTCTCCAGAGCGCCCTCGACCTTGTCCATCCTCTTCTTGGACTCTACATCTCTGCCTTGCCGTCCCTCCAGCGCCTTGATTCTCTCGAGCAATTTGGCCTTTTCCCTCCTCTCGCTGGCCACCATCTCGTTGGCTTGCTCGAACAAGGTGGCCGAGAGATCCTCCAGCTCTACGTTCAGGTCCTGCAGTTTCTTTTCGGTGGCCAGGCGCAGTTTTGTTTCTGCTGCCAGCGAGGCCTGCAGTTCCGAGACTGTAGAGGGGGCGGTGGTTGGCTGTTGTTGTTGCTGTTGTTGTTTAGACGATGCCATGGGCGATGTTTTGGAAGGGATTCTTGACAGTGGCTTGGTGGAGCTGCTGAGGGAGGACGTGCGTGTGAGAAAGGAGAAGCTGCGGCCGACTAGACTGGCTGCAGACGATTGGCGCGATAGCGGGGCCGGCGGGGGAGCAGGAGCAGAAGGCGGCGAGGCATGTGCTGGCCGAGGAGGAGGAGGAGCAGTGTGTCCCAGCGGCGAGTCGGTGCGCGGGTTCGCAGCCGTCTTGAGCTGGCGGATTTCTTGTTCGTAGTCGGCAAGGCGGTCGGCTGTGAATCGGTTTTGGTATTAGGCGCGGGGGTTGTTATTGGGGGGAAGCAAGTCAAAAAGGCAGGCACGAAAAGGTGTCGGAGGTAGGCGCACATATGCATAAACAAAGGGATGTGGAACACAGGCACGGATAACAGCCCGACTCACCTGCTTCCACGCCCTTTTGTGTCAGGCTCGTGACTTGGGCTTCCAAGACCTCGATGCGGTTGTCGAGTGCAGTCGTGTCCGCCGAGGGTGGTGGTGGTGGTGGTGGTGGTTGTGGTGTTGGTGTCAGTGAGGTGGTCGTTGAAATGATGTTTTCGACGGTTAGTGTTTCATGCGTAGGCGGTACGACAGGCTTGACAGCATGCTTCCTGATTGGCAATTTCCTTGGAGGGGACCCCAAGTTCATCGCCAGCTTGTCGCGCGTCAAGGTATAGTTGAAGCCACGCTCTGATTCTGCAATCATTTTTTCTTTTGTGTTTTTGCTTATGCTATGTTTTGGTCGTACAGAGGCACAGAATGTCTTGGACTTAAATGATCAAGGAGGGCGGGTGAGATGTGTGTGCAAGTGAAAGGAATCAAGATACTGGCCAAAGGAGCGAACTTGTTCATACGATACCGTTTTTCTCTTCTTCATGCCTCCTTCCCCCTGAGTGTCCTTCTCTTCGTGCTAAATCCATTGCGTGTGACTACTGTGCGGTTTTTTTGAGAAAGCGTTGTTGTTCAGGGGTTTGGGAGTCTCCAAAGCTTAACGGTCATGTTCTTGTTCAGGAGGAACGGCCCGCATGGCTTGTGGGGCGGTCAGGGTGGTCACCCTGTGTAGTACAGTGCCGTGATGATGCACTAGACACCTTGCCCACCTGCTATCCAGCTTTTTCTATCCAGGTACGGTCTCTATCCAGGTTTAAGTTTCCGCTCCGGTGACGCACTCATGTTACGTAACAATCATATAGCTTGTCCAATCAGAGCTGTCGCTTCTAGCCTAAACGCCAAGATTACCCCAGATCGGCTCATCTTTTACCGTATCTGTAAGACTCGAAGCTGTCAGAGGCCATCCAGCATCTGGATGAGCGTGCTTCAGCTTTTTGCCACTTCGAGCCGAATCCGGTAAGTTTGACCTGGATAAATGAGCTGTCAAACGGTTGGGCAAGGTGTCTACTTCTGTCGACTCCAATTATTGTGCCTTGAATGCTTTTGCTCCTAGAAATGCATCGGGAGGGTATGTGCCTGACTCCTCGCCTGCAGGGCCTCGAAAGTATATGGACGTGACGAAATAGTCGAGGGATGTTGGATAAGGTAATTAGCAACTTGATCGCCGAGTGTCATATTTTTTGTCTAGTCACAGTCCTCCCGACTCTCCACTCGTACAATAGTTGTAGTGATGCTCGATATGATGTCCTTGCTGGCTCTTGATTACGACGACAAGTTCCAAACAGGCAATTCTTAAGCCCATCGATGGCGGGGATAGCGGTTACATGCAAAATCCGAGCTGTGCTTATCTGATCGTCTGCAGTATAAAAACATCCCTTGGAGGTTCATGTTACATGTACAGAAGTGAGCATTATACCAATCACAATCTCACAGATCTATCCACAACCCATGTCTTCCAAAATCCTCGTCCTCATCACAGGTGCAAACCAAGGTCTTGGTTACTATGCCGCGCAGCAATTAGCAAACAAAGGCAATTACCATGTCCTTGTTGGCAGCAGAGACATCAACAAAGCTCACAAGGCAATCGAAACTCTGTCCAACGACGAATCCGTCAAAGTTTCTTCTTCAGACTTTTCGCCCATTCAAATCGACGTGAACAGCGATGCCTCCATCACCGCAGCCGCAAAACACGTCGAGGAAAAGTACGGAAAGCTAGACGCTCTGCTCAACAACGCCGGTGTCTACCAAGCCCAGGCAGCTGAAGCCGATGGCTCTGGTCCTTCTCTACGCGAGATCTACCGCTCGCAATATGACACCAATGTGTTTGGTGCAGCCGTGGTGACAGAAGCCTTCTTGCCTCTACTCCGCAAGAGCTCGGTCAAACGCCTTGCCTTTACCTCTTCTGGTCTTGCGTCTCTCGAGCTCGCTGCTAAGCCTGACACAATGTATTCGGCAAGCAACTATCCCATCTACAGATCTACAAAGACGGCTTTGAATATGATCATGTTGCATTATGCGTTGAGTTTGGAGAGTGAGGGCTTTGTTGTTTCTGCCGCTGATCCGGGATACTGTGCGACCAACCTAAATGACAACCAAGGCTTCAAGGATCCAAGAGACGGTGCAAAGGAGTTGGTCAAGAGTGTGGTCGGAGAGAAGAAGGACGTGCATGGCGTCATGGTGGGTGACGCTGGTGTTGTGCCTTGGTAGGGGCATACCCGTTGGGTAGGTTGCCATTTCTAGCGAGAGTTGCGATACCTGTAGATATAAAAACCCGTATCATTAGACCTTGAATGTGCGCTGTCGCAGACGCAACTGTTGTCTGCCTGCTTACTACCTACTGTGGTCCTGCATTTATTCCATCACAAAGTAAGCACAGCTCTACACTTTCCATTGCTCTTTTTCAATACATCGTAATACATGTACCTAGCCATCACAATTCAATACATAATCATCATCAGAAATCCACACACAATTACGAACAGTCACCGATACACATCATGGGCCGACACTCAACAGACAGCCAGACCTCACACTCACCATCTTTAGATGCCGATCTCGAAGGCGGAGAGACGCTCCCTCTCTACGAATCCATCAAGGTCACATCACCTCCATCCCTCACACCTCCACTTCCGACAGCCACGCCTACTGAAATCCGCGACTTTCTGGTACAACTGCTCATCGAAAGGAGAAGTCTGCACGAGGATCATGCCAGACGAGTAGCAGCAAAGTGGACTGTAGGAACAGGCCGAGATTTATCTACCTATCCGCCCCTTCTCTTCGCCGAGATTTTTGGATTTGAAGATGGGTGGATGGTCTACAAAGAGACAAAGTTTCTTGCTCGCAAGGCAGAGGTCGACGCTAAAGGCAACGTCAAGAGCCCCGGAGTCGCTGATGGTATATCATTCCTCTCCATCCCGACACTTCCGAGCTTATGCCATACTCACTCTGTGTAGCTTTGGCGATCTTTGTACTTGCTTCTATCACTGCAAGTCTCATTACGGTGGCGTGTCTGACCGATAGCGAGGTAGTGGGGGCTCTCGCGGTCTTATTGAGCCTTCCATTCGGCTCGTTCACGCTTGCCGGTATGATAAAAACACTTCCTGGCTCGCAAGGCACTAAAGACTCAGATCTCGAAGACAAGATTGAGAAGGAGCTGCTCGATGGTATGATGGTCAAGAAAAACACGCAGCATTGACAAAGCTGCTCCAGACCAACAGATTTGGCTGCCTGATGAGTCATTCGCTGCAGGACGGAACGGATGCGCCTGTCGTTAATCCTATCCATAGCTCGGAAATCCAGTTTATGTGGCTTGCTTTTCATCGTACATATCAAAGGATTCTTGCCAAGTGATCTTGGTATACCACAAGCGATGTCAAGCACGCGTGACCCTGTTTTCTGGCTCGCTTACAGACGATCGACGCGAATGGCAGGGCACAGCAAAGCGCATCACTAACGAACACTAGATTTGGTGTCTTGTCGCGACATGATCAACCACTGAGCAATTCGATTCAATGTTCCACAGAGCTGATCCCTCTTCGCAGGATGTAAGATGCATCCACCGGTCAGTGACTATTTGGGGCTTGAGACCCTCGATTGTCAAAAGCCTTTGGGCACTTGTGCTGCTTTCCACAGATGAAAGCCACAGAAACATTCAGGGACCTGATGACTGAGACCTGGGACACCGCCTACGCTTGAGGGGCGGTGCAGTGCCATAGCAAAAAGCAAATGTTATGACCGATTCTTGCGGACAATTATTGCCAACCTGAAGGCCGCCGTGCGAGACTGTCCAGCCTGAAGGATTTCTGAGTATTGCGATCTTCGCATCCTCAGCCAAACGCTCAAGCACCGCCCGTTTTTACTGGGACGCTTCGAAAGCAGGCAACAAGGTGGTGATCTGTAGATATAAAATCATCGAGTCATCCTCTGTGATGCATCCATCTTACGGCCAGCTTCAAACCAATAATCTCTCAATCTTAATCAGACATTCATATCGACAAGAAAGACAACCATGCGTACCTTCAGCTCTACCTTCCTTTCAGTCCTTGCGCTTGCAGCGCCAATCTTAGTTCTTGGCCAGGACTGTGACCTGCTCCAGGAACAAGCTTGTTGTTATGCGCCGAACGGCTCAGGTTCTGACGTCGCGTACTGCTGCGACGGATCCATCGTGGGCAACACAGATGGCCTGGGTGCCGCAGCAGCTCTCAATAATCTTATTTGTTGTCAGGGCGATGGTCGGTCCAACATCCAGGTCGGCGTCGATGTCACCACCTGCAAAGCTGGTACTTCAACACCATTGACAGCCAAAGGAACCGCAGCTTCGACGATTGTTGCCGCCATTCAAAGTAAATCGTCATCCAGGTCTGTGTCTCGCGAATCTCTGTACAGCGCGGCCTCACTTTCCAGGGCAAGCGCCGCTGGATCTACCGCGACAGGCTCGACACGACTTACAAGCACAGGAGCTGCATCTACGGCCTCAAGAATGACAAGTTCCGCTGGTGGCTCAATCTCTTCCTCAATCTCATCGGCGGTAGCTGGAAGCACTGGCGCTGCTGCTGTCATGACACTGAATCCTTGGAATGCTGCAGTCGCTGGTGGAATTGTGTTGGCAGCAGCTGCGTTGTAGAGATACATACGGTACACGGGATTGCTGTCGTGAGGGGCTATTGGTCTGTATAGTCGGTTCATCGCTGTTGGGACATCATTGATTTCGAAGCCGAAGGTCGGAGCCAAGAGCCTTTTCGTGCTCAAATATGATCAATCAAGTTTTGTCACCATGTTTCCGAGTCCTTCATCCTAGATCCCTAACCGAGCCAAGAAAAAAGTGTCTCGTATGGTGCGAGCATGTGGTGGTTGCTCTTCAGCTGCCAATTATGACTGTGAAGCTATTCTGGTCGCGACGGAGCTGAGCGCAATAATGTGTGCCATAGATTTGGTTCGACACAAGACCCTTGGCTCGATGAGGGTAAGAACGGTCGCAAGCAGTAAGGCTGCTCGACTGTTGTTGCTCTTGTGAGGTCAAGCGGCAGTGGCTAGCTGAGAAAGCCAGGTCGAGGAGGGTCGGAAAGGCCAGACCTGATCCTTCACATCGGAACTTCCGCCAAAGTACCCCTGAAAATCCTCAGTGGGGAGGGTGGAGGAGCTAGATTGAGTTTCTTGGCTGCCGTAGCTGCTTGGCATCCAGCACCAGACCTCCTCTCCTCCAAGCCTCCTGCCGTCTCTCGTCCAATGCTTCAGATTCAGCTGAGGCCTTCTGCGATGCCATCCCGGCTACTCCGTTCGCCTAGCATCGATATACTTTGCGCGTGGCAGTGGTAGCGCGTACTTGATCCCCAATTCTGCCCACACGTGTATGGGACACTGCACCTTGGGTGCATCTTTGACGTCGGAGTTCGCGGTGGCTTTGCGTCTATGCATGTAGTCAATAGAGCCGTGATGTCGGTTCGGGCAATCCGGAGCCAACTTCATACCATTGCTCAGCTCGCTCATGAGCCCAATGGAAAATTTCCACCAAAGCATTGATCATGGGCTGGGATGCTTCAAACCAGGGCCGAAGACCACTGGATTTTGACTACTGCTGACTCGGATGTTGAGGAGCGCACGAGGCAGAGCATGCTCCTAATGCGAGTATCTGGAGCATTTTCTGTCTTTGACCCGCTGAGATGACCCTACTCTTTGTGCAGAAGGTCTTCGCTCTATCCCCACTCCGTGCACGCTCTTCTTTAGCTCTAGCTGAATATTGCCAATGGCCTCCGCCATGATTTCCCGCACTTTTGAAGTCAGCACTGCAAACCTTGACAAAGTCACGCATGGCTCAAGCCCTATGCCCAAGAAGAAATCAGCTGAGTCTCGTCTTCTGGCCACTGCTTTGCGTTCAAGGTTCGCCTACCACCATGGACCAGCAGACGACCGAGAACTGAGAAGTGGCTTGGAATACAGCGCTATTGGATGCCACCTCCAAGAAGTCAGCTTTCAATACCTTTTGTGGTTAAGGTATCCGGAGAATTTCATTTTAGTCAAGTAGGTATCTTTGGGACGACACGGCATATGATATAAAAGAAGGCCCAGTCGTCTCAAATCGAGAAGAGATCAGCACACTTCCACCTCTTCTTTGTTCATCTACAATACCAGATCTTTCTTCTTCGTTCCAAGATGCGCAGCTTCATCCTTGTCGCCGGCCTCGCTGCCCTCGCTGCAGCCGCCCCACGCCCCCAGGACGATGGATTTGCTAATATCGACGACTACGTGGCCTCTCTTCCCGGCGCTTCGACTTCTGGTTCTCCTGATACTGTTGCTGAGGGCGTGGTCGTGCCATACGACGCCAAAGCCGTAATCGCTGCTGCAAGTGAAGCCGTCGCGGCTGATGCTGCCACTGACAGCACCTTCATCGTGGACTCGATTGCGGACTCGAAGAAACTCAGAAAGAGAGTGTCTGATTCATGTGCACTTCCTGCAGGCTCTGCACCTGATCTTGAGCCAAACAGCACCCCTCAGTCCTTCCAAGACTCGACGACTCTGGCGAATCTCGCCAACAACGCTGCCACTCCTTCCGGGTACTCTCTGGTCTTCCAGAACCAGAAGGCTTCGATAAACAACGACGCTCCTGCTTTTATAACATTCAAAACCTACTCAACTTATGATCCGGTTTTGGTTGCTAAAGACTGTGCCGCTTACACAGCCAATGGTAAAGACTGCAAGTCTTTCAATATCTATTTCCAAAGAGAACCCACAGTGGTATGTTGCTGGCCAACAGAAATTGGCTCAATTTTGATGCTAAAAATAACTACAGAAATGCAACAAAGATTGCACTGGTAGCAGCATCCCTACTACGAACATCAAGGCTGCTTTCTACGGAGGCCTCCTTGCCCTTTCCCAAGCAACTAACTTCGGTCAAGGCCGCGGTTGCAATTTCCAAACCGCAAAGGCAGGCTCCAACGCCTACAATCTCCAGCCCGGTGTAGAGCCTGTCGACGGGTTCACTGGAGTGCTCTTGGGTGACTGCGCTATCAGGAGCCCGAAAGCCACTTGCGCCAACAATGGGGATGCTTTGATTAAAGTGAAGAACATCGATGCCAATGGACATTTCTCCGCCAATGCCTGCGGTAAATACTGCAAAGACTTTACTGCGGCGAACCCACTCAGACCGTGCCGCTTCTTCAACACCTACTACCAGACCAGGGACGGCGCATCCGCTCTTCAGGTCTGCGCTATTTACCAGCGTACTTTCTCTGCACAATACTGGTAAGTGTTTTTTTTTCCCACGGTCGCAGAAAGTTTGTGCCTCCGGTAACTGTAACTGACCTCTTTTTTTTGCAGCAACTCGGATACTCGCGTTGGAAGCGATGGTGCTGTCGTCGGCAAGGCCAATTCTTACGCCTACTCCTCCACCACGTTGGGCGATGGTGTCTCAGATTGTCCGATCGATGGCCAGATTAGAGAGTGATATGGCCCAGGCGATGACTTCCCATGTCAATTGGGCGGTATTCAGAAGGTCCGAAGGTCCGGTTTCCTTGGTTTTTTGTTTTGATATTGCTTTTTTTTTTCCAGTTATTGATTTTGTGGATTTTGATTTGCTTGTTCTGGACAGAATAAGCAAGTATGTACGTGCCAAATGAAATTGTTTTTCTTTTAATTTTCGCAGTCGCTACAGTTGTATACAACAGATCAATCATTGACGCGTATCTTCGCTCAATGCTCAAGAGAGGGGGGGGGGGGGGTTAGATGCGTTGTATTGGCAAGTTCTAGACATATCGCACTATGCAAGCTCAATCAATCATGACAAACACGTGTAATATATTCTCAAAACTATGATCTCGACTTCTCGGCATCCGCTTGCAGAAGATGGGTCAACGTGTCTCTAGTAACGCAATTCTCAAACTTGAAACTGGCAGCCAGCTCATCGAGTTCCTGCTCGCTCTTGCCAGCAAAGAGCTCGGCAAACTCCAAGCTCAGGTAATCGGACAAGAGACACTCTCTGATGACGCGCTCAAACTGTCTGTCCAGCGACCAGTGATGCGGGTACTTGATATCGTGCAGATGCTCGGGCACCATCTGCTTGATATCTCTCAGGAACGGCTCATACGTCTTTGCGACGCCGGATTTATCCACCACGCCCCAGAAATCGAGACCTAGACGCTGCTTCTTGGCCACAAAGCCGCCGATCAGCTGCATATACGCCGACTCGCGCGATACGTGCACCATGCCTTGGTACCCGATATCCTTGTACAGCCAGATGGTCCAATGAATCTGCGATTCGGCGTAAATGCTGAGCTGCTGCTCGAGCACGCCGAACCGGGCCTTGTTTGTGGTTTCGGCGTCGCTGTCGGCGGAGGGGTCCGCGTACACGGGGCCGAACTCGCCGTTCCATAGTGGCACGTTGCGTTGGCGGGAGAACTCGGCTTTGCGGTCGAATTGTGCGCGTAACTTGGCATTTTGCTCTGGGGTGCCGCTGTAGGGCGCTTGCCCCGGGATCGGGAAGCCCAGGTTGGAGTAGTCGTGGCAGGCGTAGACGGTATTGGGCATGAGCTTTGTGAAGTGGCTGAAGTCCATTGCGTATGTGTTGCCATCCACCCAGAGAATGTGGTCGGGATCGACCTCGCGGATGGCCTTCTCGATGCGGTCGTACCAGGCGATCAGCCTGGTGTGCTTTGAGTCGGCGGGCTCGTTGAGGGGATTGTAGCCTGCAATGACGGGGTTGCCCGCGTAGTGTTTGGCAATGGCCACCCACAGGTCAATCATCTGGTCTTGGAAGACTTTGAATTCCCAGAACAAGGCTTTGCCGATCCCGCTGTCCGAGTGCCAGTCTTGGTTCTGTCCGCCGGGCACGGCGTGCAGATCTAGAATCACATAGAGGTTGTGTCTGCCGCAGATATCGACAATGTTGTCTAGCAACTTGAAGCCCTTGTCCTTGATAACAGTAGGATTATCATCGTCGATGAAGTGGCGGTAGTTGAACGGCACTCTGATGCAGTTCAAGCCCAGACTCTGGAAGTATGCAGCATCGGCATCCGTAAAAAAATAATGGATCAGCCGGTCAAAGTAGAAGTCGGCCTTTTCCTTGCCCAAAACTTGGGTCATCGCCGCTCGATGCTCATGTTCATGGCCAGGGTATCCGGTGATGAAGTTCTCAAAGTTGAGATGGCCTCCGAGCCCGGCCCCTTTCAGGATGACTTTGTTTCCGTCAGTGTCGACGACGTTTGTACCGTCGACGTGCAGCATCTTGCACGGTGGATTGACAAATTGGCTGGTTGCTGCCCGTGAGCTGACATTGGTCGTTGCATCTGCGTGAGGAGCCATCTTGTTATTGTTGACTAAATAGAAAGAGATTCTCAAGTTACAGTGAGAAGCGCAAAGTCAAGGAATGAAGTGGACAGGCGGCGGCGGCGGCCATTGCTATATGTCCCATGCGTAAAAAAACAGCATAATTGGCTATATATCAAGAGACAAAAAACCACTGGAGGCCGTACATTGTCTTTAGGCGCCATGTGCCCATTTATCCAGGCCATCGTTGTAAGTAGCCGAGAGGTTTCCCCGCAGTAGTGCTTCGCTTGGGGGGGGGGGTTCTCGGTCCGGCAATGGATGTTATAACCTACCACTTGTGTTTCTATCAGAACATTGTGATGTTTTAACAATGTCTTGTTCAGTTGAGTGAGCGGCCTACGAGGGCGGTATTAAGAAGTGGCGGATGCAAGGATGTAAAGCAAAGGACGACCGCATCCTCGATGGCAAGACCTAGGATAGGTATATTCTCACAAGCATTCAAGCATGACTGCAATTTGACGTCGGCAAGTACAGAGCTTGAGACAGATCTATTTCAAGCTCAGAAAGCATTCTGATCATACCGATATTCCCTGGATCAGAGGGATTAGTGTCGAGAAGGTGCTCCGATGATATTTCAGCGCCTTCTAAACTCGCGTTGTACGGGCACTCATGCAGGAAAAGGGGATTGTCTGTCGTCAATAGTACTGAAGCGCAGTAGCGTCCACAAGGCCCATACAGCCCAGCCATTCTTGTCATAAGTATCTTGCAGTTCGTGATGGCAGTCGTCGCCTCGATGACAAGCCTTGATAACGCGCTGTCTTCCAGAGATGTACAATTTTTATGCAAATGCCCGACATAAAATCACACCCCCGTACTTCTCATAGCCATCTATTTATCCGCCAAATGTGCGGGATCGGCCAACATCTTTCTCGCTGTAACATGTGACAAGATGCTTTGAGAGAACTTCTGGTGCTTAGTAGTTCAGACGACCTTTATACTATGTTCCTGGTTCTCGGACAGAAAAGTCTCTTAAGCATCTCCTTTTGCCCATGAATATTTTGCAGTCCTTCCTTCTGTTTGGTCTCATATGGTCTTACAGGTGCATCATTCTGATTGCTGCACTTTCTAGACAGCTGTTTATTGCAGCACTATTAGCAGCACGTTGTACGAAGGAGAGTAAACTGTTTAGTGTGATCCTTTCAAGAAGAGTAAACTGTTCAGTGCAATTCTTTCGAGAATTAGAGAAATTGCTGTTTGAATGCAGAGAAAAATAAACAAATAACGATGTTGCCTGTCTGAAATTCAACTTCTTCGCACCTTTTCATAGCCACCCCCACCAGCATTCACAAAAAGAAACCATGACGCCCGTCCCGTCTCGTTTCATTTCATTGCCTTCGTTCTTGAACCTCCCCAATAAACCCTTCTAGAGCCTCAATAGTCCTCTCCCGCCTTCTATGGTCCATCCCTCCCAAGGCCTTCTTCAGATCGAGGCTGATACTATTCAAGCGGCTTTCAAGATTCACAACACTGTCGTCTTGCTCGCGAGGGGAACTGGGTTCAGACATGTCGAAAACAGGGACTCCATATCCGGCACGAGTCGGAGTATCCACAGAAATTCCTGCTTTGCGGGAACGCTGGGTAAGAGGTGGTGATGTTACAGGAGTTGGCACATCATCTCCGCCGTCTGAAGCTTCCGAATTATCGTCTAGAGTAGAGGAGGCCTCGGATGAAGATGGCGAAGGCGTTCTGACTCTGAGTCTGGTTCTGGGTGCCTTGGCCACGCTGAGGGGTTCGGACTTGACTGCTGGCCGGGTTTTCTGTGCCTTTGGCGTGACTGGCTTTTGCAAATTCCTCAAGTGGTCGAGATTTTTGGCGAACAAATCCATCAAATCTCTTTTCTGAGCCTTATGGCTATAAGGAATGTCGTATTGAGACAAGATTTGTCTCATCTGAGGGCATGTTGCCTTGCTCAGCCAAAGAGGCTCCAGGAAATTCTTCCGATTGTGCCCAGCAGCTTCGCGTTGCAAGGCGTAATGTTTTTCTATCACCACGATGAGGTCGTGCTTTTTCATGTTGTTGTCGAAGTGAATCTTGAGGTCGCCATTCTGTCGCAAGAGTCTGAGATGATCGTAAAGCGTGACCAAGTTGTATCTCGCGTGATCGTGACCAAAGTTGGCGAAGGAATTCTCCATGACGGGCGTATATTTTGTGGTAATGGAAAGAAAGTAGTAAGTCTTGGTGAGTGTGACTGAGGTCAGTGTGGTAGCCAAAAGCTGTCAAGGTGGCTCTGCTTTATAGTTCTGGATGCGTGGGACCACTAGTGGTGGCCTGAGAGAGTTTGCGTAGGAACATGCTGGAGCTAGACTGAAACACCATCTCAGCTATCTCTGTTTGAACATACGGTCCAGGAAATTGAACGCAGCAAGTCGTTCTCGTGGCTCCATTCCATGAGTCTGCGATTGAGATGCGAGACAGCATGACCCTGCGTCTTGGAAAAGAATCAAAGTCTTATATGTGTCCTGGCAGACGCAAATCATCCTCGTCATCCGCGGCAAAGGCGTTTAGATCGCCAAAGTTACTGCCGATCCCATCGTCATCATCGTCACTATCCTCATCTTCATCTTCACTCTCTTCTTCTTCGTCCTCTTCATCCTCTCCGTTTTCATCCTCATACTCTTCTTCGTCTGACTCTGATACGTCACCGAAGAAGACAGCAGCATTTTCGTCACCCCAAAAACTCTGAACTTTTTTGGATTCTGTAGTTTGCGGTCTTGTAGCTTGACCATGGGACTGCGGTGTCTCTTCTTCGGAGGGGTTCGTACTCGCGGTAGCGTTTCCACTTGCATCCAGACCGTCCAAGTAATACCGCATCGGACTAAGACTGCGGCTAAAGCGTCGTAGAATATCATAGGGCAAGTTACGGAAAGCATCTCCAGGAGTGAGGGTGGCAGTACCATTGCGCAAGCTTTCCTCATCCTGCAAAAAGTAACTGCGACCGGTGGGTGAAGAATTGGCGGCGAAAATGGACTGTTCGACTTGCAGTCGTTGGCGGGCGGGAATTTGAGAAGGCGAAGAGGGATTACCGTATGCGCTATCTGCACGCAATTCATCGTCGGCCGCAGGTAGCGCATTGACACCGGCGAATTCGTGCTGACGCACTGTTGGCTGCATGCCGGGAGTCTCCAAGCCTAGGTGCACGGTCTGAGACGTGTTGTAGCCATCGCAATGAGGACATTTCAGGCCGAGCCAGTGGAAAGGAGACCAGCCTCTTCCTCCGCAGTCGTTACAACCCACAAAAACCTTGCGAGGCACGCGGCGGTGGCCAGGGGTTGCTACTGCGGCAGCCGAGTCTTCGAATTCGTCCTCGGGCATAGGCTGCAGACGAATCTCGTCATCCAGTTTACGCCATTGGAGCTCCATGTTGACGGCTGATTTGTTGCAGGTGGGACAGCGATACGTGACGTGCATGAGGTCCTTGTAGCAGTCGGCATGCATGTAGTGACCGCATGCCAAGCTCACAACAGAGAGCGACGAGGAAAAGAGATAGTCGAGACACAGTGGGCAGTTGCAGTCGGTGGCTCGCTCTACACACGGATGCGTGGTGCTTGTGGAGATGGAGATGCATACGTTGCACCGTTTGCAGTGAACATAGTCTTTGCCCAGGCCCTCGCCGCGCCGACAGATACCACAATCGTCGCAATGGTAGATGCGCTTGGTGCTGTCGTTGTCCCAGAGCTTGCACTTGTCGCAGTAGTACCAAGCCGTATCGACGCCACAATTGTTGCATACGGGAGCGGCTGGTTGGGGGGTCCTGCAGAGCATACACAGCATGTTGCGAGTCATCTTTCTGTTCAAGGCGTGCGGGAAGGGTAATCTGGTAGAGGCGTCGTGGCAGTGTCGACACGGGTGCCACTGGTTGCAGTCGAAGCATTGTACTTTGACGTTCCTGCTGTAGTGTTCGCAACCAAGAGTAGCCTCGTCATCATCGATGGGATCAGGGCAGTAGCATGGCTCCAAATCTTGCGGCGAAATATTGTAGGGATTGTCTGAGGAGTGGTCAGGGTGGCATAGCGGTCCTCGGGCAAACAGGTCCGACACGGAGTGGTCGGGGTTGTTCTTGGTGATGTAGTCCTTGGTCATGAGGAGGTGCATCGCTCTTGCCTTTTCCTCGGTCGAAGCTGCCAGGCTCCGAATCTCGTGCATCTTTTGACGCAACGCCCGCATGCCGTCGTCTTCGGGCAGCGACGAGCCGGGCACAGTCGGCGACGGCGCTCGCATGTCGACGTCCAAGAACTGGCTTGTACTGATGTGGGCCGCCATTTTCAAAAGGTACTTTTGATAATTCCCCCCCCTTGTCTATATCCCCGCTCTTGTCGTGATGCTTGGCCGTGGCTCGTATGGTGGGATGCCTGTTTCAGCCTGTGGTGGGTCCAGTCCCGCTACGAAGAAACGACTTCTACTTTACGGTATATGTATCTGCGCAGGCTGTTCTAGAAACAAAAGTCTGCAAGTTGAAAGGCTTGGGCCATTTGTCGCCCTCGTATGATTTTGCGCCGCCATTCCATCATCGTCGTTCTCATGTGAAAGCCCGGTGTGCCGACTCTTGCATGTGAAAGCCAAGCGAGTCCTTGCAGACGAGCTCTTTCCTTTGTTCGCCTATTGTTCACCCCATTTTGTCACACATTGAATATGTAGCCATTTCGATAGGTACATACTTACTCAGATGGGTCACAGAGCAGACAAAATAAAGACAAGAATGTCTTTGTTCATTGACAAAACTTAATCTCGCCATCACTGTGTTGTATTGAACGGAGAAGGACTCTCCAAAAGCAAAAGAACTGTCGCAGCCGTGAATCGAACACGGGGCTCGTGCATGGCAAGCACGAATTTTACCACTAAACCACTGCGACTATTGAAAATGAGTGGAATTTTAAGAGTTCTTGTACTTGCAATGCCCGCTGCCCCCAGCTTTGACGACAGCCTCGGCCACTGTCCCTCCCGGTGGTGACGCGACGCGTCGTTCTCCAACCTTCTTCCCATTTGTTCAATTACAGCACTTCCAGTGTCTGTCTTGTGTGGTTACTGTATTTCTCGGCGCGACCAAGGCAGCGTGTTGAGCAGCTCGACAGACGTCGCTTCCATCGGCCACGACTTCAATTGCACGCCTACGCCGCACCCACCCACTTTGACCCAACCAGAGTTGTCGCATACTTCCTCAACGGACGCGTCCTAATCGTCCGACAATGTCATTACGACTGTCAGAAGCGCCTGAAGTGGCGCCAGATGCTGCCCGTAATGGCCGCTCTCGCCGCTCTGGACGCGTGTCGCGCAAGCCCGAACTCTACATCGAAGAGGCACCCACGACCTCAAAGCGCAAGCGTGACCTCGACCAAGAAGACGGATCAGACGAGGGAGATGATGATGATGAGGAAGATGAGGAAAGCGAGCCAGATGAGGAAGAGCTCCGCGAGCGAAAAGCAAAAGCGCGCAAGACAAAAGCCACCGCTCCCAAGAAACCAGCTGTCAAACGCCCAAAGACGAACGGAACATCAGTCGCATTGCCCGTACGAGCGGCAGGAAAAAAGGGCCGCTCGAAAAAGGCCAAGGAGCTCAATGAGGCTGCGGCCCAGGAAATCGGAGGCCTCTACGGTTGGTGGAGTCGTAGACACACGTCTTGCATGCACAGTCTAACAATGCATATACAGCCGACATCTTCCTTTGCGACAAAACGCTGGACGAGGGAGCTGCCGAGTGGCTTGAGTCGTTCAAGGAACACGAATCCCGCGCCGTGGCCGACCTCGTCAACCTGGTGCTGAAATGCGCCGGCTGCGACCTGCAAGTCACTGCCGAGGATATTGAAGACCCTGACAACTGTGCTGGCAAACTCGGCGATTTGCAGGAAGAGTTCCAGGCAGTATGTAGACGCCACCTCTCCGACTCTCCTCTCACTGACGGTGCTGCAGCAAAATCTCGCCGACTATCCAATCATCGCAAAGGGCAAAGGCACCGCTGCTTTCAAGGACTTGCTGACCGGCTTCTTCTATACCTTGATCAAAGCCATCCACACCAACAAGGTCCTTTTCAACAACATCGAACTCATCGAGAACATTCAGATATGGCTCAGCAGCATGTCAGCTGCTCAGAACCGTCCATTCAGACACACTGCTACCGTCGTGGCCATGGCCGTAGTCACTGCGCTTTGCGAAGTTGGCAGCGAGCTCGCCGATGAGGCATCAAGGGCTCTGCGTCATAGCGAGACACAACGAAAAGGCAAGAACGCAAACAAGACTCGAGTCAGCGAACTACAGCACCACTCAAAGACTGCCAGAGCGAACCAAGAAATACTCGACAACATTGTCAAGGATTGGTTTGATACCATCTATATTCACCGTTACCGAGACGTCGACCCTCATATTCGCGTCGACTGTGTGAAGGCTCTCGGAGACTGGATCGTGGCTTACCCTGATGTTTTCTTTGACGGTTCACACTTGAGATATCTTGGCTGGGTCCTCTCAGACACAAACCACTCCACCCGCCTGGAGGTTATCAAGCAGCTTCAAAGACTCTACTCGGACAAGAACAAACTCGGAGGACTCAAGACATTTACCGAAAAGTTCAGGGCCCGCATGGTCGAAATGGCTACAAGAGATGCGGAATCCAGCGTCAGGGCCGCTGCTGTTGAGCTGCTTGACGAGCTCCGTGAAGGTGGCCTTCTCGAGCCTGACGACATTGACGCCATTGGCCGACTCATCTTCGACGCAGAGCCACGAGTGAGAAAATCTGTCGTTGGCTTCTTTGCCGAAAGCATCAACGACGCTTATGAAGCGAAAGTCGATATTCTTGGCGGTCAAGAAGCCTTGGACGAGATCGTTGGTGAAGAGCACGACTCGTTCGACAGTCCATCTCAGGAGTGGATCAAATTCAAGTGTCTTGCCGAAGCACTGGATTCGTACGACTCGGCTGATGCTGCTTTGACTTTGAATGCTGAGCAACTTAGCGGTCAGAGCAGCTATCTTCTGCCCCCTGTCTCAGCAGAGACGCGCTTCATGGTTGCTGCAGACACACTCTACGATAAGATTCCCGAAGTCCGTGAATGGGAAATGTTAGCCGGCTACCTTTTGTACGATACGTCCGTGGATGATCAGAACAACGACACTGCAAGCGGCGAGTCGCTACTGAAGCAGGAGTTGGCTCTGAAAGAAAGTGAGGAAGTCATTCTCCTCGAAGTACTGAATGCTTCTGTCAAGCAAGCCATTGCATCACTTGTCGAATCGAGCTCCGACAAGAAGGCGAAGAAAACCAAAAAGCAACGCGATGAAAACGTCGATCAGCAAGAACAAGCAGCGCGCCATCTTGCAAATCTAATTCCCAGACTGCTCAAGAAGTTTGGAGAAACGCCACAAACAGCTGCCAGTACGCTTCGTTTGGAGCGTGTTCTCACTTTGGAAATCTTTGAAGAGATTCGACAAGACTCTTCTACGTATCAGACTCTGCTCGAGGTCTTGAACAAGCAGTTCCTCAGTCACAGCAACGAAGAGGTGTTGGCTGAAGCCAGTCGAGCTTTGTTGCGGGCAAAGCAATATCATGAGCTTGGCGACATTCCCGACGAGAGCATCGAATCGCTCTGGGAAGACACCATCAACACTTTTTCCGCGCTCACCCATGACAAGGACCTCGAGTCTCGCGGATCATGGTCAGCAACAGTGCTGGATGCTGTGTCCAAGACGGTGCTACGCCTGGAAAAGCTTTCGACAATAGCCAACCCGATCGAGTACATTGAAAGCGCACCTGCCGCGCCATCCAACGCGCGGCCCGAAACTTCAGAACCATCGCCTCCTATCGACAGTCTCATTGCCCTCATACATCGTGCCGCTTCGCCACAAGGCTCAGATGAAGATACGGCTGCGCTTGATGATCGTGTTGCCGTACATGCTGCGCGCGCGGTGAGTTTCTACTTCATGTGGCGCATACCCAGCTTCATCAAGTCACTCCAAACCACACATGTCGCCGACATTGAGCTCGAAAATCTCGCAATGCGACGAGATGCCTACGTGGATGCTCTGGGTTCTTCGCTGAAAAGTCGCCCCTTGGCCGACGAGTTGAGTCCCATCTTCTCGGGCTTGCTGCTCGATGTGCACACCATCATGGCACCGTTGCGCAACGTCTCGACCGACAAGAACGGAGAGGAATATCTTGTCTTGGTGTTGGAAATGGATGCCGTGTTGCAGAAACGCATCCTTCGCGTCTTTGGCGCGGTGGAATCGGCATTCGCGCGTGCGACGGGCAAACACCTGGAAGCCGATGCCGAAAACGCACATGCGCGCGGCGGCGACGACGACGATGATGACGAGCGAGAACCCGACGAAGACCTCGCGGACCCCATAGACGCAGACCCAGAGTCGGACATTGAGCCCTCGGACGACGAGCAAGCAAACGGCGACGACGACGAAGCACAAGACAGCGAGCAGCAAACCCAAGCCTCACAGCTCAAGCGCGCCCGCAAGTTGCAGAACAGCCTCCTCGCGGAGCAGAAACTGTGCGAGCTAGCGGCCAAACTGGTGCTGGCGGCGCTGGGCCGCATGGTCAATGTCGCCGCCGTGAAGCAGAGATTGCAGCGCAACAAGACGCGGTTGGGCCATAATTTCAAGCTTGTGTTTGAGTATCTTGAGCCGTCGTTGCGGAAGGGTGCTGCGAGGAAGGGGAGGGGGCTGGTAGGTGATGGCAAGGCTGCTAGAACTGCTGCTGCTGCACAACAACAACAACAACAAACGGGTAAAGCTGCGCCGAAAAGTAGAGAGATTGTTGAAGAAAGCGATGATGAGGCCGAGCAGGGCGATGAAGAGGAAGAGGATGAGGAAGAGGATGAGGAAGAAGAAGATCAACGGGCCAGAGAAATGCAAGAGCATGACGACGACATGAGAGATGCCGAGCAGGACGAGGAGGAGGAACGGGAGCAAGAAGAAGCTCAAGATGCCGTTGTTGATGCTGATGAAAGCGTGCTTGGGGACGACTAGGAGAAAGTAAAAATGTAATGTTTTCTCTCTCTCCCTTCTCTTTCCCTTCTTTTCCTCCCTTTTTTTTTCTCTAGTTTTGTGTCTTTTTTTTTGTTTCGTTTTTTTTCTTCTACATATATAATAAGATAGGAGAGAGGCGCAGAGAATCGCGGTTCAAGCAAGCGTTCCTCAGTATGTTTCTTCTACAGATCCGTCTACATTAATTTCTCTCCCTCCCTCACCAGAGACAGAGTCACCAGAAAGTGATAGAGAGAGAGAGAGAGAGAAAAAGATAGATAGAGAGAGAAAAGAATCACATCAAAGTGCTCCTCCCACCAATCTCCGTGCCCGCCTCCCCGTCCGCCATCTCCCCGTTCCTCGCCGACACAAACTCGCGGTACACCTTGTTCAAACGCCTATGGTCCGCTTTGCTGATCGAAGGTCGCGTCTGGCCCAGACTCTTGAGCAGGTGCTTCCACGTGATGACTGGTTCCTGCTGAGCTGTGCCGTCTTCCCCGTTTGTTCCGTTTGCAGTGGCGGGCCGTGAGCGGGTGGTGCTCACGGCCGAAGAAGCAGAGAGTTGTTTGGCGCGTTTGCGGGCCGCTTCCAGGGTGCCGAGTTTTGCTGCTATGCTTGCGCGTTCGGCGAGAGAAGCAGATGTCGGTTTTGCGTCTGGCGAGACTTGGCCCAAGGTCTCATCGCCGTAGCGGAAGTGCGTAAAGTCGCGGTTGTACGACCGCGAGGAACCAGATTTTGCCCCTTCTTTGTCGGCGTCGTTTGCGGCCAGCTCGTCGGCGGGGCCCAGCACATCGTGGATGGCTTCCAGATGCGCGTTATACATGACAGCTTGCAGGTCTGCGCCCGAATATCCTTGCGTCTGTCGCGCTATCTCGTGGATACTTTGAGTATCGTCCTCGCCATCAGGAGTCAGGATGCTGTCCTCGATCTTGAGGTTAGCGGTCACAGCGCGAAGGATATCCAGACGGTCTTCAAGATTGGGCATATCGCAGAGCAAACTCTTGTCCAAGCGGCCCGGTCTCAGTAAAGCCGGATCGATAAGATCAGGCCTGCTAGTGGCAGCAAGCACATACACACCACTCAAACCCTCCGCGCCGTCCATCTGCGTAAGAAGTTGATTGACAACTCGATCAGTCACTCCCGTACTATCATGTCCTCGTTTCGGTGCTATGCTGTCAAATTCATCAAAGAACAGGACGCAAGGACGTGCGGCTTCTGCTCTGTCAAACAGGTCGCGTACACTCTTTTCGCTGGCGCCAATGTACTTGTTCAGAATTTCAGGTCCTTTGACCGAGATGAAGTTGAGGCCGCACTCGCCTGCCACTGCCGATGCTAACAGTGTTTTCCCGCAGCCAGGGTAGCCGTAGAGTAGTAGACCTGAGCGGAGACGGAGAGGACATTGGGCGAAGATTGGAGCGTAGGTTGTTGGATATTGCAAGGTTTCGAGCAAGATTTGTCTGGTTTCTTTCAATCCACCGATCGAAGACCAAGTAGTCGTGGACTTTTGCAGCGTTACGCCGCGAAGTGAGGCTGGGATGAATCCTTGGAGGGCAGATGTGAAATCTTGTCTTGTTAATGAGGATCGAAGGTCTTGAGAGTCCTCTGAGACGCTGCGGATCAGTGCTTCGTTCTGGGCTCTCGAAACCAGGGCTGTGAGATCGCCAGGCATGTATCCATCAGTCTGGCCTGCAACATCCAAGAAATCAATGGAAGGATCGACTTCAAATCCTCTTTCGCTGGGTGCTGGCTCGACATCTGTTTCATTATCTCCCATCCATGCGGCACCGTCACTTTGCGATCGTTTGTGCTTTGGCTGTTCGGCATCTGTTTTGTGTACTAAAAGCTCAAGTACCTTGCGTCTTGCATCCTTGTTTGGCGCTTTCAATGACAAGATATCGCGAACGACATGTCCTCCGATAACGACATTGTTGACAGATTCTTTCGCTTGAGCAGTAGCCAGCAGTACAACACCAGTATCTCTGGAGCAGTATTTCCTAGCAATGGAGCAGAGCAGCTCACTCACTTGTCTGCTGCGGCCGTTGTCGTTGCCGACTTGAGGTTCGGTCTCGGCAGGACACAGCTTGTCTACATCATCCAAGACGACCAGAGCGTGGCCACCCAGTCGAGCACCCCATGCTGCAGCTCCAAATATTCTTTGTAAGGTTTCTTTAATAGTGGACACGCGTGTTTCATCGGTGACAAGGGCTCCGCAGGAAAAGTAGGTGATATGATATAGATGTTCTTTCCGCAACCTGTTCGCCATGAGATGGGCAAGTGCAGTCTTCCCTGATCCCAAGCCACCAGTAAGCAGGATAGAGGATGAGTGTGAGAGATGTTTGTGAAGATCAGCTATGATGGTTTCAATGCCGACCATGTCAGGTGGTGAAGAAGGAATATCATGGCCAGGATTGCCTCGCGTTAGATCCGGGGGTTTTGAAATTTCTGGTTGCATTTCGATTGCAAGCTTACGATCAGCTCCCAGTAACCAATCTGCAGGTCTCTTGATGGGGTGCTCATCCGTGGTGTTAGGTGAAGGATCGAAGCGTAGAATACCACCAGGCCAAGCGTGATGCTTGTTGCCATTGACTTCTGCAGGTAAGAGCATGCCATCTGTCAATGGGCCTTCCAGCAACCCAGAAGCGTTGTCGTCATGTCCAAAGATGGATTTCACTTTTCGAACAGCTGCTTCTTTCTCGGCAGTCGAATCACCACCAAACTTGAGCGATGTGGATTGCGCAGTACCAAAGGGGAATATGCGAAGGGTCTTGACGACGACGTCCTTGTCCTTTGACTCTTTCTTCATGGCCGAGGCAGTCTTTGGCAGCTGTGCAGGGGCTGCTTCGATCCTGACTATGCCGCCAACAAGCCCAGAAGAAGCGATAGCAGCACACAAGGCTGACGACAAAGCAGCATGCTGACCATCCGGCGCGTCGTCCCAGGCGTAGAGTCGCGCCACCACTGTTGAGGCAGCTTTTTCGGCCTCCGAGGCGTGGTTCGGATTGACAGGCTCTTCCAAACTCGCTGGTCTGACTAGTGATACGGATACATAGGTGGCACCCTTGAGGGATTTAGACAGCAGATGATCACTGTCCAGCCACAAGCGCAGTCCCTTATTAGCATCTCTCGGTTCTTCATCGTCAAAGTACTCATCAGTCACAGCACGATCGACGGGGCGCAAGAAGATGGGCGGGCGGGTGAAATGTTCGTCGCGGACAGCTGGACGGCGTACGGTGCTTGCGTCGCTCCTTCCTCCCACGCTTTTTCTGCCTGCACTAGCCACGCTCCTGCCATCGCGGTCCGAGCTACGTGGCTGACGACTCTTTGGTGCAACAATGACTTCTGCCTCTGGTGATATCTTGACGAAGGGCTGAGTCGACGATGGCGCAGGGGTGAGTGATGTGACCAGCACATTGACAGTCGAGGTGGGGGTAAGGTGCAAGGTCAAAGGGTGGCGCTGCGACGAGAAAGCTGGATTGGGCAGAGCGCGGACTTGGGACAAAAAGTTCATCTCCAGGAAACGGGCGTGCAACTCGATCATGTCCCAGTCGGTGGGCGTGAGTGGCTCGATGTTGACGGTATGGGCTTGAGGAGGGTCGACGTGCAGGCTCACGCCGACTCTGAGGCCATCGGCCATACCCAGGACTCTTGCAAATACGGCATCCACCTCGACCGTGGCGACATGTTGATCCTGCCTCGTTGCCGTGTTTCCTCTTGTTCCTTGGATCCCGTTCCTTGATACCAGTGGGGCTAGTTTGGCCTGGCTTTGCATGCCCGTCCATCCCACGAAGACTGATCGTGTCTGGGAAGGTGCATTGGTCTTGTTGTCTCCTCCGGGCGGTGGTGCCTGCCGAAAGCTGAGCTCGACGACTACATTTTGAGCTACCTGCACGCGTCAGCCTCTTGATCTCTGCTGTCCTGAATTCACACCAAACTCACTGTGTTTGCATTCACCAGTATAGAAACTAGCGAAGAAGGGAGATTGACGAGGCAGCTTTTGAGCTGTGATTGCACCACCACTTCAGCTTGCGTCGCACCTTTGGCTCCCCTGGAAGCCACCGAACTCATGTTTGCGCTGCACAATGTTATGCGCTCATGAATGATACTTTCTGTCTCAACTCAGATACTCGAATACTCGGCCTGCGGGTTAGCTGTTACCATCAGCCGAGGCTCGTTCGCTGTGGCTCGTGCCACAACTCAATGAATTATTGATAATCCAATCGCTTCTCTTCATCTAGCTACCATGGGATGATAATGTTGGACTTTTTACACATGCTCGAGGTAGCTTGTCATGGTGGTCGTCGAAGAAAATCCAACATGAATATTCAAAAACAGCTACTTGATGAAACCAGTCCAACGGCAGAAGCCATTCTTTCCTCCACACATATGCCCTCCTTCGTCCTGACCCTTTCCTCGGTCAGATGATCCTTACCTTTGGGTCTGTCCCTGTCCCGTCCCCATCACAATGCCCTGCAAGGCTGCAGAGTGACTCGTGTGGTGCTCGTGATTCTCGTTCCCTTCGTCACTTCCCCTCTTGCACTCAATGCGAAACGATCCTGCGTTTCGTTCTGCCGAATGCCCATCTTGACACCAGGAGAAGGAGAAAAAAAAACAAGAGAGGAAGCGCTCTCAAATTTCTGAAGCGACACTCTCAATTGCTGCCGGCCGACTACTCGTTGGTAACCAAAGCGTCTTCACTCTTCAGTCTTTCTCCTCTTGCCCTTGGGCGCAGGGTCAAGCGGCGTCCTCGAATAAGTGACGGTCCTCGTGACAACCTGCCTCACACTCATCTTACCCCCGGTTTTCCCTGCCTCCCCAACTTCCGCAGCTGTAGGCGAATAACTCGCACTCCATGGCGTGGCACTCAATGCACTCGCACTCAAAGGCTCGTAAAAGTGTCCTTGACCTCTTGCAGTACTGCCAGCGCTCATAGGGGACCGAAGATTGGTAGCAGGGGTCATGAGCGGAGAGGGCGGTATCCCTCTGGGTAGCTTTGCGGAACGAGGTTTCGCGAATGGGGATGGAGGGATGGTGACACGAGGGGTTTGAGGCTTGGATCTGGATGTTGCGTTGTTGTTATTGTTGCTGGTGGTGGTGCTGGCAGACTGTGCCGAATCAGTTGTAGAACTGGTCATGGTCGATGTGATGGAGGACTCTGAGCCAGTAGAGTTGGTTCGCGAAAGTGGTTTTTGTTGTGGTAGTTGCGCAATTGGAACAGAAGAAGCAGCAGCCTCTGCAGTCTTGTCATTTCCTTCTTCTTCGATCGACTCGCAAGCCACCTTGTCGTTGCCAAAATGAAACTTCGAGCTCGTGCCCGTAGCGATTGGACTTGCCAACCCAGTTGCTACTGACTTGAGAAAATCCATGTACGCAACAGGAGGGGTGATGGGAGTCTTGATGTTGTCTTCTCTTTTGATGTAGCTGGGGGTGCCAGGGTATGGGCTTCGTACTTCAGAAGGATAGGAAGCAGAGACGGGGGTCTGGAGGGTCGGCCTCTTGGGCCGCTTGTCTTCCTTGGTCTCGATGACCATGGGAGCAGAGATGCTTCGGGCCGCCATGTCTGGACTGAAAGCGAGCGTGGGATGTTTTTCTTTTTCAGACAGAGAAATACCGACAGAGTGGAAGGGAGCGGGAGAGGGGAAGGATGGATGATTATGAAATCACAGGGAAGGAAGGAAAGGCAAAGAGATAAAGAGAGCAGAGTATATAGACCGATCTTGCATGCTTACTCTTGATTTTCATCCAACGATGGGTCGGCGCGTAGAGTTGGCCTCGCGAGAAAGGGCCGCCCACATATCGCTCTCCCTCGGAGCGAAACGAAAGGTTATTTCTGGCATACCGAATGGAATCTACCCGCCTTGTCTAGCCTCAGACAGGCTAGGTGAGAAAGACTTGAGGTTGCCAATCGAAGGCTCCTGTAACGCGCGGGCTACGGGAGATCTGTATGCGCTGTGGCCGTTCATTGGGCCGCGTGGGGTCTCTAAGCGCCCTGCTCAGTGACAGGCCGTCTCAGGTTGCATGAAAACGGCCCCAGTAGCGTAGCGTGTAGAAGTCGAGAGGTACTTGTGAATAGTGTGCCTGGTAAGTTGTGAACGTGTGTGAAAGTACATGTAATACATGTAGTAGAGCCGATTGGAAGACAATCGCACCCCGCACGACTTGTGATGTTTTATTTTATCGCCGGATTAATTGGTGCATCGTGTTGCTACAATTACATTTATGCAACCACCCAATCAGAAGAAAAGTACAAATTCTCCTCTATCGTTCTTCCTGATACGGAGATGCTTCCACAACTCCTTGTCGCCATCATCCCTCGCACCCTTGGCTTGACGCTCACGATGATAGCGCTTGAGGGCTTTGTTGACACTCAAACCGCCATCACTTTCAGGGCCCTTGTTGACGAAACTCAAAAAGTGCTCTGCTGGCGAGCGGTAAGTGGTGAGTTGCTGCTTGTCTTCGCGCGCGGTTGAGGATGCAGACTTTTTGGAGGACGAGGTCTTGACGGAGGATGCAGGGTGCCTACTGCTGCTAGGCGCCTCGCTGTCTGCCTTGTCCTTTTTGCTGCGCTTCTTTGAGACCAGGGGGCTTGGGGCGACAGCGTCGCTGTTGCCGAACTCGGGACCTGTCAATAATCTATCGAGGCCGCCTGTGAGGCCGCTGTGCAGAGTGGGCGTTGGCTCGGCCATTTCTTGGTCTTCTTGTGCTCTCTTTCTCTTCTTGTCGCTCTTGCTCTTGTCATCACGTTCGCGCTTCGAGGCAGGGGTAGCGTATGATGCAGACTCGATTTTGGCGGGCGAGTCCATGTAGTCAAAGACATTGACGCCCGGAGGCAGGTCGGCGCCTGACGGTGGCGGAGAAGGAGCTTTCGGGGGAGCATTGACTTTGGCGACTTCGGTTGTGGTAGGCTCGGGTGCTTTGGAGGGAACGAGGGCTTGTTTCTGGTTTCCCTTGGCCTTCTTGTCACCTCTGTACAGGTGGCCCTGGTATTTCTGGGCTTCAGACATGCAGCTGGTATGCGCTCGGTAGTCAGTCCCCTGGAAGTGAACCATGCAGTCGATGCAGGTAAAGGATGCGCCCCAGCACTGGTTGGCGTGAGGGTCGAGTTTCTTCTTTGTGAGAATGTCACCACATCCCTGGTGAAACAGTTAGCTCCGAGTGGTGTGTGCATAGCTATGTTTCTAAGGGCATACCTCGCATGAGAAGGAAACCATCTTCAGTTACCGCGCGTTCTGCAAGATTGTGCTGTGTCGCAGAAAGTGTCGGCGGCTGCTGCTGCTGTCCAATCGCTAGATTAGAACAAGGAAACAATGGTCGTACAAGCTGTAAGAGATGGAGAGAAAGCAGCAAAAAACTCACACTCAAACACTTGCGAAACGATTCCACTCGGTCGGGGATTTCTTTGAGAAAGAATGATTTGCTACTTATTTATTTCGTTATGCCGAGCGTTAATTAGCGTTTTGCTTTGCGATAAGTCCGGAGATCGGCATCAAGTCTCCCTTGCATATCCGGGGTAGCCTTTGCTCTGGTGCTGGAATAGGAATAGGAAAGAGAAGCATTATTAGGGTCAGGTGCGGAGTACTCGTGTGTGTGTGTGTGTGTGTGTGTGTGGAATCGTCTTGCATTATCCGTAAAACTCTAGTCTCTAGTCTCTAGTCTACAGGCACCACCTCTTGTTAGCAGTGTTCGGGAAAGGGAAGGCACGACCCTCCCTTCTTGTTCGCAACTTGAGAAGAGCTTCAGGATCATCTGTCTCTCTGAACAGTTACATCCATCTTGACCAAACCAAGACAACCTCCACTCATCTGGATCAAATAACCTCGCTCATAGTCCAATGTCGAGGCATCGAACATGAACACCCCAGATCACGATATATCTGATGGAACGATACGATCCAGTCCCAGACAACGGAATGTGGAGATCATTAACAGCCTGTCGAGATCCTTTGAAATCGGCTGAGACGTCGACCAAGCCTACGGATTGTATAAGTTGATATAGGTAAATGGCGGAGAGAGTGGTGGTCAGCGGAATCTGCCTAAACTTTATGGCCAGAAGTTGTTGTTTGGCGACTGACCCGGATTAGGTATACAGTAGCTCGTTTGCTATCACCTGGGTACTGATGGTCTTCACTACATGTACTTATCGCAACTTTTCATTACAGTCTGACGCCTTGCGGATATACATCTGGATTTGAGTCGTCTTTATTCGCCGTCTTTTCCCACCAACGCCACCACTGCTCCCTTATCTACACGCCTATCCGAGTGAATTTCAGCAGCTTCTTGCTCGACTGTCATCTTCACCATCATCAAACTTGTACATACAGGCCCATATCGTTTTTGGTAATAATATCACTCCCCCATTGGGCAGCCAATATATGCATGCCAGCCTTGTTGAGCCACTAACGCGGCAGATAAACAAGCCAAAATCTATCGAATATGGCTGGTTGAAATCCCTCTCCTTATGCCTAGACCACAAGCAGGAAGGTTTGATCCTTCGAGAGACAGCCATGTCAGCACGCACCTTAACATACCATACGAATATAGAACGACGGGCTGAAAGCCTTGCATCACCATGTATCTGTACAGAAGTACTGACATGTAGCGTTTCGACTCATATATTACTCTGCGAAGAGACGTTTACATGAATAATCTACAGTCTCGTTCCCATCCCGCCGGCAATTTCAAGAGCATTAATCCTATTTCTCCTTCCTTCGTCAACTACTGTCTTGTCAGCACTCGCCATCTCTGTTCTGTTTCTACTGGAGTGTGGAATAATCGGCATCGTTGAAGAATGAGTAATCAGACAAGCAATGATACTCATACTTGGGCTGGTTACAGCTCAGGCCCGTTCTTCTTCAACCAAGTCCAGGATAGCACCTCATGTACAGTGGAAGCTAATGCAGATATTGCTGGCATAGGAGTAGTTGTGGCCTTCGTCGCTGGCTCTGTCATCACAACTTTAGCTTCCATCTGGGCGGCTATACTCGATGGCATCTTGGACAACGAGCAAAGCATCTGGCCCAGCTTAGTCAATCTGCGCCTGTCTCGATTGACGTGTGACGGGCTATACAAGGAATATTACGAGTCATGGCGGCGTATTGTAGAAAAACTCATTCTCGGATATGCTGATCAACAGTTGGTGACGGGTTACGCATTACTCATCGCTGCGTATGCTAAATTATTCATGAAGGATCTAGGCGACCTCTGGTAAGCAGCAGGCAATTCATCGAGTTCCCGCCCATATGCTGAAGGGAGACAATGCTGACTGACATGCTCAGCTACCAGAACGCCAGATTTTATTTGGTCATCTATCTTGCGTGTCTGTCAAGCGGGACTCATCTGGCCTCGATCCTCATGCTTTTCACCTACTTCAGAAAGCACCCAACGACCGCAAAGATCATCGTATTGTTTGCCCTCTTCTTGACTGGCAGTATCATCCAAATCATCGTATTCCCGACAGCATACTGGTCTGATACCTCATATCAATGGTCGAAGGCTGCAGACATTGTTGTCTCTGCTTTGATATGCTTCTTCATCCTGTATATCTATTGGATCACTATCATGCACCTTGTAGCATCCGAGGATGTCCTGTTGAGAGAAAAGATATTCAAGGTTCTGATCTATCCTCTTCGTCTGATCAAAAAGACGTCCCAGAAATGCAGAGGTTCCAAGTACATGAAAGCGCACCGCCAACCCGACAGGGCGACTCGATGGTTCTACAGCGTCGGCCAGTTCCTGATATTTGCCAACGGTGGCATGGTTTTCTTGATCCAAATCCTTTGCTCGTTGCTCTCGCTGGCATTTGTGCTCGTTCAGAAATTTGCACCGCCTTTCGACAATGTGAAAGACCCAGAAGACGCAGCTTTCACGAGTCTCAACAACAAAGAGGAGAATGAATTTGGCTTTGGACAGATTGTGGCGATAGTCCTTCTCGCACTACCCATGTTGAGTGCTCTCGAAGCATATTTTGGTATGTGTGATCATGTTTCTTCAAACGGGATATTCTCTTGGTTTGTGCTGACCCCCCGCTTTTTTCCGGCAATAATAGAAGAGAAGGATGATGCATCCATTGTTCGACCCACGGAAATGAGACCATTGGTCTGAAAGTGAATGGTAAGTATGTGACGCTTCATACTGCCCGGTATCAAAGCCCCTGTCTGGGCATCTTCCATGCCTCCAAAGAATCCTGGGCTGGGATACGTGTTCTAATTGCTTTGTGTCCTACAGCTGTAATCCGAGGTCGACAACTACGCCTGCTCACGACATGTTTTGGTTTCGAAGGGGAATGATCGATAGTATAGCAAAGGTCCAGTCGGTCAAAGCGTTGACTTACTGTGGGCAGTATGGCAGGACGCTGAATATTTAGATGCCGGAAGAGCGTACTAGGGATTTATATCTCTTGAATCGTTTGTAAATTTCCAAATCAACATAATAGGTAGAGTGGTTGGAGTTTTTATGATTATCCACCGCGGCCCCATCTGCAAGCATCTCTTTGTCAGCGGTATCGGGCATGACCAAAGAACATGCTCGACTCACCCTTCTTGTTCCAACTTCAAAGGAGCATCCTCGGGCGGCGGCACGTACTTTTTCCTCGCCTGACTGAGCTCTGGCTTTGCTGTTGTTTCATCCCCGTCTGCGCATCCACAGTCATAGAAATCGCCAATATCGGAACAGTCAAACAGTTCCTTCTTCAACGACTTATTGACTTCATTGTGGACGTGGCATCCCCAAGCCGCGGCAGCTGATCGTGACGACACTTGGGGAGGGAACTTGTCGAGGATTGTTCCGAAATGGCCTGCGCACTCTCCACTGTGAAAAAAGGCCGTGTTAGTTCGCCCGTGATGCGCATTTTTTTATTTTTGTTTTCCCTTGCGCGAGTCTGCGTACCAGGGGTATAGTCGTTGGAACAGATGGATGTAGGCACTCAGTGCAGCGCTCTCGTCTTGGGTCGGATGGTCCGGGAAGCGCGCAAAGGTCGTGTGAAAGAGCTTCCACGCCGCGCGACCGAGCTCGGCCCTGCTCATACAAACATGTCAGTCAGTCCATTCTGTTTCTCCTCTCCCCCTGGGGTTTGCTATATCCGTACTTTGCCGTCTCGTTGCCTAGTTTCGGGGCAATTACGTGGCCGTGGAGGGTTGCTGCTTGCACGTGCCGGTTGGCCATTGGAACGCTTCCATCATTGCCGTGGACGCCTTGCTGGCGGAAGGACAAAACAAAGGTGAAGGCGAGGAAGGCCGAGACGGTGATGAGCATGGCCAGGAAGCGCCGGCTGGGTCCCGGGGCAACTGGCATGGCTGCGTGTAAACTATTCTTCAAGTCTGGTAATGCTGGAGCTATATGTATGTTCCGAAATAGAAAATAGTACGACAACAGAATCAATGGTCGTCGTAGTCGAACGTGCGGCCTCCTATAATCAACATTCCGTATTACGGCAAGATCGACAACAGCGTCATTTGGTCAGCTCCTAACGACACCCCTAGCTTGTATACGCCATGGAGCGGGTGTCATTACCGCAAATCTATCATCCTTCGATGTAGGCACCAGCCCGAATTGAATTCGCGCATTGTTTTACCACAGCACAGACAGAAATGCTCGGAACACCAGGAATATAGAAGAAGAAAGAAACCGAGAAGCAGGTAAATCATGTCGGATGCCGAACACGGAGAAGGGAAAGCACCATCACCTTTGCTCCCCTCCCACTCAACAGCATCAGCCACAAGTCCCTCCTCCCACAACACCACAATTGCATCATCTTCATCGACGACAACAGTAGCATCAAAACCCCATCGGAAGCCACTGGCCTGCACGCTCTGCCAGCAGCGAAAAGTAAGATGTGACCGTCAATTCCCGTGCTCAACATGTGTCAAGAACGGCGTCCAATGCGTCCCTGTCACTGCTCCTAAACAGAGACGCAAAAGGTTTGCTGAAGCCGAATTGTTGAGAAGGATCCAACTTTTGGAGGGCTTGCTGAGGGAGAATGGAATTCGCGTTGAGGGGTTGCATGCCGATGGTGATGGTGGTGGTGGTGCTAAGGATGATGCTAGTACCCAAGTCAAGGAGATCAAGACGGAACCCGTCGAGGCGAGGTTTGTGTCTTCTCGTTTTCTCTTTCTTGATCTGGGATAGAGCGATGGGTTGCTGATCTTCCTAGGAATCTGTGGTTCGCAATGCATCGAAAAGTAGGCATTTCTCATCAAGGCTTTCTCACTCATGGACCAAAACCAAGAATTAACCCATTTGATAGCCCTCGACAACTTCCGACAACATGGACAAGCAAGACGACGAATTCGACGCCGAAACAGAGGAACTACGCAAAGTAGCCGGCAAAAAGACCTGGTAAGGCGGTTCCGTATCATGAGTGTGATTTGTGAGCCTTACTTTACTCAGGGACAAAATGTACCCCAGAGCCTCGGCCGACAATCTGCTCTTCGGTGCCCTCATCCCGGATGTTGATCTCTCCATCCTGCACCCTCCCTCTGTGCAAATCTTCCAGCTTTGGCAGGTCTACCTCGAAAATGTGAATCCGCTTCTCAAGGTGACGCATACGCCTACCGTGCAGGTGGCAATCATCAACGCGACCAGCAACATCGCTGCCGTAGAGCCGAATCTGGAGGCGCTGATGTTTGCCATGTATTGCGTGGCTGTCATGACTTTGAGCAACTCGGATTGTTTGAGCATCTTTGCTTACGAAAAGTCAGACTTGATGCAAAGGTATCGATTCGGGTGCCAGCAAGCGCTACTCAAGGCCAGCTTCCTGCGCTCCGACGATCGAGACTGCTTGACGGCTTTTTTCCTGTATCTGGTGGCAGTAAGACCGGACACTGATCCGCGATCTCTATCCTCGCTTCTGGGCTTGACTATCCGCATAGCCCAACGTATGGGCATGGACAACGAACTGACAAACGCCAAACAAGGCCCTCTGGAAGCCGAAATGCGGCGACGGCTCTGGTGGGCCTTGATACTTTTCGACACGCGCATTTGCGAAATGGGCGATTACAGGGCGGCGATGCTGTCTCCGGCCTGGGACTGCCACGTCCCGACCAACCTCAACGACTCTGATCTGCAGCCCAACATGAAGGAGATGCCCCAAGCTCACGACATGATGCCCACCGAATCCACGTTGGCGGTCCTGAGATACCAGGTTGCCGATCTAATCCGCCACAGCCCTTTTTTCATGCAGTTCGTCAACCCGAATTTGAAATCGCTCGCCAAACCCAACGAGCACGGCGGCTCGCTGGAAGCGCTGGCAACCCGTATGCACGAAAGCACATTGCGCCACTGCAACCCGGAGAACCCATTGCACGTACTAATCCTCCACGTGAGCAAGGGCTATCTGTCGCGCTTCCTCCTCTTCCAACACTTCTCCCTGCCCGCGGCCCAGCAGAACCTGCCCAAACCCCTCAAACTAGCCGTCACCCACGCGCTCTCCATGCTGCAATGCGACACCGCACTCTGCGTCTCCCCGGCCACAAAGCCCTTTCTCTGGTTCCTCTTGTTCCATTTCCCGTTTCCGGCATATATTTTCTTGTTGCAGCAGCTGCGCCGCGATCCGTTGAGCGAGTACGCGACCGCGTGCTGGAGCGTCATGAGCGAGAACTGCGCGGCCAGGTTTGCGGATGAAGCGTCGTTGCAGCAGCAGCAACACGAAGGCAAAACCCCGTTCTACCTAACGCCGATTTTTGCGGTGTTTTCGAAGATTTTGATTAGAGCATGGGAGGTGCGGGTTAAGGCGTTGAGGGAGAGACAGCAGCAGCAGCAGCAGCAGCAGCAGCAGCAAAGGGAAGAGCCAGCCCCGTTTATTGTGCGCGAGTTTAGGAGAAGGGTGGCGAATGCTGCTGCTGCTGCTGCTGCTGCCGAAGAAGAGCAGATTGAGCAATTGATGAGTGGGGTTAGTGGTGCCAGGAACGCGGCTTCTTCGGGCGGTGCTGGTGGTGGCAGTCCCGATGACATGATGTCCCTGCAGCCGTTTGCCGGCATGGGCGGTGTTGCGGGAGGCTTTGACGCGCTGCGGAATGATGTGCCGCTGATGATGGATGTTGAGATGGGCCAGCTTGATCTGAGTACGGTTGATTGGTCTGCTTTTCATCGTCATCAGACTCAGGCTCAGTAGGTAGCTTTCCTTTTCCCTTTACATGTGTAGGTTATAGAAGTCGGAAAAACCTATATAGAGCCATAAACCTCTCGCCTCCTGATCGTCCACCCCCCCCCCCCCGGCTCTCTAAAAAAAAAGAAAAAAGATAAAGAAAAAGGGGAAGTCCATCCAGCCATCCCACAAATCAAGCCAGCGCATGCCTCAACCTAGCCTCCTCAACCCTAGCCAAACCCGCCACATCCAACACCGCAAACCCGTCCCTCAACCTCTCAATCTCAGCCTCCAAACCCGCCAACCTAGCCACAACCCGCGCGTCCGCGAGCCCAACAGTCGCAAACGGCGAGTAGGCGTACAAAGCGCCCAACAGCTCTTGCAGCGCTGCGTCCGACGCCTGCATCGTGTCCGCGATTTGCGAGGTTAGCGAGTGCTGTGTTGCGGATGCGAGGTCTTGGATTCGAGAGCGGCGGTCCGTGAGGGCGCGTGTGAGGGTTGAGGGTATGGTGGGGGTTGCGTTGAGGGTGGGCTCGGTGGTTGGGAGGCGGATGCCGTGGTAGGTTAGTAGATCTATTGCTGGGGGTTTTGGTGTTGCGGACTGCATCTGACGGTGCAAGAGTGGGTTTGCGGGTTTCTTTCGCAGTGATGGTGGTGAAGGGCCTGTTAGCGATGCAGTTCTGGTCAACGATGCGGGAGCAAGAGCTGCGGAAGATAGTGCTGTTGCTGGTGGTGGTAGTGTCTTGCCCAATACTCTCGAAATGTGATTGATGGTGTTTGCATACGCAAACGCATGTCGAGTGCACTCGGCCAACTCATCAGTTTTTTGGGTCAGTTCGTGCAGTGTGCTCATCATGTATTGCAGCCAATTCTGGCGTTGCAGCTGGGCTTGCGCATCGCAGAGTTTGAGGGCGTTGCTGATGGGCAAACGGTGTGTTCTGGTCGCGGACATGTCTGTCAGTGTATCCACTTCTGCAATCAGGCTTTCGAGTTCTGAGGCTAGTGCTGATGCTTCTTGATGGTGAGATTGGTCTGTTGGAATGTCGGTGGGGGTTTCTTGGTTGGCTAGGCCATTCAGAGTTTCGAGGTATGTGTCGTTTATCCTGTCCTTGACAATCCTGCTCTCTAGCTTGACCAGGACGCGCGCCAGTGTATCGTAATCAGCGATGCGGGCGGCACTAGCCTCGAGCGGAACAAGTGTAGCCATTGAATTTTGAAGTCCGTCCAGCAGACGATCATCCCTGTCCAATTGGCGCCGGGCAGACGAGTCCACCAAGACCAGACTGGCGTCCGCGTGTCTTTTGGTCACGTGCACCCGTTGCTGGATGTTTTCCGTTAGTTCCGAGGTTTCGAGGTCCAGATGGGCTTTTGTGCGTGCTGTTGCTTGAGCTGCCTGTTTTGCGGTCGTGTCCCGGTTTGTTGCCAGCGGTGCTTGGTTCAGTGTTTGCAGTTTCTTTAGGGCGTTGAGCTGAGCTTCTAGCATGGACGATTGTTTCTCAATCTCGGCGGTGCTGGCTTCTATGTTCAGGATTGCTGTCTCAAAGTCGTCTTCCTCTAATGGCCGTGATGTGGGTTGAGAAGCAGCCTTGGTGTAGTTTGATTGAGAAATGTATGCATGCCTTTTTTTTGTTTTGTTGATTCACAATATCAGTGACAAACCCTTGTTTAAATGGCTGGGCATATAAATCAACACACATGTCAAGTTCCTCGGGACTTAGAAGAGTAGCGGGCGTCAGATATTCTTCCACCCACGATATAATAGGTGCTTTGGTTTGGGCAGACTCGAACATCCAAGCCAAATCTTCGTAGCCCAGACCAATGTCTCGCTCGGCCAGCACTGCGAGCAGACGGTTTAGAGAAGCGTTGGCGTCCATGACTTTTACTTTGGAAGTTTTATCTCATAATTTTTTCTGTTTTCAGTTGGACAAAAAAAAGAAATCAACAAAGAGTAGGTGATTAAAAACAAGAGAGGCGGCGCTGAATGAGGGTGCAACCTCGCCAAGGTCAATGCCAAAGCTCTACAATTCTTTGCAACCAGCAACCAGCACCCCCACCTGAGCAGTTGCAATTAATCACAACACAAACACACACAATCAACAAACAAACAAAAAATGCAATCACTGCGCGGGTTACCGCCGCGCCTCTCAACCCCGCGCATACCAGGAATCCTGCGACCAGCCCTGCAAACCCGACCGCTACAAACCGACTCGTCAAAATCCACCTCTTCCAGCAGTACCCCACCACCACGAAAAAGCGTAACCATAACAAACGACACGGGCAGCATCCCATGGAACCAACTATCCTGGCGCGAACGCGGCGCCCGCACAACCCAGCAATCCGCAAACCTTCTAGTCATCGCAGCCGGCGTGGCTCTAACCGCGGGTGTGGCCACGGTGCTGTGGCTCGAAGTCTTCAGCCGCGACTCCAAGACCGCAGTCTACAACCGGTGCATCGCGCGCGTAAAGGGCGACGCCAAGTGCGTGGAAGCGTTGGCGGGGAGCAGAGGCCGAGCCGGCGAGATCGAGGCGTGGGGCGAGAACAGACCGGCGAGGAGTCGGACGTGGCGCCGCGATTACATCGCGTCTAAATCCGAGACGGACGGCATAGGCACTACGCATTTGCGTATGCATTTCCACATGCGCGGCCCTTTGGCTGTAGGTACTGTTGTGGTGCACATGACGAAACGCAGGGACGAGGCCGATTTCTCCTATCACACTCTGGCTCTGGATGTGCCCGGACACGAGCGAATCTGGCTTGAGAACGCCGAGGCTTGGAAGCTGGACAAGAGGAGCTCGGGCAAGATGTTCGGCGTCAAGTGGTGGTGAAGCCACTTACTCAAAGAGAGCATCATCCAGCATTATCAAAAACACTCCGCGGGCGGACTGTGCAGAGACAGAAAAGGTCATTTACTTACCTACTAACATATATAACGGCAGACGCCTCAGATGATAGGGGTCGGCCAAAGGAAAGAAGAAAGGAAAGGAAAGAAGAAAGGAAAGGAAAGAAGAAAGGAAAGGAAAGAAGAAAGGAAAGGAAAGAAGAAAGGAAAGGAAAGAAGAAAGGAAAAGAAAGAAAAAAGGAAAGGAAAAAACAATCTTTCAAAGAACAGAGAAAGGTCTTTCTTCCATTTCGGACCCGAAACTGGGAAATCGCGCCAACAGAAGTACATAATGAGACGCTTTTCCGACGATATAAAGCCAATCGATATCTCTAATGTATCCAGATAATTATTATGAACTACATCAGAGGCGATACCCTTATGAATTACATCAGAGGCGATACCCACTTAGAGGAAGCATCAAAGATATATTACAGCAATCCCAATAAAAACTCTTTCTCGGGACATCGAGTACAGGGAGAAAAAAAATTAAGATGTAATATAATAGCAGCGTGCAAAATAGCACGTTTACTGTACAGTAGGCACAGATACGAAGAGATAACCAGAAAAAAAGAAAAAAAAAACATTCTCAAATGATTCTTTTTCAAGACCCAACTTTATATGTATATGTAAGGTATATATGTATATATGTATATATGTGAGAAAGATTCCCAGTCCCTCAAAAGAAAAACGCCTCGCTGAGAAAGAAAACAAAGAAAAACAGGTTAAAATATGTACAAACACTTTTCCCCTTCCAACAGGTCAAGGATCAGAAGGTGGTATATATATAAACAAAAAGAACCCCGTCATTGTACCTTGCGGCATCATCATCTACGCCTCAGAATCTCTGACCCCTTCACACCTACAACAACACACAGGCTAAAGCCCAAGCACGAACAAAAATCACTTCTTATTCTTTCCCCATCTCAAACGTGACGCGGGAGCAGAAGTCGACGTTGCAGCAGGCGTCGGTCGCTGCGGCTCCGCAAACCTGATATTAGTAGGCGCTTGCACCGGCACCCTCGGCACGTCATCCTCGTCCTCACTGTCGCTCTCCTCCTTGCTCAACCCCAGTGCACCTTCTCTGCGTCTTCTTTCCGCTGCAGTCTCGCCATCGGTGTCAGAGTCGAGTCTGCCGGATTTCTTGGGTCGGCTGCTGCTAGCAAAGCCGCCGCTGGCGAGTCGCACGTCGCGAGGACGTTCGCCCGTTTGGCCGCGTGGAGCAAAGTAATCCGCTTCCGAGTCGTCGTCGGATCTGCCGCCATACGCACTTGCTTGGCGACGGCGTTCGGCGGCCGTCGGGGACTCGTATTGGTTTCCGGATCCGGGGCGCGCTGCGGGAGGAATACGCTCGGTGCCGTCGTCCTCACTGTCTTGCTCTTCGATGATGGGCCGACGAGACTTTTCACTTCGCTCGCGTGCTTCTCGGCGGCGAGCCTCGGCGGGTGTTTCGCTGCTAGCCTCGCGGTTCATTCGGCGCAGCTCGCCGTTGACGTCGTGGAAGGGGACGACCTCGTCGTTCGAGTCGACCAGGGACAAGCCTTCTGGTCCAGTCGGAGCATCTGCGTCATGAGGCAGCTTCTTAACCTTGGCGTTGTCGCTCAAGCTGACGTTGCCAGAGGATGAACTTGCTTCGTCGACTTTGCTCGACATCTGCACCGGCCTGTTTGCGGGCATCGATCGCAAGCGATGAGGTATGGCGCCTTCGTGGCCCTTCTTCGCACCTTCCCTGGCTTCTCTCTTGACGGCTTCGGGAAGATCGCTATCCTCGACCGCGTTGGCGCGTTGCTTGGGGTTGAGGTTGGAGATTTGTCGGACAAACTCAGCCTTGGTCATTCTCTCACCAGTTCCGAGAGTGAAGCGCAAGCCTGCATCGTTGGCCTCTTCTTCCTCGGCTTCCTTTTTCCTCCTCGATTCTTTGGCGCCCTGCTCCGTCTCGTCATGCTTGCGTGCGCTGATACTCAAAGCAGTTCCCATTCGCGAAAGTCCTCGTCTGGTGAGTCCAGCAGATCTGGCAGCGTCGGTGGAGGCTTCATCCTCTTTTCCTTGCTTGTTCTTCTTGGGCGCCACAGGTATGTCGTACTTCTTCAGCACCTCACCATCTTCGTCTTCCACAATGATAGTGTTGCCGAATTGGTAAGCACGTGCAGGACCGCGTTGACGAGCGGGTTTCTTCGATGATGGCTTGTCGGCATTGTCCTCCTTCTTACGGAGGCCTCCAGCGAGATTCTTGATATTCTTGACCCAGTCCTTTTGAGGGTGTTCCGGATTTCCTTCTCCAACGAGTCCCTTGATTTCATGAATGATATTGTCGCCTTCACTTTCGTCAGGCTTGTTTTGCCTGCGAGCTCTGCCATTTTCGACTCCTCCTTCCTTCATCAATCGGTGAAGCTCCTCTTTTTCATGCTGTTGTCGCTCTTCTTCGGTATCGCCCTTGCGTTCACGTTGGACTGCGAGCACATTGCCTTCGTGGTCTTCATAAACAGTCTCTCCGCCCTCTTCATACACCTCACCTTGCTCATCAGCTTCTTCATCAGATACATCATTGTCGTGCTTGGATTGTTCCTTTCCCTCTCCGGGAGAAGCGTCGTTGGACTCGCTGCGAGGGGTGCTGTATTCCTCACGCTTCTCGTTGTCCCGTCGCTGAGGCGCAATGGCTGATTGACTGATGGGACCTCCAGCACCATAGCGGGACTTGCGAGAACGGCGTTTCATGGGACTGGAGGGAACATCTTCCTCGCGCTGGCGGCGAAGAAAATTGGCGGGCATTGAGCCGTACTCGCCCTTCTCTTCGAGAGACCCTTCCGTGTCGCTGAACCTGCGTCCTGACATGGAGCTCTTGGAACGCGATTGGATGCGGGGCAATCTGTCCATCCAAGATTGGCCTTCTTCGTTGGCTTGAGTGTAAGACATTGTCAAGGTGAGGGTGTTGATGTGCTTTCCAAGCGTGAAGACAGCAATCGAGGACCCGTGAACAAGAATCGAAGTTATGACTAGGAAGGTCGTGATGGGCCAGATCAATTCGATAATGTTGAGATGCTCAAAACCTGGTTCAGGTAACTCTCCAAGAGGAGTCGTTGTTTCAGTCTCGAGCTCAGCTCTAGCCAAAATTGCGACAAAAATGGCACCAACACCGATGGGACCAAAGTGACCAGCAAAGAGAGCCTCTCTCCAAGTCTTGATGTCGGGAATAATTGGCTTGAGCGCAAGCATGATGGGAATACGACGGAACAAGAGAACCAATATGGCAATGACAACCAATCTCCAAGCACTGAGGCCGAGGATGGCAGAATCGAATTGGGGCCATGGGATGATGGTTCCAAAGTAGACGAAAAAGGCCAAGTTGATGAGCAAATCGATGACGTTGGAGACGTGAGACTCTTCAGTCTTTTCCGTGAACCAACCATCGTTACTGAAACCGACACCGCAGGCGAATCCGACCAAAAGATCATCCAGGCCCAGGATGGAACCCGAGCCGGCACAAAACAGAGCCAGGACAAAGTAGAAGACCAAGAACGATTCACGATCAATCAGATCGCGTTCATGTGCAAATCTGACTGCACGGCGTGCAATATATCCGACGATGACTCCGTAGAGGGCGCCAAAGACACACTCGTACAAGATGGAGACGCAGAACCATTCAAGGGCAACCTCGTTGGGATGATGGTGGTAGCGGATGATATAAATGGCCAGATAGATGAAGGGGAAAGCCATGCCATCGTTACATCCAGACTCGGCCGAAAGCAGATCTCTCAGATGCTTGGGGACTCGTTTGGCGAACTTACCCTTTCCGACGACGGAAGATGCAAGCACAGGATCTGTGGCTGTAACACAGGCAGCAACACAGAGACTGTCGAGCCAGTTGAGTGGCGGAACGAGGGCCCAGATGAACAGACTGGTAATGAGCCATCCAAAGGTCATGACGGGAATGAGAAGGAGAACGACAGAGCGCCAGTGGCGCTCCATGTATGCCTTGGGCAGCTCGACTCCAACAGCGAAACATTGGACCACCAGGACAATACGGGCAAATTCGAGTGTGATGCGATCTTCATTTCCCCAAGTGCTTGGATCAATCAGATTGGCAGCGTGAGGGCCGAAGATGATGCCGCAGAGGGTAGCGACGGTGGCTTCGCCGATGTAGAGCCTCTCTTTAATGAAAGACGAGCATAGCATGAACAGACTAGTGAAGCCGCCAAGGATGATGTACACCAAGTGCGGCTTGTCGATGCTGAGGTGTTCCCAAGCCATGGTGGGCGGAGACAAAGTGTCTTGGGCTGCAGTCCCAGGCTACGTTGTGGTGAGCGACGGTAGTTTCAAGGTCTCGTGTCTTGGTTGGCGGCTTGTTGGGAGGCCAGGACAAATGTCAACAGGTGCATGCAGTCGTCGGATGCGCCCAGTCGCCGCTCCCAATGGCTTTGATGTTAGTGTTGTTGATAGGGACGGTTGGCCAAGTTTGGTCTAAGGAAAAAGAACAAGAAGGAACAAGTCCTGGGTGGAGAAAGTGCCGGAGATATCTGGATTCCAAGAGAACCAAAGTCTTGTTGTCCGACCTTGGCGTGAGAGTCTGCGGGATCTTTTCGCGATCCTCTAATTGCGCCAGCCTTTACTGCTAGCTTCTAGACTGGTAGATTCAGCTAGACGAACGAAAGATCGTTGGCCACTCCAAAGCGGCAGACCAGGCCTAGATAGCTCAATGATTAGGGGAGTAAAAGTCATTAGAAAATACAATACAAAACGGACTTTGGCGGAAAACAAAACGGCGAATGACGAAGGCTGTTCCCCACTAGGCCCTCCCCACACCTTCCTGCTTGGCGGTCTTCGGAGCTTGCGTATGCGCTTGCCTGCAATCAGAAACGATGAGTTTCAGCGTCATTCAATTTGCGGATTGTTGGGTTTGTCATGTCCTCTCTGTTTAATTAATTACCTTGGTGTCAAGAACCCTAGAACGAGTGACATGCTAGTACTGCGAGAACCTTGCAGTGGTAAAAGCTTAGAGCAATTTGTTGTTAGGGCTTCTTCATCAGTGAGGTCATACATTCGGATCAAGATCCTTCCTTCCTTGTGTTATACAAGACAAGAGCCTCATCATAAAACGTAATGGCAAAGAAGCAACGGCTGTCTTGTTTCAAACATGATACAGCAAGAGACATGTTGAGGGAGTGTGATGGAGGCCTGAAGAAGCAATCCCGATTTCTATACTCTATATCCCTCCTGTGATGGACAGTACAAGACCCAAATGCCTGCTTCGCTTCTAGATGCTGCCGTGGCTCTAACACTAGACCTTCTGGCCGACCATGTCGAGGACAGAGTCATCTGCAAGGTTCTCACTGCTGTGGGTGCTCTGAGTGCCGTTTGTGGCATCGCGGATGGACTTTTGCTCGCCGCCACGGAGGTATTCTTCGTTTTCACCAACACGCTTGCCAGCATCGATCCAGCGCTGCTTGAAAGCCTCCCTGCGTCTTTCGCACTCTTGGTTCAGGGCTGGCCAGTAGGCTTGGTGGTCGTAGTCAAAGTCCAGCTCGCCGCCATAGTCTTTCCACAATTGTTGGGTGGGAATGTACTTTGTCAGGTCCTCGTTGAACTTCATCTTCTCCTTGGTAACGGGGTCGATGAAGGGCGAGATGAGCTTGAAGAATGTGCTGACGTACCAGGGCACTGTGTGAAAGATTAGCGTTGTTCTGATTGATAATGGGTCAAGGGTGTGGCTCACGCTGTGAGATCAGAGCACGACCCAATCTCTCTGGATTGTGGTTTTGCAGAATGTTGAGAACCTGCCTAGCCTGGCTGACGCTGGGAGTGCTGCCAGCAGAGGCACCCTTGAAGTTGATGAGGAGAGCGGTTGTTTCTTGGCCAGGACCCATCATGTCGATGACTCTGTCCAGCATAAACGACAGATGGTGGATCTGACGGTCGCTGTTCTTTGTGTTTTGCTTGCCCGGGTTGAGGTACAGGCAGGGGCGGGCGTTGACGTCGTAGCCCATGATGACTTGCTTGCCCGTCTCGTTCTCGGGGGAGATGTAATCGGCGGTGAAATTGTCGGCGCCGTACTCGCGTCTCCAGGACAGGGTACCTTGCAGACGCTTGAGGGCCGAGGCAGTGTCCCACTTTGTGGCGCGCAGGTAGCGGAGCAGACATTCGCGGGTCAACCACATGCGTTCGTTGTCTGTGATGGGCTCGTTGGTGGCATCTTTGAGGGTGCTGCTGGGGATTGTGGTCCATGATTCGACCGTCGAGAGCACCGAGGCGTACTTGGTCTGTTGGTCGGCGGTCAAGACTGCGGGAGGGTTGGGCTTGCATGACGGCAGGGCGGTGGTAATGGGAGTCTTGATGGGACCCGTGGGCGAGGGGTCGGTTGTGGCCATATTTTTGGATATTCACGAGTTTTGAGACGAAAAGAAAATGATGTTCAGGGATGAGCGTGGCAATTTATGACAAGAAGGTACAGAATGGGCTGCCAGCAAATATGCAGGCTGGCAGAGGTAGGAGGTAGGTACTAGTCCGAGGATATCAGCAGCGTCATACCGTATTAGGTCCTGCATTTCTGCAGGGGTCAGGCTGGACGGTCAGGGTCAGCAAAACGAGAGGCTAAATTGAGACGCGTCGCGCGGCGCGTTACTCGTCCGCTCCTGCCAATAATTCCATTGCACCATTTGGGAAGGAACAACAGCAAGCATGGAAGACTCCACGGCCGAGATCAACGAGCTGTTTGCAGCGCCAAACACACCACTGCAAGCCGATGTCCTGGGCGAACTGAAATCCATCCTGCGCATCCACTCGCTAAGCCCGCAAGAACTCTTCTTCAAATGGGAGGCCTACAGCTTGAAGATCCGCCCGGAAACGCAAATCGACTACAAGACTGCAAGAGACTTCAAAAAGGATCTCCAGGACACGTTGGAACGAGAGTCGAGGGCCAAGGCACATGTCCGATCCAACAACGCCACGCCGCGGAATGCTGCCATTGGAGTGTATGTGTCTTCTTGTTCTGCAGCTGATGATCCTCAAGCTGACGACGTGTTAGACTCGACGGTTTAGTCGGCACGCCATCTCGAGCACCAGCCTCGAAACGACGAAACGACTTTGGAACTCCAGCAGCAAAAGCATCCAAACTCAATGACACGAGCTCTCCGGCAGGCGGTGCTCTTGGTGCCGCAGCCGAGCCTTCTCAACCAGGGTAATTCTGATCATCTTGTGCAACAACTGAAGCTGACTCTCCCCAGAGCGATCCCCTTTGCCCAACGCCAGAATGCCGGTCAAATCATCGAGCAATTGAACGGCCACATTGAACTCCCGCCCGCCCCTTCAGATCCCCCTTCCGAGGCACGCGTCAAGCTCAAAGCAAACACGGACATGTCCAAGTTCTCCTACCGACCCATGGCCATGAAGCTCTCCGAGGCCTCGGAATTCCTCGACGAGCGCATTGACGACTTTGTCGAATTGGTCAAGAAACACCACAAGCTAGACTTCTCTGCCTTTGGTAACCCCGCGGCAATGAGCCCTGCCAGCATTGTTGCTGTGGGTCGCATTGCTTCCGACACGAGTGAGGGCAGGATGAACGCCGCCTCCATGGTCTTGGAAACCAGCCGACGCATGGGTGCTGGCTTGCGTGTGCCTCTTCGCATGGAAAAAGCGCCCTATGACTTTTTCCCTGGCAAGATCGTGGCTCTGCGTGGCAACAACCCTTCCGGAGAATATTTCAGCGTCGCCGACGTCTTGGATGTTCCGCCGCTACAACTGCCTGCAACTGCCCCTACCAACATTGACGTCCATAACGAGCGCCTGCAAAGTCAGCATGGCACCGACTCTCGCCCCTTGAATATCATCATCGGAGCAGGTCCATACACCACCGACGCCGACCTGTCCTTCGATAGCCTACACCAACTCTGCTCTCAAGCTGCAGAAACAAAGGCCGATCTTCTCATCCTGAGCGGTCCCTTTATCGACATCGAACATCCCAGAGTCGCCACCGGTGATTTCTCTTTCCCTCCCGACACCAAAATCGACCCTTCAACTGCTACACTCACAGACGTCTTCCGCATCCTCATCTCTCAGCCGCTATCTCGACTTGCTCAATCATTACCCACCATCACCATCATCCTAGTACCTTCAGTCCGCGACGCCGTCTCAAAGCACGTTAGTTGGCCTCAAGACCGCCTGACGCGAAAGGAGCTGGCCTTGCCCAAGCAAGCTACTTGCGTCACAAATCCCATGACCGTCTCCTGCAACGACTTTATGGCCGCCATCAGCAGCCAAGACATACTATACGAGATGCAGCGCCAACGCGTCGCCGGGAACAGCGGTCCCAATACCGATGCTCTGGCCTCTTTGGCCAGGAATCTGCTCACCCAACGCCATTTCTTCCCTGTCTACCCTGCTTTGCCGAGGGACGACAAGAATTTGTCTATCGGCGCAAGCCTGGATGTTGCCTATATGAAGTTGGGCGAGATGTTGAATGTCAGCCCCGACTTGTTGGTTCTACCGAGCGTCTTGACGCCGTTTGTCAAAGTTGTCGATGGAGTTTTGGTTGTAAATCCGGGTCAGGCCAGCAAGAAGAGGGGGGCCGGGACGTACGCAAGATTAGTTGTGGGAGCGAGGGAATTGACTGAAGAGGAGAGAGAGGCCGATGAAGATGTTGATCATCAACTGTTCAACCGGGCGAGATGCGATATCATGAGGATATAGTAGAGGAATAAGAATTAAAAACAAGGAAAAGGGGAGGAAAAGTCCGCGAATCCCGAGCCGAGGTTCTTTCTGCTGCCGCTCTTTCCTAACCTCGTCTCCTCCGCATCGGCATATCTCTTCTCTTACCACACCTGTACCTACCAACCAAACTCAATCAGCTTTTTTACTGAAGTCTGCCCCAAATATATATAAAGTCTGGAAAGAAGAAAAAAATCAACAGTAAAAGGATTGTTTCATTCCTTGAGTCTTTCTTGACACTCGTCCAATTTCGAGCCGAACAAACAAAACAAAAGAAGAAGGAAAGAAGAAAAAACGGGCAATGCCTCGATCGCCGGAAAACATGTTTAGTGATCCCGCGTACGCTGGATGGGAAGAGCTGAGCCCGAGAGAAAAAGTTGAGAGGATGTTGAGGGTTCATAGGGAGGGGCATGAGGGTGAAGATGTGAGTTTTTTTTTTCTTTTCTTTACTTTACTTGAAAGAAGGAAAGAGACAGCGCAACACACACACAAGAGAAGGAAGAACTGAAAAGAAACAATACCTAAACGAAATCCCCCTTCCCCCTAGAAACAAAAAACAAGAGAACAACAAAAATCGTAACCCCTGCTCATCAAAAACAACCCGAAAAAAAAAACAGCGTTTCAGCTCCCACCTCTACACCGACGGCGCGCTACGCATCCTCTCAGTAACAACACCAACCCCCACAACCGCACACCTAACCCTCAGCTACAAACCCCCCAGCTTCTACTCCAACCCCCTCGGAAACCTGCACGGGGCCGCGCACGCGCTAATCTTCGACAACTGCACCACGCTCGCATTAGCCGCAATCAGCAAGCCCGGGTTCTGGATGCTGGGCGGCGTGAGCAGGGTTCTGGATGTCAAGTATGTGCGGGCGCTGAAGACGGGTGAGGAGTGTGAGGTTAGTTGCGAGGTGGTGCATGTGGGCAGGAATGCGGCGGCTGTGAGGGGTGTCATTAGGGATAAGAGTGGGAGGGTGTGCAGTACGTGTGAGCATGACAAGAGCAATATTGATCCTCCTGCTCGTGCCAAGTTGTAGATGGGCAGGGCAGATTGCAATGAGGACTTAGTGGTTCTCGCTCTCTCTTGTGGAGAGACGCTGTCAAATTGAGTTTTGTTATGCACGGATATACGATAAGCAAATTCATAGAAACAGAAAAATGGTATCTATTGAGATTTTGTGTTCGCTAAAAACATGATCAACAGAAAAAAATTTAAACGGTGTCGCCATTCTCGTCAATCAAGGACTCGTCAGTCTTGATGGGACCAGGACCAACAGATGTCAAGATGACCCTGCTGATACCTGCCTTTAGACGATCGGCGGCGATGTGCGAATCCTTGGGAGCCTGTGTGGCTCCAATAGACTTGCCACGAGTAGTGTCCCAGCCGTCCTTGTCAGCCAATACAGATTTGAAGGCACCGGCAACCTGTGCCTCGTCGTGAGCTTGGTAGTAGACGACAGCGTTCGGGCCGGCGTCAAATGTGTATGCAGCAATCGTCTTGCCGGCATTGGCGTTGATCAAGTCGACCATGCGAACAGCAGCACGCGATGTATCGTTCATGTAGAAGATCGGGGGCTGAGTGTCGAGGCAAGTGGCGTGGAACGAGTTGCTGTCCTTCATGGTAAGATCGGCAAAGGCAGCAAAGTCCTTGTCAGCCACGGCCTTTTCCATCTCTTTCATGCGGCGGGGCACTGTGTTGGCGATACGCTCGGCAAACAGGGTGGATGTGGCGACTGTCTGCTGCATGCCTGAAGTGCTGCTGACGTCCTTCTTGTCGGCTGATGCGACCAAAATGACGGCGCGCATGTCAGGCCAGTGCTCCGCCGGGGCGACCTCGACGGCTACACTGTCGCTTCCGTCCGCCTTCTCGCCCATCTGCCATGCAACGTATCCTCCAAACAAACTGCGGCATGCCGAGCCAGAGCCCTGTCTGGCAATGCGGCTCAACTCTGTCGGCGTCGCCTTGAGCTCGTACAGGTTTGCAATGGCGCGAACAAAGGCAGCAAAGCCGGCAGCAGACGACGCAAGACCGGCGGCAGTGGGGAAGTTGTTGAGCGACACAATCTTCAGGGGCAGCGACGAAAGCTTGGGCAGTGACGAGTCGCCATCTTCAACACTGCGACGGAGAGCACGCAGCTCGGACAGGCAGGCTTGTGTGCGGGCGCCCGAGATGTCTTGATCCGAGCCGTTGAGGGTGAGAGAGTCCTTGTTGTACCGGCTGCTGCATGAAGCGGTTGTGTGCGTGCGGAGGTCGTCCTGCGAGAGCGTCACCGACAGCGAGCTGTTGGTCGGGAGGTTGAGTTTGGCATCGCGCTTGCCCCAATACCTCGAGTCTTTGTCAGTGGGCGTCTGCAGGAGCTATTGACAGAGCACCACTCACTTGATGACGGCAATGTTGACAGGAGCAAATGTGCTCGCCCGATATACCTTGTTGTCGGCCATCTTGGTTTATGGAAAGTGAAGCTCTACAACAGAAGGAACGAACAATCCAATCGGGAAAGAGGTTGAATTGACTTGAAATTGGCTCGTACGAGTTGCTCACCTCCCATAATAATTTCCCCCTTCTGTCGCATCGCGTCCCCCAAATTAGGGCTAGTGCGGCCAAGGCGGTGAGCGGCTGCCCCGGCTATGCCATAACCTTCCCCGAGGTCCTCCAACATACATTGCCATACAAGATACTTAGGCCTCCTATAGAATATCAAAGTAGCTCGTTCCTGTTGTCTGCAATCTTCTTCGCATCATCCATCTCCCTTCTCTTGCTTTTTGTCTGCCATCATGTCTGACCTCGACCTCTCTATCGCTGGTAGCCCACCTCCATCTCAGCCTCAGGCCAACGTCTTTGACTTTATCTTCTCCAATCCTCTACGAAAAGACGGTCCAGTCTCCCAATATGCTCCAGATACTCAGGCTCGTAATCATGTCATACCAATCATCCCACCACACAAGCCTCTCTTCGTAGATCCTATCTCAGGTTTGTATATCCTTACCACCACGCAGCGAGGATGCCACTGATCATCATCAATCAGGCGCTCAGGTTAGCTGGGAGAGAGCACGCATCGACTCGCTCCGTATCGCTGCTGGGCTTCAAGCTTTGGGTCTACGACCCGCTGCTGGCCCCGCTTCTTCACCAGATCCAAACATTCCCATCATCTCTCCTGTTGTCTTGCTCCATCTGCCCAATTCTCTGGCTTTCTCTCCTCTTCTCTTTGGCATTCTAGCTGCGGGCTTGACTGCCACTATGGCAAATCCAGGCTTGACATCTGGTGAACTGGCCTGGATCTTGCAATCCTCGGAACCTCAAGTCGTTGTGACCTCACCTGAAGGTTACCATGTCCTCAATCAAGCCATCAAAGAATGTGCCAATCCAAAGGTCAAGGAGAATCTATTCAACTCACATCGCATCTATATTGTAGACGCAGCTCACGACGAATACGGTCTATCGTGCCTCCACTCCAGGGGCTCCAAGCTGGATCCTCAATCCAGAGATTGGAAGGCTCTCTTGGCATCAACCCCTTTGGAAGCCTCTGTGAAACTGAACCAGAAAGACTACGGGACAAGGTCAGCCGTCATCCTCTGGTCATCTGGTACTTCTGGCAAATCAAAAGGAGTCGTACTTTCTCATCAAGCTCTCGTCCTGAACGTACAAACGCTATGGCACATTAACCAAACATTCGACGACAATCAGCGCTGGCTAGGCTTCGCTCCATTCTATCACACCTTCGCCTTGTGCAATGTCTTACTTCTTGCCGTGACTTCTGGCGCTACTATCTTTGTCATGCCCAAATTCGATCCCAAGCTGATGCTCAGTCACGTACAACGCTTCAGAGTCACTTTCCTACACATGGCTCCCCCCGTTGCTGTACTACTTGCTAAGTCGCCAATGTTGGATGAATATGACATGAGCAGTATACAAGGCGCTGTCAGCGGAGGTGCCCCTTTACCATCAGAGGTTGTCGAACAGGTATACCGCAGATTGGGTATACTAATCAAGATCGTAAGACAGTCTTTCGGATGCCTCAGATGACCGTACTGACCGCAGATACTAGGGATATGGCTTGTCAGAGACAGGCTCTGTAACTAACCAAGTAGGGGAAACCTGGGATGTCCTTCAGCCTCAGCTCGGTAATGCCGGCGTCGCCTGTTATGGTGTAGAAATGAAGATTGTCTCCGTCGATGACCCTTCCAAGGTTTTGCCAAGGGGGTCTGAGGGCGAGATCATGACACGGTCGGTCTTGACATCCACTTGAAGCAAGAGCGCATACTGATAGCGAGCAATCCAGATCTCAAACGCACATGACATCTTATCTCAACAACAAGGCTGCTACTGATGAGGCTTTCGATAACGAACGCTGGTTCCACACAGGCGACGTCGGCAAGATAGATGCGCATGGCTGTCTCTGGATCACTGACCGTCTCAAGGATGTCATGAAAGTGAAGGGGTATGTTGTCGAAAGCGCGCTTCTGTCACAGTCATCATCCAAACTAATCCATCTCCCAGCTTCCAAGTCTCACCTTCCGAGCTAGAGAACATTCTTTGCGGTGGTTCCTCGGTAGCAGATGCTGCCGTGTGTGGTGTGTTTGACGCAGCACTCGCCACAGAGCTACCAAGAGCCTACATCGTGCCTTCCTCCAAGAATCTTCTGGCTCAATGTACGCCCAATGGACCCGTCACTCCAGAACTTCAGGCTCTGGCATTGGAAGTGAAGCAGTTGGTCGAAAGCAAAACTGTGAGATACAAGTGGCTAACGGGTAACGTCGTGTTTGTGCAAGCGGTGCCCAAATCGCCCAGCGGAAAGATTTTAAGGCGTATGCTTGTGGGTGTAAAGGGTGTTGAGGTCAAATTGTATCTCAGCCGGGCAGAGAAAGCAAAGTTGTAGTTAGACTGTCTATATATGAAAGGGATAAACTGATCGAGGATGTATATCATTGCGTTGTTTTTCAGAGTCATCGCGTCGACATTTGCTCGTCACATCGTAAGTGGTTGTCCAAGCTTGAATTCGTCTTCCACCAAACGAAGAGCCTGATGAGCCCTAACACATTGAAAAAAGAATGGCAAAATACTATTTCAATTCTTGTGTCTTTATCCTTCACTAAATAGATCATTTTGATCATCTTACTGTTACCTGAAGTACAATGAGGTCGGATTATTTCGAGCAGGGTCATCCAAGATACATGACCTGCAGATCGTGCTACTAGCACCGAATTTCATACCGCTTCCTGCAAAAGCATCTGCAACGTCCGGTCAGACTTCCCCAGGAGCGAGTACATGACTCCTCCCTAATTTTGGCATGATGCTAGTTGATGAGCATTCCTTGTCGTAGAATAATGTAAGTCCCTGCCGTGACATGTGGAATGCAAGTACCAAACAATATGCATTCCACACCTCATGTGTCAACAATTCCCATCAATATGCCTTTCCTCCTCCCAGATTGTTTCTTTTGCTCTCATAACAGCGCATCCTGTTGTCTGTCACCGCTATGATGGTGTCTCTCCGGGTGTCGACGGTCGTTTTGTCGGCCCTATCTCTCGCTCTCGCACAATCATTGAACAATATATGTACGGGCAGCGTAAACACGACTTCCTACACTGACTCTTGCGGCGTTCGATACACCGTCTACTGCAACGCTGATGCAAGCACCATCTACTCCTCGGACACACTGAACAACGTTCCGGATTTTGCTACATGCTTGTCCTACTGCAGCAACAAGTCTCCTCAATGCGATACAGTCACATACTACGGCACGACCTGTTACCTGAAGAGAGGATTACGCAATGTCGTCCGACCATCAAACGCGAACAGTGCAGTCATCTACCAACCTGTCCCAGCTTACCCTGCGCCATCGGCCACCGGTCAAAACCGCAGTGTTGGTTGCGGTGTGCCATTGAACTCTCAAATCACTGCTGGAGGAAGTAGCGTTCGGTTTACAGGATCTGGTCCTGATGGCTACTTGCACAACTACAATGTGCACGTGCCGTCGACGTACGACCCCAACAAGGCGGCACCGTTGATCATAGCCTTCCATGGAAGAGGTGATAGTGGTACTGCCCTCGAGAGCGCCAGCGGTCTGTCTGTTGAGAGATTCAACCCGTACGGTATCACAGTTTACCCTACAGCCATCGTCGACAACGCTGGAGCAGCAACATGGCAGGGTGATCCGGATTGGGTCGGCAACACCACTATCGATGACATGGGCTTCGTAAGAACATTAATTGCCAACATGTCATCCCAGTTCTGTATCGACACGGGCCGTGTTTTTGCAGCTGGTATGAGCAATGGCGGTGGGTTTGTCAACGTTCTTGCCTGCGATCCGGTCATGTCTACTGCTTTCAATGCATTTGCACCTCATTCAGGAGCTCTGTATACAAGGACCAGCGACGGAGCTGCTTGCATGCCCTACAGTGTACTCACCAACAATTTGGTTCACTCCACTTGTAGCCCTTCGAGACGCGTGCCTATTCTCGAATTCCACGGCGACAACGACGGAACAATCAGTTACTTCGGAGGTGGCCGCCGAGGTTACTGTTTGCCAGCTATTCCCCATTGGGCCACCGACTGGGCAACGCGTGACAACCTGACAAGTGACAATATCACGACCGTGCAGAATGGCGGAAACGTCATCAGATATGAATTCGGATCCTCAAGCAATCTTCTTGGACTCGTCACGCACTACCGTCTTGCAGGCTGGACTCATACTTACTCTTGGACTTCGCTCGGTGGTCCCATCGATGCGGCTGCTTACTCCTTGAACTTCTTTTACCGCTGGACCAATCCTGATGGACCGAGTCAAGACTACCTGGGTGCAGTGTATGCCGCTGCTTCCGCCTCATCCAGTAGTAAGATCTCCTGTCCGTCCACTCTCACGGCGACAACCACATACACGACAGCTGGATCCAGTTCAGCCTCTGGCTCTAGCTTGACCTCAAGTCCTGCTGCGTCATCTTCCGTAACTACCTACTCGTGCCCTTCGGTGAACGGCACAACAGTTGCAGACGCCAATGGTATCTATTACACAGTCAGGTGCGGCGCAGATACCTCTGCTGGTGGCAACTTGGCAGGCTCTGCCTCAACCTTCAACGGCTGTTTTGCGTTTTGTGACAACACAGCAGACTGTGGTGCATTCACATTTGTTGGTGGCAACTGCTACATCAAAACTTCGTCTTCAGCAGGGACTTATTATTTCATACAAAACGGGGACCCTAATTATGTAGGTGCTATCCGGCAAGTCTCTGGAACCATCACACCCAGCCCTGGTAGTGGTTCTGTAGCCACCTCCGTATCAGCAGTATCAGCCAGCGGCGTCAGCTCCACCCTCAATGGTTATCCGGTATACACGACGCCCGCGTCTTGTCCGGGGAGCAATGGCACTTACTACTATGATCCGTACGTCGGAACTGGCGTGAACGGTCTTTACTACTTCATCATGTGCGGCTACGATATCGCGGCTACCCAAAATAGCATCACACCGGCGAACAGTTTCCAGGATTGTTTTGCTGCTTGCGATAATCTAGCTACTTGTACCTCGTTCACATACCACGCTGGGCAATGCTATCTGAAACGCATCGTGGCTTCGTACATCTCCAGCGGCGGTGACTACGTCCAGGCATCACAAAATCCTGTCAGAGGCAATTTGGTCACGAGAACAGGTGTTACGACTACGACTACTACTACGACTAGCAGTCTGGGCGGAAGTTCTACTTCCACAATCAGCAGTACCACGTTTAATTCTCCTACCAGCTCGTCAGCGACATCTTCTCCAAGCTCCTCGACTAGTTCTGGCACATCCACTTTGGTCGTCGTCTCCAGCCCATCGACATCGAGCACCTCACTTTCCCTTGCAAGCACTCTGTCCAGTGTTGCGAGCAACGTTTCTAGCGTGTCCTCAAGCGCATCCTCTGCTTTGTCGTCGGTTTCAAGCTCGTCTTCCTCGGTCCTGAACTCTTCTAGCGTGTCCTCAAGCGCATCGTCTGCTTTGTCCTCAGTTTCAAGCTCGTCTTCCTCGGTCCTGAACTCTTCTTCTAGCGTGAATCCCGGCACATCATCATCAAGCATTGGATCGTCTTCTGGAAGCTCTCTGTCAAGCGTCACATCCAGCCTCTCGTCCTCTTCATCATCGTCTTCTTCATCCATCTCTAGTGTCTCTTCAAGCGTTGCCCCTAGCTTGTCTTCGATATCTTCCTCATCCTCATCCGCGGTGTCGTCTTCTTTGAGCTCCTTGTCTAGTAGTGCGTCAAGCTCTGCATCAAGCATATCTACCCAGGCCTCCTCGTCAATTCTTTCATCCACAGCAAGTTCTTCGAGTTCGTCTGTTCCCAGCCTCGGCTCCAGTTCAGTGGTGAGCTCCAGTGGCACCTCGATCATTTTGCCGAGTTCCTCAGCCTCAAGCTCAGCTTTGCTCAGCACGACAGCTGGAAGTCTTTCGTCCAGCACAACTTCGTCAAGCAGTACAGGCGCATCGTCCAATGTGGCATCTTCGAGCGGTGCGTCTCTCTCTAGCAGCTCCACTACGCCATCCTCTTCAAGTACTATTGGGTCTGCCGCTCTCTCTTCAAGCACCTCTTCAAATACTGCAGTTAGCTCTTCAATCAGCTCCACAAGCACTCCAGCTCTATCTTCAATCAGCTTCTCAAGCATTGCAGCTGTTTCTTCAGATGTGCCGCAGACCACTACGACCCTGGTCCTATCCTCTTCCTCTTCAGACACCCGTATACCTGTCACACCGTCGCCCTACAGCACATTTAGTCCTCCTGCTTCTGGAAGTTCTTACTCTGCTACTGCAACTTATGTCTCTCAGATGGCACCCGCACCCGCTTGTACCCAGGCTTCCTGTCCCGCCGTCAACAATCAAACATGTAATGATGCCGATGGTAAAGCGTACTACCATTCGTGTGATACTACTGTCACAGGCGGTACCGTGATTGTGCCGGCAACTAGCAACTCTAAGCGGGACTCTGAACTTCTAATGTTCGACGATATGATGATGACAATGTACACTGAGGAAGAACTCGAAGAGCGGCTGGAGAAGCGTCAGACCAGTACACAACAAGCCGCTTTCCAAGAATGCCAGGCTCAATGTGATACCGTAAGCTTCTGCAGAGCTGTCACCTACAATATTGCTACGGGGAGCTGCCAGATGTTCGCACAAGTCAGTGGCACAGGCTATTCTCCGAATATCCTGTTCGCTCAAAGAGCTCCAGCCAGAGACGCTGCTGCTGGTCCTGTCACTTCGACCATTTACAGCACTGAGATCACCACGGTCACATCTTGTCCCCCTGATGTATTGAGCTGTCCTGCAAGCTCTACAGTCGTCTCTACTTCTCTTGTGCCGGTCAGCGTCACTGTCAGTTCAGCCTCTACAGCCACCGCGACAGACTACTCATCGTATTGCGGCGGCATCTTCACCGACTCTCAGACTCCATCCAACAACTACAGTATCAGTTGCACGACAGACTACACCAACTCAAGCATAGCAACGCTCCCTGCCCGGAACCTTAATGTCTGTATTAATACCTGCAGTCAAGTCGCAAACTGTGTGGCTGCCACTTGGATACAGAACAGCCAAACCGCCAATAACTGCTACCTCAAATCACGGGCTGACCTGTCATCGACCACTCCATTCCCTGCTGGTGTTTTGGGTTTTGCGGCAACGAGGATCAACCCGCCTGCTCCAGGACCCATAACGGTAACCATCTACAGTACGGACATCACGACTGTCACGTCTTGTGCTCCGGATGTCACGAGCTGTCCGGCAGGATCGACTGTCGTTTCGACCACCTTGGTTCAGATCGGTACTAGCATCAGCAGTGCGCTCACCTCAACTACGGTCGAGGCGACGCCTCTTCCCACGTCAACCACAAGCTCGAGTTTGGTTGGAATCTTCACCTCTACCATCTACAGTACGAGCGTTGCTACGATCATTTCATCTAGCTCTACGGCGGTTTCCACTTCGCTTGTACCAATCAGTGTCACCGTCTCGACTATTTCTGTTCCGTTGGTCACGAGCTCCAGTGCGGTCGGCGTCGTAACCTCGACAATCTATAGCACAGACATTACCACAATTACGTCGTGTTCGCCTGGTGTCGTGAGCTGTCCCGCAAGCTCTACTGTGGTATCCACCTCGTTGGTTCCTATCAGTCTCTCTTTCTCGACGATATACTCCTCCTTCTACACGACGTTCTACACTACCTATGCAGGCACGTCGTTCTCCACCGCTTCGTCGACGGCATACTCTACCGCATTCTCGACTGCGTACTCAAGCGCGTTCTCATCTGCTTATTCGTCTGCCTTTTCTTCGGCGTACTCGTCTGCTTTCTCCAGTGCCTTCTCTACTGCGTCGTCCACTGCTTTCTCGACCGCAGCATCCAGTGCTTTTTCGACCGCGGCCTCGTCCGCAGCCTCGTCGGTGGCATCATCTGCAGCCTCGTCTTTCGCTTCAAGTGCCGCTTCCTCTGCCGCATCTTCTTTCGCGTCCAGCGCTGCCTCTTCCGGGGCTTCTTCATTCGCATCCTCCGCAGCATCTTCGGGTGCCTTTTCACCCAGTGGAAGCACACCCGGCCGTTCGGGTACTGCGAGTACGACCACGCCGCCCTCGTCGACATCTACATCGACGTTCTACACTGGTCCTAGTAAGTCTTCTTTTGTGCGGTTCGTTTTACTGCGACGTTGCTGATTAGTCATGTAGTTACTATTACCGTTCGTCCGTCTACTTGTCCTGCGCTGCGGACTTTGACGACGACTGTGTTTACCACTGGCTATGTCAGCTCTTGTGCGCCTGATGTCGTTTGCAGCAGCAGTTCCGTTATGTAGAGTCCTTATTCAGAGGGATAGAGCAAAGTTTCTGGAAGGAAACGTGATATGATTATGGTAGTAGTAGTAATTGTAGCAGCAGTAGATTCAAATTGTCATTTCCTTTTCCTTTCCTTCTTTGTTTGTTTTCAAGTCAAGAACATTGGTTTCTTCTTGAGTATTGCATTTGACGTCGAATTGGTTTCGAGCCTCTGCTCGCTAAACTTGACCATTAATAGATAGTTCTGGTCTTCATTGGACGGCCCAGTTGCCATCGATGTGTTCACAATCCGTCGCCCCAATCGCTGAACCTCTTGCTATGCAACAAACATCGTAATATTGATTGTACTATATGTAAGTCAAGTCCATCTTGTGTAGGCAAATGTCCACGGCGACCTACATGTAATTAGATTTGATAAGGCTTTTTCTTCCGAAGAAAGGCAACTTCTCCCGCTCATCATCATCATCATCCTGGCAACCAAAAAGCACCACCCCCGCCTTTTCTCCACCTTCTACAAACACAACACACCATACAAGGGTTGAGTAACCCGACATTACTCGTAATTCCTTTTGCTAAGATACTGCGAAGTACAGATACGCGGATGAGGTACCGCATTGCGTGCTTCCCTATCAAGGGGGACGAGATGTAGATCGCGTAGGTTTATAAAAGTGCTGTCGTCTCCGAATCAATTTTTTCCAATTCTCTTTTTTTGCACTTTTGTTTTCCATTTTTCAATCCTCGACCAAAATAAAAAATTTCCCACCATCGAATACTTACAAAGTGTTCCCACCCCAAAAGGAAAAAAAAAACACAGAAGAAAAGTCATGTCTTACAAACTACACCCTCTCCTCGACAACGGAATCCAAAAAGGCACCAAGGATTTCGCAGGCGGCACACTGCACTGCCACTGCAAAACCGACAAAGTGCAGGTAAAACTCGCGAGCAACGTGCTGCACAACCACGCATGCGGGTGTTCGAAATGCTGGAAGCCGGCGGGCGCAATCTTCAGCGTAGTCGGCGTGCTCTCGCGCGAGAACCTCGCCGTCACCGCAAACGGCCACAAACTCCACGTCGTCGATGCTACTGCGCCGATCCAACGTCACGCCTGCAAGCACTGCGGCGTCCATCTGTTTGGCCGCATTGAGGTGGAGCATGCGTTCCAGGGCTTGGATTTCGTGCACGTCGAGTTGAGCGATCAGCAGGGCTGGCAGGAACCGCAGTTTGCGGCTTTTGTGAGCAGTACTGTTGAGCAAGGGTTGGTTGCCCCTGACAGCGCCGATGAGGTTAGGAAGCAGTTGGCGGCTTTGGGCTTGCAGAGTTATGATTGTTTGAGTCCTGGGTTGATGGATGCCATTGCTGCGTTTGTGGCTAAGAAGAATGGCGTTTTGAGGACTTCGAAGCTTTGAAATTGGATGCGTGCTTGGGAGATGGTCAACATGTGGTTGGGGATCATGTTATTTTATTTTTTTTGGAATGAGCTACATGCTGTTTGGGGCAGATTGCTGAAGAGACTTATTTTGGAAGCCCGTGGAATAAGGTTTTCTACGAATATTATTGGATTGGAATATTAGTTGCGTTCATTGGCTATAACATATACACTTCTAACACGCTTGATGTTCGAGAACGGTATGATGCAGATGATCTGTTTCCCAAGCGTGTTTCTTTTGAAAGTGGAAGATGCTGATATCAATTCTGATATGCCAACGACACATAAACCAAAGGACAAGAAGGATCCTCATTCTGGCTCAAAGCTTACATTCTTGTTTCGTCTTGGGCGTGGTGCACTCGGACTCTGAACTCAATGGTCAGCAACGCTCGCTACACTTGCCCTCGACAGGCTGCTGCTCACTCATGCGACGACAATAACACGACGACTTTATCGGAACATCCGCCAACTGCGTCGCCAGCTGCAATGGAAGCTCCAGCTGCTTGAACTCTGCCTCCCTGCCCAGCAGCTTCAAACACTCTCTGTATCCGACCAACGCCCACACGTTGTTGGGATGTTGGTGGCCTCGAGGGATCGACTCGACGAACCCAAGATCCTCGGCGTAGGCTTGCGCGGCTTGCTCTACCAGCCCTTGCTCGAGCGATAATGCGGCGTACGCGTGGCGTGCAGGTTGCATCCATCCCCAGGGCTCGCTGTAAACCAGATTATCGTCCCGCTTGATCGACTCCCTCAGATGCTCAAACGCGAGCTCAAAGTTGCCCTTGCGGTACTCGATTTCGCCTGCTAGCATGGACTCTCCCACTCTGAGGATATCGGTGCACTTGTTTGGGAAATCGAAACGGCTTTCGGGCACGAGCTTTTGGGCGGCGAGGAAGAGTTTCTGTTCCTCTTCGGCCGCGGCGATGTTGCCGAGTGCAGAGTGCGCAACACCTTTGGCGTAGTGAAGTGTAGCGGTAGTCACGCAGTAAAGTTCTTGGTCTTTGGGTATTTCCAGTGCGAGGATGTCGTCCCAGCGGCCGAATCTGACGAGCAAGTGTGCGCGTACACCTATGAAGGATTCGAGCCAGTCGGCCATATTCGGAGACTTGATTGCGAGCAGATTTTCGGGGAGATAGCTTTCCATCAGAGTGCAGTTCTGGAATGCGACTTCGGACTTGCCGGAAAGGAGTGCTGCGTATATCAGAGAGTGAGAGTTGTGGGCTCTGTAGAACGTGTACATCCCGCTCGCTCCCATCTTGGCCGTGTATGCATCGTCAGCCCGAACAGCTGAAGCGTTGGCAGCAATGCCAGCCCGATAGTCTCCGATGATCACGTAGAGATGTGAGGGCATGTGTTCCAGATGACCGCTGTCGGGCACCAGCCCTCGAAGACGATCTGCCGCCGGAACAGCGACCTCTGGCGTCTTGGACATTTCCATCAAGTGTATGTAGAAATGCAACAGTGCGGGATGATCCCAGGCTCCTGGAAGAGTAAATGCATGATCGAGGGCTGCTTTTGCTTCGTGGGGCCGCGCACCACGGCCGGGTTCTCCGGTGTGAATATTCCATAACGCCCAAGGAGTCAGTAGCATCAGTGCTTCAGCGTACAGGCAACAGACATCCAGATCATTGTGGCCGAATTCCTTGTAAACTTTTTCCATCGCATCGACATACACCAGATTCCATGGTTGGTAGTCACTAGCGGGCGTTGTTTGAGGGTATCTCTCAACCATTGCTTGAATCAGAGCCTTCTCGACGGGCGTTGAGCTGCCAGAAAGCTCAAGAGCCTTACGTGAAGTCTCATAGGTGATGATCAAAGCCTCTTTCAGCTCTTTCTGGTCAAATAGTCGCCATGCCTTGTTATAATATGGTCCCTTGGTATATGCGATACCCCTATTCACATCAGCTTACTCACGCCCGAGGTATTAGCTCATTGAAAAAAACACACCAGTATCCCATCGCACAGTCGGGATCTAATCGGGTGACCTTCTCAAAGCACAAGGACGCTTCTTTGATATTAAATCCATAGGCCCAGATCAAGCCACGGTTGAACCATTTCTGAGCCTCTGAGCTCTTGGTGCTGATCTTGCGGCTGTAGGTCCCGAGGTTGAAGTAGCCATCATCTGGCGTAGCGACAGGTGGTGCGTTGATTGATACAGCCGGCATTATGCGGATGTTCGAGTGACGGACTGGTTTCCAATAAGTGACGCCTGTGTTGTATTGTGGCTGGAGGAAGAGGTTGCCGAGGCCTGACAACGCTTTGGCGGGGTGATGATTTGACGGCGATTGCACCGCACCATGTTCCGAAATTCACTGGACAATCCCTCAACAGAAATAGAGAACATGGCGGATAACGAGTCCTTGCTCACACCGGAAGGAAGCCTGAAATTGGGTCTCTTGTATAGACTTTTCACCTCACTGTTCACGAACGATTTGATGGCTATGAAGCCCGAGTCTTGAAGTTCCATATGAACCTGTTGACCAATACCTATGCATGAGAGCTCACCAAAGACGTATTGAAAATGATGAGCCACACGCGCGCACACACTCTCTCAATCTCACTCTCAATGGCATCAACGGGATAACTTCAGAGGCACCAGGACGTCAACTCACGGAGAACAGACCAGGGTGCCGTGCCACGTGCTACGGTACTTATTGTAAAATGCATGAATCCGACTCTCGTGCATGCACTTCGGAAGCCACCGCTCGAGAGTTGCATATATCCATGCTTGGTTCGGGTATCTTGTCGACACCATTGTCATCACCAAGAGGAACTCCAAGTAAGAACGTCTTCAATATCAATGAGCTGGCGAATCTGCGAAACCTAGAATTGTAGCTTTCAACGAGGATGCGGCAAGTGGCTACACCATGAAGGCTCGCCTGTTGGAGCACCAGCACAAAATGAAGAAGGTTGCAAAAAATGCATGGTATGATCGAGGCCTCAAAGAAAAAGGCAGAGCTTCGGATGACGGCAGGCACGGCTCGACGTTCCCTGTTTCACCCTCGTGGACCTCTGCCGGTCCCATCTTCAACCCATTTTCAACGTCCACCATTGATCATTCGTGCTTCTCGGTTGCTAATCTGACGATGTTGACGTTAAAGCGTTGCGGTCGGGCGGCAGTAATGGTTTCCATGACTGGGAGACTCACAATATCCAGGCGAACGCCTTGCATGCCCGAGTACAGATACACGAAAATCGCTTGCATGAGTCCCGTCTTACCGCCTATTGGAGCTCGGAACCCAGTAAGTTCAGCTCTACACCAGTAGATATGCTCTCCACTCCACAAGTGAACAGGAAACGAATATCTGTCGTCTTGACTAGTACAGCATCGCGTCACTGCTAGCAACGACAACATGTCAGCTTTGGACTGCCCATAATGACTCGCAGGAAGATGCTACAGTGGTTGAATCTCGTCCGTGGAATTCACGCGTGTAATGTTCCTCTCTTAAATCACTGCCCGCTCCTCGCTTGCGGGTATTGCGAAACTAACGAGCGATCCTACGGGCCAATCCATGTTAATATTGGCACTGCCAGTGCCGCTGTCTGGTACAAAGATCCAGAGGCCCTGAAATGATAGGACTCTAATTAGTGAACATGATTTGCATTTCCAGGCCTTTCTCTCACTGCACAAATTCTGCCTCACTTGCCGTACCGCGCGCCTCAAAAGATATCAATAAAGCTTTCAAATTCTCCCTGCATCATATCCATTCCTTCCAACAACCACGCACATATCTGCATTGAGTATGCTGAAGTCAATCATCACCCTCAGCCTCCTTCTGGGCTCCTCCCTGAGTCCTTGTGCCGCCGACCACAAAGCCACCGGCAACAAAACTGCCACCAACGGCATTGGAAGTTTCCCAGCACAAGTCAGTATCACATCTCGCCCACAACCACAGCAGCTCAACTGACAGTCGCGCCCACAGCGCCACTACATCACTGCCAAACAGGCCCAGAGCGTGATCGCCGTCGCAGTAAAAATGGCCAGCGACATCGCCACCCCGGAAAACATTGCCGTCGTCGATCCCTCCGGACTGCTCGTCGCCTTTCATCGCATGGACAATGCATTTCCTGGCAGCGTAGACATTAGCATTAAGAAGGCGCGCACAAGCGTTCTCTTCAATGGTCTTTCCACGGCTGATCTGAACGCCGCTGCCCAGGGTCTGATCTATGGTTCGTATCTGCCGTGGTTTATGGATCTTGACGTTTGCTGATTCACGCTTTGTGTTCAGGTGTCGAGCAGACCAACGGTGGACTTGTCGTCTTCGGGGGCGGCATCGCCTTGTACAAGGATGACTATCTTCTTGGAGGAATTGGCGTTAGCGGTGGATCCGTTGCTCAGGATGTTCAGGTGGCTCAGGCTGCGGTGGATTGGTTTGCCAATTCTACTGGTGCTGTCTAAGTGACGACTTGCAGGAAGCCCTCGCTCGGTGGGCTAGCAGGGACTGGGGCGCTTCCTCGACGTGTTGGCACTCCCAATCGTTCTTCGATTTGTGCATGCTTCGAAACCATCACAAGCCTCGCTGTAAGAAGGTACGCGCGAGGATCAAGTCTCTAGCGTACAAGTATATTATGACTCTCAATGATACCCGCTGCAACTGCACATCACGTTACTAGCCTGCTTTACTTCGGTCCAGCCCAAGTCATACCCAAATCGTTCATACCACCGCCCGCCGCTTGAACGAGCTGACCAACGATATCCCATCCATCGACCCTCCAAACACAAGCAGACCATCCATTCCTCCTATCCAAAACCTTCCCTATAACATACTCGCGCATCCAAAACCCCGCCGGTCTTTGTCTCGACCTCGATCTCGCGGGCACTGCTCACAGTCATCCGGAACTGCTTCGAATGCGCCGTGTCGATGAGAGTGACGTTAGGCATCCAGGTACTATCGATTTTCTCAAGCCACTCGGGAGCGATGTTAGTTAGAAAGTCTCTGGAAGCCATGCCCTCTTTCAAATCCCAGGGGTCACCCACAAGGAACGATGGTGGTGGCGTTACCATGAAGGCCTTTTAGTAAAGGATATTATCCTTCTTGCACCCTTTAGCCATTGGGCCATCGGTTTCGAGGGCCCACGGATTCAACGACTCGATAGCATCGCGCTGCGAATACTCTTCTTCTCGAGGGAAGGCTGCTCGGCAGTCTTTTTTGATCGTGGTCAAGCAGCTCAAAGAGTCTTTGGCAAAATCGTGCAGCATGACCAGTGCCTTTGATCTTTCGGATTCTGAATTTGAGTCGTGAAAGAGCGCTGCATCGATCCCGTCTTTTGCATTGGCCGATTCTGAAGCTCTGTTAACTTTACGTATGCACTGAGCAGATTGGCCAGATTCATAAATTGCTACAGCGAGATTGGCAAATGAAGCGGGATCAGAATTGTTGGCCTTGGATGATGCATCTTGATGGCATTTGATAGCTACCTAGTCCAAAATCAGTAAATCCTTGTTCTTCTCTTGGCCTTTCTTTCTTCTAGAGTCATTGTAGAATGATTTCCACTGACCTTCGATCAATTTTCCTTTGCTTGTATAAGACATTGCCAAGTTGGTCTCAGATCTTCCGAATCAGATGCCATCTCGGTTCTTTACCGCTGCGAAGGATGATGCCTGAGGAACACATCTCTTCCCAGAGAAAGACCACTATATATACGAGTATATTGTATCAAGCAGACGCGGGAGAAATTACTCTAAAGAGCGACGTGAAGTGATTGAGTGCACGCGCCGTTCTGAGAGCTACTCCTGGATGCAAGGAACAGGCACACTTTCATCGAGATTAATTAGAGAAGCTTGCTCTCTTTCCATCTTTCACGTCTATCATTGTGTCGTCAGATACATGGGAGGAGAATACCTTACCTAGGTATTGAACCAGGGTTACTCAATCATGGGAGCACGGCGATCCCTGCATGAAGACCATAATAGTGACGTGATGATATCGTTGGTAGGTAATTATCAATGATGACCATGTGGGTAGGTAAGCACTGTAGGTAAGGAAGAAACAGTCTATATCTCTCTTTCAATTGCTTCTCTTCTGAACCGTCCTCAACTGCCATACCACATAAAACGATCGAGATAAAAAACACTCGCAATCATGTCAAAGAATCTAGTCCTGGATCCCTCTCACGCAGAGGCACCCACTCGCGACCACCAGCACTACCCAAGCAGCCTGCCTGCAGCAAAACAGACCAAAGTCCACCCAACAAATGCAGGAGGCGAGAACGCAAGTCTGTATTTCGTGGGCACCGCAACAACCATCCTGTGAGCATCTCTCGCTTCACCACATTCCCGATGGCAGACAAGAAGAGTTTTTCTAACTGAAGATTTTGAGCGACAGAGAATGGGAAGGCGTACGCCTAATGACGGATCCAAACTTCTTGCACGCGGGCGATCACGTACATCTGGGCCCAGGCGTGACAGGCACACGCCAAACCAATCCGGCACTGGACTTGCACGAGCTTCCCCGTATCGACGCAGTGTTACTTTCACACTACCACGCAGACCATTTTGATGAAAAGGTCGAGGCGTCGTTGCGTCGTTCTTTACCCATCATCACTACTCCTCATGCCAAAGACCATTTGGTCTCGAAAGGGGACGACGAGTCGTTCAGTCAGGTGTTTGATCTGGGCTTCTTTGAGAGCATGTTTGTTGATATTGCCAAGTCTGATGATGGTGCTGGGAAGAGGCTGCCTGCTGTCAAGGTCACTGGAATGCCGGGAAAACATGTCCCAAATGGCTTGATGAGTAAGGCCAATGATCTGCTCGGCGCGGTTCCACCTACCAATGGCTGGATGCTGGAGCTGGGCTACAAGGAAGCAGATGGCGACTCAAACAACAGCTTCAAAAGCGGATACAGGTACGTTTGGTCCCTGATAATTTCAGATGCTATGTGACTGATAGAGTTGTTCCCTAGAATCTACATCTCAGGAGACACCCTCCTAGTCGACGAGCTCAAAGAGATTCCAGAGCGCTACAAGGGCCAAAACATAGATCTGATGCTGATACACCTCGGCGGCACCACGATCCCGTCGCCAAAACTGCCAATGCTCATGGTGACCATGGACGACAAGCAAGGAATCGAACTCGTCAGGATGATCAACCCTGACTTGACCATTCCCATCCATTACGAGTAAGCTTGTTGTCTCCACCTCTTAAAGGGCCTCGAGTCGGCGAGAGAGGATCAATGCTAATGCTGTGTGGTCAGTGACTACGACGTGTTTTTGAGTCCCCTAGATGACTTCAAGAAGCAGATGGAGGCCGCGGGGTTGTCGCAAAAAGTCGTTTACCTTGACCGCAAAGATCAGTACAAGTTCGCCGTGCAGCAGTAGGCAGACCATGAAACAACACTAGACAGAAACGAAGGGGAGAGCAAGAAAAAAAAGAGAAGTACAGAACAGGAAAAAGAGAGAAGAAATCAGAGACAGTCAGTTACTTGGCCTCTTACTTGTAATGACAGGGCAACTTTTGGAAGCAAAACAAGAACTAGCATGTGATGGTCGCTTTCAGCAAGATGGATTGAATGCGGCTTTGTCTCTTACTCTTATAGCTCATCCCTTTCGACCCAACCTGAAAGTTCATCCACTCCTTATTCTCATGTATTTCTTGCTGCTTGATGCATGCCTTCTTCATTCATATTTTACACTGCACGAAGCCATGTATTTCTCCTTCATGGCCTACTTGTCGCAACGGCACGACTCGTCGAAGAGCTGGAATACAGTGATCGTTTTGGTGTTTTGTCAAATTGGGAAACATGCGTTTTTTAAAAAAAAGACGTCTTTTGTGGAAGAGGCAGAAATTGTGGGAGAGGCTGATGTTGTTTTTTGCTTGTTTTTTTTATAAACACATCGAATGCTTGTCGTTTATCGTATTTTTAGAGGGGGTGTGTATAGGAGTTTACTTGGCGACGCGCTTGCCCTTCTGGTTCTTCTTGGGGGTGTCGGAGATGGTAAGACCTGCAGGTTTCGGCGCAAAAATGCATTAGAAATTGGGTTCTCTATTGTCGTTTGTTCTCTCGTTTTCCTTCGAGGAGACTGTTTTTACGAGGTCCGGGATTCGGGGAGGGACATGTGCGCATACCAGGGGGAAGAGACTGCTTGAGCTTCTCGGCCTTGTCCTGGTCCTTGAGGACGAGGGTGTAGAGGTAACGCTCGCAGCGGACCTTGAACTTGATCTCCTGAGGAGACGTCTTCTTGATGCGGGCAGCTAAAATTTCCGAGAAACATCAAAAATTAGCTATCCTGTTCTCTCTTTTTTTCTCGAGTTTTCGCAATTGAGAGGTTGTCTTGGATTTCTCGAAATTGCGAGTGTTGGTGACAGGAATTGGGGGGGGGGGGAGGTTCGGGAGAACAACGCACAGGAAGCGTCCTTGCGGCGGCAGATCTCGATGAACTGCTTGATGTCGGTGACTTGAGAAGGCATGATGTCGATTGGATGTGTGTTGTTGGCGGTGACTTATCGATCTGGTGAATAGCGGCGAGCTGGGGGTTCTGTGGGCGACTTTGCGACGCTAAGCGAGGCTGTTGCTTCCGCTGCGTGCCAAGAGATGCTTTGGCCATGTTTCCGCTCCTTCCCCTTTTGTTTTCGACAGAGTGAAGCAGGATCCATGCACCTCTCGAGTATATCCAGGCAGACAGATATCCACCTATCAAGAAAAACACTTATATAGCTTCTACCTACGTTACTCCTGCTGTACTGTTAGACCTAAGTACTTTCGCATCCTAAAATCCAATAAGATCGCCACCATGCCCACTCAACTCGACAGAGCGCTTAACTCCAAGGTGCGTCTCGTACTCGATTAGCCTTGTATAGAAATCAACCCTAAACATGAGAGACCCTATAGAATCTCTTCTTTGGGTTTGCCGGTCTCGTTGCCGCATCTGCAGCATGGTCCATCTTTGGCAGTGACCTTTTCCCTCAACAACCTGATCCTACTGGAGGTTAGTTAGTACCTTTGTCATGAAATTCGGCCCAGTCGCAAGAACATGTTCACTAAAACCATCAATCCAGAACCCGACAACTGGACTGAAGAGGAGATGAGAAGATGGCTCAATCGCGTAAGTTTGTCCCTTCGTATTCTGCATACGGAAATTCACTAGGGCTTACTGCAACACATACAGAGAAACCTTATGGCTAGCAGCACGTCGACCAAGGAAGAGCTTCTTGCCAGAGTAAAGGCCAACATGCGTGCGCCTCAGTGATGGAGTTGATACCCGAGATACGCCGAAGACAAATAGTATACAATATTTCTACATGCGGTGTGCAAGACATCCAGCTCCCCTTGATCGGCAATGTTTGTCTCTCAAGTGTCGCTCGTCAGAGGTGCAAACAAGACTCCTTGTTGACCTCTGCCCACTGGCACTCTGGACTCGCCATAATCTTCATCAGCTCCCATCTGAGCATCGACGAACCTTCGTCTCTCATCTGCTACGCCGAGCATGTCCAGCAATTGCTTGGCCTTTTCCGGCATTACAGGCTGGAGCATGATACCAGAGATTCGCAACATCTCGGCGCACAAATATATAATCGAGTGGATTTGCGACTCGACTCTTGTGCTTGCCTTTGTGTCGTCCTGCTTGAGCTTAGCCGCAAGTTCCCACGGAGCCTGGGCCTGTAGGAAAGCATTGGCTGCAAACACGCCATGCATGGTCTCTTTCAAGGCGAGATTGGGTCGAAGGTCTTCCACCAGGCTGTTCACAGTTTTGGGGAGCTTGACCAGCTGCGCCGTAAAAGTGCGGACACTCCCACGTCGCTCATCGTATTGGACAAAAGCAGACGATACATCTTGACCAGCACATTTCTCAACAGCACGTCTTACGTTCCAGCCTCTTCCGCGAAGGATTCTAGCAGCCAGATTTCCAATGCCTCCCTGAAGACCCTTTTTGTAGCGTTCAATGATGTATGCATTATCGTAATCGGCGTCGTTTTCAATGCCCCCGTCGTGTATCATGTAGTAGCGCATGGTGTCGGTGCCGAAACGGTCGAGCGCGAAGAAGGGATTGACAACGTTGCCGGTACTCTTGGCCATCTTTTGCTTGCCAAGCGTCCAGTGAGCATGAGTAAGGATACGCTTGGGCAGTGGGAGATGCAGAGCCATGAGGAAAGCGGGCCAGTAGATGCAGTGGAAGCGGAGAATGTCTTTGCCGATCACATGGACGTCGGCGGGCCAGCCGCCACTGTACTCAGCGCCCGGAGCCCACGGATATCCGGCCTTTGTGATGTAATTTACCAAGGCATCCAGCCAGACATATATGGTCTGCTCTGCATCAGTCGGTACACGAATGCCCCATGTCAGTCTTGAGGATGGTCGCGAGACGGACAAGTCGTCGAGTCCGGCGGTGACGGCTGTGACGACGTCCTTCATCTTGGCGGCGGGAGTGATCCAATGCGGATTGTCGGCGTAGAAGGCGAGGAGCTTGTCGCGGAAAGCAGAAAGACGGAAACGGTAGTTGATCTCAGAGGTCCACTCGACCTCTTTGCCAGTCTCGACCGAAGCCATGACCTTTCTTCCGGTAGAAGGATCCAGGATGAGATGAACCTGAGACTCCGGGTAAAAGGTCTCGTCGCTGACCGAGTACCAGCCTTCATGCTTGGACTGATAGATGTAGCCTCTCTCTTGCAGCAGATGCCAAGCGAATTCGACGGCTTCTATGTGGTCAGGGTCTGTAGTGCGGATGAAATGGTCATTGCTGAGGCCAGCACGAGCAGCCAATGTCCTGAAAATATCGGCGCCTTTGTCACAGAAGGGCTTCGGATCGCTGCCGGCTTTGGCCGAGGCCTGCTGGATCTTCATGCCGTGTTCGTCGGTGCCTGTCAAGAGGATGGCATCTCTGCCCTTGAGCACTTGCCATCTCTTGAGGACGTCGCTGAGGACCATAGTATACAAGTGGCCAGCATGAGGGGCTGCATTGACGTAGAAGATGGGAGTAGTCACATAGTACGGTTTAGTGGACAGGAACCGGGAGCGAGCAGAGCGTGGTGTAGAGAAAGCAGCATTGAGCGCCTGCGGTCGCCATGACCATGGCCTTGGCCGGAGTGCTGGAGGCATTGCAGGAAAGTGCCCTCCTCCAAACGAGGAAGCCGCAGGCGTTTGTTCCTTCCTGGCCCAAGCTTGCGCGATTGTTCCTTCTCCATTTTTGCATGTGAAAGTGACCATCCGACCACCACAACAACTTGATCTAATCATGGCCACGCCACTCGGTGAAGATCAACTCACGCGTGTCTCAGCAAACGGTAATCCATGTGTCCGCCTTCTCCATCTCAAGCGCTCCCACTGACACTGCGACAGCTGCCGAGACATTCACAGACGCCTACTATGTCGCCCTGATGAGCGCTCGCGGCTCTCTCGCCGACTACTACATCCCTAAGACTGTCCTTCCGTCCGGAAAGCTCCTTCCGCAAATCTCATACAACGGCACTGTCTTGAATGATCCCACCGAGTTCGCATCCGCTTACACCACCCAAATGCCCTTTACGTTCTTTGAGATCCAATCCATCAACGCACATGTTCTCAATCCATCACTCACCCCGCTCCCGCAAGGCGCAAAGCAGAAAGAGCAAGAAGAGAACATGAGCATCCTTGTACAGGTCAGCGGTTATGTGCGGCTGAACGAGCGCAAGGAGGGTCCAATGCGCGCCTTTTCCGACTCACTCGTACTTGTCCCCAACAAAGAAGAAGCCGGCGCAAAGGGCAAGGCAAAGTCTGGTGAAGGCAAGAGCTGGCTGATTCAGAACCAAAACATGCGCTTCGTTGTTTGACACGATAACATTCCTGCTTTTTGCCCCCACAACCACTGCCACATCAACCGACTTCCAAAAATGGCGCTTGATCTTCGAGGACGTCCAGAGCACTTGTACTTTGGGCGAGACTGTAAGCCGCATCGTACTGGAATTCCTGATATGGCCCTTCAGCATCGCCATGGCACACTTGGCATCTTAAATCCACGAAACTTGGAACCTTACACTCGTCGAGCACAGCGGCACAGGGATGCCCTTGATCATCTGCCCATCGAGGCGCGAGACCATTTGACCTGGCTGTAATCTATCCTCTGGCCACGCCGACATTGACAGGAAGCTCCATAATCTACGCGTGTTTCCTCCTCAGTTCTAGGTAGCCGACGACATGGAATAATGTCATCACATCAACAATCAATTTACGACGCAGCTGCTCTACAGTGCGAACTTTTGCCCATTGAACGCGCGATTGACAGCAGTACCCACTCATCCAAAGCACGCCGCTCTGACGGTGCTATCCTGGCCAACGTGTTTGTTCCTGAACCTGAGATCGCGCCAGAATCGACGTGAGCCTTCACAGCCATGAGAATGTTTCTGATACGAGCCATCAGACTCCTGTGAATCAACATGAGCATATGAAGGCATGGCTCGAGGCACAGTGTGCTATGCGTAGTCACGCGCCTCGGCTTCCGCCCGAGCAGAATATCCGACATTAATAAAACTTTCCAGGGAAGAAAGCAATGCCGAACCTGAATGTCTATCCTCGCCTCGCTATCGACACGACGCCAATAATCAAAATATCGCTTGCAGCTCCCAGCCTCTTGTAGTTCTAACCGAGTCAAATATAGTGTCTGCGGGAGCTTTTCTTTTCACAAAGCGCGCAAGCGGCGATCACCTACCTACTTTGACAGCTCAGAGTAGGCTAAGCAAAGCATCTCGAACTCGTTGCGGAATTTATCGTGGTCGGAACGAGACAGTGGAGTTGAGGTTGAAGCCACTGTTGAGATGTTAGGCCTCTGTACATGCTGCAGTATCCGTACAAGCGAGGTGAACCACAACGTTGGAGATCTACCCCCTGTGGAGTTTTTATTAGTGAGGTCAGTACACCCCCACATCCTGGTACAAAAGTAGATCCAGCATCGATGCATAGCGCATCCTCGAGACTTTTTGTGAGATAAACAGACTGAACTGCCTGCCTAGCGCGGGTACCCCTTTAATCTAGTGGCACTCAATCAACACTTTTTGTAAGCAGACTCGATCGATCTACAGAATTCTCTTCATATCATCTACATTGTACCGTGTCCTTTACATGTGAGAAACTTGCTCATCAATACCTGATCAGCAACTGGCGATATACACATTTTTTACGGTTGGCTGCTCAGAAGGTTCATAGCAAAGGAGCGAGTGTTTGCTGACAAGGCTAGGAGTCGGTCAGGCACTGTACATGTCAGATCAAGGAACAGCATTAGGGAAAACATGTGGACAGTATAGGCGCTGCAGTCATCATGACGCACCATCAGATGCGACACCTACCTACCTACCTACACATTGTGTGTGGCGGCTGAGAAGAAGGAAAACTACGGACGATGATGCACTCGTATGCGCCGCCATACTTTTGCTTGCGGCACGAGTATTGCGGTCGGTTTAGGAGGACTGTGCAAGTGCAAAGAGGCCTCGCAAACAGATGGCGCTTGCTGATCTTTCCAAGAAGATCTTCAAAGGTGGCGGTAACAAAAGAAGGCGCAGGCAGTAGTCAAGCCCCTCATACTTTTACAGGCAGGGAGCTGGGCATTATTTGAAGAGCACCGATCGACTGACCTTTTGGTAAAGAAAAGTGCCTGTGCGGGGCGACTTGGTGATCGGCTTAATACATGGCAATCTGGAGTTGAGGCGCCTTTCTGACAAGCATCAAAAAAGCACACAGCCACAGCCGTTCTCCGCTTTTCCAACAGCATCGAGCCGACGGCAGCCGCGAGCAACGGCAAGTGAGAGCCACGGACATGGTTTGTCGAGCGTTGGAAGAGGACCGAGGTCGGTGCAACTTTGCAGAGGTTTGCGGCTCTTTGTGACAGTGACAGGGGCAAGTGCTTGCAAGGGAGTTTTTGCGTGCGACTCGCAAACCTGATGGCCTTGCCACGGGCAGACGCCAAAGTATGTAGAATCATGGACTATCACCGATAGACGTACAGGAAAGCTCCGCGCGAATTCGTTCTCTCCAAAATTCAAGTTGTTTAGAGTGGACAGAAGGGCTAAGATCGGCGCCATCTGCGTCATGCGTAGAACCTACAAGCCTGTGCTCTCTTTTGAGGATGCTGCGATCTTGTCTCTGTTTCTCATCGACCTTTTGCCAACGTCGCCCTGCTCGCCACACGCTCGCCTCAGCTGCCACAGTCGAGTCTGACGTATTGCTGCGTATTGCAGTCGAAAGCCACTGTCAAGTAGCAGCACCTACCGGCTTTTACGCGCATTTGCAAACTGCGCCATCACGCCGGGCCATCGCGCTGTCCGAGCATCTATCCTTGACTCGCATTCCTCCTTCCTCTCTACTACTGAACTGAAAGGTTCTTGTGTTTTGTCCCTCCTTTTCAATTAATTGATCCCGTTCGCCCTATCAAGAGCGTTCGAACCTGCTGTGGCACCTGCTCGGTCATCCAGCTATACCAAACGTTTTCCTAATATTTACGCCACAGTGTGGAAAATTGCGTCCATGGACACTTGACAGCCGCGACTTGCCTAAAACATCACTCGCCGCCACACCAAGAGTCGCTAATAGCTGGCGCGTGAAACCTCACTGTAGCTCATCAAGCATAGGTAGGCGCAAAAGGCACATTGGACGTCACGTACGTCGTGTTCCTTCCTGTTTCCTGTTGGTAGGGTGCTGACTCGCGCAGTCTCTTGTCAAGACCTCTGCAAGCCGACCAATGCATGTATACCTCAATGGCCACGCGCGTTAGATCCAACAGTCCCCAAGTCGAACCATTTCCCACCTTAGAGGTTCCCCAAACGCCCACCTCGGCCTTTGTCAGCTCCAAAGTCAGGCCGCTCCCGTCGGATCAGCCTCCCACCTCGCCCAAGTCCTCGGTGCGCCTCTCACCGCGTCCACTCACTGGTGTCGCTGCTCTGGCCGATGTCAGACGCCTTCGCCAACAGCAACAACACGACCAAGAAACCGTCCAGTCCAGCGCAAACCCTGCAGTGACGGCGCTGCAGGCTCTGGGCGCTTCTCCCCCAGTCTCAAAGGCAACCAACCTCTCTTCACCAAACCGCCACACCGGCGCCGACATGCGCAAGCCCGGCTCACATCTAACTGTGCCTGTGACGACAAGCGCCGAGGCCTGTCAGCCAAGTCCTGTCAGTCTGAGGAGCTTCCAGGGAGAATCGGATGCTGTTTCACCAATCAACAGTGCATTGACAGCAACATCGCACGAACACATTCGAGATCGCCACTTGGTCGCCGAACCGGCGGAAATGCCATCCATGGACTATGCCGAGCGTGGTGTTTACAATTCGGCGTCATCGCACAAGGCGTTTTCCTACCCTGGCCCCCCGTCTGTAGCAGCAGAAGCGGCCGCAGAAGGTCAGTCGAGAGCCTCTCCATCGACCAAACGGCACAAGTGCCCGTATTGCGCGACTGACTTCACCCGTCACCACAACCTCAAGAGTCATTTGCTTACCCACAGCCAAGAAAAACCATACGTCTGCCAGACTTGCCAGTCCCGCTTCCGGAGGCTGCACGATTTGAAACGCCACACAAAGCTCCATACCGGCGAAAGGCCACACATCTGCGACAAGTGTGGCAGGCGCTTTGCCCGCGGAGACGCCTTGGCTCGGCACAACAAAGGCCCTGGAGGCTGCGCCGGTCGTCGTTCGAGTTTTGGCGGCGGCGACGACGACAGCAGAATGGGTGACGACACTATGGACATGGAATATGCTGACCACGGAGAGAACGGACACGACATGGATGACGAAGATGACCATCCGCGACGCGAGAGCGAACCAAGCCGCAAGCGCGCCCATATCGAGGACTCGCACGACTCGGACCGGTCCATATACCGCCAGCATTCAAGCACATATCCGCCCCCGCTCTCAGGCCGCTCCATGCATAGAGGCAACATGGGCCCCCCAAGTCACAATACCCTGCCTGCGTCTAGCAGCGGCGTGACATCGCCAAGTGACATGTCCAACCTGAACCCCATGAATAGCATCTCATCCAACCAGTACGGAGTCACTCCAAGCGTCGTACTCGGCGAGGGCGGCATTTCTCACTCGCCCAAGCCACTGTCGCCGAACCAGCAAGCACAGCATCGACTGAGCATAGCCGAAGCGACAAGCGCAATGCGCAACAGATCTCCCAGTCTTACCCAAATGGTGCACAACGGCCGCGGAGGACAACCAACACCGCCCACCCTTCACCAAATCCCTCAGCACAACCAATTACCCTCGATAGCAGGACTGGCTTCCGGACATTCAATGAGATTGCCAATTCAATCCACAAATCACAATTCAATGCATAACAACATGCAATCCGGCCCGATGCACGGTTCTAACCCCTCAAGCCTATCAAGCCACGGACAAAGCTCCGGCGGTAGCATGCGGGAAATTGCTGGGGACGACGTCTGGACCTACGTTAGAAACCTGGAACAACGATTCTCCCGCATGCAGGATGAATACGAACTTCGTATATCTCGTCTGCAAGAAGATTTGATAGTAATCAAGGGACATATCAGTTCGGGATTTCAACCGCGCTGATGCGTCCCGAAACATGACAATGACAATGACATTCTGTATGCCCCTCTTACGATTCGGTTTGGCTCTAACAAGGATACTTCTTTGAGCGTTTTTGCCGGCTTTCCTTTTTCTATTGCTCCTTCCTTTCTTTATCTCTTATACCCGAACACATCTGACTAGATGTGTTCTTGCTGTTTTCTAAAGGTGGTCGGACATGGTACCGCACTAATCTAAGAGGAAGGAAAGGGCGTCTTGCAGACATCGGGACTAGCATGGGCCTCATCGCTTGCGATGGTGCGGATATGATTGACTCGCCCGAAAAAGCGCACAACTGGTTGTCATTTTTCCCGGTCTTTTTGCTTCGACCCTCGCTATTCTCACTTTCCATCGGTTTTCGTTCTGCATCAGCATACTGGTTCGCGCACGAAAGAACAAAGGTCGTTATATTTCCATATCTTAGGTGAAGAAGAAAAATATGGATACAAGAAACGGCATTTTCAGGCGTTCCTCCTCTTTCCTTTCACAAATCCCCTGGCCAAGTTGGTTGGTTGTGCATTCCGACCTGAAACTCCAAAGCCAGGGAAATCATACAAGAGGGACGCTTCTTTTTTGGTTCAAAACATACATGTCAAACACACGTGGTGGACGACATTATATAGATACAGAAGAATCGATGTCCATCCTCTCGCATCCGATCACTCTCCTTTCGTTTCTATTTCTCTTTTTTTCCCTTTTTGCAGACATGGGTATCTTTTACACGGAGAAAGCGAGCGATGCTGAGCAGCCTGGTGCTGCCGCAGCAGCAGAGACCACAGAACCATCTGCCGCAGCTCGAAATTCGACTGCTTCTGCCGGCAACGAGAACAGAAACTCGGCTGCTACTGCCGCCGCCGATGTGGAAAAGGCGAGCGACGCTGAGGAGTCTGCTGAAATCGCGGACGCGACAGTTATACCCGCCACCACCACCACCACCACCACCACCGCCACCGCCAAAGCTGGGTTTGCTGCCAGGGCGAAAACAGCGTTGGACCCACGCAGGTTCTCAAACAAGCCTGTTGCTGCTCCTGTCGTTCCTGCTACTCCTGTTGCTCCTGCTTCTCCTGTTGCAGGTACCACGACACAGTCTCCTGTGACTAATGCTACGCCCAAGAATGGATTCATGGCAAAAGCAAAGAATGCATTCAGCCTTCCTCGCGGCTCCAGAGCTCAAAGCAGCAACAGCAACACAACTCGTCGTACCCCCGCCATGAACTCGTCTACAATCATGCGTATTGTGCAGTTCTTGCTGGCGATTGTGGTACTGGGCCTCGTTGCATATGCGTTGAGCATATACAACTACACATCCGTAAGTGTTCCTTGAACCTCGCTAGGAGTGAAGATTGTTTAGTGTTGCCTTTTCCCAATACTGACACGGCATGATGGAATAGCTTCAAACGGCGTACGCACCGATGCTCATTGCGGCGATTTTCACAATCGTCTACACGGCACTCATGCCCTTCCTCCCGCGTATCCTTCCTGCCAGACTCTCACACCCGCTCACTGCCTGCATTCTGGATCTTATGTTTGCGCTCTTCTGGCTGGCAGTGATGGCCGAGGTGGCAGCGTACAGTGATGTCTCTTCGCCTGGAAACATCAAGTATTACACTGGACCTAACAAGACGAACGGAGGTGCGGCTGAGTACAATACTACCGTGATGAAGTTGAGGACGGGATGGGCTTGTGGGGCTGCTGCTGCCGCATTTGCTGGTGTTGAATTGTAAGTCTCCGTGCCCACCTCTGCAATTTGTAACGATGGCCTTGCTGACTCGAAGCGTTGTAGTGTTTTGTTCCTTGTGTGCGCTCTGATGCCTCTGAGACGGGCTAGATTCGACAGTGGCAGTGCTGCTGCTGCAGGAAACAACAGTGTAGCCGTACCCACTAGTCGCAATGGCTCCGTGGGTGGGCAAAGCACCAAGGCGGCTGACATGGCCGTCTAGATGCAAGCAAAGGATACCTCTGGTCCTGGTCATGCTGGTGTGACTGGGGTGCTTGATGCATAATTACTGTAGGAGAAATGACTTTTTTGTTATGATGTTTTGAATGTTCCTGATACACGGGGTTAGGAGATTAGGTGGTTTGAGGTCAACCATCTGCGCCGGTTCGCAGAAAAGTGGTCTGAGTCCGGGGTACCAGTAGAAACAAGGGGCCCGGGGGAGGGAAGGAAATTGTTGATGGTAATTCCAAGAGCTGCCATTCGTCGGACAAGGGACATCCGGATGGCGATAGCATGGTCGACAAGGGTAGTGCTGTCTTTGTCTAGATATCCACACGCCAATTGAGTTTGAACAATTGCAAGAGAGACAACAATGGCCATCAATGGGCACGATGAAGTGCGCAAAGGGACGCCTAAACATTCACCCTCAGACATCAAGACGAGCAATGGCAACAAAAACTCTCCCACTCGTCCACAGTACAGACGCAAGATGTCGTCTCCATTGGCACCGCCGTTCATGGTGTCTGCCCCTGGCAAAGTCATAGTCTATGGCGAGCACGCTGTTGTTTACGGAAAGGTGGGCATTGTACACTCTCGTCGACAGCGACAAAGACCATGCTAATCGACCAACCAGGCTGCTATAGCCGCTGCCATCTCGCTCCGGTCGTACATGCTCGTGACGACTCTCTCCAAATCCCGTCGAACAATCACCCTGCGCTTCCGCGACATTGACCTCGACCACACGTGGGACATTGACTCGCTCCCCTGGGACGCCTTCTCGGACCCGGATCGCAAAAAGCGCTACTACGACCTTGTCACGGCACTCGAACCAGCCCTTGTAGAAGCCATGAAACCGCACATCGCAAACGTCTCGCCGCACGTCTCTCCGCACGACCAAAAGATCCACCAGGCCGCCGCCTCTTCGTTCCTCTACCCTTTCCTTTCTCTGGGCAGCAAGACTTCGTCTTCGGCTGCAATTTATACCCTACGGTCTACCATACCCATTGGCGCTGGATTGGGCTCCAGTGCCAGCATTTCTGTTTGCATCGCTACCGCGCTTCTGATACAGGCTCGCGCTCTTTCCGGCCCTCACCCTGATCAGATGCCCGAAGAGGCTGCGAAACAAGTCGAGCGTATAAACCAATGGGCCTTTGTCGGCGAGATGCTCATCCACGGCAACCCCTCCGGCGTCGACAATACCGTAGCTTCAGGGGGCAAGGCCGTGCTGTTCAAAAGGGCGGATTACGCAAAACCCCCGCTTGTGCTGCCGTTGCGCAATTTCCCCGAACTGCCGCTGCTGCTGGTAGACACCAAGCAGCCAAAGAGCACGGCCGCCGAGGTCGCCAAAGTGGCCAAGCTGAAAAAGACGCAGCCGCGCATTGCTGAGCCCATCTTGGATGCCATAGACAACGTCACCGAGTCGGCGCACGCACTCATCACCAGCCCGGAATTTGACCCCAAAGACCCGTCTGCGCTGTACAAGCTGGGAGAACTTGTGTCGATCAACCATGGTCTGTTGGTCGGCCTGGGCGTGTCTCATCCCAAACTCGAGCGATTGCGCACGCTGGTAGACGAGTCAGGAGCCGGGTGGACGAAACTCACGGGGGCAGGTGGAGGCGGCTGCGCATTCACTCTTCTAAAGCCAGAGTCCGCATCGCTAGGCGAGACGCCAAAGTCACGCAGCGAAGTGCTGGCCGAGCTGGAAAAGGAATTCGCAAAGGAAGGGTTTGAGAAGTATGAGACGACGCTCGGTGGCGATGGAGTGGGTGTGCTGTGGCCTGCTGTGCTGGACAATGGGAGCGATGAGTTTGGAGGCGAGGAGATTGACAGCGACAAGTTTGAAGCGGCGGAGGGACTACAGGGCATTGAGAAACTGGTGGGCGTCTCTGGCGGAGTACATGGAGGCCTCAGGGCACAGTGGAAGTTTTGGAGGATATGACTGGAACTAGAACTATCATTTTGCTAGAAAGGAAACATTTTGTACCATTAACTGATCTTTCTATTATAATATCATCAACTCGATGATAATTATATTTGTACGCATGCGGCTTCAGCGTCTCAAAAGGCTTGATATTGTTCCTCCCTTGGCATTGACATGCTCCTCCAAACAATGACGCCGTCTTTGACAATATTCCATTATTATCGCAATACATCAGCTTAAGCAAACACAACCTTGACTTTCAGGCCCAATCATCAACCAGCTTGAATTACAAAACACCGCATTCCCGACCGGTTCAACAAACATGGGCAAATACTCAGACGACGACAACTGGAACGACATTGTGCCCCTCCCACAAGATGACGGCGGCGCCAACCCCCTCGCGGCAATCGCATACACGGACGAGTACTCGGAAGCAATGTCGTACCTCCGGGCCATCATGGCCAACAACGAGATGAGCGAGCGCGCACTGAGTCTGACCGAAGACATCATCGACATGAACGCCGCCCACTACACCGTCTGGTAACTTCCCATTTCCCACCAAGTCTCTTGTGCTGCAATTTCTGATATGTGGTTTTTTTTTGTTTTTGTTTTTTTTTTCAGGCTCTATCGCTCCGAGATCCTCAAGGCGTTGAATGCAGACCTTTCGGCTGAACTCGAGTGGCTGAACGAAACCGCCCTCTCGCACCAGAAAAACTACCAAATCTGGCACCACCGCCAATTGATCGTCGATCGCTTGGGCTCCTGCGCCGGCGAAGCTGACTTTATCGCCCAGATGTTTGAGCTGGACGCAAAGAACTATCATGTGTGGAGCTACAGACAGTGGTTGGTGAGACGCTTTGATCTCTGGGATCATGACAAAGAGTTGGAGGTGACGGAGAAGCTTATTGAGGAGGATGTGAGGAACAACTCTGCTTGGAACCATAGGTTCTTCCTCGTTTCGGGCAGTCAGCCGCCAAAGATTGGGAGCCGAGAGATTGTGGAAAGGGAGATGAAGTGAGTGTTTTCCTTTTCCCTTACGCTCCCCCTCGTGTGGACTTGACTATACTAACTTTGTGGAACAAAAAAAACAGATTCGCCCAAGATGCCATACGCAAAGCGCCGCAAAACCAAAGCCCCTGGAACTACCTACGCGGCCTCATCACGGCCGCAAACCTGCCGCTTTCCTCGCTGCTCCCGTTCGTCAATGAGTTTGCGTCTGTGGACCGCGAAGACGAGGCTGCCATTCGCTCTAGCCATGCGCTGGATCTGTTGGCGGAGATTTATGGCGCTGGACATGCTGATAAGGCTGCTAAGGCGTATCGGTTGTTGGCCGACAAGTATGATCCTATCAGAGCGAATTATTGGGCTTATCTTGGTGCGCAGTTGGTGCAGGGTCAGGCGGCTGCTTGAGTTAGGAAGGGACCTGTTCCCCCCCGGTAAAGAGGAAGTGCGAATCTAGATACCCCCCCCCCCTTCACCCAACCAATTACAGTCCTTTGCATCTGATCAAACCATGGGTTTTTGGACTTTTATATACTGTGGGATCTGTGTTTCCCTTGACTAGAGCAACTCTTTGGACAGGAATTTGTAGTGGCGGGCGTTTTGTTTAGGCAAGTCCAAAGCTGCATCGTCTGCTCGTTTTTCTTTTGTTTTTTTTTGTTTTTTTGTTTTTTTTGTTTTTTTCCCTCGCTATTTTTTTGCTCCTCAAAAGTCATCGGCTCAACCCCATGACAGGTCGACCGCGCTCTTTCTTTTTGCTCTTACTTGAAGCAGTAGGTAGGGGAGAGTGGATTGTCTTGTAATCTTCCTAAACGTCCATCAACGTAGCACTGGCAACATTCTCCTTTTCCTCTGCAGAAGGCTCGCCGTCAATATGCGACGAATCCCGCTTGTACTGCGCAACCATATCAACACTGACACTGCTGCCTCCACAAACAATAATCACCACCTTCTCGTCCTCTACCACTTTTCTCCCCAGCTCCCTTTGCAACCTGCCGCCATAGCACAAGGCGACGGAAACACTGCACGCCAATTCCACCAGTATCCGTTCGTCTTCGGCAAACCTCCAGCAACCCATCATGGCTTCCTGGTCTGTTAGGACGACGCTTTTGATCTGCGTCGCGTGCGTGGCGGTGGCGAGGTCGTAGCTTTTGCGCGATACCTTTGTGGCGCCCAGACAGGTTGCCAGGGACGTGATGGCGGGCAGCGTGATGTGGCTTTGTTGGCGCACGCTCTGGCCTAGGGAATCCGCGCCTGCGGTTTCGGTTGCCAGCACTGTTGTGTTGGTCCAGCGGTGGGCGTCGACGCCTTGCATGATGCCGTTGAGCAGACCGCCGCCGCCTACACTGAGGGCAATGACGCTCGGTGTGGCGTTGGGGTTCTCGGTGATGGTAGCCAGTTGGGTTGCGATCTCTTGCACCATGGAGGCATGGCCGGTCCAGATGTCGGGATGATCAAACGGCGGCACGTAAACGCATTCTTGCCCTTGCTTTTCCGCGTCGGGGATTACGCTGAGGCGTAAGTGATCGTCTGCTTCTCTCCAGCTTGCGCCGTGTGACTGTACGTCGTGGGCGCCTGCTGCGCGCATCTTGGCTATCACCATGGGCGTGGTGGTTAGTGGTACTATCACCGTGCAAGGTTTGCCCAGGGAAACGGCGGCATGCACGGCAGCTAGTCCGGCGTTTCCGCCTGAGGACGAGAAGAAGTGCGTAGATCCCGGGTTAGGGGAGTTGAGGAGCGAGGTTTGCATCAAATGGCCTATTCCTCTTGCTTTGAAGGAGCCGGATTTCTGCAAGTTTTCGAGTTTGAGGAAGATTCTGCTGTTGGGAGAGAAGGGATGATAAGTCTTGTGGATTTTGATATTGGTGTGGAACTTCCTTTACCATCCTGCTGCTTTTGAGAGCGGTGTTGATTCTATTAGAGGTGTCTCAATCCATGGTTTCTTTGTGGCTGGAGTCATGACGCTCTCTCTCTCTCTCTCTCTCTCTCTCTCTCTCTCTCTCTCTCTCTCTCTCTCTCTCTGGTCTACTGAGATGTCTCAATGCCTGTCTAAGAAGTATCTGGGTAGGATGGATGGATAGTAGTGCTTTTAGATATGCCAGGTGTTGTTGGACAGCTGGAGAAGCCTCGGCTTTATATTTGCGGGTTACATGTACGCCCTACCAACAAGCAGTCGCTTAAACTGAATGTTGTTGAGTCTTTTTCAAATGCCAAAGATGGCTAATGCTCTGCTTTGGTCGTACGCGGCCCTACGTTCGGTCGCTCGTTCTATAGAATACTCATTCAAAGGCGTAGTAACCAGTCATTAGAGGCCCGCGAAAACAGGTAAACGGCAAGTACCCGGTGCCTGATGGCAGAAAAGGAGCTGCTTCCGACTTCTGAACGGAATTCTACATTTCTATCTCTTTCTGGGAGTCGGCCGATTCAAACGGTGCGGCCTTTGCTGCGGGAATTTTGGCTTTCGATGTTCCTGCTTCAAAAAAAGTAGATGGCAAATTCAGGGGTGTTTGTTGTTGCCAGCAGGTACGTACATCATGTCATTGGAAAGCCGTGGGGAAATGCGATACGTGGGCCCCGTTAATAAAGTGCCCCTCCACCAACACAAACACAACAGTCTCGGACCCGTTGCGACCAACAAAATATCTCTTTCGCCACAAACCCCCCGTAACGCATACACGCTCACTCACTGCGCCATGTCTGCTTCATCGACAGCTATCCCGCGTTTCTTGCTGCCGAGGTTGTCGTGGTTACCTCCTGTCCGCAGCACCGCCCACGTCCACGCCCCGCGAGCAACAGCCAGCATGAGCTACACCGCCCAAACACTCTTGAGACGGCGACAGTATCCTACAGCCAGCCGAGTCGCCTTCGGGCAAGCAGCGACACTACCCAGAAGACACTTTTCGGCCACCGCCCAACAACACAAAGACCACCACTTTGACACGCTCAAGTTTGTGCAGAGGCTGCAAGATGAGGGCTTCACCGAGGAACAAGCAGTCGCCATGATGAAGGTCTTGAGCGATGTTGTTGAAGAGAGGTTCGCCACATGAACACAGCACAAGACGAGACAGAAGGCCCGAGCTGAACAAAAGACAGCATCCAAAACCTCACGCGAACAATGGTGCTCCGCGAGGACCAAGAAAAAGCCACATACACGCAAAAGGTCGATTTTGCCAAACTGCGCTCCGAACTGCTGTCGGCCGACTCGACGGAAAACTCGCTCACACGAGCCTCGCACGAGCGTCTGACGAATGATCTGGCCAAGCTCAACTCGAGGCTACGTGATGAGGTGCAGCGAACACAAGCTTCTGTAAGACTGGACCTGAATCTGGAAAAGGGCAGGATCAGGGAAGAAGCAAACTCGCAGGATCTCAAGATCAAGGAGACCGAGACCCGAATTGAGCAAGAGGCAGCTGTGCTGAGAGAGCGTTTGGAGCAAGTCAAGTTCTCGACACTGCAATGGCTGATGTAAGTGACCTTTTCTTTTCGACTACTGACCGATCCGCCGAACATTCGCTGACGTGAAGACTGTATTAGGGGTGTAACGACGGGTACTGCCGCCATCATTCTCGGTGTGTGGCGCTTGCTCATGTGAGAACAAGGCAGAGCTGTTGATCGTTGTTTCATTCATTCATCATTATTTCCCATGTCAAGTCATTGCTTATTATTATGTCAATCTCAAAGAGTGGACAGGGGGGCGTTGGAAAGGCCTGTGAAAGGAGATTAGGGTATTTATGCGATGATCTTTCCAATTGTTCAAGGTGGTGCCGAGGGGCAATTCAAAATGTGCAGTCCTTTTAATTTCACGTGAAGAGGGGCTGTATAGGTAATGGAAAGAAAAGACACGACAGGCTGAGATTAGCACAGGGGTCCACGTGACTCGGTCGCACCTGCGCCGCGACTGCGCATCTTCCAAACAAGCAGCTTCAACCCTTCTCACACATCACTTGTCCGCTCCCTCTTCACCGCCCCGTCCCCCAATCCACTCGACCTTGACACTCATCCACCCATACCGCAAACAATGGCCACTGAAGTAAGTCGCTCTTGTTCTGCCGCGAGCCTGCTCGACCGGCGCCGACCTGCTCATGCCCCAACAAAACAGCCCAGCCCGACCCCCTCGCTCGGCAACAATGAAAGACTTTGCTAACCATCTTTCTCTCCACAGCGCGAAAGGTATCATCTTTGCTGTCGTTTGCCATGTGTCGCTGCTGCAGCCCCTCTAACACCCGTGCAGCAAGACCTTCCTCGCCAGACTGTGCGAGCAGGCTGAGCGCTACGATGGTATGCTATGCTATCCGTGCCCACGTACGCATCAAGAGACTCGGTATGCTGACTGTGCGAAACAGAGATGGTCAACTTCATGAAGGTTCGCAGCCCTTGTCCTTGTCCGGATTGGCACCATCACTGACGACAGTTTGTCCACGTCAACAGGAAGTCGCCAAGGTAATAAACTTTGACCATGTCATTCTCCTCTCCACAGCTGACCCGACGTGCAGATCGGTGGTGAACTCACCGTTGACGAGCGCAACCTCCTTTCGGTCGCCTACAAGAATGTCGTCGGAACCCGACGTGCCTCGTGGCGCATCATCTCGTCGATCGAGCAGAAGGAGGAGCAGAAGGGCTCTGACAAGCACGTCACCATCATCCGCGACTACCGCCAGAAGATTGAGACGGAGCTCGAGAAGGTCTGCCAGGATGTCCTTGACGTTCTCGACGACTCTCTGATCCCCAAGGCCGAGTCTGGCGAGAGCAAGGTCTTCTACCACAAGATGTGTGTATTCCTGTTGCTCTGCACCGCCTCGTATCCTCGCTGACACGCACCACAGGAAGGGTGACTACCACCGTTACCTCGCCGAGTTCGCCTCTGGCGACAAGCGCAAGACTGCCGCCACTGCTGCCCACGAGGCCTACAAGGTTCGTTGCTCTCCAGCTGTTCTCCAGACTCCCAACACATACTGACTCTCCTCAGAGCGCCACCGATGTTGCCCAGACCGAGCTCACTCCCACCCACCCCATCCGTCTTGGCCTTGCTCTCAACTTCTCAGTCTTCTACTACGAGATCCTGAACTCGCCCGACCGTGCATGCCATCTTGCCAAGCAGGCCTTTGACGACGCCATTGCCGAGCTCGACTCTCTCTCCGAGGAGTCTTACCGCGACAGCACCCTCATCATGCAGCTCCTCCGCGACAACCTCACCCTCTGGACCTCGTCTGACGGCAACGACTCGGAGCCCGCCGCCGCCTCGGACGCCCCCAAGGCTGACGAGACCAAGACCGCCGAGGCCACCGAGGAGCCCAAGGCCGAGGCCTCGTAAAGAGATTGCCCGAGCATCATGAAATCCACTCAACCACGTCTTTTTTCGCACAGACGTCCTCTGGCTTGGAGTGCGCCGTGTCGCTGGGGAGCTCCACCGAGCGTCGAAATGAATTGATATCCCAAAATGCGTTGCAGCTTGACGAATACACTAGCTGATTTGACATCTTTTTCCTCATCATCTTTGCTTGTCCCAATGCTCCCTCTCACCAACCCGTTTAGACTCGTCGGCTGGGCTCAACTTGGTATCAACTTTTCGTGCTTGCTCCTTCGCCATGACTCATTCGACCCCATTTGACTGCGCTGAAATACCCCTTTTGGTTTCTTTTGCTGTTATCCGCATTCGCGTTTTACGTCGTTCCTTATACCGCTCTTGCTTTCCTTATTGAGAAAATACAAAACATTCAAATCAAGTGCGCAGCTTTCGGGACTCTTTTTTCCATTTGTGACATTGCAACTTGTCAACATACAGCATCACGGAATTCTCGTCAAATTACATCCGAAGGCTCTCCTTCATCATTCATGAGGATGTGTCCGGTACGTGGTTTTTGGGATACTTACATTTTTCGATTTGCCAGAGCACGACCAATGAACTTCAAAGGGGCAATGAGCTTCCGTCGTTAGTTCTCTCCTCCTTTCAGTTCTTTCTTGCTTGCCTTTACAATCAAACAGATTCCATCGAGTTCGTTGTTCACAACAAAGCAACAATCCAGCGCTTTCCTTCTTTCATTTTTCTTGCCTTTGTCCCACCTTTTTCAGTGTTCCTATATCAGCTTCATGTTGTTCCTCTCTCCCGACACTCACCAACCTCAAGGTAAGGTAGTCATTCGTCTCCCACGTTCGGTCCTCGTCGTTGTCAAGGAAAGGTATAACAAAAAAGAAAAAGAAAGATCCGGCATCTGTTTACTTTTTTGTCTTGCTTGCTTGACGCCAGACGAACGAACTGACTGCAAATCGACCCTTTATCAAAGCAGAAAAGAAGAAACGCATTGAAAAAGACCATGCCCAATTCACTCAAAAAAATGGCATCCCTACGCCTATCCAAACTGCCTTCCCTCCCCAAACTCCCAGACCTCTCTAACCTCCCTAGCCTCAGCAAAACCTTTTCTTCATCAGCGCCGGCCCAATCGCAGCAGCAACAGCAGCAGGAAAAGCGTCCCATCGAATACCTGACTTACCCGCCTTCACCCATCGCAGACATTATTCTGGAGAGCTGGCGCAAGTACGACTGGCACGGGTCGGCGGACGCGTTGACGGCTTGGCTGAATGCGAGGTGGAGGAAGACGGGGTTTGTGGTTGATGGGCGTGTGGTCTGTTTTGTGTTGAAGAGTATGGGGTGTTGTGATGTTGGGAGGAGGGATGTTGTTGTTGAGGAGAAGGAGAAGGAGGAGGGTGTTGGTGAAGAGAAGAAGGATGAGGAGGAGCAGGAGCAGGAGCAGGGTGTTGGGGTTCCTAGGGTTCCTGATTGGGATGGTAAGTTTAGTAGGGATGTGAGGAAGGACTCATAAATGGAATCTGAGTAGTTGTGGTTATAGAGGTAGGTGAAAGTACAGTTCTGTTTTTTTTTTCTATTTTTGCATGGTCATCGAGTATTATGTTTTGATATAGACTTTCTTTTTTGGTTTTTTTTTCTCTTTTTTGTGCCTTTTTTTTTGTTTTGTTTTGTTTTTTTCCGAATGTCTCTGCGTCTACCTACGTTCTTTTCTATGCTGCTGATCGTGCTATATCTCCGTGCCAATGGGGGCTATCGAGAGTTCTCTTCTCCCATGACTTTCACTAATTTATAATTTGTAAAGTATATTTTTTTTTTTCGTCTGTCAAAAAAAAACCCCCCTTTTTTTTTTTAGCTGTCGTAAATTCTTACAAGAATGCTTGGTCTAAATAGGTATTTTTGAGAGATTGAAGAAAAAAAAGAAAAAAGAAAAAGAAGTGGAATCTTGTCCTGTGCTGTAATCCCATGAACCCGCCTTCCTAATCCAAAAAAAAAGAGAGGAGAGAGAGGAGAGAGAGGAGAGAGAGGAGAGAGAGGAGAGAGAGGAGAGAGAGGAGAGAGCAAGACTGCGGCTCTGAATAAATCAGATAGTAGCCAAAAGGTTAAAAAAAGGGAAAGGGAAAAGGAAAAAAAAAAACTCCATTCCCCAAAAAATCTATCATCATAATGCAATTAGTACATATTAAAAAAAAGGGCTTAGGCAGCCATCATCTCAATCTTCTTGCCCTTGACAGACTTCCACTCGATGGCCGCGGACCCGATAATGGACAGCGAGGCCAGCGCAACGGCAACATAAAAGGAAGTGGTCAGGGCATCGTTATAAGCCTGCTGCACACCGGCGCGATACTGCGGCTCGACCTGCGTCTTGAGCTCGGTGGCACCAATCCTCAAAATGATGCTGGGATCCAGACCGGGGACGGAGGCGCCCAGACCAGAGACGAGCTTGTTGGTGAAGACGGTCTGGCCGACCGACACAAAGAGCGCGCCGCCCAGCGTCTGGAAGAACATGACGATTGCGGTGCCGGTGGGGATGTCGGCGGCCGGCAGCACCGTCTGCACGGCGATGAGCGTCTGCTGCATGCCGAGGCCGACGCCGATGCCGAAGAGAGCCTGGTAGCCGATCCACTCTGCGTGGCCGGTGTTTGTTTTGAAGGTGGAGAGCATGCCCGCGCCAATGGCCATGAGCACGGACGAGGCGATCATGAAGGGCGCGTAGTAGCCGAGCGTGGTGACGAGGCCGCCCGCAACGATGGAGCAAAGCACGCACCCAAGGATCAGGGGCAGGGACATGATGCCGGATTTGGTGGCCGAGACGCCCTTGATGGCCTGGAACCAGATGGGCAGGTAGTAGACGAAGAGGAAGAAGGCGGCGCCCAGGCAAACGCCGAACCAGGCCGTGGCAGCAACGGTGCGCTGCTTGATGACGCGGGGAGGGATGGTTGCCTGCTCGCCCACCCAGAACTGGATGCTGACAAAGATGATGCAGAGCACGCCAAACACGACAAAGAGCGCAATCACACGGCCGTCGCTCCACGGGTACTTGCTACCACCCCACTGGAGAGCGAGCAGCAAGCAGATGATCATGGGCAGGAACACAAAAGTACCGGCCGGATCAAAGTCCTTGACGCGGTTCTTCCAGCCGACAGAAAGCGTCCTTGCGCTCTTAGTGGGGTGGAAGAAGAAGAAGATGAAGACCGCGGTGACGAAGCCGATCGGTAAGTTGATGTAGAAGCACCAGCGCCAGGTCAAGTGGTCGGTAAAGGCACCTCCCATAAGTGGTCCTGCGACCGATGCCAAACCGTACATGGCACCGATAAGTCCAGTGTACGAAGGTCGTGATCGAAGGGGTACAGAGTTGGCAATGATCAAGATGGCTCCAGAGAAGAGTCCTGCAGAACCCACACCGGCAATGGCGCGTCCAATGATGAGAGCCGTCGACGTCGGAGCGACACCGCAAATGAGGGAACCAACCTCAAAGATGAAAAGCGCCGTGAGAAATACCCATTTCAAGCTGAGGAACGAGTAGAGTTTGCCAAAGAAGAGCTGGAAACTGCAAGTAGTCAAGAGGTAGGCGCTGGCATACCTGTGGATTCGTTAGTAATTGGACTCTAGATGTCTTCAAACACAGGGATGAAATACCATGCAATATCATTGATTGCTTTGAAGTGGTCGGTGATTTTGGGGATTGCAGTGGCAATAATGGTGTTGTCCAGGGCTACGCAGAAGACGGCCAAGCACAAGGCGATGGTGATGAGTGTGAGTTTGAAGGCTCCAGGATACTCGATCTCGGCATCCTCTCCTGCTCCTTCGGCTGGTGAAGCGTCCCCATCTGGCCCAGTCGCGGCTTTCTCGTCTCCAGAAATCACGGACGAGGCACGTCCAGTGTGGACTTGTGCCTTTTCTGTATCAGATTCTGCAAGCTTTTGGTCTGTAGATTGGCGTTCAGAGGGTGTGACGGCTTCATCAGCCTCTGAAATAGAGGAAGCCTTGCTCTTTCGATCAAAGAATCCCATTTTGGGCTGCAAGCGTGGTTTGACTCTGATCAGTGACGCTTCGTTCGGATGTAAAGAAACGAGGTAACGTGAGAGAGGATCAAGAGGAATGCAGGCTCCTTTTTTACACAATGGAAATTTCAAACACAATCGATAGGTATATATTTCTCAGCCGCTGACAGAGACGGAGCCAACTCACCGACGGACAAACACGGACAGGTTGCAGGTATCGAAAATTGGTAGCGGCCAGCCCTGCATAGCGACACACAACGCCTCTACCGCGTATAACGAATGCCGATCGATCCCATTTCGTGCACCGCATCGAACAGTGTTTTGTACTAAGCTCTCGCGATCCGTGACTCGGCTTTTGATTCATTATTCCACCCCTTTCGGTGGTAGTGTTTCAACTTTTAGACTGGCATTGCCAAGGAAAGGAGGATGAATTGCTCCGTCCCCGGTTGGTAGCCGCGCCATTGGGTCGATTCTTTTGACACCCTGCTTATACACAGGGTGACTCTCCGTAGATCGGCATTGATAAATCCAATCGCCTTTGTATCTTCAAGGAATCCGGTGCACTGTTAACATTATTCAATTCTGCCCGCGATAGATTGATATCCAGCATTCTCTGCGCTCGAGACAATGCTCCATACATCGCGATCATCGTCCTATTACACGTCTTTCTTGCCAAGAGTTTGATTCATAAGCAGCTGTTTGTCACCAGGCAGCAGTCTGCAAGTCTGCAAATCGCAGCATCCTTCCGGGACGGAGGAACGTCAATTTCTCCCCTATTCTCTGCACTCGTGATGCAATCCTTCTAGGATTGTGTTCTGCTTCACCGGAAGTTGCTTATTTCAAGGCTTGCAACCGGCAGCAGGAAGGAATAAGAATGGGTATCTGAGTAATTGAAGGACTGCAGTGAGCATGACTAAATTGACTCCATCTGATTTTGCAGTACATGTCTTGAATGCTGTTCGCGATGACAGCGGCGTGAAGTTGCAGACTGGCGCAGCCTTTCTGCTGTGTAATCTTCTAGAAAAGCCACGAATGCACAGGGGGGCCAGATGCTGAAATATATAATCGGACCTACTCCGCTTCGAGTATGGTTGCGCATCCTTTTGTCTTGTTCTGTTTTGCAGACACCCGCTTAGTGGCTTACTGGACGTATGCACAGGTAAGCGAATGGTTGCGTAGGTGCTTATTCCCTTATACTTGGCTACGCGAAAGTCGCGTAGAGCTCAAGGGGCATGGACTGCAAGTGACTCGCCGCCACTACGTGTCTTCATATCATTCATGGCCCACAAAGCAGGAGATTGATGGTGATTAGGACGTTGATAAGGAGCCAACTCGGGCCCTATGAAGTATCAATGTACATACTAAGGCAAGAACTACCTAGGCAAGCGTTGTGATCATGAAATTACATGACTGTCGAGAAAATCAAGAATGGCTTGAAAGTAGCCAGCCTCAGCAACGGTATTGTTGTGGTCGCCGTAAGGAAATTCCTTCCATATTTTCGGTGCAGACCGGCAGACGTCGTAAAGTCGTTTCATGTGTGTCGGTCTGCGATACATCAGAACTGTCCTTGTAAAGGGTCATGCTCACGACTTACGGAACGATCTCGTCCTGCAGCCCGCTCAAGAACATGATCGGGATACCTGTAATCGTTGGAAGGACTTCTTCACTTGGCCAAACTTGGTGACACAGTGGTGTCAGGTACTTGGCTGCTGGAATGACACTGGAGACGTCGGTCAGTTTTGTGCCAACATTTGGTTGATTGTGAGAACAGGATGTACCTTGGGATCATCTTTTTGATACTGAGAAATGTGTTCTCCAAGACCATGGCCGCGATATGGCCCTGGCCCTGCTGGCGAGCAGCGAGACCAATGCCTACTGCACCTCCCAGGCTTTGCCCGTATATCACAATTTTGGTCTTGGTCAGCTCTTCCCTGCTACGAATGTAGTCAAGACCAGTTTGCGCATCTATCATGATGCCCTTCTCACTGGGGTTACCGGTTGAGAGGCCGTAGCCTCGATATTGGAGCATCAGCACATTACAATGCATATCGTTTGCAAGAATCTTTGCGATTGGAAGCCTGTGACCAATGTTTCCAGCGTTTCCGTGAAACATGAGAAAAGTCACGTTCTTTGCTCTACTTGCATTTCCTGGTTTGATGAGGAAGGCACTCAAAGTTTCGCCATCCGAAGTGGGAAGCGACAGTTCTTCTGCATCTAAACCGAATTGAGCAGGGCGAGGAACGTCTGTTCGAGCGTTTGCAGGGATGTTGCGAGGATATATAAGTTCACTCGAGGGCAGTCAGAAGCTGAGGCTCGTGTGCAGTCAGAAGACATGATAATTACTTCTGGAAATAGAACAAGCCGCTACTAAGCACCACACCCAGACCAGACGCAAAGATGAAGGGTATGCGAAGATAGCCCCAGAGCACAGTGGCCATGTTTACAGAGGGTTCTGGAGTCCGTCGTGATCGTAAGTTGGGAGAGTCAAGGCGGGCATCTGGCGATTTTGCTGTGAGAGAGCCAAAATCAAAGACAGTGTTGCGAGGGGTGTATTTCAATAATCGCTGCGGTATTCGCATAGGTAGCCAAGGAGAGACGAAGGGCAGAGTAGGTGGTCGCCTATTTTTGTGGTATTGTTTACCCCTTGGAGGTGGAGGCAGTGACGGCGGAGAAGAAGCTTGGCAAGCCGACTGGCGTGCATCATTGATGGTCTGGTGTGCCTGGGAGCTTGTCGCAACATTCAACTGCCATTCACGCTCAAGACCATCAAACACAACGCCTATCGTCCATACATCTCTTGACTGTCCAGATTCTCCTACAGCGCATTCACATCCAGCATGATGATGGGACAAGCAACAGGAATGCTCGGCGAGGGTAGGATTGCCCCCGAAGAATAGCTCAGTCCGGACACGAGCTTACCGTGATGCAGATGGCATCCACATTGACATGAACCACCTCAAGAAGGGCGAGGTCAAGTAAGTGCTGTCAGATCTGGAAGCAGCGCTTGATTGAAGGCTGACACTGCATGACCACAGCCTCGGAACATCCATGTACGTTCACGCCGCACTGCTCATCGCACACCCGTACTGAACCCTCCCCAGCATGGCCATCAACTTCAAGGATGGTGTTATCCTCGGCGCAGACAGCAGAACCACCACGGGCGCTTACATTGCCAACCGCGTGACCGACAAGCTCACTCAAGTACATGACACCATCTGGTGCTGCAGATCTGGATCCGCCGCCGACACTCAAGCCGTTGCAGACATTGTCCAATACCACCTGAACATGTACGGCATCAACAACAACGAGCCACCCACGACACAAACCGCCGCCGCCATCTTCCAAGAGCTGTGCTACGACAACAAGGACATGCTGAGGTGAGTTTGATGTCGGCATCTGGGCGTGGAACTATGCTGACGACTTGAGCAGCGCTGGAATCATCATTGGCGGATGGGATCGCAGACATGGTGGTCAAGTCTACTCAATACCGCTGGGTGGATCTCTACACAAGCAGTCGTACGCCATCGCAGGCTCGGGCTCGACATACATCTACGGATACTGCGACGCCAACTGGAAAGAGGGCATGACTGAGGAAGAGGGTATCGAGTTTGTCAAGGGATCGCTACGGGAGGCCATCAAATGGGATGGCAGTTCAGGCGGTGTGATTCGCATGGTCGTGCTCACCGCGAAAGGTGCCCAGAGACACCTCTACTTGCCCGACAATGGCTACACTGGCCCCGGTACTAAGTAATGGCGCTGCATATTATACACCGCAGTTGCTTGGTCTGGGCAGCTAGACGATGCTAGCGCGAGATTGGCTTCTCACCCGCCTTCAGCCATGACGCTTGTCGACGTGTCAAGGACGGAAATTCGAATTCAAGACAATCGCAAAGATAGATGACACGAAATCATGTCTCATGGAAGTTAATCTGCTGTCAAGTTTGTAGAGTCTTGTAGTGCTACACTCTAAATTAAAATGGCGCGCTCAACCGCCGGCGAACAAGGTTTCAGACAGCCCGTCGTCCCTGTTTGGGCCCCATTCCTTTTGGGAGCCACCCAAGATTCTTCTCCCTCCCTTCCTGTTGACTTTCAACTTCTCTCCTGGCGCGTACTGCTTTACGCAGAGGTAATGCCTTGAATGCGTAAGTCCCACCAGTGTTTCCTCGCGTGGCATCATGCGCACCACTGCGCAACCGCCAGTGACGTGCGGCCATGACAGGACATTCCATCGCTACTGCTTCCAACACTGTACCTTCCTTTCATCGCACCTGCCTGCTTGTTCTGCATTCTGTTCAAATTCACTCTTTTGTTCGTCATGTCAATCAAGCTTTCGTTTGGCCGTTTTGTTGGTTGCTGAGCTTTGCCCATCTCCCCATCCTCTTGCGCCAGAGCTCCCCCCCACTGTCCGCATCGTTTCTGGCGCGACTAACTCATGCGCTGGCAGAACACACCCTTCTGTAGATTATGGGCTCGCTAGCAACCGACGCCCTTCCGAACCACCTCTACGTTTCACCGTCGCCGCTTCGGCCTTCTGGTTTCACTCCCTCGCCGCCGCACGAGGCCATGTCAGAAGCAGAGAGACGAGCGAGTAACTCGCAAGCTGCGCCCATGTCTCCTGAATCGTCCACAAATAAGCCTCCGCGTTCACCGGCATTACAACCCGCTGCGGGTCAGCACACACCCCTTAATGTCGCCACAGGAACCTCGTCGCATCCCACAGCTGGCTCGTCTGCCTCTCCCGACTCCTCTCCCACCACCGGATCCGATTCGACGCGAGACCCGACCTCTAGCTCCCCCCAGCGCATAAAGATCCGCGATCTAAAACACATTCAGACATTGACCGACGACGAGACGCATCCCTTTGCAGCAGAGGATGGCTCCAAGAGTGGCGACCAAGGCCCGCAGTATGAAATCAGCGACATGCCCATTGAGAACATCATTGAAATGGTCGCCGGCTTGTTGACCAAAATTATCGCCACGAATGATAGGCAACATCAACACCTACACCGGCAAATGACTCCATCCGAAGCCGGTTCCTCTTCCACTCGGTTACAATCCAACAGCGTTCTGGCATTCCATGGCAAGAATGTGCCCAGCATAACCATCTTGAGCTATCTTCTTCGCATCAACAAATATTGTCCCACGAGCTACGAAGTCTTCCTCAGCCTGCTAGTCTACTTTGATCGCATGATGGAGAAGGTCAATGCAGGTGCCATACACAGCCTGCGCGAGATGGACAAGCACGAGCGTGCAATCGCTTCAGAGCAAGAACTCAGAAGTCCTGCTTCTGCGCATTCCATGGAGGATGTTGCGCGATCCAGTCGCGCCTACGCTCAGACAGCGACTCCTCCACTATCGGGCGAGCTTGAATCCCAATATCAAGGTACCGTACCCGGTACCCCTCATAGCAAATCTCGCCAGCCGGACTCCCCTGCGGCATCGACATTGGACACCGACCCTCTGGACCTCTCACATCTTTTTGTTGTTGATAGCTTCAACATTCATCGTTTAGTCATTGCGGGCGTCACTTGTGCTAGCAAGTTCTTTTCTGATATTTTTTATACCAATTCGCGATATGCCAAGGTTAGTTGCGTTTGATCCAGGCACCCGCTCCGCTCTCGCTAATCCTCCCTACAGGTCGGCGGTCTCCCCTTGCCCGAGCTTAACCATCTCGAACTACAATTCCTACTTCTAAACGATTTTCGGCTGTCCGTACCCGTCGAAGAGATCGAGGCCTATGGAACCACCCTGGTCGAGTTTTACGCCAGAGAGGTATTGGCCCAAAAGCTTTCTGAGCAAGCCGAGATACGGGCTTCTTGATCTTCCACAGGTCCCTAGCAACTATGCATTAATCTTGAATCAATCTCATGTACACGCGCGGCAGCGTCACACATGTGATATCTGCTTATCAGCCTCCGTTGGAACACCACCAGAGAGGAATTGGACTCCTTTACGACATAACGACATCAACTGTTCTGGCCTCTCCCTTGAGGGCATTTGATTGAGGTGTGGTATATTAGAAGCGTGGTGTTGTTTGTTATTTTAGAGCCTCATAGACACATACCCTCGGAACTTTTTTTCTTTTCTCTCTCTTTTGGCAGCGTCCCTTCTGCCCTTTTTCTTTTCAGTCCGCAACCTTTTGCTTCCTGTTTGCTTTTACCAACAGCAAGGTGTTTGTTGTTTTTTTTGGTTGAGCCAAGGCCTTCGTTGTAGCTCACGCAGTCTATGTGGAATTTACATACTTGTCGTTGTTCACCAAACTCCATTTCCATAGTTCCTCTGGCTGTCTTTATGTTTCAAAACGTGTAGAGACGTGTTGGTCATACCATGAGGTTACTTTTTAGAGTTTGGCCTTTGACTGCGACTGTTGTGCTGTGCCTACGTTGCGAGCGAAGCTCTCTCAGCCATCAATCCGCTTGATTGGGCTGTGTTCAACACGTGGTAGATTCTATTCGGCAAAGCACCTCCCATAGATTGGTTTCGCTTGCGGCTAATCAGAGGCGTATGTAACAGCGCACCACACGCTATTCAATAGACAAAGAGGTTGTTGGTTTGTTGTCCGCAACTTTCAAGGCAGCAGCCACAAGGACTGCGGTGACGAGCGACTCTGTTTTGCGTTGGGGAAGATGGACATGATGTAGGTGCAGCTTGAGGCAGGGAGGTACATTTAACGGGGGCTGGTCTGTGTGTTCAAAACAGCCGGTAAACATGCGTCACTATTCTACGGAGGAACTTGGAACAACCCCTCGATAGCAGTGCGCCCCCACTGCTTTGGGCAAGTTTTTTCGTGCTGTCGATCGACACACGCAGGACAAGCAGGGCTGAGGCAGAGCTGGATCGTGATCGTTATTACATAGCTGCTCTTCATGACCGTAATAGCCGTAACTTGCATCTGTAGGAGAGCAAACCAAGCATATGTACAGTATTGAACTGCTCTCTTTCTCTCTCTCTCCTTCTCTGTTTCCATCCCTATTCGTCCTCGTATTGGAGCAGGGTCGAACGGCGAAGCTTAGAGCTCAAGGGTCAAACTTTCGGTTTCTTTGACAGTACACAGCAGCCAAGGGAAGCACGGCGAACAAGAGCTAGTCTGTTTTGGAAAGCTCAACCGTCACTCTTGCATACTTGCACGTACGATCGTGTCGTCCAGCCTGCGAGAGAAGTTTCTCGAGGCTCCTGAAACCTGATTGCTTTCGTTCTTCTTCCTTCGGTCCCTGGCCCGACAGCTTACATCAACCTGCGCTTTTTTCTGCGTGTAGCTAGACAGAGCCCTCTCGTTCCTTACAAGGCGCAACTCTCCCTGCCATCATTTCACACCAGCCATGTCGACCTTTGTCGCAAGTCTGTGAGTAACGACATGATCATCAAGCTGCCATTGACGACCAAGATGCTAACACAGCTAGCTTCTTGCCTTACACGGTTGACTTCCATGATGAACCGCAGGCGCCAGAGAGGCCAAACCTGCAAAGAACGCACAGTCGTGCTGTTTCGGGAGCTGAGAAATTAAGCACTACAGCCGGAGCAAGTCTATTCAGTGGCCCTCCCTTGCCTCTCAAGACTCCTGCAGAGGAGAAGAAGGATGGATTCTTTGCGCAGCTTCAGAAGGACACTCGCGTCAAGCCCAGTGATCCTCGCTCACTTGCCCGTACAGAAGTGGCCGCCCCTGAATGGGGTGCTGCTCAAGTTTTGAATCAGCCCAAATCGACCGCGGGCCCTCTACCATCTGGCAGCATTCTCGATTACGTCAAGTCTGAGAAGCCAAGGCCAGACCTAACGAGAAGGCCATCCACCTTGAGAAAGCGCCGGCCCACTGGATCTCAGCGTAGAGCAAGCAACGACAGGACCTTTGCCAAGAAAACTTGGACTGTAGAGCCCGCCATCCAGGGAAACGGTGGCTTGATCAATGCCGTTCGCGCTCATGATGCTTCGAACCCAGATGGAGACTTCCACAAGATCTGGGTCGGTACTCTTGGATTCCCTACGGATGCTCTTGCTGGATCTAAGAGAGAAGAAATTTCGGATAGGCTTGCCAACGAGTACGACGCGGTGACGGTCTTTCCCTCAGATCGTGATGTTGACGGACATTACACTCACTACTGCAAGACCATTCTCTGGCCAGTCTTCCACTATCAGATTCCCGACCACCCCAAAAGCAAGGCCTACGAGGATCATTCCTGGGAGTTCTACCGAAACGTCAACCAAAACTTTGCCGATAAGATCGTTGCAAACTACAAGCGCGGCGACGTCATCTGGGTCCACGATTACCATCTCCTTCTTGTACCAGGCATGATCCGTAAGAAATTGCCCGATGCTCAGATTGGCTTCTTCCTGCATGCAGCCTTCCCATCCTCGGAGGTCTTCAGATGTCTTTCCACTCGCAAGGAGCTCCTGCAGGGAATGCTTGGTGCAAATCTGGTCACCTTCCAAACCAAGGAGTACGCCCATCATTTCCTGCAGACTTGCAGTCGGCTCCTTACAGTCGAAGCCACGCCTGAGGGAGTGCAGCTGGAAGAGCGTTTCGTCAATGTCAGTCACGAACCTATCGGCGTCGATCCCGAAGGCATGGCCAAGGCCAGAGAAGAGCCCGATGTTAAAGACTGGATCGACGTCATTCAGAATAGGTATAGGGGCAAGCACTTGATTGTTGCTCGCGACAAGCTAGACAATGTCAGAGGCGTTCGTCAGAAGTTGCTTGCTTTCGAGTTATTCCTCAACAAGTATCCGCAATGGCGCGAAAATGTGAGTACACCGTATTTCATCGCAGATGATATCAACTAATCCCTATTTTTAGGTCGTCCTCCTGCAAGTTGCTACATCGACAACGGAGAACAGCGAACTTTTGGCTACTGTTTCAGACATCAACACACGCATCGACTCGGTGCACTCGACACTGGCACATCAACCTCTGGTCTTCCTAAAGCAGGACATTTCTTTCTCCCAATACGTCGCCCTACTCACATGCGCCGACGTCATGATGATCACCTCTCTCCGTGAAGGCATGAATCTGACGGCTCACGAATTTGTTCTGTGCCAGGACGGTGCTTCTACCGAGAAGAAACACGGTCCTCTGATTTTGAGCGAATTCACTGGCAGTGCGTCCGTTTTCGGCGGTAGTGAGATTTCCGTCAACCCCTGGGATTACCAAAAGTGCGCCGAAGCCATCAAGCTAGCTCTTGAAATGTCTCCCGAAGAAAAGGAACGCCGCTACGAGAAACTCTCGCATGTTGTACGCCACCAGACTGGAGAGCACTGGACCTCTCGCTTGATAGAAACACTCGAACAGGTTTCCAAGGAGCAATTCTCCCGTGATGCAATGTCGATTCCGCGCTTGTCGGTCACTGCACTTGCACAAAAATACAAGCAGGCCGAGCGCAGAGTCTTCATTCTCGACTACGAAGGCACACTCGCCACCTATGGTAACGACAGTTCCGTGCTTCAAATCTCTCCTCAGCGCGTCCTCGACACACTCAACGAGCTGCTGTCCGACAAGAGAAATGTCGTCTACGTCATGTCAGGCCGCACTCCTGAGGAGCTGCAGCGCCTCTTCCGTCAAGTGCCCAATTTGGGTGTTATTGCGGAGAACGGATGCTTCTTACGCGAATGGGGTGCTCCTGACGACGAGTGGACTGCATTCGCAGACATTGAAGCTGCCGCAGCGTGGAAAAAGGACGTCAAATCAATCTTCCAATACTACGCCGAGCGTGTCCCGGGCGCCTGGATTGAAGAGCGTCACTGCTCGTTGGTCTTCCATTACGAGAAGGCAGAAGATCCAGAGGCTGCTCGCACCTTGGCGGGAGATTGTGCAAATCACATCAACGACAGCTGCCAGAGCTACAAAATACAGGCCATCCCAACCAGCAGGGCAGTTTATGTGGAATCTCTTGACTGGAGCAAGGGCTCCGCAGCGACAGCTATTTTCGATAAACTTGGCAAGCAGAATACCGAAGGAACGGGCCGTACTCCGCCAGACTTCCTCTTGGTGGCCGGCAACGACCGTGAAGACGAGACCATCTTCCAGTGGGCCAACGAGCTTTCTGAGAAGGGCAAGGTCGCTCACGTCACCACTGTCAGTGTCGGAAAGCGCAACACGCAGGCCATGACGACCATTACACAGGGCACCACCGGTCTGCTCAGTGCTCTGCAGAAGCTATCGGATTACTCGCAGGATCGTAAGATCAAGGGGCTTGGTGCTCGACGACCATCTGTCCTGCTTACCACCGGCCGATAGTGGATTTCAGTTGAGCTATTGTGATCATAGTGAAGGCGCGAGGGAGAAGACTGGTCGGCTATCTTCTGGGTGCTCAAGACGTGGACAACGGTTGTTGTTGTTGTTCTTTATCATTCACTTTGCTATGCTTGCTGCTTTTCTTTTTGATGTCGCGCTTTCTTTCTTCTTGCGTGTATCATGGTAGATTAACAAGCGTTTGATGAAAAATCCCATGCCTTTCTTTTTTTGATAATTTACTCCCTATCCATTCGTTGTCGTGTCCAAGAGGTTGAGCAAGATTGTTGAACATGAGGAATTGTATAAAATTAGGTCCGCTGACTGTAAAGCATTGATCACTACATGTATGTGCCGCACCACTTATACAGAGGGCACAATCCGTACTGCATACATGTAGTATTCTGTTTTGGCTGCTTCTAAAGGTTACAATGTACCTTTTTGATTCGACATGACAGAAAGGACTAATGATACCATATAGACAAGTGAAAGAATTTGCGTCTCGTAAAAGAAACAAAGAAAAGAAAAGTAGACACGGATATATATGAACAGGGCTACCCTCCTTACATACCTCCCTCCCTATAATTACCAAAATAAACATCTATATACATTTGTCAAGAATTTCAGTGTGAGCCAAAAGATCCTGAATCTGGCCAACCAAGATTCATAAAAAGCCCCTTCTTGTCGGAAGGTGATGTGGTGTAGTGGTAGCATGCATCCTTGTGGATATAATAATAATTTAATCAAATTTTGAATTATAATACAAACTCGGATTCGACGGCGGTTCGATTCCGTCCATTGCCAGGATCTCTCTTTTTCTTTTTCTTTTTCTTTTTCTTTTTCTTTTTCTTTTTCTTTTTCTTTTTCTTTTTCTTTTTCTTTTTCTTTTTCTTTTTCTTTTTCTTTTTCTTTTTCTTTTTCTTTTTCTTTTTCTTTTTCTTTTTCTTTTTCTTTTCATAAGCAGCTTATTTCAACAACACAATCATTTCCGAAGTTTCTTCTACTTACTCAATACTGGTGTCAATCAAATCCACAGGAACCAAAGGAGAAAGTGTTTCTTTTTCTTCCCCATAGTGAACAAGGAAGAGAATGCTATTACCACATAACGGTATGCTCTGCATGAAAGCAGGGATATATATGCCTCTGTTGAATCCAAGAAAAGAAAACTATCGGAAGACCAAAAGAAAGAAAAAAAAAATACCAAAAAACCTTAGGGTGCGCCTTCTGCCTCGAATCCACCCTGAATGACCAAAATCGTAACCTCCTAATGGAAAAGTATGAGAGAGGGCTGACATGATGTATGATGCAAGACGCAAAGGGGGAATTTTCAAAAGTCCACAAAAAACGACAAGAAGAGAAAGGCGATGATTTTTGAACAAAGAGATGAATGAATGCAAAGGATTGAAAACTCTGTGTATCAAAGATGCATGCTGCCAAAGCGAACATGTCATCAAGCAGGACTGACGGATTTTGAACCGCGAGGCGAGATGCCGGTACGGGCATGTGGACCAGAGTAGATGTAGATATCGATGGTAGAAGCGCTATCACCGTAGCCGTAGCCAGGAATACCAGGCACGGGCAGTGAGGTCAGAGACCTTTGCTGGAAGCCCTTCTTGTGGAAAAGGTCCCAGAACATGGCCTCACTTTCGTGGCGAACTTTGGTCGAGATGAGAACGACGGCTTTTGGAGAGCACAGGACCAGACGCTCGAGGGTGTCTACCAGGGGAGGGATGCTATCGCTGTTGTATATGCATTCGGCAACCAGGATGAGGTCAAAGGTACGAGCAGCGACCTTGGCGGGAAGGGGAGCCTCCCAATCCAGGGCGACAAAGTCCAATTCAGAAGACATGGCAGGGTTTGCAATTTCGATGTTGCGCTGGACGAGCTCGTCAACCTCGGGCAAGTCGGTGAGAAGAACATGGCAGTCGGGCACAGTCTGGGTGAGGCCAATGCCGACAACACCGCAACCGCAACCCAGCTCGAGCACATTCAATTTCTTGTACGTGGCAGATGAGAGAACGCTTTCGAGCAGGGGCGCCTCGTGGACCGAGCGAAGAGCAACGACACGATCGAGATAGGCCGTCAGAGACAGACTGCCATCCCACAAATGGCGGGCGATGCTCTCGCCCGTGTCTTCGTAAATGTTCAGTGAGCGGCCTGTCAGAGGAGTGAAGCGGCGCTCGACCCGTCTAGACGTCTCGGTGTCGCCCTTTGTGCAATTGAGTGCCTCGCTCCAGACTGAGACGATGCCGGGGAGATGGCCACGAGCGTGGTGGTCCTCAAAGCAGTCTGACGTGTTTGCGTTTTCCCTTGTGTGGACGTGTAGCCTTGCAGGCCAGTCGATCTCTGCTCGGGTCAGGTCGAGGGTGATGTTCAGAGAGCGCATGTCGGCACGCCATTGCAAGGAGCGGCGCATGTAAATGTCGCCATCTTGGTCATCCTGACGCAGGCTCGTAGCAAGTTGGACGTCGTGAGGGTAGAAGGTCTCGCCCAGATCAGTGGTGAGGGTGATGACGGCTGTGAGAGAGACACAGCCGTTGTCGACGCTGATCTTGGGTGTCTTGAGGAAACGAACTGGTGGGCAGTGTCAGTTACGGGTAATGGGGTGAAACGTAAACAAGCGTGACGGGCAAGAGAAAGTTGTGGCTTACTGTAGTGCATGTCTGTTTTTGTCGGAGGGCGCACGAGGACGGCGACCGTGGACGAGACAAGCAAGTGAAAGAAGGCAGGTGCGAGTAAATCGGGGCAGTCACATCTACATGCTTGACTTGTGGCAGGCACGAGTATCCATCAACAAGCTAGGCCCTGCGTCGCGCGCCTCACCAAGACCTAGAACCCCCCATTCCGACTTTTCGTTTTGGGCTCTCATCATATCTCTTGGCACATCTACCCGTCCCATCATATCTCTTGGCACATCTAACCATCTCATCCATTTCTCCACAAACTCTAATGAGCCAGCGGCATTGTCGTCGTCGTCGCTTCTTCTTTTCCACGCCTAATGCCAACAGCCCCTAATGTATCGACGCAGCGATCCTCGCTTCCGCCGCACCATCAATGAGATCTCCCAGACCATCGAGTCGGCCAACGAGTCGGCCCAGGTCAACATCTTCACCTTTTCCCACAAATACCTCGAGCCCTGCTTCTCCTCTCTCGCCTCTTGCTTCCAGTCTTGCACCTCGTGCTGTCACCAAGACCGTGTCCGCCGCTCCCGCGCTCGTTCGCGCGCACGCCCTGAGACGAGCTTCGACTTCTACGACGACTGGGACGACGACGAGACGGCCGGCCTTCTCGCCTGGGACGACGAAGACTTGGACACTCCCAATCAGCGGCATTATGGTGCAGGCACCACATCAGTCCAACCTGCCCGCGAGCGTGCCATGAGTTACGGCGCCCGCCGCGACAAGTACCGACGACGCAAGAGTAACGACAATGACTCGGACGCCATCGCAAACCCCGCCTCGTCCTACTTTGGCTTCATCACAAACATGTCCAGCAAAATAACCGGTGCCAAGCCTGTAAAATACAAGCCTTCTGCTGCTGGCTTGCAGGAGCATCCAGGCGCTTCGAGAACCATGCCCACACCTGCCGAGGACGAGCATGACGAGTTTACCCCTAGGAAGAGAAGCAACACCCATGCGAGTACCGGTACCGCTGATTCATTTAGCTCAAGAGGCGACCTCTTTCCTAGCGAAGATGAAGACGACGCTCTCGAGCTTGATGATGAGTTTGCCATGGTCCTTGAGCGCCGGCCGACAGGGACCGGCCAAGAAGATTTGACCAGTACCGGCAAGCCGCGCCGTCCGGGTGTGGGCAAGCGCTCAAGTACTGGGTCGAAACGATCGACGCGGACAATGTCGAGTAGGAGTACCCGCAGCTCGAAGCGGCATTCCAGAGCAGCTAGCTCATCGCCTTCAAGACCTTCTACGGCCGAGCAAGACCTCAAGACAATCCCATCCATGTCCGAACTTAAGCTACAGGAGGACAGCATTCGAGAAGAGGAGGAAGCTGCCATTATCAACAAGCGAGAAGCTGCTCGCGGCCTGGCGTTACAGCGCGGCTTGAGCTTGGAGGACGTGTCTCAAACTCAGGACCGCCGAGAACCAAGCCCAGTAAAGGACGCACAAGTCGAACTGCTGGAGGCTTCCACATCGCGCGACAAGGAGGAGCTACTGAATAACGACACAACACCTTTCCCAAGCTATGAACAGCCGGCAGATAAGCACGAGTTTATACCGGCCAAGATGCCTCAATTCCCAGGCTCCTAATACCATACAGCGAAGGCACTAATGAAATGTGTTTAAGCCTGGAAATTCTTCTTCTCATGTTCCATAATGGCCTCGACCTTTTTTGCACTAGCACTCTGCTCATCAAACTCATAGCCCAGCCACTCCTTTGCCAGCCTTCTGGCAAGCTCAATGCCCACCACTCTCTCGCCCATACACAGGACCTGCGCATTGTTGCTCAACACGGCTCTCTCAACGCTGAAGCTATCATGCGCGGTCACAGCCCTAATGCCAGGAACCTTGTTTGCCGAGATGGCTACTCCCAGTCCCGTGCCGCAGATCAGGAGGGCACGATCGGCTTTTCCTTCTGCGACGAGCTTGGAGGCGTCGACGGCGGTGTGGGGGTAGGCAGTTTTGTCGTCGCTGCTGTTGACACCGACATCGATGACCTTTTCGACACGAGGATCGCTCTCAAAGTCGGCCTTGATCTTGTTCTTGTAGCCGCAGCCGGCGTCGTCGCAGCCCACAACGATGGTGAGTTTCTTGGGAGACATGTTCTCCGTAGCCTGCGTTTGCGAGATAATAGGATGCTTCTCGGTCGACGGCGGTGGAGTGGCTTTGGTTGGTCTTTTGGCTGATACCGTTCGTCTTGAAGGTGTGGGGATTGATTGTCAGAGTCGTATTCTTTGAGACTTCCTGGGGTAGTCGTGTTTTATAGCGAGTGGTTTTGTTGACGGCATGCCCATTGCGGCAGTTCCGGCGGGGGGCGGGGAGCAAGTGGGGGAGCTTCCGGGTTGAAGCATTGGAATTCTCGTGATGGCGAGAACTAAGGAGGAGGCGTGGTTCGGAGGGGTTGTCCCAGGGGGGCTCAAAAAGGGTTCTTTCGTATGGCGAGGCGCAAGTCTGGGGAAGACTTTTGGTCTCACCCCTCCGAATCATACCTCCTTAGTTCTCGCGCTCATGATGGTTACCCCACAAAGTGCCGGCTAATACCAAATAACATCGATAGCTCTACCTCCTCGTCCAAACAGAAAAAGCGTGTCCATGTCTCGTCACGACATATCATATACATATTTTTTTGTTCTTGCTACAATCCGTCCCAGGCTGCTTGTCGACGGGGTCGTCAGCCAAATGTTGTTAGTAGGGCTCACATGAAAACGAGATTTTGCACAAGTTCTTCATTAATTAGGTACATGTACGTTGACAATTGGTTTGTACAACCCCAGACGATAAGCATTATTGAAGCTGGGACGGATGGTAGACTTGCACCGAAGGAGCTTCTTTTGCTTCCATGCCCGCCTTAATTATGGGTCGCGAGGTGGTACGGGCCGCCGCAATTAATAAGAAGTCAAACAGGTGCAGGCACCTTCGTTGTCGAAATGAGGCTCAATCTGGATGTGTCTGACGTCACGGCCATGAATTTTAGCAGCGGGAGGCGGTGAATAATGGCTGTTCAAGGACATGTCAGGTTGGCGAGTCACGATTGATAGAGCAACGTGTCTCGGGTTGATGGTGGTGGCCGGATGTTGGGGACTGGCTTGACTCTGCAGGACAGGGAAATTAGACAGTTCGGATTGGGAAAGGCTCAAGCAAGGTCAAGGAGAAAGAGAAGATGTTCGGTGTGCGGAATCGGACCCGACGCAGTGTTTCCAGGCAGCTGATTCGCCAGAGCAAACCAACGGGCGATTCGTAGCATGCAGATAACAATCAGCTGTCTGTCCTTGGGCATAAACCCTGGCCGAAGTCTATGTTAGAAAGCAGCACACCACAGTCCAACAGTCTGTCGGTGTTGGTATTAAATGTTTGAAGCAGCGCGCTGACTGCTCCGGTCGAGTTAGTTTGTTTGTTTGTGACCATGTCGCATCAGCAGCAGGCACCGGCTCTCGGGAAACTGCCAGCATCGCTAGAAAAGAGCCGCCGCCTGCGCGCATCGCATGCTTCGTCGCCGGGAATGCCTTCGACTCCGCCATCGAGCGCTGCGCAACGCAATGCGCCGGCGACATCGACAGCGCAGCGGACCGCGTCCATGGATTCGACCATCTCGTCGCTGTCATCATCGACGGTCCCCCTGCCCGTCCGCTCCCAGTCGTCGACATCCCTGGAGATAACCGACATCCCCACGCTGATTGCAGCCGCCGGCTCCCCTGAGGCTGCCATTGCAAAACTGCTGCAGGAAAAGCAGTCGGCCACACAACACACCAGCCAACTGTGGAGGCTGGTGGAGAAACAGAGGGCCATGATCCTGGGCCTCAACAAAGATCTGGAGCGCACGCTCAGGGAAAAGGACAAGTACCGCAAGAGGGTCAGAGATCTGACTGGCGAGCAATTGTCGCGCCCGCCCACTGCCAGAGAGCCAGACACCGCGAGCCCGCCGCTGCCCTCCAGCTCGTCTCTGGCCAGCCTGCCATCTGCTTCGTCCTTTTCACGCCCCGTCCATGCGCCCAACTTGGCCTCAGCCTCATCTCTCCCCAGCCTGCCTGTTGCCTCGAGTCCGAACCAAAGGTCGCGCAAAGAAAAACCCGCCCCGCTGGATCTGTCGGCCGCTCCTACCGTGCTCCGTGCAACTCAGGACTCGGATGACACGCCTCCACTGTCCAGAGGCCGCAGAAAGACACGAGATGACGACGATAGATTGAGAGAGGCGCTTGCCAGCAGCACAAGCGCCCCTCCCGCTACAGACCGCCACGCGCCTGCAGAAACAGACCCGGGCCTCGTCAGCGACAACGACCCCGGCATCCTGAGCGATGCAGAAACCATCGACTTTGGCTCTCCTCAGATTGCCCACGTGCAAACATTCCAGAGCATGGGCCAAATGATTTCGTCCGACACCTCGGCCCAACCAAAACGCAATCCCATTTCTGTGACGGTCCTGAGTCCCGGTCTGCCCATGAGCCCTCGCCCTGGAGACAGGCCCATGAACTCGCCCATGCCCAGACCGCCCAAACATTCCATGTCCTCGATTCCCACATCGCCTAGAGCTCATGGCCAGATGCCCTTGTCCCCTCGCGCCCCACGACAACCCCTCCCCGTGCCGCCGCAAACGCCGCTTGCTTTGGCCTCGCCTCATTTGGCTCGCGCAGAGACATACCAGGCTCTCGCAGCAAACATCATCTCGGAGAAAACCGCCACTTCGTCGCAGTCGCTTCTAGAGCCCGCGCAACACACCACCATCCCGCCCCCAAAATCTCCTGGTGAAATCTACCGGGGCTTCATGTCAGAGCAATATCCTGGTCTCCTACTGCCCCCAAACGCCCTTCCATCGATTTTCGTAAAAGTGGACTCGTCACGATTGCGGCCTTCGAGGCAAAGCTACTTGCCTACCAAGCCATCTGATGAGAATCCAGTCATCACCCTCGCTGTTTTCGCTAGGTCAGACAACTCTCAGCTATGGCGAGTGGAAAAGACTCTGACTGCAATGTCCGTCTTTGACCAACAAATCAAAGCTGCTTCCAATTTCAAAACAAAGCTTCCCGATCGTTCTTTGTTCACAGGCCATGCGCCTGCTCGCATGGACGCTCGTCGAACCGCTCTCGGCCTTTACTTTGACAGCATGCTTGATACTCCCATGGACGATCAAGCTGCTGTTATCATCTGTGGCTTCCTCACTGGTGACGTGTTTGGCCCCGAGGTGTCTGAATATTACGTACACGAAACATTCGACCCTGTCAAAGCCCATGTGCAACAAGGTGGAGGTGCCAGAAAGGATGGATACTTGACCAAACGCGGAAAGAACTTTGGTGGTTGGAAGGCCAGATATTTTGTCCTCGACGGCCCGACACTGAAGTATTTCGAAGCTCCAGGCGGCGCTCTACTGGGATCCATTAAATTGTTCAATGCGCAAATCGGTAAACAGGCGCAGCAGTCCACACCGCACAGCGAAGATGACGGTGACGACGAATATCGCCACGCTTTCTTGATCCTGGAGCCGAAGCGCAAAGACTCGTCGAGCCATGTACGTCATGTACTTTGCGCCGAGAGCGACGAAGAGCGCGATGCTTGGGTTGATGTTCTGTTGCATTACGTCGATCAAGCTGCTGTCCACAATGCCACTCCATCTGGGTCAAAAAAGCACGACTCAACGCAAATAATGCGAAGCCCACGCCTCCAGAAATCCATGAATGACATATCTTCAGCGAGCTCCAGACAGTCGGATAGCTCTTCCACGCTGCGCAGCATCCCATACCAAGCGACAATTCCTGCCGAAGCACCTGTCCACGGCCCCAGCCTCAGTCGTGAGCTCGCGGTGCCCTCTCCGGGAGACTCATCGGCGATTGAGAGTGACACCGGATACGACTCGAACCACCATCCGCAGATCTCTGGTCCCATTAATGGCGCAGTGATTCAAAATGCAGGAATTTGGGGCAACAAACGAGAGCCCGTGACACAGACAAAGGACAAGAAGCGTAGTATCTTCGGGTTCAGAGGTCGCTCAGGCTCCGACACGGTGCCTGGTGGAGCACCCAGAGAGCAGCTGGTCCACGCAGATCACTCTGCACAGATTCGACCAGTCTTTGGGGCTCCCTTGGCTGAAGCTGTGGAGCTTTCGCCACCCTCAGACGTGCCGGTTCACCTTCCCGCCGTGGTGTATCGTTGCATTGAATATCTGAGAGCAAAAGACGCTTCTTCCGAGGAGGGCATCTTCCGACTTTCCGGTTCCAACATCGTCATCAAGGCATTGAAAGAGCGATTCAATGTCGAGGGTGATGTCAAACTGCTCGAGGGTCAATATTACGATATCCACGCCATTGCCAGTCTGCTTAAACTCTATCTTCGAGAACTGCCGGCCAGCATACTCACTCGAGAACTCCATGTTGACTTCCTCAAGGGTCTGGAAAATGAGGAGATGTACAAAGTTGAGATGATCAACGGGCTGGTGAACAAGTTGCCCAGAGCAAACAGGGAGCTGCTCGAGATGTTGAGTTCGTTCTTGCGTGAAATTGTGGATAAAGAGGGAGTGAACAAGATGGGAATTCGCAATGGTGAGTTGGTTGGTGTAGGAAGACGGAAATGCATGATTTACTAACGCGCAACAGTTGGGATTGTTTTTGCGCCGACACTCAACATTCTGGCTCCGCTCATAACATTATTCGTCATGGAGAAGGATGCAATCTTTGGATGCCCCGTCGACATGACTACACCTCCAGTGACAGCTTATGCGATTGATACACCGCTCTCAGGGGTAACACCGGAGAGCATCAGATCACCCCGGAACATGTCATTCAGCGATGCAAGAATCCCCAGTTACAGTCAGACACAGTTCAGCCAACAGTCCAAGCCCACAAGTCGGGAAGGTCAGGATACAGGATTAAACGGCAGCGTCAATGTATACTCTACTCCTGCAAATCGGCCCATGAGCAAGCAGGCCAAGAGAGAGAGCAACACACTCTTTATGAATCTGGGGTCCATGGCACAGCGAGAGCCTGGACTCGGACGTCTCAAGGAAGGCGAGGTTCAGGAGTGAGGAGTTTGCATAGTGACCATTTCAAAGGAGTTCAGGGGGGGTTATGATGGAGTTCAAGCACGACGCGCAGAATCATGATGAAGTGTGTGTGGGTCGAGTTGCATTATGGATCAGTTTAATTTTAGCCCGTCAAGATTCCCCTTTTGATTAATACATCTCGATAGCCCGGTTTGTAGAATGCAATTGTTTTTAGAAAGATGAAAAAAAAATATACGAACAGTTTATTAGTGTGAAACATGGCATGCGCACGGTTGTTGTCGGGTTGATGAAGAAGCGGCTGCGGGTCAAGACAAGACGGAGCGGCTAGCGGTGTGAGTTGTTCAGCTGTAGACAGTGTTGTACCTGTCGTTGACTAGAAAATCGCCGTCGTGTCTTTGGCGCATGCGTAACTTATGGTTTGACGACATTGACTCCGATTCGACTCTTAACTCCGGCAAACAACAACAATAACAACAATAACAACAGTGACGAAAGCATTGCCCGGTCATCACCAACAGCTCAGACTCGACGCAATACAACGTCTGCGCAACTTCGGCGCAGCAACACAATCACACGAATATGGCGGCCATGTTTGGCGGTGGAGGGGGATCAGGAGCCATAGATCCCGAGACACTCTACACCAAACAGGCCTGCATTGGTACGAGATGAGAAGCTGCGATGAGGATATGGTGGCGCATGCTGATAAAAGGTACCGACAGGAGGTGGCAGTTTTGGGAAGGTGTACAAAGGGTGAGTTGAGTGGCATGACCACACACATTCGTCGTCGTCCTGCTGACGCCAACATCAGTGTCGACAAACGTACCGGCCAATCGGTCGCCATCAAGGTCATCGATGTCGAGAACGCCGAAGATGAGGTGGACGATATCATCCAGGAGATTTCCATCCTCAGCGGCCTCAACTCGCCCTACACGACAAAGTACTACGGCTCATACCTCAAGGGCTCGGACCTGTGGATCATCATGGAATACTGCTCTGGCGGAAGCTGCGGCAACCTCATGAGACCTGGCAGCATCCCCGAAGAATACATCATCATCATCATCCGCGAGCTGCTCATGGGCTTGGAATACCTGCACAACGACAACAAGCTCCACAGAGACATCAAGGCGGCCAACATCCTGCTCGGCTCCAACGGCCAGGTCAAGCTGGCCGATTTTGGCGTGTCTGGCCAGCTCTCGGCCACCATGACCAAGAAGAACACGTTTGTCGGCACTCCCTTTTGGATGGCTCCCGAGGTCATCAAGCAGTCGGGCTATGACCACAAGGCCGACATCTGGTCTCTCGGCATTACTGCTCTGGAGCTGGCCTACGGCGAACCTCCCTACGCCGACATCCACCCCATGAAAGTCCTTTTCCTGATCCCCAAGAATCCCCCTCCCCAACTCGAAGGCGACTTCAGCCAGCCATTCAAAGACTTTGTCAACCTCTGTCTACGCAAGGAGCCCAAGGAGAGACCCAGCGCCAAGGAATTGCTCAAGCACCCCTGGATCCGCAGAGCCAGGAGAACCACCTATCTCACCGAGCTGATTGAGCGACACGAAACATGGCAGGCACGTCACGGCAACCGCCACCAAGACGAAGATGCCGCGCAACGCAGTGCTTCCCCACCCCGCACTTCTGACGAAGAAGATCTTTGGGATTTTGGCACTGTCAGGCCCCTGAACAAGAGAGCCCCAGGCCTGAAGAATCTGAATGATGCTGCTGTAAACACTCGTAATCACCCCGCTGTACCCGAATCTCCAACCAAGCAGCCTGCAGCTAGAGCCGCCGAAGAAAATTCGAGCCGTCGTACAGTCAGAGGCATACCCCCCATGCCACCACCACCGCTGCCCAAACGTCCAGGCTCATCAGGAATCGTCCCGCCTTCCCCTAGTGCTGCTTCGCGTGTGCCTCTTCCACCTTCACCCGTCAAGAGGTCATCCTCGCAAACACCCCCCGAAACACCTCGTACCTCGCAATCCACCAACCAACGCCATGGGGCTAGCCAAGCACAGATCAAGTCGCCAGCTCAACAGACAAACGACCATTCTATCCAGCAATCCATCACTGCCGACATGACGACGTACATGAATGGCCTTTCTATCAATGATCGTGCTAACGAGCCTCAACGACCCGCGACACCCGCAACCCAAAAGCATTCCAGCACATCGACTTACGGCCTGTCTAGATCGCCGGAAAAGCAAGCCTCTGGCCCTTATCCGCTTGAACGCTCCTCTTCTTCGTTTAGTGTTCAGCAACAAGCCCGTACACTCCAGCACCAGCAGCCTCTACCAACCATGACTTCAACCAGGCCAGGCTCTTCCGCCTTCTCCACCACAGCATCAGCATCAAAATCCCAACAAGTACTGGACCTCCAAACCCGATCTCGACAAAACTCTGATGCCCAAATTCGATTGCGACAAAGCTCGGACGTTCGCTCTTCTCGACAAGAACCCGACATGATCACTCGCACTCGCTCTCGACAAAATTCGGAGATTTCCCTCTCCCAAATCCGCACTCAGCAGTCATTTGACTCTATGCACAGTAGTTCATCCAACAGCAGCAGGCCCTCCTCCTCTGCATCCATGACGGGCCCCTCACTGCCTTCTCTTCCTCGTCCCCAGTCTCAGAGCGCTGGTAACGGCAACGGCGGAGAAGCAGACATAACAGCCCTCTCAGGCGTCGTGATCCCCGCCCTCGAAGCCGCCCTGCACAGACGCGCCTACCAACTCTCTTTGCTCCAAAAATCATCCACCTCTGCCTCCACAACCTCACAACAGCAACAAACGCCGAGCAAAAACGGCACGACGGGATCAACAACACCGCAAAAACAGCAGCAGCAGCAGCAGCAACTATCACCCCAGGATATCATGTTGAAGCGACAGGCGCACGAGCAGATCCGTAGATTGGTCAGCAAGGTCGGACGCTTGTTCAAGGATATCGACCATTGGGATAGCGTTGCGCCTGTGGGTATGGGCGAAGGCGTCGAAGGGTTCTTGGAGGGTGTGTTGGAGGAAGTGCTTTGTAGGGTTGAGGCTGAAGATGCTTGATTCGTCTTTTTCTTTTTTTTTTTCTTTTTGGAATGAAAAAAAAAAAGATTGGCATATGATTGTTGTTGTTGTCGTGTGTGATGGTCGATTCTTAGGAGGGGGCGGGGTTTGGAGAATTTCTCTTCTCTTTGTGGGAAGAAAAGGAGGGAATGGATGGGTTTAGCCCGCTCTAACTAATAAATGCATTAGGGATAGAACAAATGGAAGCATCCTTTATGAAAAGTTTGTTGTTCTGGTTTGCCACATTTTTCTTTTTTCTTTTTCTTTCTATTCTTTTTCTAAGAGTAATAGTCTTTCTCCGTAGTAGATCCTCGTAGTAGTAGTAGAATCCTTATAGTAGGAGTAGAATCTTTTTCTCTAACAGCTATATAGAGGTAGGTAGCGTTATCCTATTCCGTAGTCCTTTTATGTTAATGTTTGTCTTTACTACCTATTATCTAAACATGCCTTTTATATCTGTCTTTACCATATATGATCCGAACATGCCTTTTGTATCTGTCTTTACTATCATCCGAACATACCTTTTGTATCTGTCTTTACTATTTGTCATCTAAATATACCTTTTGTACTATATCATTCTTTGCCTATAATGTATTTCGCATTAGCTACAATTTTTTTTTTCACCCTTATATACGGTTTAAGGCGAAAGCGTTTTCCATCTTTTCTTTTCTTTTCTTTTTCTCATGGCTTGATCAATCACCCCTTTCTTTTTCTTTCTCTTTTTTTGGTATCATTCGTTAGATAGGGATTTCTCCGCTTTGACTATGCCTATAATCGAACTCCCCGAGGCCTATCTTTAGTTATCTTTCGCGCCTAGAGGTTTTTTTAGTGCTTCGGTAGTATCCGGAGTTCGTAGGACGTGCAGGAAGGATGCCCGGTTAAGACTATACAATCAATATTAAATGCTTAATTGATCGGCAGAGAGAGAGAGAGAGAGAGAGAGAGAGAGAGAGAGAGAGAGAGAGAGAGAGAGAGAGAGAGAGAGAGAGAGAGAGAGAGAGAGAGAGAGAGAGAGAGAGAGAGAGAGAGAGAGAGAGAGAGAGAGAGAGAGAGAGCCCCGGGCACGGCTCAGTGTTTACAAAAAAGAGATCAGCAGCGCGAAAATAGCGAAGAGAGGAGACTCGACATGTCAAGTACAAGGTCAACGCTGGACAATTCTGTCGAGGCAATTAGGAAGGGAACATTGCTTAGTCAAGCCGGGTGGAGGGTAGGCAGTCGAGCTAATGTGCAAGCAGTCGACGTGATAACAAGTTAGCAGAGGTCGTGGAGGAACAAAGACTTCGTTGGACAGGTCGATTGACAATGTGTACGTGAGCTCAGTGCGGCGAGGCCACCGGATAGTGATAGAATTCGTCCTCGACCAGGTAAGACGACTAGGCATAATAATAAGAGAAGTCGGGAATGTGATATAGGGAATCTCGGCAAGTTGATAATAGATGCCGACAAGGAGGAAGGCAGCTCGGGAAGCTCGGTGGAACATTATAACGTACGCTTTTGCAGGGCATGAGGTACGGTCCGATGTTTCTTTGTTTCTTTGCCGTGCCCTAGCCGGCCGCCCCAAAATGGTCAGTGGACGTTGGCAGAAACCACTAACCTTGCTACTTGAACAGCCGTTCACGACTGCGTGTGCCAAGACTGCCCTCCCCTTTAGAGTTTTGACAACGAGAATCCCTTAGGATTTCTAGCGCGTGGAGCGCTCCGCGGCACGCCTCGGTAGGAAGTTTTGACAGGCCGACGACAACCCCCCTCGCCGGCTGCGAAACGGTTCTGTGAGATAAACGGACTGAATTGCCCTACCTAGAGCGGGTACCCTTTTTAGTGTAGTGGCCATTATTCAATCAACAGGTTCACACCTTCGTGAGGTTCCAACGGCAGTAATAATTGTATGCCCCCCCGCCCCACATGGCCAGCAGCACGCCCTATAACAGATGTTGAAATTAGGTATCGGAAGCCAAAAAAAACTCTCTGTTGCGATGCCCCGAGACGAGGTCTGCGCTACGAGTTGCCATCCGTCTGGCCTTGGTGGTTCGAGGGTCCCATGTTAAACCTCTGAAGATTTGAATGGACTTGGCGCTCTTGCTCGCCTCGCAGAGCGATACGATACGCAGCGACACGATGTCCGAATCATAGCTTGTCTGTGATGTCAATAATGTCGAACGACGAGATCCCCATCTCTTGTTTTGACCAGAGGTTACCTGGTCGAGTATACGGTTCATCGATTGGCAATCTCGCAAACCGTCTTCCTAGAATGGCTATAGGTCCCAATGGTGCTCAAGAGCTGCAGCTTTCTCGAAAGATGACACGAGGTGGCTCATATGCTTCTCTCCGCTAAAAAGCTCATCTCAAAACAGTAGAGGTGACACCCCTCTACGGCAGGTAGTAGAACAAGTCTTCGTCGACGAACATCGGGAGGCAGTACTAGCACCTTATGGTGTGTGATCTTGTTCAGGAGCCAAAGACAGCAGGCCGTTTGTAAGCATTGTCAATGGAGTGCTAGAAGACGATGCATAACAGTGATTGCATCGGCATCGAGAATTCCGACAGGAGGGAAGGCCACTGCTCTGCACGCCCACCTTCCCCTTGGAGAAAGGTGTTGATTATTGATTGGCCGCCTGCATTGTTCCTTCTCTCTTCCTGCATCTCAACAGCTGTTCGACTGCCTCAGCTCGTGTCGCGGTCCTCGCGATCCCAAAGCCATCTCCTAAGCCTTTGTTTCCATTGCCAAAGATGTTTCTGTTCCGGTCTTTTCGGATCGCCAACTTCTCGGCATCGGACATGAGGAAAGCATCCAAGATTCAAAATCTCCTTTGTCACACAAAAAACACGCCTTGTGGCCCCATAACGTGCGTACGCAAGCTGCAAGATGAAAATAATAAATATGTTCTGCAACAAGCTTTTTCTGTACGGCGTGCCATTACCGCCCCGCCGGACCCTACTGCATCAAGGACACTACTCGAGATAACGATATCTTTGGCGTGTCAAGTATCCTAGTCGTACGTATGTTCCTTGGATAAGCCAAGAAGAGCTTCTCCACTCTCTGAAACTGTGTCGGTGATTACGGCAAGGAGATTGAGCATCCAGGCTGTCGAACCGCATGTTCAGAAGAAAGTATATTCTGGGTGCAGAATGCCTGCTAATTAACAATGGATTCTGGAGTAAGCACAGTATAATGGCAGTGCTCTAATCGTAGTAATACAATAATGGGAAACTCTCTACGAAAGACTTCGAGGATATGCAACAGAGACGCCTCGCTGGTTGTTGTGCCGAAGGGCGAAAATAAAAAACATTACGAAGAAAAATAGTACGAACAACAAACAAAAGAGACTTGGACATTAGAATGGAGCATAACTGAAAACATGCTTTTTGGTGATGATCAATGTGATGGAGAACAGAGTTTCGATGTCGGTTGGAGCATGACTGTTGCATGCGAGGTTCCTTTCCTATGTCAAGCTTCTTTTCGGGTTTCTCGCCGAGTCCGCGGAACAAAGGTCCCCCAGGGGGAGCTGCAGTCCTCCTCCAACGAGCTTTGAGCAGGTCCTCTCATATTCTCTTTCCAGTCGTCTGTCGCCCCGTAAGGGTAGACTGAGGGAGGATGACCTTTCTTCTTTGGCGTCAATCTCAAAGACGACGATTCCAAAATCGCTGGTCCAGCCATGTCGCTTGGTGGGGAAGAAAGTCGTCGACTACAGCGAGTGAGGGAGATGACGTGGCGACCTCTTTGGCCAACCGTGGTGTCGTTCCGATCGTGCGAGAGTGAACAGAGCATCTAGAGACCGAAATTGACGATGCCTTTGCTCTTGGCCAGACTGATCCAATGCACCTCTTCCGCTCTGCCTCCCCTCGCGATCCTGTCCCTCTGCTCGTCGTACACGGCAACCAACAATTCCCTGCTGCTAGTCGCGTTCCTCGAGATGCCCGTGCCCTCCATGGCCCTGATAGTCGCAATGGCTTTTTGCTTGGACTCTTGGTCCTCGGAGACGACGCCGGCCAGGAAGATGGAGAAGATGATTTGATGGTGGTCATAGTTCTGCCGCGCGATCGTTCTGTCGCCCATGGCGAGGAGTTTGGAGGCGTGCAGCTGAGTCTCGGCACGTTGGCTGGGGGTGAGGTGGAAGGATTGCTGAGGCCAGAGGGAGGTGTTGGAATAGACGACATGGGTGCTAAATTGGAGCAGTGTCTGGTAGCGTTAGTGTTATCCCAAAAGCAGGGATTTGAACTTACGAATTCCCAGAATGAGCGGGACAGGCGGCTGAGTTGATCGATCGAGTAATCCGAGTTTGGTGAGAGAAGATACGTGGGACAGCATCTGTGCCAGGTTGCGTAGAGCTCGTTTTGGTACTGTGCCACCATCTGTATGCGTGCAGCTAACATCTGGCTGCCTCGAGGATCATGTATGTCGTGTAGCGCGGGCTCGGAGCGTAGCTTCATAGCCAGTTGGCAAAGCTTTGCGCCCTGGATGCAGACTTGAAGGCCAAACTCGAAGATGTCGGCATGGACAGAGGCGTCTTTGCCGGTGTAGGGTACGTCTGGGTGTACAGTGTCGTGGCCATTGAACAAGCGATGCCAGTCGGGCATGGTGAATTCGTTTGAGAGGAAGGCGCAAGTAAAAGCTCCATCGCCGAGCCCCGAAAGACAAGCCTGTTGGTCCAGGTAAAGCACGTACCACGGCAGGTATGCCTGGAGTATTCCGTCGGACTGTCCTTTGCGGTGCTGTGCGATCCGAATGAGGTGTTGGATGTGGTGCTCCCACAAGTTCAGGTTGGTGACCTCTTGTGGGTTGCTCGAGCCTTGGGTTGAATAGCTGATGTCGTAGACCAGGAGTAAGAAATGTAGATACAGAAGGCGATCGGAGTGGAGGTCAGAAGGCGAGGACAAGCTGGAGGATATAGCTTGGTGGTAGTGTTGGAAAGCCTCGGTCAAGAGCTGCTGTTGGCCCTTTAACGCCAGACTGAGCAGAGATACGGCACATATGGCATGGTAAAGCTGGCGCATTGTTAGCCGTGAGACTTGGCGGCAGGAACGCAACTTACTGGAGGAAAATCTCGGGCCTCGGCAGCAATTGCGTCCCCTGGGTACTGTATTTCAGTGACCAATGTCCTGCCGATGGGAAAGATGCGCTTCGAGATGAAGCCTTTGTAATGTACCATGAGCCTCTCATCGCGAAGCCCCTGAGTAATGGAATCGTTCCGCTGAGTGATTGGCGTACTTGTCCTGCGAGAGAGTCCGGATATGTTCAAGGTATTGAGGTTCTCGGGCAGGCTGGTCCTCCTGTCAACAGGAAAGCCCAGAGACAGCGGTGCATCTTCGAACTTGGCCAATACGACCACATTAGGATCGCCGACGGTCGAGTTCCTCGGTCTGCTGCGTGTGGACTCTGTCGATAGCGTTCTGTCTATGCTGTTCCTCTGCGATTGTGCCGTGGGGAGCACGACATACTCAGGGAGGCCAGCAAAACTTTCGGGATTCACCACGACGTTGAAAGTACCAGGAGCCTGCGACTCGGCCTTCCTTTCCCGCTCTTCGTCGTTTGTCAGCTCAGCAAACAAGGGGAGATTATCATGAGAAGGTGATTGTGATGTTCTGTCGATCGAATCGGTGCGAGACGCTTGCGCTGGTCCCTGTCAGCCATCGTTGTTGAGGCAGATCATCTCTAAGCCTCCCATCAAGATGTTGATCAGCTGATAATGAGGTTACGGTGTGACACTTACGATCCCAGACGGCATTGCCTTCTGTCAAGACGTTGGTGTATTTGTTCTGTGTGTTTTGGGTGACATCGTCGAATTTCCACCGAAACTCCCAGTCGCATTCCTTGTTCAGACGTGTACAGGGCTGCTAGGGTTAGCCAGTGTATCGTTCAATGAATTCGAAACATGTTTCTTACGCCACATCGCGGATGAGCTTCGTCACATTTGACCTGCACGTCTGTCAGTCTTTTCTCCCATCAGATCTCTGAGTGTCGTCTTCCAAGCAACACACCTTGCGTTTTCTACATGTCCTGTGAGAGAGTGTCCGAGTCAGTACCGCAACAAGAGCCCTACATGCGGCTGGAAAAAGAAGGTGACTTACCAACAGCCGGCTCTTGAGCGGTGCGATAATCTCGGCCGTGTCGAGGATGCACCTGCAGGTTCGATGTCTGCATTGGCAGAAGTGGCATTGATAGGCTGCTGTCCTCGAGGAGCCAGAGCTGGAAGCTGAGCCCTAGCGTTTGAAGATGCATCAGGCCTTCGATATTGCATCGAGGCAACAAGACATTGGTATTCAGGTACAAGTCAGGCCCTTCTTAGTCAAGAGAAACGGCAACAGCAAAGTAGCAGTATCAGCAGGAACAGAAGCAGCTTTTCGCGGGGCAGCAATTGAAAAACCCAAGCACAGGAGCGTCGTGCCGACCCAGCAAGCCAATGAGAAATGGCGATATGGGACCAGAAGCAGTGACCATGCAGTTTCAAGAGACATTCAGTCCGCCAAAGAGCTAGAAAAGACTGCGAGGATCAGGAGCCGAGAGGGTACAAAGAATCAAAAGGTCGGAACGGTGATGATATAAGCGAAGAAGGCAAAAAAAGACAAGAGACATGCAATGTACATGGTGTAAGGTGCCCCGACTTTTTTCGTCTTGCCCGCTTTGGGTTCTACTAGTTTATTAGCTTTAAAGGGTCTCGGACTCAATCCGCAGGCAGAGCATGATTTTTCCCGTGGAAGGTGCACTAGAAAGAGGTAACCGCGGGCGGCGGTACGGCATCCAAGAGAAGAGCCACCAACGGTCGACGACACCAGGATTCAAGCATGGCTAGCCGGACAGACTGAAAGGCAGATGTACGTCGGCCGGAGAAAGAACACAGAGCTAGAGCTTGTCCGGTCTGAGCGTCTCCTATGTGAAATGAGTTCATTCAAACAGACTCAACACGACCTACGCATGTTTGCTTCTAGCGTAGTTCTAGCTCGAAAACGTGGCAGCCACATTACACACGAGGCAGCTCAACAAGACGGTAGGAAACGTCCGGTGATAAATAAGAGCTGGCGGTTTTGAATCACCAAGCATTCAAGGTTCAGGGCTTCCATCGCTTGAACAGACCCCTTTGGGCGTTTCGCTAAAAATCCAGCGCTGGATATCTACCTATGCGACACGGTCATGGAAGATCGAGAGAGTTCTATTACGTGCGAAATAGATTGTCGTAAGAATCTTATGATGGTGAATTATGCCACAGCTTGCCAACCTGGTGCGGCTTAACAATGAACTGCCCACGGAGTATTGCTCAACTCTTTCTACACAGCAGCCTGCAATAAAAATAATCGACGATGGAAGAACTGCTAGATCAAAGCATCGAGATGTGGTGCCAGCCCTCGGAACTACTCGGCTAACCTCGCAAACTTACGTCCCGAATGATCGAGAGTTGAAAATAATAGGGGAACAACGTCGATATCACCACATAGGCGGAGTAAAGTCGGCCGTACCCAGATGTGGTCATGTATTGATAGAATCGTTGACCAATTTTCCCTGCCCAAGCAGACTTCTCCACAAAAGAATAATAATATACATCTTGTGGGTGCAAAATATTGCCCCAGCTTCTATTACATCTCCAACCTCAATATCAAAGTCTGTATGCTGCTGAAAATTTCACCCCAAAAGCGTGATGTAAACTTCATGGCCTATTATACGAGCCGAGATGTAGCACAGCCGACTGTTTCGGAACACGCACTGGCGACCGTTCTGTACGAATGACCGCTGCCACTGTTTCCCGGCAGAAACCGTCGGCAGGCGTGCAGATTTCTCCGTTCATGGCTGAACCAGCCAAGCGAGAAAAGCAAAGACAAGATAGCACACCCTCTACTCGAAAGTTGTTCAAATAGGAGTGATTGCAAAGCATGTATCGATGATCTGATCAACGCACAGCCCATACAAGCCGCTTTTCAAGCTGGTCAAGCGGCTGAATCAGGCGCACATGGTTTGCTGATGTACCAGGCAGGACGAGACGATTATGTTTGACGGTGGAAGCAGCGGAGGACGGTTCTGACCTTCTGGAGGCCCCTCGTGCCGAAGGACGATGGAACGTATAAACGGTCGTGGTCTAGAACAAGACGTGGACAATGGTACAGATCACTTCGGTTCATCCCGTACCGTGACGAACGTTGATCAGCAGCGACGTGACGTCCCAACATTGCCAAAGGTACCCATCTACATGTATTCACAGGTGATGATGTCTCCAGGAATGCATATCGTACAGTGACAGCCGAAACGCCATCTTTCTGCAAAGTGCACGACATCATGCTCAAAGTCTGCAAGCCAGTTCAAACATGGTCTCCAGGGTGATCAATTGTTAGACAGCATAATATTGTCCTAGCGTCGACCTGGACGTACTTCACGTGCGGAGCATGCAGTGTGCCACACCGTCATCTCGCAAGCTGCGATGCCTACCTATGAAAGATCCTAGGTAGCTTAAAGTTATCTAGAACCCTCCTTCCATGTCCCTCGATCGTTGTTTAAGGAAGCTTTAACCGCCTGAGCTGGGTTGGAACACATCAAAATTATCTGTGATCAAGACGACATCCTAGCCTTGAGTACATTTGCAAGCCGCGACTTTAACACGTCACTGTTGTTCACTTGCAGTCTTGCAGAGCCGAGCCCGAATCCTTTCCGCCGTGATTGGCAGTTTGGTGGCGCTCAGCTTGAGTTCGTCCGGAGCCCCTCAATACGGCGGCGCAGCTCGCGTGCGGAGTCGTTATCATCAACACCCACTTCCAGACAAGACAACAAGCCCCTTCCAGCCTTCTCCAAAGTCTTCCTTAGGGCTGCGCGCCTCTCAGGTAGTAACTTTTGCAATACCTGCATGATGTCCATAACATGCCCTAATCTCGTTTCAACAACTTTTGGGTCGCTCTTCCAAGCCACATCGGAATGATCGAATGGCTTGCACAGTGCCTCAATACTGTTGATGATTGTGTTTACTCGTCTTCGATGGCTGTTAGCTTTGACCAACTTTGTGTAGGAAAGCCACGACTTACGAGTCCTTTTCGCCGGCGCCGTCTCCATGGTCAACTTCCATACCATCGTCATTCTCAGCTTCAACTGCGTCCGTAATAACGGGGCCGATCACATCACACATAGAGTCGAAGAGGCCAAGATCATGTCGATTGGCAACCACAAGCCCTAAACACTTGATCGCGTGCGGTTGATATGCCAAATTCTGCCTTTTGGCTTCTCTGATAATAATCTGGACACAGTCAAGTCAGTATAAAGCTGGTAGTAGCGAAAAGACAGTACGAATGTATACGTGGAAAATACGGATCACTGACCTTCACGAACGTCTTTGCAGTGCTGCTTTCAGCTGCCCAGATGTGCTTGGTGTGCTCCACGAACTTTGCAAATGAGTAAAGGACCACTTCTTTTCCTTCCCAAGTCTTTCCGCTAAGGGCCTTTTCCAGCACTGGCCACAATGCATTGCTTGTCGTGGCGTCGTATCCACTACTCAATGACGCCAATGAAGATGTAGCATCGGCAACAGTTCTGGCGGCTGTGTGCTTGATCACCCATTGCGGTGACTCAAGGTGATCTTTGACCATCGAAAGGACCTCGTTTAGATAAAGTGATATGGCGCGACTGCCTCCCACGTTGTCTTCCCAGGTCATACGGAAGATTTCTTTGACTTGATCGTGAGAATCGTGCTTGCCAAAGAAGACGAAAGGTAAAAGGTCGGAAGCGAGCGAGTTGAATCTATCGCTTGCATGCTTGGATATGGCCTGCATGATCTCCGCGGCCGCAATACTTTGGCGTGGGACAGTTTGCTCGCGATCTCCCTCGCTCTCAAAGTAGAGCTTTTTGGCAAAGGCGACCAACCGAAGAATTTGTTTGTCGGAAGCGCCACGAGCAACATAGCCTGCTGACACAGCATATGAGCTCGACACCGTCTCGTTGCGATCTTGAATGTGTCTCTCCACAAGCCTTAAGAATTGGTCTGCGTAAGGCTTGAACAGAACGTTGTGGCGTGTTGCCAATGAAACTAATACTCGGCTACAACCAACCTTTGAGGGCAGACCCACAGCCCCCTTCATGGCAGCTTCCAGACGAGACTGCAGTTGTTCCATTGAAGCTTCATCGAGCAGATCCAGACAGCGCTCGATTGCTTCCATCAGAGGACTGCTGCGTATGCTTGATAGGCGAATATCATCGATCTTTTGCTCCGTGAGATTGTACTTGCTTGCATTGAGATGCAGGTAATTGACAGCTTGTGGCTCAAGTATACTGAGCAGTCCTACCAGACGCTCGACCAATTCAGGGATGAAAGGCCGCAGGATCTTACCACTGGATTTCTTTATGATTTCCAGAAGAGTCAGCAAGGAGAAACTTTGAACCTCCTCAGCACCTGATTCAATACCAGATGTGGAGAGGAGGAAGGGAAGGACATTCTTCAACAAAACTGCAGCATTCTTGGACGCCGTGGAATCTGCTTCGAGGGACCTCGTGAGAATGCCTGTCAAGATGCGAGCCAAAGAGGCCGCGGCGCCTCTGACTGATTCTTTGATGTCGTCGAGAACTTTGAAACACACGGTCCAGATCTGCTCTAGGTACTTCTCGTATTTCTCAAGTGGTCTGCCTTGAACAAGGTCGCCAATCGCAGCACAAGAGGCCTGACGTACTCGCCATTCTTTGCCCAAGATGCTTAGCAGCAAGTCATCCATGATAGCGTCAAAGTGTTGAATAATCGTTCCCGAAGAATCCTTTACCAAGGCGTTCCAGATGTCAGTCATGGACCTCTGGACGTTAGGGTTGGGGTCAAATCGGTATCGGTAGAGCTTGGGATACAGCTTTGGGTTGCTGGAGAGGTAGCCATCGACGCTCGAGTCAGACAGGACGTTGCTGAGACCAAATCTTCCAAACGCCGCTCTGCTCGACCATATAGCATTGCTAGATGCCAACGACATGAAACGGTAAACCAAACTGGAGTCACCGACCTCTGCAGCAAGACTCATGATATCTTTGTATGTGGTAACGGATCCATCGCCTGTTGGAAGTTGTCCAGGCTCGAAGAGTTGCGTCTCGGAGGTGACACTCCCTGCTAGCTGTGCTTTGTTATCAGACGAGAATGATCCGATCAAATCTCTGACCAAGTCGTCCTTCAGATTCCTGTCGCCCTTTTCATATACAAGACCAAGACCCCTGGATGCTGTCTCTTGGACGAGTTCATCGCGATCAGAGAGACACTTTTTGAAAGCAACTTGGCAGCTTGCTAGCTCATTCTGGACCTCTTCCAGGTGGCCGCAGAACTGCACGAGGCACAATAGCCAGATAACGGATGCCTTTCTCAGGGACGGTTTTGTTTGTTTACAGTCTTGTAGCGTCCTGCCGAGCAGCTTACGCAGGGCATGCTCTCTCTTGAGTCCCATCGGTATGGGAGCTTCAACGTCAATCCGGTGGACAAGAGCTTTTGATTTCCAGCCGACCGCTGCGTAGCTTAGCGCCTCACCAACTGAGAAGTGCGTTTCGGCCTGCCTAATCTCGTGCAGCTGATGCAAGCGCTCCATTGTATGTTCAAGAAGTGGCTTCTCTCCAGAGGTTTCTTCGGTTGATTGTTCCTCTAGTACAGTGGCCATCTGACCAACAGCCAAAGCAGCACTCTCACTACCTCCCTTCGCGATGTCTGCTGCCTTATCTATAATGGCTTTCAAGCCGCCCAGATGCTCGAATGTCGACGGCTTGACAGCCTGAAATAGGCACAGCTCGGAAATAGCGTTGTAACTGGATTCTTGCAGCAATTTATCGGTAGACTTGAGGAGAACCTCTACTGCATTCGAGATGTACTCCTTGAACTGAGAAGAGGTGTCGAAGTCGTTCCCGCTCCGCAGAGCGTACCTGCTGTAGAAGAAGCCGAGAGCAAGTATAGCGCCATGCACCTGGTTGGCCGCCGCACCCACTGCCTCCTGCCAAGATTTTGACTTGTCCAGAAGCTGCTGAATTGCCTGCAGAACTTCTCCAGGTCGATCGCTTTGATTCTTGGGATGAGACGCAAGTAAGCCAAATGCATGCGCGGCTGGTTGTCTGGCGGCAAGCTTATTTGAGTATATGGCAGGAAGAAGAATGGTAAATTGAGGAGCCACAACCTCAACAAGAGAATCGGGGCTGAGCGCACAGAAGTCGATGAAGAGCTTATCCGAATCTTGCGCCTTGATTTCGCTGCGCTCCGGTATCGACAAGCTTACAGAGAATGCTTGTAGCAGAAGTCGCAGGTTTACAACAGACTCGTGATCATTCGCCGCAACTTGGGCAATGCGTCCCTTGACAGTATTGCGGATCTGTTCGTCGTTCGCGATGGCAGTGTCGAACTTGTACTCCCAGTCGGCATCTAGCTTGACTTGGGTGGAGCTCTTGGTTAAGGCGTGATGCATAAAAACGCGACGACAATACTGTATCGCATCCATAAATGTGCCAGGGTGTCTTTTTAGGAGTTGCTGAACCGCTGCAGACGCATCACGATCATCCAATGAGGCTGTAGTGTCTGCAGCTGATTCATGGAATATGAAGTTCATCAGATCAGAGAACGCTGGAAATTCGACACTATCATCCGTCTGCGATGAACCGACGGTACCGTTCAGCATACGATACCAGTAGGGACTAAGCCCGCGTCTGCCCTCCTCAACGACCTCTTGCCTGTCGGTGTGTTCTGCCGCAATAGCTAGCAAGTTGATCCAACGAGCCTTGACCGACGCATATGGTAGGCAACGATTGGCGTAGCGGACAGCCACGTAGCGAGTGCTGCGACGCTGGGGTGTTGCAGATTTGTACATCTGATCTATCAACAGATTTTCAAGACTTGTGGCAGTCTCTGCATCCATGTGCTTGGCGAACGCACCGATCATGGTAGACAGTGACTCCTCGATGCTGACGGTGAGCGAATTTAACGTCACATCTAGAGCCAACGACTCGAAGAGCCAGCGAAGGATATCAAGATTTGGCTCGACCACCAGATCTTTCGGTCCGGCTTTTGCTAATAGTCCAATCACCTCGTAAGCGTAACCACGAGACACAAGGTCTTCCCCTTGGCTAGGTTTTGGCCAACTTTGGCCCTCGATGTAGTCTTTCAATCTTCCAAGAACGCGCGGGGCGATGGCGTAGAGACTTTCCTGATTGCCGAATCGAGACACGAAGTTGATGTAAACAAAGATAGCCGCGCGAAGTTTTACTGCTTCTCTGCCTAATGAAGTGGTAGTCGCGGCATTGTTACTATTATCGGAAGTGGTCATGCCATCGTTGACTAGTCGAACGATTTGCTCGGTGAATGTAGTGCTAACCGTTGATTTGGCGAATAGTCCAAGGAACTTGAGCTGCAGAGGCACACGAACGCGCTGCAAAGGATCTGCGCTCTCATCACCAAAGTACAGAGTGTACAGAGACTTGATAAAATCCGGGTCTTCCAGTGAGATGTTGGGTAGCGTTCGCTTCAGCATATCCTCGCCAGCGCTTGAGGTTGATTCAGTGGACGCAAACAAAGCGGGAAGTATCCGTTCAGCATCTGTAAACATTCCGCTTGCAAGAACTTGGGCGACACTGGACTTGATCTCGAAAAGGTTGAGACCCATTGGAGAAGCGGGATTCCAAACATCGTCCTTGTTCTGTGATGTCAAGAAGGCGTACTCGGTTGGGCGAAGGCCCGCGCAGGTCACAGATGGCGTATTGCTGCCACTCTTGGCCACTGTGAATAAGAGAGTTCGTCCAAACCAGAAGGCCAAGAAAGAGGTGTCATCAGCGCTCAGTTGAAGTGAGGTGCGCAATTCTTCATCTTCCTTGGTACCTCTGGGCGGGAGTTTGAAGAACTTAAGTAATTGGAGGAGCAGATTGAACATTTGGGCGCCATGAGTTGGTGAAGTCTTTCCAGCAGAAGCCACACTTCGCAAGACGACAGGAAACAAGGCTGCGCTTTCTACAAACGTCATTCGTCGGATACCAGTCTGTATATACAGGAGATCAAAATGACGAATCAGCGGGGTGCCAGCATTGGCCTTGAATTGTTCAACGAGCGCAGCAACAGGCAGCTTGATAGATCTGCAAATGGTCAGTTTTAGTAATGTGGAGGAAATTTGGTGTGCATACTCGGGTTTAATCCTTGTATTGATATGCTGGCAGATGCTAATGACCTGGACGAACATATCAGCGAATTCTTTTCGACTCGAATGTGACGCTTAGATGATTAAGCATACCTTGTTCCGAACGCTCATATGCTCAGAGGCGAGTTTGAGGAGAAGAGGGGCGAGATAGGTATTGAGAGTTGCTTGCAATTTCTGATCGCCATCTGCGAGTGCTATTCTCATCTCAACCTTGCCAACCAGAGACAATTCTTTTGCCTCTGGGGATTGCTGGGATGCCATATTGCTGGTGCGTTTGTTGTTTTTGTCGATGGTGATGTTCGAGAGCGAGTGAGTGAAGATGTTAGAGACGACAAAGGTGACGGGCTGGATAAGATTAGTTTGCAGCGTCAGCATCAAAAACCAAGGTATTCAAATAGACAACAACAGCAAATTGTAGGAGGGTTATAAACGCTGTTGCCACATGTGTACGAAACCCGCGACTGCCTCGCGGTGGTCGGACTTCAAGCAGATGAGCCAAAGAGAGAACAAGCGGCTTGGCGGGAAGGAGCGACCCTGATGGAGCTACTAATTAGATTTTATCAATCCAATCCCGACATCGCATTTTCATTCATCTTCCTTCAACTTACCTGGACAACTTCTCGGGACAGTTAATCACCGCCATGTCGACAACCAAGGCTAAATTGACCGTTCTGATATCTGGATCGGGCAGCAACCTCCAGGCACTGATCGATGCGTGCGGTACGCCAGCTCTCCCCAATGCAGAAATCATCCGAGTGGTATCGAACAAGAGAGCCGCCTACGGATTAGAACGCGCGAAAAAGGCTCAAATCCCGACCGCCTACCATAACCTCGTCGAGTACAAGAAGCGCTTCCCGGACGCGAGCGAGTCGCCCAAATTCGAGCAGGCCAGAAACGAGTACGACCACGACTTGGCCTCTTTGGTGCTGGCCGACGAGCCCGATCTTGTTGTCTGCGCGGGCTGGATGCACATTCTTGCGCCGACTTTCCTGGAGCCGCTGAAGCAGGCTGGCGTGCCTGTCATCAACCTCCATCCTGCACTTCCTGGCCAGTTCAATGGCGCTCATGCTATTGATGAGGCCTACAAGGCTTTCCAGGAAGGGAAAATTGACCACACTGGCATCATGATCCATTATGTCATTCAGGAGGTCGACATGGGGGAACCCATCGTTACAAAGGAAATTCCGATGCGCAAGGGCGAATCGCAGGATGAGCTCGAGACAAGAATACACGAAAACGAGTGGAAATTGATTGTCCAGGGAACACAAAAAGCAATAGATACGCTTCGAAGTTCAAGACAAGCGAAACAATGAATGAGTGGAAAAGAACGATTTAACCATGTCTATATGCACGCTTCAAACACGACGACCACTTTGATACTCAATCATCGTCATCATCGTCTATTCTGTTTGGGGAGAAATCGCCAAGCAAGATGGCATCTGGCGCTGGGCCTCGGGTGTTTCGCACTAGAGAGTTCATGTCAGCCATGATCAGTCATTGGGAAGCTTCCACAGCGTCGCTCACCCCATTCGGTCTCTACACGGAAGAAGATCCAAATCCAGCGCCGGAGCACCTCGAGCAACTCCATGACAAAGATTCCGCCTTCGAGGTCGTTGAAGTGGTCCAAGTGCGGAGAGAGCTTGAAGCTCCACGTGCAGCGCAGCATCAGGTCGATGATGATGGCACCGTAGTACATTTCCTTGGCGTGGAAGTAGCGGTTGCGCCGCAGAGCCCACGGATGCTCCGGGTCGTTTCTTTCTCTGCTACTTGAGAACAAGGACAAGTCCCAATCTTTTGTGACATCCCAGTAGAAGGAATAGAATGAGTTTAGAAACACAAAGAGCATCCTGTTAGTCCGTGTTAGCAGTCACTTGGTACAATCTACATGTCAAAAAGGAGAACGAACCACAGACGGAATAGGCCAGTCTCTGACATGCCAATCTTTGTCGGATCGTAGCCTCTCATCAAAGCACTGAGAATGATCACCGGGAAAGCGGTCGAGTACTTGAGCGCGTTGGCAAGATGCTGGCCACCCCAACCCTGCGCACCCACACCGCCATCAGCCTTCTTATTCGCCCTCCTCACCCTCAAATACTCAATCAAGCACTGCCTCAAGCGGATCATACTCGGCACCGCAATGATGAACGGCACCAGATACTGACCGCCGGCGGAGCGGTCGGGCTTCTCAGTGGAGCTCCGGCCAGACGAGAAGAGCATGTAGAGCGAAACGAACAGGTCGCCCATGACTTTGGCATAGCTAGTCAACACATCCGCCATCAGCACATCGCCGAACTTGCCGTCGTGGGCTTCGGCCAGTCCGCCAATGCTGATGCGCTTGAGAGTCGCGAGCGTGCGGTAGCGGCCGCCGCGCGAGACTTGCTGGATGGGCAGCACGAAGGCCAGCACGAGCACCAGCAGATATAGGTTTGGTAGCAGCTCCCAGGCTGCCACCGAGGCCGGGTCGCCCTGGGTGATGAGCCAGAAGAGGACGAGCGAGCAGGCGAGCGGAATGGTCAGGATGGTCGCGAGTCGGTATGTTGAGAGGTGATGCGGCGCTTGGGTGGGCGAGTTACGCGCGGGATAGCGGATGAGTGATGGCACGTCCTATAGGTTTGGCGCAAAGGAGAGCTTGAATGAGAAATTGTTTTCTTTTTTTTTTGTTTTGGTACAGAACTTGTGCGTAGGGGGTGGGTGGAGCAAAGAAGAAAGGGAGAGCGCATACAATCTTGATCAAGTGCAAATAATGTAGATTCAACCCCCAAGCCCAGACACCTGTATCCCTTCTAGTCAATGACCTGGACAAGATGAAAGAAAGAAAAGCTCCTGCGTACCCAAGACGATGATCAGAGCAACGCGATATGGAAGCGGGAGCACCAGACTGAAGCCATCTAGCTGTGCCTCGACGGCCGGATCACCGTCCATGATGATGCGATCGAGAGACGGGTGTTCGCATTCGACGTATGCAAAGAGAAAAGGTCGCGTGAGAGACGACCGCAATGCAACAAAGTCCTTCTCCCAAAAACCCTGAGAAAGCAAGCACGTCGGCCTACATGTAAACTTCCGACGCTTTTGACACAAAGCTGAGCTGAGCTACATGTAATTATCAATTCCAAACATAACCCTGCACCACCCCTGAGCTCCGTTCCAGCGTTGGGAACAGCTGGGCTTGCATAAATACGAAACACGACACATGCATCACATTAGCCCAGCATAAAAAGGATAGATATACCAGGCTTGTCTGGATCTGATCTGATCACCAGGAACCGGCGGAAATGTCGTCATGGCAGATCGTGTTTCTCGACATCATGTACGTTTGACGGTGGTATTACCGCGACATGTTCCCTTGTTCCCTCTCTCTCTTTCTCTCTCTCTCTCTCTCTCTCTTCTCTTTGCTTTCTTCTCTCTTTGCCTCTGCCAACAAAATATCTCCCACTCTAAATCACGTCCTCTAAGATTTCCTGATATACCATTGTCAATTCCTAATTGATATTGTCCATCTGTCGCCTCGATAATAAAGCTCTTTGTCCTTTTCCCAACCACAACAACCTACAGCATGTCTTTCTGGAGCCGTCCGTCCACTCTCCTCGGCATCGGTGCCGTGGCCATCGGCGCATTCTTCATCCCCACCCCCGGCTCAAAATCCACGTACGTACGCACTTGGAACCCCCCCCCCCCCCTTTAGCTACCTCTTTACCCTTCCCTTCAAACAATACATGCTTTGTTCGAAAACCAGTCAAACTGATGAAAATACAAAACAAAAACAGTAATCCTTTTGAAACACAAGGCTCCAAAAACATTGGCGCCCGCTGGTCCGCAGGCGGCGGTTCGACCACGCACACCCCTGGCGCCGCCACCCCTCGCGGAAACTCGGATAACATCCAGCCAAATCAGACCAATCCCAAAGGTGAGAAGAAAAACCCAAACCGAAACATGAAAAGAAAAAAAAAGCAGGAAAGAAAAAAGAAAAAAGAAAACACCTTCATCTCCTTACCTCCCCTCATGCTTCATTATCCTTTTTTTTTCGTCAAATTGCTCTCTCTCTCTCTCTCTCTCTCTCTCTCCCCCCGCCGTTCAAAGAGGATAGGGAGAGGAAGTGGAAGATTCGTTACGTATTATTTTTTATTGAACGAGGAAGAGTCCATCGAGTTTTATCGAAAGGGAAAGAATTATCGAGTTCTGTTAAGGCTGACAAAACTTGAAAACAAAACAAAAAAAAACAGGCATCGATACCAAACACTTTGAAGAAAACGTAGCCAGCCAGCGTCCCGGCGAGCCTGGCCCCTTTGACAAGAAATGGAACGGTGCGCACTACGGCACCGAAAAGGGCAAATAATCGATTTTTGTCTTTTTTGTTTCTCTTCACACCAACAACCCTCGAAAACAAGAATCATCATCATTCATCACCGACCGAGACAGTCTACCTAACTCCCCCGATATTGAAAAAAAAAATACCAAAAAACGAGAAAGCGGGAAAGGTGTGGTGTTTTTTTCCCTTAGGATTGGAAAAAAAAAAGAGATCAAAAGACAAAAAAAAAGACACCAGCAATGGCAGAAACTCTTACCCCAGTAGCATAGCCAAAAGGCATCAAACCCAGATTCGAGATTTTTCATAGCATTCATCAGAAGACAGAAAAAAACCCCCAGTATAACAACATCACTTCATTCATATCCCAAACGTTTTATATCTTCTTCTCTTGAATATTATCGAGGAGTAGGCAAGGCTTCAAGAAGTGTCGAGACGGGAAACACAAGGTACACACAGAAAATGCTTTTATTGTTATAGCAGTGCGAAAGAAAGGGACATATACACGCAAAACATATATACCAATCAGAAGACTTGCTCAGTATCCCAGCAAAGCGGAAGCGCCAGGTTCGCTGGAGATGTAGATAGTGTGGTGACTATCGCTAAAGCCGTTGAACTTGGTAGCACTGCACTTTGTGTACGCGCCCATTTCCTCAAAGTACAGCCAATCGCCGACGTCAAGGGTCTGAGGGCAAGCCCAGCGCTCAGAGATGCAATCAATGCCGTCGCAGGTGGGGCCCCAGATGGAGTATTCAATGGGAAGCTTGGCATCGTCGTAGACAGTAGAGTCATGATGCTGGGCGCGCAGCACGCGCGGCACGGGATGCTGGTGGTCGAAGATGATGGAGCTGAAATTGCCGTAGACGCCGTCGTTGAGGTAGAGCATGTAGCTATTGGCACCGCCAACCAGCTTGTCCTCGACGCAGCGGCGCGCAATGACGTTGCAGGCAATGGTAAAGGCCGAGGAAACGTAGTAGCGGCCGGGCTCGCCAATGACGCGCACATTTGGAGGGAAGTAGTCGTCCAGAGCAGCAGACAGGACGGCAGCCATGTCGTCAAAGGTCTCGCTGACGAAGCCGCCGCCAACGTCAAGAGTCTTGAGATGGTAACCGAGCGCGGCGGCCTGGTCAAAGACGAAACGAGCATCGCGGACAGCCTTCAGGAAGGCTTCGGGGTCAGAGGCGCCTGATCCGACGTGGAAAGCGACGCCGACGACATTGAGGTCCAGCATCTTTGCAAGGGCCAGGAGATTGGCAGTGTCGTCGAGAGACGCTCCGAACTTGAGACTCAGACGGCAGAGACTGGCCGAGTCGTCGGTGAGAATGCGGAGGAAGAGCTCGGCATCGGGGTACAGCTCCTTGGTCTTGTAAAGCTCGTCGGCGTTGTCAAAGGTCATCTGGCGCACGCCCTGCTTGGCGGCGTAGCGGACGTACGACTTGGTCTTGCAGGGCTGAGCGTAAATGATGCGCGAAGGGTCAACACCCAGGCGCAGGACCATGTCAATCTCGGCCTTGGAGGCGCAGTCGAAGCCGGTGCCCATTGCTGCGAGCAGACGCAGAACCTGAGGGTCAGGGTTGCACTTGACGGCGTAGTGGGGCTTGACGCGGCCGAGGTGTTTCTTCCAGCGCAAGTGCTGGCGGTAGATGTCGCCCATGTCGGCCACAAAGAAGGCGTCCTCGTCGCCGGGCTCGCACGTGTCTTGATCAATGCTCTGCACGCGCTGCTGCAGAGCGTGGGCGATCATGGCCTTGGATTGGGTCTTGCCATTGTGGCTGGGCGCCGTGTATGTTGCTTTCAAAGGCAGAGTTGCATAGTCCTCCACGACGGCAGGAGCGATAGCAGAAGGTGCCATTGCAGTATTCTTGTTTTGTGTGTTAAAGCTGTGTCAGACCACAGGGTCTTATGGGGGCTTGAATGGCGCGAAACCTAGACTGGATTGTCGGCTAGGCCTCCACGAGTCTTCCTCCTGTAGAGGAAGAACTCCAGAGATGGTCCTATGCGGCAGCTGGGACTCGGGCGCGTTCAAGAGCGGTGTCTGGTGCAGACCGAAAAGCAGACGTTCAAGTTCGCTTAATGGAGCCACGAAAGCAGTCCGAGAAAATCCCTCACGACAATCTCTGGTTCATTCGACAACGCTGCTGGATGAGCGATGTTGGATGAATCAGGGATACGGAAGAGATGATTTTGTAAGTGTGAGTGTGCGAGTGCGTTTGCGTGTGGGCGAGAGGAGGAAGGAGAGAAATTGATTGAACAAATGGAAAAAAGAGTGCAGGCATTGTTGGGCCGTCCCTGCCATTCTCTCCAGAAAAAGCCGCATCCCACATATTATTGCCGTTCGTCGTCATGTCCAAACACCGCGAACAACTTCTATGAGCCATTATTACCTGATCTTTTGTAGCTTTCAACCCCTCAGTATCAAAATCCCTCTTCCAATACAGGGGCAACAATAATCTCTCATCTCTGCAGCTCCTTCCCTCTCGTCCACTTCACCTTGTTCGAGGCAGTTGCCTCCTCGTACTGTTCAATTCGAGTCCTTGGCATGTCACTTTTCCCCTCGATCATCGTAAATATCACATGCAATCCTTCATCGACAAACCTCACCGCCGTCATCTTCTGCCAAAAGATTGTCACAAAATAATATATTCCAACTTGTATCAAAAGCATTGCAACTAAATTCTTTGTCAGGCCCACCCGTCCGTCTATTAGGTTTCCTTGTTTATTTTGCACACATCGTGATAGTTAGTCATCTGTTGCCCTCGATTGAAGCCAAAATCCCGAAACACCGCATTCATCGCCATCGGCTCTAAACACCAAGACTTTTTACAAGCAGCCACAAGGCAACAGGAACAACGACATTGTCATTGGCCCCCGTAAGCACTGCCTCCATGAACGATGCCCCACATCCACACAAAAACATCTTTGTCACCTCAATTGCCCAAAAGCTCAGGTCAAATGGCGTCGTCTGCAGTGCTTCACGAGCGTACGACACTTCAGGCCAGCCGCCGAACCTAACCCACGATTTTGCAGCCAGAAGGCCAATGGTCACGGCGACCGCAAAGGCAGCACTGCCTTCGAGACTCTTGCCTCCAATCCACGGCCATTTGCAGCGTCCGAATCGTCGGCCTATTAAGCTGGCTGCGGCGTCGCCCATCCCGACACACACCACGCCTGCAACCATCGCGACCTCGCGAGTCTCGTTTTCCGTCTCCCAGCCGGGCCAACGGTCTCTTGTCGTTCGGCCTAGGCCGGCAAGAGATAGCCATAGAGGAATGGCACAGCCTATGAGGAGAAATACATGACTGACCACCATCGGTCCTCGTAAATCGCGCCCATCAACATACGGTGCAACGAATTTGCCGATGGCAATGCCAAGTGGCGGCACCTGTCCTGCTCGTATGATTTCTAGAATCAAGAAGACCGCGAGGACGAGCGCCAGCGCAAGTGAACAGAAGCAAGGATCCACAAAGATGGACGGCAGAAGCATCGTGACCATGACAGCATGGAACACTTTTCGTCGCGTGTCAACTTCGATAAAAGGCGTCAGGCGCAAGACAGCAACAAGACCGACGCAGAGGACGACCGCCCAGTAAGCTACGATGAGAAGGCGTGTATTTGCAGCACCAACAGCAACCCGTACTCCAGGGACCGAGGAGCCTTTGATCGAAAGGTTCTGTAGAATCTCGTCCTGATAAGCGATCCGACCAACCCTGGAAGACAAAGCTTCGAACAGGGTGGGTATATCCGAGAAGAAGTAATCAAAGGCCCAGAAAACGGGCTCGGCATTATCGAGAGCATTGCTCGATATGATCATACGGACTGGAATCAAGACGACAAGGATAATTGCCGCAAAAATGAATGCAGCGTAAGCCCATTTATATACGAACGCACCTTCTGGCGTTAGATCTAGGCGCCAATCGCGAAGGCGGCGCTGTCTTCGTTGACCGATCGTGCCAAACAATGAAGAAGGAAAGTCCGCGCCAGTAATGGTGTGTCGCCTCTTTCTGGCGAGATCGTTGGCATCTCCAACGAGATTCTGGTAATCCTCGAAATTTGCTGTGGCTGGTGGCTTTGGCTCATGAATGTCAAGACCGTTGAATGTAGTGCTTAATCCAAGCCTGGGTCTGCCCAAACGTTGGGTATGAGATTTCTGGTAGGATGCTGGTTCATCCGGATCACTGTCGTCGGAGTTGTGGCGTGTGAACAGACGCATCCACTTCTTCAGTACATTGAGCGGCGGCTTCTCGTGGGACTTGGAGGCGAAGCGTCGGAATCTCCAGCGAGGAACACGTGCAAGAGCAACATTCCAACGCACGACGTGAGTGCAAGATATAAGGAGACATACACCTCCGATCCACAACAGAGCTTGCAGAATGATCATCTGAGGCGAATTTGCGAAGAGGAGTAGATTGATCAACGCAGCAGACAAGAGATGCTTTTCGGTAGCAAGGAGACTGGTCGTCGTCAAGTAGTGTAAAGGGGGCAGTAGAGCTTGGTGGAGCGGATACAACAAGGTCAGAAGCTCGGGCTGCAGGAATTGAGCCTGGTCCGCCCTCGGTGTCAGAGGGAGCATTCTCAAGGGTAGCTTGGCGTGATCTGAAAAGATCAGAGGCGTAATGGTCACAAGCCAATGAAGAGTGTTGATATTCTTGAGACGAGATAATGGAGGGAAGATACGAGGCGGAAGAGAGGCCAGTCCGAGGATCAGATTTGGCAGCAGCAGAGCAGGGAACTGAGGAAGCAGAGTGAGAGCAACCAAAACAGGAATAAAGGTGGGATAGATGACCGAAGCAGGGTCGAAGGAGGGCGGCACACGGAAGCGGCGCCATCTGGGTCGAGTGGTATCGCTGTCGGGGTAGAATATGACAATTCTCACGGGATACACGGCGATGAGCAGTACAACTATGGCCATCTGAGAGGCCACCTCGACTGCAAAGGTTGAGTGTCTCACTTGCGACAAGACATCGTCGGGCTTGGTCCACTTCCAGGTCCAGAGCAAAGAGGTGACGGATGGGGCAAGCACGATGGTCAGCCCGATGACTGCGAGCAAAGCACTCTCGGAGATGCGGCGAATGCGTTCAGCGCGGCGTCTCTTCTCGAACAAGCGTCGTGCAGCTGCCAGCTCATCTTCCTCGGCCTGTCCGCTCGCATCCAGGGATGAACGGTGCTCAAAGTACCCCTCGGACAGGCGGCGGCCTTGAGTGTCGAGTTGTGAGGGTGTGAGGAGCGGCGTGTCGTTTCCATTGTATTTCAATCCTTTGGCAGGTCGACCGAGCGGCGGTGGGAGGGCCTTTAGGAATTGTCGTGGTCGCTCGTCATCGGCCTCGGTGCCGCTTTCGCTGGACATGGTTGTTGGCGTCTGGTGCGCATCGTAGCTGCTGTCGATTGAAGCCCGCCCAAGGCGTGCATATGGGTGCGGCGAGCGCCCTCGATCATCACCGCTGGTCGGCATGCTGTTGTTGTATCTGTGCAATCATCTTACAGTCCAGCACTTGTCCATTACGGAGGAAGCTGCTGTGCTCAAACGGCTGCTGAGTACGGTAGGCCACGAATAAGCGTGACGTACACCGCACCTTGGCACTCACTTCTGACAATCCCTATAAAACCTATCTGTGATTGAGTGCCAAAACTCCAAGCTAGTCATTAAACTCTGCTATATACAAGATTTTACATTTTTGACAAGACCCGGATTGCTCACAGATACTTGTTGGCCTTGAGCCATGCCTCTACATCACCCGCATCTCTCTTCAGCCATCCGTCTTTTGCTCTAATTGCATCGAAGCTCTGCGCCAAACTCTGATCAAAGCCCTTGGTGCTGCGCTGCTTAAAGAAGGCATCGATCTCTTGGATCTGCTTCTCGCTGGTGAAGCTGCTGGTGCAAAGACTGACAACACTGCCCAGCATGCTGAGTCCAGGAGGAAGCTTCTTGTAGACAGTATCCCAGTTCTCCTGCACCCATGTCCACAACGCCAAAATTCCCTCCTTGTGCGAACGCAGCCCACCGAGGGGAAGGTAAATGTCCTGGTCCTTGACGTCCTTGCTCAGAGCCAAGGCGAGCGAGCGCTTGATGAGCTCAGGCTGTTTGGCACGTCCAAGCGAACGCAGCGCAGTGTTACGCTGATCGGCGTCCTTTGCAGTGTGGTACTCGTTCAGGATGACATTGTACTCTGCCTCGCCTCCGTTCGCCAGCACAACGGCATAGACACCTCCACGCAAGTTGGGGTGGATCGCTGACTTGTCGCCATCCTTGAATTTCTTGAACATCTCAATTGCTGCTGCCTTGGTCTTTTCGTCGCCGGCAAGCGCTGCGCTGCTGAACAAGAGCGACTTGAACTGCTGTTCAATGTGACCATCGCTCTCCTTAAAGTCCCAGCCCAACTCGTGCGACTTCTTGCTGACCAAGTCACGCTGGAAGGCCTTGAGGGCATCCTTGACCTTGTCGTCCTGGAACACCCAAGCCGCACGGATCGATGCGATACGCGCGGTAAGCTCGTCCCAGACGACAAACTCGGGCTCTGTGTCGAAGCCCTGGAGCAAGGAGAGAACACCCGAGGTCTTTTGGTAACCAGATGCTGCAAGAGCGCCTGCATCGGCAATCATACCTGCTCTGTCCTCGACGCTAAGAAGACCGCTCTTGGCAGCCTCGCCGAGCTTCTGGAGACGTTCGGGGGAGTATGAGGTTCTGTAAATTCCCGAGTGATCTGCGTTAATCTTGTAGAAATCAAGATCCTTGACATTGAAGCTTCTCTCGCGACCATCGAGAACGAGCTCTTCATCAATGCCATCTTGGGTACGGAGGCCAAGGAAAACGGGGTACAGGACCTTGTCCTCCTCAGGCTTGACGTCGGCGGTGCGCAAGAATCTGTTTTGCTTGACGTGAACAGACTTGTTCTTGGTGTCTTCGGTCACACTGACAACAGGGAAACCGACATTCTTGGTCCAGATGTCCATGATCTTCTCGACATCTTTGCCACTGGCGTCACCCAGAGCAGCCCAGAGATCGTTTGTCTGAGTGTTGCCGAAAGCGTGCTTCTTCAAGTAGCGTCTGACACCCTCCATGAAAGTCTCTTCACCAAGGTACTTGGACACCATACGGAGAACACAGGATCCCTTGGAGTATGAGATGGCATCAAAGATCTGGTTGATCTCGTCTGCACGCTTGACAGGGACCTCGATCGGGTGAGAGCTTCGCAAGGAGTCGAGAGCCAGAGCACTTTGAAGGTTATCCGTAACATAGCCCTGCCACACTTTCCACTCGGGGTAGAATGCGTTGCAAGAATACCACGACATCCATGTGGCGAAGCCTTCGTTCAACCACAGGCCATCCCAGAAGTCCATTGTTACGAGGTTACCAAACCATTGGTGAGCCAACTCGTGCTGCACGACCTCGGCGACTCTTTGCTTGGTAGAAGCACCGCTTGTCTTCTCATCGAACAAAAGATCGACCACACGGTAGGTGATCAAACCCCAGTTCTCCATAGCGCCAGCACTGAAGTCGGGAATGGCGACCATGTCCATCTTGGGCAGGGGAAATTCGCTGTTGAACTTCTTCTCGTAAAAGTCCAATGTCTTTGCGGCAAGATCCAATGAGAAACGGCCGTGCTCAATGTTCTTGTCGGGGGTCGCAAAGACTCGGACAGGGACTCTGAAAGCATCCGTCTCAATGACGTTGAGCTCACCAACAATGAAAGCCAACAGGTAGGTAGACATGAGAGGGCTTTTGTTGAAGGTGACGGCCTTCTTGCCACCGTGGACATCCTCCTCGCTGGCGACATCCATGTTGCTCAAGCAGGTCAACTTCTTGTCTGCAATCAGGGTGATGGTGAATTCGGCCTTCAGGGCAGGTTCGTCGAAACAAGGGAAAGCTCTGCGGGCGTCGGTAGGTTCCATCTGAGTGGTGGCAATGAACTTTTCACTGCCATCCTCACCCTTGTAGCTCGAACGGTAGAAACCGGCCATGTTGGCGTTGAGAGTGCCCTTGAAGGTCTGTGTAAGGGTAGCCTTGTGACCAGCGGGAATGGTGTCGGGGAACGAGACGGTGGTGGTCTGCGAGTCGCTGTCATAGCTGAGCTTGGGGGTGGAAGAGATCAGCTTGGAGCCCGAATGGACTTCGGTAGACTTGATGTCAATGTCAATTGTGTTTAGGGAGATGGAAGTAGTGTCGTCGACAACATCCAGACTAGGAGAAAATTAGTAATTGAGCCGCAAGCTGGAGTTTGATGGGAAGACGAAGCGTACTCAATGACGACCTTGCCTTCGTATTCAAAGGTCTCGAGGTTGGGCTCCAGAGTCAAGTGGTAGTGTAGAGGCTTGACGTTCTTGGGCAGGACCTCTCGACCTTTGGCAATGTCGAGGTTGGCACCAGTGGCATCAGCATCGCGGCGACACATTCTTCTGTGCGAACAGTGTCGAGCTTGGATATGAGATCGAGAAGAGCGAGGGGTGGTGGTTGAGCGGAGGGGAGAAGAGTGTGAACGAAGAGAAAAGCGGCGTTGGGCGAGAGCAGCGGGGGATGATGGCGAGTCAAAGGTAGAGAAGTGGGATGATGTTGATGAAACAGCAGCACGTCGAAGAATGGCAGATCTGACGGCCTGGGAGCGGAGTGTTCGGAGAAGAGAAAGGTTCATCAGAACAAAGGAGGAAAGAGAAGGGTTCGAAGAGGAACGTAGACGTTTAGGCAGGCAACAGCTCTTTGCTCCTGCTCCTTCCAGAGTAGTTGCTGGATGCGCACTCCTCGTATCGGCCTGGCACCTTCTGTTTCGGTCGAGCAGCAGAAAAGGTCTAAACTCCGAGTCGTTCTCAACTCAGTGAACCTGTTGTCAACATGCGCCGTCGATCTCCTGTATGGGCCTGGTCAACGACACTTGGCACATATCATGTTTCCGTCTGCTTGCGACAGCCTTTTGACATGTGCGATTAACACGACCCTTATAAAGACAACCGCAGAGAAGCATGTGGATATTACCATTAGTCGGCTATGCGGGCCTTGCCCTTGGTTTCTCCTTCCTGACGCTTGCCATCGCATCTGGACTCTACTACCTCTCGGAGCTGGTGGAAGAGCATACGGTACTGGCAAAGAAGCTCTTGACACGCTTAATATACGTGGTTGTCGCCTTTCAAGTGTTACTAGTCTTGTTTGACAAGTTTCCGATCGGACTGTCTGCTTTGGCCATTGTCAGCCACGCCATCTATCACCAAAACCTCCGTCGCTTCCCCATTGTCAAGCTCACAGACCCCGTCTTCCTGTCGTCATGTGGTGAGTTCTTGTTGACTCTGCTTTCTAGTGGCTCTGAGCTGATTGTTTCATAGCTCTCGTTTTGCTTAACCACTGGATGTGGTTCCGCCACTTCTCCAAACCTCCTTCATCCCCTCCGAGACACTACAACTACTACGCCCCGGACGAATCAATCCCTAACTTCACCCAAGTCGCCGCCTTCTTCGGTCTTCAAGTCTGGCTGGTGCCGTTTGCCCTCTTCGTATCCCTCTCGGCCGGAGAAAATGTACTTCCGAGTATGGGCAGCGAGTATGCGACTGGCGCAGGCAGCAGTTTCATCTCGCCTGGCAAGGAACCCGAGAACGCCGCAACTGCTTATGCCTCGGGCCCTGGTGCGCGTAGATCGCGATCCGGCACAAACGCAGGCATGGCCAAGGCCGCTGTCAATGGCGTTCGCGAATGGATTGGCGAGACTGGAGAGCTCATGGGCTTTTGGAGGGGCGAGCGCACGAGACCTTTCTAAGAGGCACGCGCTATGTAGTGGGATTTTTGTCGACAAAAGTAGGAATCAGGACAGGCACGAATTCATGAATCAAAATTAAAGGGTTGATCGATGCAGAGGTATACACGCTATACAGCACAGCCGCCCAGGTCTTGCGACGCTTCGTTTTTCGGTGATGAATGCATTTACTGCTTCTCCATGGCGCCGAGGATGGCCCTCGTGAACTCTTGGGTGGTCGAGTTGCCGCCCATATCGCGGGTGCGGGTCTTGCTGGATGGTTGTTAGTGATTATGAAGTGTGATTGGAATGCATAAACGTACCCCTCGGCAATGACATCGTAGACGGCCTTGGAAATTCTGTTGGCGTGGTCGTCGAGGCCGATGTGTCTCAGGAGCATGCTTCCAGAGAGGATGAGAGCGGTGGGGTTGGCTTGGTCCTTGCCCTTGATGTCGAGACCGACGTGTCTGCAGCCGGGCTCAAAGACGGCAACATCACGGCCCATGTTGCATCCGGGCACGATGCCGGGGCCGCCGACCAGACCAGCTCCAATGTTGGAGAGAATACCTCCGTACAAGTTGGGCATGACCATGACGTCGAACTGCTGGGGTCTGCTGACGCACTGCATCGAGGCGTTGTCGACAATCATGTCGTTGGTCTCGATGGTGGGGTACTCCTCGCCGACCTTCTTGATGGTGTTGCGGAACAGACCGTCGGCCAGCTTCATGATGTTGGCCTTGTGGATGCAGGTGACCTTCTTGCGGTTGTTGGCCAGGGCAAAGGCAAAGGCGAACTTGGCAATGCGCTCCGACTTTGCGCGTGTGATGATCTTGAGCGACTCGACCACGCCGTCGACCGACTGGTGCTCGAGCCCAGAGTACTCGCCCTCGGTGTTCTCACGGATGATGCAGAAGTCGACGTTCTTGTGGCGCGTCTCATAGCCCGGGATGTTCTTGATCAAGACGATGGAAGCGTAAATGTCGAGTTCCTGGCGGAGGGCAACGTTGAAGGACTGGTGACCGGAGCGCTCGACGGGCGTGTGGAGGATACCCTTGAGACCGAGCTTGTTGCGCTTGAGCGAAGCAATTGACTCTCTGAACAGCGCCTCGGACGGCTTGTCGCCCGTCTCGATACCAGTGACATCGACCTGCTCCCACTCGACGGGCACGTTGTCGGCCTTGAAGATCTGCTTGACCGACTCGGACACTTCGGCACCGATACCATCACCGGGGATCAGCGTGACGGTGTACTTGCCGCCAAACTTGGTGGGCCTGAAGATGTCCTGACCGACCGTCGTGGCCATGGCTGCAAGCTACATTCAGTGACTGTCTCGGGCCATTGACTCTTGACGAGGGAATACTAACAGCGCGAAGCGACCGAGGGGAAGCATCTTGATGCAGGCTTTGCGCCTTGGAGGAGCGTCTGCCGAGCACGTCAGTACACGTCCAGATCAGTGGGCGCACCTTCCTACCTTGGAAAGCATGGCGACTGGTGCGGAGTGAAGAGATGCTGAGAGAGGGTGAGCAGCAAAAGGCTAGCAATAATACAGGCAGACGGTCGAAATCACAACTCAAATCCACATCCCAGGCCCAGCCAGACGCGGAGGGCACAGAGCCAAGACATTGTGCTTTGCACCTTCCCGGTCCGCTCCACACTCCCGACATGTTCCTACCCGCTGCTTTTACCGAGACGACCCTTCCCGAACGTCCAACTCCGAATACTTTTCTGGACACAACCGAGATAATAGGTAACATGCAGCATATGATCAGAAGCTCTTGTTAAGTCTGAGGCTCCTTCGACACATCTGGCAATCATTTCTTACTGAGACCCCGATCTGTTTACCTTCCAGAGCCCTTCCGATTGATACCTGAAATAGACCATCCCTCGGCAGCCACGTTCTTCCACGAGGCTCACCTTGATTGATCCCATACAAAGCATTTTATGATGAATATGGAAAACGGTCATTACTTCGAACACCCGAATCTTCTTGCCAACACCACTTCCGAATTGGATCTCCTGCCATCAATCTGTCATAATGAAAGGTCTTATTGACTCAATGATGGTAGGTCGTGTTGGTCCGAGGCTCAATAACCCAATGCCACTCTCATTCGACTATTCGCCAATGAAGTGTTGGCCTCTATCTATTGGATCTTATTGCCATACACTTTGATCTACCAACACATAAAGCAAAGATATATATCTATGTATACTAGTCTTCTGGATCTCTTTCTCTCTCTCTCACCAACCGCTCTCTTATCAACTCAAAACAAGGGGGGGGAAATACAACATGAAGGTCACCACTTTTACGTTGGTCACTCTGGCCGCCCTTGCTACCGCCGCTCCCACTCCTGTTGCAGCTCCCGCCGCCGAACCTGCCTTCAGCTCCTGGGGCAAGAAGTGTATGTATCGAGCAACCTGCTCTTTTAAGATCTCTCGCTGATTGTGCCTTCAGACAACCCTGGCATTTGGTCTGGCTGGGGTGACGAACCCGGAATTGTCTACCGCCGCGGCGCTAAGGCCGAAACCGCCTCCAGCACTTGGGGTCAAAATTGTATGTGAACCGAACATGTCATTTTCTCAGGAGCATATGCTGATTGTATCTTCGTGTTCAGATCACTCTGGTATCTGGAGTGGCTGGGGTGATACTCCTGGCATGGTCTACCGTCGCGAGGCAAAGGTCACCACCACCACTTCTACCACTGCCGCCACAGCTGAGCCTACCGCTGAGGCCACTCCCCAATTCTTCGAGGCTGAGCGGAAGGCTTAAATACCTCAACACACGCCTTTATTCAATCATGGCTATGACAGCCAGCCACTAGTCCCTGCGATTACAATGTTTTCTACGCAACATTGAGATCTGAAGTCCCTGCACTCGTATTCTTTTTGACTTTCACAAGTCTCTTCACCACTATTCGGATCCTCTGCTCGCCTTTTTCTTTGAGGACTGTTGGGATCTGGCTTTGTTATTATGGCTTCTTTTCTTGGGCTACTATGATACATTCTTCATAATTTCCACTTTCACTCTTCTTGTGTCTCCTGGTATCAAAAACATGATCTTTGTTATTCTTCCCTGCTCAATTCAACTCGTCACATATTATGTCCGTTTGCGTGATTGATTCATGTCCATTTGCGTGATTGATTCATGTCCATCAGACAGTAGGTACGAGAGGCGATGAAGGTGCATAAGCACGCATATACACGTAGATATCCTGGATCTTCTATATCCTGTGGACTGATATGATACTGAAGCTCGTAGATGAATCGGAGAAGAGAGAAGTGATAATGTAAACTAGACTAGAGTGGACACATGGTAGCGAAACTGGCTGTTCTTGGTGTGGTTCCTACGAAGGCACTCTTGTTATCCGCGCATCGTCATACACAATCAGTGCGGGCAGATCGCGTTGTGCCGCGCTGACATGGTGTGCCATTGACGTAGGCGATGCCATGTTAGGGGCGCCTACAAAAGATCATGCCAGCGATCGCAGCCTCGTCGGCACAAAAGCGCTTGAAATCAATGGTGTTGTTTGACCCAAAAATACTCAGTACCAGTGGACTTGAGTGGTGTCAATGTGATAAGTGAGCCAAGGGGCAATGGCATGAGATGAAAATCTTAAGTGGCCATGTTTCCTCTTCACCCCTTATATACCGTCAGAACTGGTCTGCTGTCGTGATCGTGAGCCGCGGGGTGCGGTGGCCTAGTGGTCTTGCTCCTGGAGTTCTTCCAGGCGCATCAGTACAAGGTCCTGGGTTCGATTCCCACTGGTATCAATTCCTACGGTCTGCAGCCTTGACGCTCCAAAGTACATTAAAAACGAAAGTAAATACTGTCCTTCTCTCAAAAAGGTCTTTCTTCCCCTCCGAAAGGGCTCTATACGACTGAGCCTGAGTAAGAGGGGTTTGTTTTGCCCTTCGCTTTTTTTATGTCATTAAAATAAAAAGGCATGCGTCAAGCACATGCCCAGATAATACGACGAGAGGAAGGAAAGGAAAGGATGGAAGGAAAAGGAGAAAGAAGATAACTCTAACACATCCATATTGACGTGCAAGCAAAGCACTCAAGACTCCAGGCAATTTTTTCGACCTGGCAAAGCTTTTTACGAAGACTATCCAATGAAGGAAGGCCCTCTTTAACAAATATCCAGAACGCGTTATCGTCTCGCGGTGGCCTGCCGATGGTGAAAGACGCAGCAATATCAAGCTTTGTTGAATTCGTGATATAGTCCGCTGGAGTGAGAGCTGTAGCTTACTAAGTTCTCCAACATATTTGGCATTAACGCATTGTGTCAGGGCATCTATGATCTGGACTTCCAAAACGGGTTGTCGATGAATACAGCCGTTTGCGAGGGGTAAAAATTGTTTCCAGGCAATCCTTACTGGTTGCATTCCCGTTGGCAAACTGACGTTCACTTTAGCTGGTTTTCAAAGACTACTACGAGATCCTACAGAGCATAAAGATACTGTATGCGGCATGATCGGTGAAGTGTAGTCGCTTGACACGACTCGTATCTCAGGAGAGCTTGCCCGTTTCTGACTCACGGTAAATATTGTCTTACGTAACTCAGTCAACCCTGATGCTGGCGAGTGTGTTGGCAGCTGCAAAAGTATCATCAGTAAATCGCTTTGTCTCGTTTGTATTGCCTCAGAAAAACATATCTTCACACCGACATTCTTTTGTCTGAACGGACCAACAACCATTATTCGCTTCTTGCTTCATCCGCAGGCGGGCCCCTCCATTTCGCAAAAGTCTTTCCTATCCATTTCTGCAGCTTCACGCTGCTTCAGCCGCCGCAGTATGCCTGCATCGAAGCCAATGTCGCACTTTCAACCCATCCAAAAATTCAAGCTCGACTACGCTCCTATTGACATCTCTCAGTATGAGTCTAAACGCACTGGAATGCGCGTCGTGGTTGTCGATCAAAAGGGGCCCAAAGTGTACGGCTACTTCACTCTAGCAACGGAGATCCACGATGATTCTGGTTCGCCGCACACCCTTGAACATCTTTGCTTCATGGGCTCCAAAAGCTACCGCTATTGTGGTGTTCTCGACAAACTCGCCACTCGTGCTTACTCAAACACCAACGCCTGGACCGCTACTGACCACACGGCATACACTCTGGAGACTGCCGGATGGGAAGGCTTTGCTCAAATTCTTCCTGTTTATTTGGAACATGTGCTCTTGCCTACTCTGACTGATGCCGGTTGCTACACTGAAGTCTTCCACGTCGATGGCACTGGTCATGATGCTGGCGTTGTCTACTCTGAGATGCAAGGAGTTCAAAATCAACAGGGTGAGCTCATGGAGTTGCAAGCCAGAAGACTGATGTAAGTCATTTGCGTGAGATATAACACTCAGAATGCTAATGCATCAAAGATATCCCGAAGGCGATGGCTTTAGGTATGAGACAGGCGGCATGATGGAGCAGCTCCGTGTCCTCACGGCTGACCGCATCCGAAAGTTCCATCGTGAAATGTATCAGCCCAAGAATCTGTGTCTTGTTCTCATTGGTGAGATTGATTCCCCTGAGCTCCTGCAAATCCTGGATGATTTCGAGGGCACCATCATGGACGACATCCCACCCCCGGAAGCTCATTTTCAACGCCCTTGGGTCGATTCGAAACGTACACCTCCTATCAGCAAGACAATTGTCGACACTGTCAAATTCCCCGAGGATGACGAATCCATGGGTGAGCTCCTGGTAGGATTCCTTGGTCCAGACTGTAATGATCATCTGCAGGCGTCTGCGCTTCACATCATGCTCATCTATCTTTGCGGTTCTTCTGTATCTGTGCTGGAAAACACTCTTGTCGAAAAGGAGCAATTGTGTAGCATGATATACTACTCCACCGATGTCCGACCAGACATCACATTCTGGTTCAACTTGAGTGCCGTGGCCACCGAAAAATTGGCTGAAGTGGAAAAGCGCTTGTTCGAGATTCTCAAGGAGACTGCTTCCAAGAATCTCGATATGGGCTATATGAAGGATTGTCTTAGCCGCTACAGAAGACAGCTTAAGTTCAAGTGCGAGAGCACAGGTGACTTTTTCGCAACACCCATTATCGAAGATCATTTGTTTGGTAACAGAGATGGCACGGATTTACGCGAACTGAAAACCCTGAAAGATTTGGACGTTCTAGACGCTTGGTCTGACCAACAGTGGAGAGACTACCTCTCGAAATGGTTCATAGATGCGCACCACGTCTCCATTCTCGGTGTTCCGTCCAAAGAGCTATCGAAGAAGCTCAAGTCCGACGAAAAAGCAAGAGTCAAGGCGCAGAAGGAGAAGCTCGGCGAAAAGGGTCTCAAGGAGCTCGCCGAAAAGTTGGAACAAGCCAAGGCTGAAAACAACAAGCCGATCCCGGACGAACTTCTGTCAAGCTTCCCTGTACCAGGCACATCCTCTATTCACTTCATCCCAACTACCACCGCTAGAGCGGGTAGAGCCAGGGAGATGGGCAAACTCGACAACGACGTTCAGCAGATTGTGGATAAGGATGATTCCGACATTCCATTGTTCCTGCACTTTGAACACATTCCTTCCAACTTCTTGCGTATGAAGCTGGTCATGTGTACTGGCTCGTTGCCTACTCCGTTGAAGCCTTTGCTTTCTCTGTATCTGATGAATTTCTTCATGACCCCTGTCACCCGGGACGGAAAGAAACTCGAATTTGAGGACCTTGTCACCGAGCTCGAAAAGGACACTGTCGACTACGACATCCACTCAGGACCTGGAAACGGCGAGCTGTTGCAGATCACTTTCCAGGTGGAGTCCGAAAAGTACTCTGCCATGATCGATTGGCTGCGCACCACCCTCTTTGACTCCATCTTGGATACTTCGAGACTTCAGACTGCCATCACGAAGATGCTTGCTGATATTCCAGACGAGAAGCGCAATGGTATGGACATGGCTCAAGCAGTGGATTCGATAATTCACCTCACCAGAGACTCCAGTAGTCGATCCAGAAACACGCTTGTCAAGTCTGTATATTTGAAGCGTCTGAAGAAGCAACTCGCAAAGGATCCCGAGGCCGTGCTTGGTGGCATGCAAGCCTGTATCGAGACACTGCACAAGCCTTCCAACTTTAGAGTCTATGTGGCCGCCAACATGCACAAGCTTGCCAATCCAGTATCTTCCTGGTACTCTCTTCTCGATGGTCATGACACCACGGCTCCCCTCCAGCCCCTGGATTCTCGAAAGTCAAAGCTCAGTGACATCTCAAAGAAGCCGGGCAACACCGCCTACATAATTCCTTTGTCCACCATCGATTCCTCGTATGCGCTCCTCACCTCCCGCGGCCCGGACGGTTGGTCTCACCCTGACCTTGCCGCCATGATGGTTGCCGAATCCTACCTCGGCGCCGTCGAAGGACCTCTTTGGACGGCGATTCGTGGCACCGGCCTCGCATACGGGTCCAGCTTTTCGCGCTCCACCGACATCGGCTTGCTTACCCTCCGCATCTACCGCTCTCCTGATGCCTTCAAAGCCTTCCTCGCCGCCAAAACAGAAGTCCACAATTACGCCACCGGCGTTACGCCTTTTGACAAGTTTGCTCTGGAGGGCGCCGTGTCATCCATCATCATGGGCTTTGCAGACGAACAACCCACCATGGGCAGTGCGGCCAACCTGTCCTTTGTCAACCAAGTTATCAGAGGCATACCCAAGGACTGGAACGACAAAATGTTGGAGAAAGTGAGGAAGGTCACCGAAGACGAGATCAAAGACGTGCTCAAGCGTTTCTTCTTGCCCATCTTCGAGCCGGAGAGCTCTAACCTTGTTGTCACGTGCGCCACCATTATGGAAGAGGTATGTTTCGTTTCTTTTTCTTTTTCTTTCTTTTTTTGCAGTGGTTTTGCTAACTTGGTGTGGCATTACAGAAACTGATTCAGTCGTTCGCGGAAGCTGGCTTCAAGCCTGAAGTCAAGGCTCTGTCGGACTTTGAAGACGACTATGGCCTGGAAGATATCGAAGGCGACGATGATGATGAGGAGGATGATGATGACTATGACGATGACGATGACGCAGAAGACAGTCAAGAGGATGGTTCAGACGAGGGGTCGGACAGCGAAGAGGAGTAGAATATTCCGACGCCGCCCGAACCCACTTGTCAGTGGCAGATCGCCTGTTATGTTCTAGAGTAGTCATGAATAGAAAGGCAAACAACGCTCTTTGCAGACATTATTGTAGTTTGTTTGTCCTTCTTTGGTTTTGTCTTTTACTCCAACTTCTCCAGGTGCTAACAATCTTCCGGTTCTTTATAATGCAAACCGCTGTTGTGATAGGATTGCCAGGAGGTATATGCGAGGGAGTATATATACACAGATCTGCAGAATGTTAGGAAGCTAAGTTCTTTCGACACTGACTGTTTTTGTTTTTTGTTTTTTGTTTTTTATTTTGCTCTTTTGATGGAAATTGCTCGTTTGATTATAAGGAGACCCATCATTCTGCATTAGATGTATTGTTCTCTAGCAAATTGTTCAGAAAACATGCACATATTTCTTTCCTTCTTTCCTTCTTTCCTTCTTTCCTTCTTACATTGATTTTACCGCTTTAGGTCCTCCCTCACTAGAGCAACGCGGATAAGGCAAGGAAAAAGCAGAACGGAGTGACATAGTCGAAAGCCTTTGGTGAAGAGATGTAGAAACGAATATATTGCGTTTTATGGAGCAATTTCTGGGTTCGATGGAGGGCATCTTCTTATGCCGCTATGTAAATTATTAATCTATGGACAAGTGTAAGAGAGAAAATAAGAGGAATTCATGGCTTAGAGGGGTATAGCGAGTGTAAAAGAAAAAGAGGAAATGGAAAAAAAAGGGCTGTGGAAGAATAGAAAAGAAGAAAAAGGGTTTGGCGGAGAGTCTGGAGCATGTCACAACCCACGAGAAGCAGACGGCTTGCCGCTATAACTCGTCTCCTGCAAAATACTCCTCGTCATCTTGATGCCCGACGGGAACCCAGACAAGATGTGCTCCTCAGAGTCCGAGTCACGCAAGCTGTGCTCATCCACCGTACCGCCTTTAACAACTACGTCGCGATTCTGCGATCTCAATGCAACAGGCATGACATAGCCGCCCTCGCCATCCTCCCCATTCTCAAAGTTGACGTAATTCCTCCTCGACTTTGATCGCGCGTGTCCGGCCTTGGAAGACGAGAGAGGAGCAGAGTGGGGTGATGAGCTGCCGCCGAGCTGGAAGACGCGGCGGAACAGGGGTCGCAAGGTGGAGAGGCAGCCGACGACCATGCCGATGCCGTTTTCGGCGTAGCCCCAGATGACGATGTCGCCGATGCCGTGGATGTAGTCGGTGCTGTTGTTGAGGTTGACGGTGTATTTGAGGCGGATGCAGGCTGAGAGACTGGCGAGGACTCCAAGACTGAGGAGGAAGACGACCGAGACTTTGGCATTGCGGTTCAGTTGGATGGACCAGAGGAGAGGGATGGGACTAGAAGAGTTGACGGGTTAGCCTGGTTGGAAAATATGATGGTTGATCGCTTGCAAGAGTGGACGAACAGAAGTGCACAGAACCAGTCTGTGAAGATGTTGACAGCCGTGTCGGCGTAGTAAATGTTGGTCAGGATGGTGTTCGAGTTGCAGTATCCTCCAGGAGTGGTGGCATCCCATGCCCAGGAGATGGGGTTGCAGTGGAAGATGATGACAAACAAGGAGATGATGTTCATGATGGTGAACATGGCCGAGGTGATCCACAGAGACCGGACGTAAGCTTTCTTGCTCGTCGCAATGCGCATCTCCATCAAGGAGATACTGAGCTTGATCGGCACAATCGCAATGCAGTAGAAGACCTCGAAGAAAAAGAACCACTGTTGTTGGTTGCGGGTCAACAGATGTCAAAAGGTGTTACTTGTTGCATCGTTTTTTGGACTTACGTGAAGACCCTCAGACGTTTGGATCTCACCCAGCTCGGCTTCATGGCCACCAATGCCATTGAATGCACCACCGAGACAGGCAATGGTGAGGCCAGTGAATGGGATAGCTGCAAACAGCATCGACCAGTCATCGGCACCCCATGCTTTGGTGGTCAGACGGATATATATTCGAAGAGCCAGTAATGGGTATGCCAGAATAGACAGTACGATTACTGTAGCGGCTAACCGGGGACCTGTATCCTGGGACATTTTGGATATGTAATATGTAGGATGGTCGATCAAACGTTGGAACGAAGAAAAAAGGGCATGTATCTAGAATGACACGACCAATTGTCGACCAGCAGGTCCCAATCCTGTTATGCAAAGTGGAGGCTTGCAAACTGGATCATGCAGTTGAAACAGCAAAGCGAGTTGCGGCGATAGCGCAGGAGTCGAGTTACTTTTATGTATGCAGTAAGGGTGACTCGCAGGCTGTAGCGAGCTGTTGTGGAGACCAGAGTCCCTTGGAAAACTTAAAAGGTGATGGACTTGAGCCACAAGCGTGAAAGTGTCCGGTACAAAAAACCGTTGTGCCTTGCCGCACGCCGCCCCGCGTAGGTTGCTTTGAATTTGGCCTGACAAGGGACTTCTTTGACAGAGAAAATATGAGACTGGTGATCACTTCAGAGCTGATCAGGGGTGTCCAGCTTCAGGTAATTGAGACTGGGTGAAAAAAAGGGGGCCTAGACAGCAGCGACAAGCAAGTTCGAGAGACTTCGGTTGGTCGAATCCGGTGCTGAGTATGAGAGGAGAATTGATGAATCTGTGGCTGGAGTTGAGGACACAAAGGTAGAATTTTGCAGTACAATGGGGTTGAAACCAAATTGACAGTAGACACTGAACAGTTGGCCATGTCACCGCTGTGCTCGATCGCACAGTTCGCGAGCCATAGATTGCCGGCTGATCACTCGTCAGTCATTCTCCGGAATGATACCCCTCCTGATTACGTTCCGGGAGGTGGTGTAGAGTGGTACAAACGGGTTGAGTAGCCGCATGAAAAGAGCGATCCCTGATTGTTCCCCTGCGTTCTGGTACTTTTTTTACTTGAGCAGTGACCAGAGGCCAATATGCGGCACTTGGTGCACTATGCATGTCTCAAGTTGCCCAACTGAACGGGGCACCCATTCGTAGCAATCGCTGCAATGAGTTGCACCTTGTGAGCATGCGTATCATCGCTTCCTAGTCTGGAAAACTCGTAAGGCAATGCCATGTCAGACACCGTGACATTGCAGTCCTGAATCCGATTGGAGAATTGCATTATTCCAAAAAGATTTTGGTTGTTGTCCAAGACTTGAATGTGCCGTAGTCCCTCCTCATGCAGGATCTAGCGTGGCATAGTATGCCACTGCCAATGACTTGCCGACACATGCGAATCCAGGCTGGTGGGTGGGCCTCTCTCCCGTGCAAACCACAAAGAATCTTCGCCCGTCGGAACTTTCCCGGGACGGACCTCATTGGTTCTCTCGACGGGTTGATTCAGGGGACTTTTTTTTCCTTACTAATTTTTGCGCTCCTGCGACATGTAATCAGCGTTGCAATGGAAGAAAACGCATCTTGTCATCAGCTTGACTCCTGTGGCAACAAGACTTCTTTAAACCGCCGCTGGTGGCAGAGTTGTTTCAACATAGATGGACCGTTGGACGAGATTGCAACGCCTTAGTGGTTCCACAGAGGCCAAACTACATCCATCCACCGATCGCTTAGGGAGCAGTTGGAAATTCGTTATGACAGCGCCGAGCCTGTCCTCCTTCGGCCGAAACGTCGTGCAGGTTCTCTGCTGAACGGCCATGTGAACGAAGAGCGAGCCGAGCAAGGCTGAAACGTCAGGGTCAGAGGTGACATGGCGGTGGGGCAAAAAATTTGGTGTCTGGACAATTGTGCACGCATTATGTCACTGCCGTTTTTTGCCGCTTATAGCCGATCAAAGTGGTGCTCAATATTGGTGCTTTGGTCAGTGGTTTTGTGAGCGAGCCACGGATGGTCAAATGGATTAAGAAGTCGCAATATGGATGATTAGTGAGGTGACGGCTGAACTCGTAATAGGTTGTTAATGGGTCCTAAGCTCTCGATATTCAAACCGAGAGATAAGCACCAATATGAAAAGTTACAATAACGAATTCTTTGTGAATCTGAGTCAAGTGAGTTTAACTGAATCTACAGATCATTATGGACTACGAGATGGAGAGGCTACTCGAATACCGATGACGAAGGTGTTTCACTGGAGGTACGCACGAGACTTGGGCCTTTGATTAACATAAAGACGGTCTTTGCACTATGTTGACCCGCGTTGCAATAGAAGAGCTCGCCTACTTGGATCGACAGTGGATATGATGATCTGCGCACGCAGAGACCATGCTCCTTGTGCAGTTGGTACAAGTACAATAGAGCAGATCTTCCTATTTAGAATGAGGGGAAATCAAAAACCGACAGTCAAGCGCAATAAGAAAGCGAACGGAGACGTCGTATACGAGAAGGTGAATGGATGTAGTATTGGTTTCTCAATTGCCGTGTAGAAGATGGTTACAAGGAAGATGAGACACCAGTAATGTTGCACAAGATTGCAGTAGACCAAGGTCACCACAGAAGACGAGGGATTCAGCGTGCCTGGTTTTGCAAAGGTCGTGTCAGGATTGTCGCGGATGCGTGTACAGAAGTACCACGGAAGGAACGACAGAAGAAAGGAAGGAGTAAAACTAGGGTGTGAGTGGAGCTTGGACGGTTTCTGCCGGCACGGGATTTGGAGGGGTAGAGGGGTAAGTTGAATTGTTCTGACTAGGTACCTCGCTCACACACACAACAACAACAACAGGATGCGAACAACTATCACTTACATGGACACAAGTGTGAGCTGCTAGATGAGAGTCGACGGTGATGGATGATGTGATGCCATGGCGCTTGCCAATGCTTGGTTTCAAAAAGCGTCTTGGCCGCTTGGCAGGAGCTCTTTCCTGAGGTTGAGAGCTGTCTTCAGAAGCTCCACCGCCACTTCCCATACCATCATCAACAATGTCATTCCTGGCTACATCTGGTGGCAGCTTTGCCTTTACGGCTATTCTGATCCTCGTGCTGCTCCACGCACGCCCTGCACATGCATTTGGAGCAGGCAACATCGCTTCCGTGTCCAATGTCGAGGGCACAAACTTCCGTCATGGAGACATTGAAGATACGCTTCTGACCCTTGTATCCTCGTATGCCTACGCCAAGGGAGCCAAGTTCAGCAAGCTCGACGTCAAGCGTGTCTACTTTGGCAACTGGCTGCGTGACTACTCTCAGGCTGTTGATGTTGGCACGACCAAGCACGTCTCGGCTGAGGCTATTCGTATCTTGCTCTGGGTCTTGGGTTTCCTCACCTTTGGCTACGGCACTGGCGAGTAAGTCGTTTCGTATCACAACACACGTGCAATGCAGTGGCTGACGTCGTGCTGCAGATTCGAGGTGACGACCGAAAGACTTGGTTGCTATCGTCCCGAAGAGCACATCGACAACCCCAAAGACTACGCCGACAACGAAGACGCCCGCCAGTACGACCGCAGACTGCGTGCCCCCGTCGACGAAGAGAGAGAGCTGGGCATCGATGAGCGAACCGGACTCAAGAACTACATTGCCTCGGAGCAGCTCGGAATAACCACTTCGGCTCAGTTGGTCCGCAATCTGTTCGGCCGCTGCATCGATCTCGGCAGATCCTTCAACCAGACCAACGACAAGAAAGAATTCTACGAGGCATTGCGTCTTCTGGGTACCGCCTGTCATTGTCTCGAAGACTACTCGGCGCATTCTAATTACACGGAGCTGGCGCTGATCGAGTTGGGCGAGCGGGACATTTTCCCCCATGTCGGCCGTAACACGCAGGTGCGCGTTGAGGGTGCTCGTCAGCCCATCTACCCCATTGTCACAGGCACCTTTGGCGGGGTGGACTTCCTGCACTCGGTCATGGGTGAGCTGGACGACAAGGCGACTCAGTCGGAGATCCAAGAGCTCGAGGGCGTCATCAACGACTCTCAGAACCAGAACACTAGTGTGCTTAAGCAGCTGCTCAAGTCTCTGCCCTCTGGTCTGCTTGGTGGCAAGGACCAGGCTGGCAAGATCGACGACCTGCAGAACAATGCAAACGCTGCTCAGATGGGCAACCTCAACCTCGAGCCTCGCCAGCCCGAGCAGTGGGCCAGTCAGTTGCAGGAGGTCCAGAACCAGATCTACCCCATCCTCGAGTTCCACGACGAGCTCATGATGAGCATCAGCGAGACCATTGAGAAGATCCCAATTCTGCCCGATCTGCTCGAACAGCTTACTGAGCAGCTCAACATCTTCGTGTTTTCTCTGCTTGCTCCCTTTGTTCTGCCCATCATCAAGCAGGTCAAGGAAGAGCTCGCAACCGGTAGCTCCGAAGTGATCGAGAGCAGCCGCGCCAAGCAGCTCATCGTCTTCCACGACGACCACTCCTCTGACCCTACCCACTCCATGCTCTCCAAGGATCACTTCTCCAACATCCTCAACGAGCCTGCCGGCCAAATCGGCTGTGCTGTCCTGAAGTGGGTCGTTCCTCAGATTGTCCAGTGCTGGGATGATGAGAACGTTGACATTGCGAGAACTCTCGACCGCATCATCAACGGTGTCTTCCATCACCCTGCTCTCCGCCAACTGGGTAACGACGGTGCTAGCGACGGTCGTCACCTCATGTTTGGCGTTGTCGAGCAGTGGTGGCAGCAGAAGTCGGACCGCGACCGCGATGATCTTCGTCGCAAGCTGAGCAGACGCGGTGTTGAGACTGGTCAGAATCACAAAGAGGGTGTCAAGGACACCGGTCACGGTTGCTGCAAGCCCCTGTTCCAGCAACAGCAGCACAACAACGCTCCCGCTGCTGCTGCCCACGCCGCTGTCATGGGCGGCATCAATGACTTTATCAACGGTGGAGGCCAGTCTTCCCAGCAGAACAGCTACAGCAACTCTGGTCGTCCTAGCAGCCGCCCCACCAGCGGTCTGGAGCAGAAAGCCAGTAGCTTTGTAGGTGAAGCCGTTGGTGGCGGCGTTCTTGGTAACGTTCTTGGTGGTCTTGTGGGTAGCGTTGGAGGAAGTCTGCTGAGCGGAGCCTTCAATTCCGAATCCGGAGGACAAACTCAGAGCTACCAGCAGCAGAGCCACAATCAGGACGGTTCATACTCTCAGAGCTACACGCAGACTGGCGAGCGTCCTTCTTCTAGACCTTACGGTCAGGAGCACACTGCTCAAGCCGAGTACAAAAAGACTTCGTACCCCGATGGTGGTCAGAGAACTGAGTACAACCGCTACGAGCAGCAAGGACAAGCTGGATATGGTTACCAGGAAAGCAGCGAAGTCCACCCCACTCAAGGTGGCGGCTACGAGAGGCGCACTGAAAACCGCTACGAGCAGCCTGGTGGTCGCTGGGAGAGTCAGGCCCAGAACCAAGTCGTTGGCGAAGCTGGATCCTACTACCAGACAGAAGAAACACACCACGGAAGAAGAAATTCCGGCGGTAGAAGAAACGATGACGATGATGAAGACCGTCACAAGAAGAAGCATGGATCCCACCGCCGCGATGATGACGATGACAACAGCGGCGGCGGCTTCCCCGGTGCCTCTTACCACAGTCAGCAGCAGGAACGCCGCGATGAATACCAGCGTCCTAGCTACCAACAGGGAGGTAACGAGGGATACGGCGGTAGACAGGAGTATGGGCGTGACGATGACAGCAGCAACTACGGCCGCCAGGAACAGAGCTATGGTCGTCGTGTGGAGAATGAGATGCCCGGCGGTTTTGGCGAAGACGATGGTGAACAGCGCAGACACCACGGACGTCGCCGTGACGATGACGATGAAGACAACAGCAATGGTTACGAGGGCCGTAGATGGTAGATTCTTTGGGGGGCTGAGCATACCAATGATCAACTCATTGAGATTTTGAAAGACTACTGCTGGGCAGTAGTGGAACATAAACATAGCATGAACCATACGAAAAAATACACTTGGGCTTGGAGTCATCACTTGATTGCTGTATTGTTGGAAAGTGATGTGCGTGATCAAATGTGTAGGCTGGTTCAACAGACTTGCAAAACGATCAGGATGACACGTTCAAGGTGGCTGGTAACATTGCTTCTCATATTTCGTTTCGACTCGTCCTGAAGGTCTCGCATATCGATGTTCAACTTTATCAGCAGTGGTAGTTCAAGCTTACTTGCCAGATGATCCAAATCGATCAAAATAAAAGAAACCCCAACAAAATCATCGCTATGAAAACGATCCGAAGCAAAGGAAGAAACTCTTCACAAATCCTCTTCGTCAGCTTCTGACAACACTGCGCTCGTCACCTTCAGCTGACTCTTATGTCAGACAAATACTACAAACCTCCCTATTCTCAAGTGGAGGTTGTGGAAATTCAACCCCTTGTAGCCATCAAAGACCCACGACGAACACCACTGATTCTTCCGACATCCAAAAATCTCCTCACGTCCCTGAACACGCCACTGTCCCTGCCGTCTGTCAATCTAACAAGAACAACAGGAACAGCAGATACGTCCTGGATCCACGCGACGTGACGCATCAAAAAGCGCACACACATCAAGTGAAAATTCCACAGCGTACCCATCGCCGGCGTACGCTCAGGCACGGGAATAACATACAACGGATAATCGCACTGCTCGTCGTCATTGACGGGCAAGAGCAGCGGGATGGGGCGGCGGGCCCAGATGTCGTAATCGCGGACCTCGTCTGCGTCGGGCGGGAACCGCGGGTCGTCGCCGACGATCTCGCGGGCTATGGCGTCTTCGAAGTGGCGGTTTGCGCGGCCCAGGACGTGGTGTTGGTGCCAGGGTTGCTCTAGGTCGAGGAAGGAACATCGCAAGAGGTCGAGTGTTTGTCTTGAGATTCTCGGGAGTGCGGGTGCGGTTCTGCGGTTGGGTGTGCGGTAGTATTCTAGGGCTAGGTCCAAGGCCATGGCACATACGCTCTCGAAGCAGCGTGTTTGGGCTTCGTGCAACATCTGCTCTCGCTGCTCTCGCTGCCAGCTGGCTCTTTCGGTGAGGCTGAACCTACGGAGACGGATTTGGAGGTTGAAGTGCACCGAACGGATCGCCTCAGGGCTGCTTGTAGGTTCATCCTCGATTGCAATGCCTTCAATTACCGGGATAGAGTCTGGGTAGCGCCAAACCTCTGAGGCGTGATGGCTTACGAGAGCTGTTCTGTGCTCCATTTTTGACTCGTTTGATAAAGGCTTGTGGAAATTGAGGGGAAGGCGAAAAGGAAAGCAGATGTTCAGTACAGTTACCTGAGCGCAATGTGTCGAGTGCAGTAGCAAAAGTTGTGTTGCTCTCCAAAGACATCGCACGAAGGCCCCTTCTTATATATCGACAAAAGTGTGAATATTCGCTCATCTTTGGATATGACTCCTCAGGGGCCTTCATCGCTCTGGTTCGCGGTTGTTGAGCAAGAATTCCCACGGCTGCCTATTTCTCGACCTTATGGTTGACGGAAATGTTCTCATTCAATCGCAGAGTGATTTCTTTTCTTTTTATCCAAGTCGAACAAGTTTTTCTCATCGTATACCCTGTACAGCCAGGCAATTGATGAAGCATTTTCCCAAAGTAGCAATTTGAAAGGGTGTTGAAGTTGACGGCCTGGAACAAAAGAAAAAAATCCGACGTGCCAAATTGTGGAGAAGGAAGGTTCGTCTTCCAGCGCCACCACGATAAGCATAAAGTAAATAGACTTTTCCATAGGTCAGCCACGATAAGAGAGCGGAAGTCTGGCGAGTGGCATTGAGGGAGGTCGAAAGGTTGCGAATAAGTGATGATAACATGGCCCTCTTGCTCTGGAGTAACGACGTAGGCAAGAGTTTGTGTTTCACCCGGCATCAATTGGATCGGGCAGCTCACAAGGCAAGCGCGGATTCGCGGTGGAAAAGAAAGAAAAAAGAAAAAAAAAAAAGAACCGCACCTACCAAACAGCAAAATTACATTTGGCAAAAAAAGATACAACAAGGTGATATAGTGCACTCTTCACACATGCTATGAGGGCATTATGAGAGATGTGTGCTCATGGACGTGAGTGGGACAGGGCAACTTGCGGTACGGAATGAGACGTCAATGGTGGCGACTGGTCTCTGGCGCGTCTGGATGATCGCTTGAGTACATGTAGTGGAGTAGCTTTGTCGCCACAGCTCAAGGCTCTCGTGAACAAGATTCTGTCGGCATTGCTAGTATAGGGGCCAGTGGGCTCGAGTCAGAGGATGCACTTCACGCTGGATGAAAGGCGAAAACAAAAACTCTTAGAAAGAAGTGAAGGAACTGCGCGTTGATATTGTATTGCACCAGGCTTGAGTTGAACAGGCATGGATCTTACAAATCCGATAGGTAAGGTACCCAGGTGGTATGCTGCAGAGTCAGCTTATGATGTCAAGATCGACAAAGGTCGAGGCAACTGCAAAAGTCTTCCGAGAATTTGCCGCATGACATGCCGTTATCGAGCAGCAACTGATATTTTGCGAGGAAGTCTGTTAACGATCATCTGATTCGGATGGCATACCCCTTGAACATACAGCTTCTAGCGGGAAAGACCTCGTCAGAGCCAAGCATTCGCAGAATCTCTGAAGCACACGAGCATGCGTGTGTCACCGAGAGAAGAGTCCCCGGTTGGTGGAAGAGTTTCGAAGTTTGTAGCAGGATCTGCACACCTCCAGAAAAAAAAATCTTTGCTACTTACCCTCAGGAGACAGAAGTAACCATCAATAGCGTCATGCAAAGCCTGTCAAATGGGTAGAAGAAATCAACCAAAAGACAGTTATCCTGCAACGGGCCGACTCGCAAGCGACTGCACGGCCCCGAAAAGTCACCATAATGTTGACCATATCCTGCCTGGATCAACTTATCTGCAGAAACTCGGACTGATTTCTCGATAATCAAAGGTCGGTTAACAGTTAGGCACCTTTTCTTGTCCGATGTGTCTACTGTAATCATGGTAAGTGCAAAATTTCCATCTCCAAGCAGCAGGCAGATATATAAACAAAACTCGTTTTGCTGGGCCTTCCCGAAATCATCCCCCCCCCGTCTCGCTTTTATCCTCTTGTTTCTTGAGCAGATAAATCTTTTTGCACATCATGTTGGGTCAATTGGCCGCTCTCGCTCTTGCTTCTACTGCTTTCGCCATCCCCAGCACCCTTCCCAATCACATCGCGCGTTATGACTACATCATCGTTGGAGGAGGGTCCTCAGGTCTGGTCGTTGCCAACCGCTTGAGCGAAGACCCGACCATCTCGGTCGCTGTCATCGAGGCCGGTGATCAGGTGTTCAACAGGACGAACGTCACAAGTGCCACCGGATACGGCAAGGACTTTGGCACCGAGATTGACTGGGCGTACGAGAGCGAGCCTCAAATCTATGCCGGCAACAAGTCTCAGACCTTGAGAGCTGGCAAGGCGCTCGGAGGCACGAGCACCATCAATGGTATGTGGAGGAGATTCTTCAAAACTCAAAATTTTTCATTGAACGGAACTGACATGGGTTTGGAAAACAGGACAGTTCTACGTCCGAGCCGAGAATACTCAAATAGATGCTTGGGAAAAGGTCGGTAACAACCTCACCTGGAACTCGCTACTTCCATACTACAAGAAGAGTGAGTACTTTGAGTTCCCTACCGCGGCTCAAGAAGCCATGGGTGCATCTTACGAGTCCGAATACCATGGCACCGAAGGTCCTTTGGCCGTTGGGTGGCCTACCGAAATGGTCGGCGGCAACTTCTCCAACATTCTCAACGCCACTTTCAACGCCCTGAACCTCCCTTCGAACAAGGATCTCAACAGCGGAGCTATGCGTGGATACTCTGTTGGCACCAAGACTTTTGATCAATCCCTTGATGTTCGTGAGGACTCTGCCCGCGCCTACTACTACCCTTACGCCAGCAGACCCAACTTGGACATCTACCTCAACTCCTTCGCCCAACGTCTGACATGGTCCAACGAGAACGCCTCGACTCCTTTCGCCGATGGTGTTGTCTTTGTCGGCAAATCTGGTCAGCAGCAGAAGCTGCAGGCAACCAAAGAAGTCATCTTGTCCGCCGGTTCATTGAGATCCCCCCTTTTGCTCGAGCTCTCTGGAGTCGGCAACCCCGCCATCCTCAAGGAACTGGGTATCGAAGTCAAGGTTGACGCACCTTTCGTCGGCGAAAACCTGCAAGACCAAACCACCGTCGACACGGTCTACACCTCCAACCAAAACATCTCGGGCGCCGGAGGTTTCGTCGGATACTTCAACGCCACGGACGTGTGGGGCAACGCCACCGCAGCATACAGCAAGAAGGTCAAAGCATCGCTCGCCGACTACGCCAACAAGACCGTCAAAGCAACAGGCGGCACCGCCAACGCCGAAGCCCTGCTGAAGCTCTTCGAAATCCAGCACGCGCTTATCTTCGAAGACGACGTCGTCATCTCAGAGGTCATTGTCAACGCCCCCGCCAGCGGCAGCGGCATCGTCGAGTACTGGGGTCTGATGCCCTTCTCGCGCGGAAACATCCACATCAAGTCTGCCAACGCATCCGCGCCCGCCGCCATCAACCCAAACTACTTCCACCTCGACTTTGACATCAAGCAACAGATTGCCACGGCCAGAACTGCGAGAAAAGTCTCTACTACTGCGCCTCTGAGCAACATGTTCACCGTCGAGACCACGCCAGGTTTCGCCGTGGTGCCCGAGAACGCAACCGATGCTGTTTGGGGCGACTGGTTGAAGTCCGTGTACCGCTCAAACTACCACTACATTGCTACGGCCGCCATGATGTCCAAGGAGCTCGGCGGTGTGGTTGACGATAGCCATTTGGTGTACGGCACTGCCAATGTGAGGGTGGTGGATGCTTCCGTTTTGCCGTTCCAGGTTTCGGGCCATTTGGCTTCTACGCTTTATGCGCTTGCCGAGAGAGCTGCTGATCTCATCAAGGCTAGCCACAAGTAATTAAAACGTTGCAAAAATTTCTTGAGGAAGGGGAGGTGGAAATTATCAACAACAAAACAACAAAAACGGGACAAGAAAATGAAAACGGAAAAATTACCCGTAATAATTTTAGTACAAAATCAAAATCAATGTTGCTTCCAATCAGACAGATCTTTTTCCTCTCTTACTCTTAACAGACAAGTCTCCAATGTCTGTCGACATCTTCCCCTCTTCGTGCAAATCAACGCTGATCGAGCAGCTTCTCTCCCAGCACGTAGGATTTAACAAGATTTTTGTGTCTGCAGTTTGATAGGTGAGCGCACTAGATGCGGCCTAAGTACAACCAGTCCATGTACAGTTTGAAAGAAGCCGGTTCACACGCCAAAAAGACTGTTAATCTTGAGATATTGATTGTCGTGAACAAGTTCACGAATAGTGTAGGTGGAGTGTCAAATCCTCAAAAGAGACTTGTTTGAATCCAGGAGTTGCCGGAAAAGAGTATTACATCTCGCCCGAGGCCGTTGTTCGAAGGTGCAAACGGGACGTGCTGTTATGTTTGCTCCAATCAAAGTTTTTGAGGTGGGTATAGGGAGTGAAGAGAAGAAGAATTTGACGAGTGTGTAGGGAGTGAAGAGAAGAAGAAGAATGTAAGAATCGTCAAATGCAGACTTCTCGACTCAAAGAGATTGCACGCCGAGCTGTCCGAGATTTCGATCAAGTGATGACAAACTAATGGACTAATCATTTGACTTCCGAAGCAGAAGTAAGACGAAGCTGGAGAGAGAAAGATACGAACGCCAAAAGTCCCTCCTTCCGAATGTGGTCTGTTGGTAGATTCGCAGATTCTCAAAAGCAGTCGCTGCCTGGACGCACCTACCTGATTAAGAAAAAAAAAGGCCAAAGTAGTATTAAAAACACCAGGTAACTAAGGTATACTTCTGGAACCCATTAAACACACGCTTGTCCCCCCCTTGTTACCTTTGAATCCACCCTGAATAAATGTACATGCTTCATGAGAAAGCGCCATTTCCCGTCAAAACAAAAACGCCGTGGTGTGAATGCAAAACCTAGACTTCCTTGCACCTCCCGTCAAAGCTCCTTTGGACTGGGCACAGCAAAGAAAGCGCCCTTTCCACCAGACTTCTCGCTCGACAAGATGGCAAAGCGAAGGATAACCTCAGAGCAAGTGACCAGAATGGAAATGACAATCAGAGCAATGACAATCCACGTAATCTTGGTCATCTTGGTGTCAGCAATGGCATCCGACAAGATCTCGGCCAGATCCAAGAAGACACGGCAACGCTCGTTCAAGACTTGGATTCGGGGCTTGATTTCGAGATATTCGCGGACGGCGGCATACAGAGGCAGGAGAGTGGGCTCGCTGTCCCAGAAGAAGTTTGGCGTGTCGAGCATGTTGGAGCTGAGATTGACGTCGACACGGCCTTGGAAGAGCTTGCCGACAAGACTGACGACTTGGGTGCGACTCATGCCCAGGCGTCCCTCGAGAGCCAGTTTGCGCGGCACATATTGCGCTTCGGACATTGTGCGTTGCATGCGTTCTTCAAAGTAGCTGAGCCTTGTTGATTGCGAAATGGCGTAGCTCATAGCTAGCTTGATCATGTGGTCACTGGTGCGCAGAGTAATCATGTCGTTGAAGATTCGCGGTCTGTCAATGTCGGCATTGTACTCAAAGTGAAAGTCCTCTGTTTCAAAATCTGCCTCGCTCAGCGGACGTGACACCAGGGGCAAGACGTTGGACATGGCTGGAGTTGGTGTGCCGAGCTTGGTGGGAATTTTTGATGAACTGCTGAAGGTCAGATCGGCGAGAATGTCCTTTTCCTGATGGGCCGAGAAGTTCCAGAAGACAGCTACGCCATAACTAAAGACGAAGAGCTCGGCAACGGCCAAAGCATCGACGAGCGGGGCGTGGTTGGAGTTTGACATGTCGCTGGAGTGGCTGTGGCGGCGTTCGTTGGGCTCCTCGTCGTCACGGGCGTTTCCGTGAACGGTGAACTCGTCGCTCTCGTCCATCCAGCCTTCGCGGTGGTCGCGGCGCTCGTTTGCTTCAATCTGCTCATCCAGGATGCTCTTGCCGCCGGGGTTCTTCAAGACAGGGCTACTGCGGACGCGGTAACCGTCGCTGCCGCCGAGAAGTGGGAGCTGGTATACAGCATACAGGCAGTCGTCGTAGAGTTTTGTGCGAGCGCCGTGCTGTTCGCGGACGAACTCTGCGGTAGCACGCAGACGGTAGCTTTGGGCAGTGCAGTAGGCAGTGACTCGTGCAAGTTTATCTGCACGACTGGCTTTTGGCAGTCTCTCGGCATAGCTCTTGTCTCCCAACCTCGGGGCCTTGCGACGTCGTAGTTGTTCATCCGAGGGCGGGGCTTCGTCTTCATTCTCTTCTTCTTCGTCTTCCTCGGATGGCGTCTTCTCGCTTGTCTCGGGAAGCAAGACAAGTTTTTCGCTGACTTTGGAACTTCGGGCTGGAATGTGAGGGCCGCCTACAGGGATGTTGAGGGAGCGACCTGCCAGTTTCGGATCCAGAGGATGTCTGCCGCTCGGGGTGCGGTTATGTTGCGCGGGCCGGAGGCCACCGGGAGGGATGCGTCGCTGGGCCGAGGGTATGTCTGATGAGAACTGCAGGACATTGTCGACGGAGATGAGCTTTGTTGTTGCGGTGCGAGCAAGCGCGGCGGGACGCTGAGGCTGTTGTTCACGAGTGTCCGTGACCTCGTCGGACAGAATTAGTTCATGTAGGTGGTGATGCATCGTCGGTGTTTTGGACAACTCACCAGCACAGTGGGCCCACGCTTCTTGACCGGTGTCGACATTGTTGTATATGCGTCGACAAATAAGGTAGTCACTGAGTGTCTTGCAGCAATCACTTCGTTTTCAGCGTGCCAAGTGCTGCTGGACTTCCTTCCCCACAAGACGTCACTGCTGAGCGTCGCATCTTCTCCAAAGAGGAAGGCGTGCCGATCCTATACCGAACCCCAGAAGGCAGCATCCGCAGCAGAAGGAACAACAGCAGCCACCTTCCAAGAGCATCACAGCGATATGGCGCCATCAGCCATCAAAGACGACAGCAGCACAGGAACAACAACAACAACAACAACAACAACAACAACAACAAACACAAGCAACACAGCCAAGCGCAAAGCCCCGTCGCCCGACGACTCGGCCAGCGACCACAAGCGCTTCAAATCATCAACGTCGCCCACGCCGACAATCCCCAGCCAGCTCGATCCAACCGCCGATGTGACCAAGTCGACAGCACCGCGTGTGGTGCCCTTCCCCGAGAAGCCCGCCGTCATCGAGGAGCGCAATGGCGATATCGAATTCCGCGCCGTCAACAACGATGGCCAGCACGAAAGCTACATTATCCTGACAGGCCTGAAATGCATCTTCCAAAAACAGCTGCCCAAGATGCCCAAGGACTATATTGCCCGCCTCGTCTACGACCGCACTCATCTCTCCATGGCCATCGTCAAGAAGCCGCTCGAGGTCGTCGGCGGCATCACCTACCGCCCCTTCAAGGGCCGCCAGTTTGCCGAAATTGTCTTTTGCGCCATCAGCAGCGACCAACAAGTCAAGGGCTACGGTGCCCACCTCATGTCGCATCTCAAGGACTACGTCAAGGCCACTTCGGACGTAATGCACTTCCTCACCTACGCCGACAACTACGCCATCGGCTACTTCAAGAAACAAGGCTTCACAAAGGAAATCTCGCTCGAGAGGCCACGCTGGATGGGCTACATCAAGGATTACGAAGGAGGCACAATCATGCAATGCAGCATGCTGCCCAAAATCCGCTACCTCGAGTCGGGCCGTCTGTTGCTCAAGCAAAAAGCCGCCGTCCACGCAAAGATAAAAGCAGTTTCCAAATCCTTCGAAGTGCATCCTCCACCCGCGCAATGGAAGGGTCTCAAAAAGGGCGACACCTTGCCTGCCATCGACCCTTTGACCATCCCCGCCATCAAAGAAACAGGCTGGAGTCTAGACATGGATGCGCTCGCCCGCCAACCCCGCCACAACCCCAATCACTCGCAACTCATGCATCTGCTCTCCGCCCTCCAAAACTCAACGCACGCCTGGCCCTTCCTCCAGCCCGTCAACAAAGACGAAGTCCTCGACTACTACGACGTCATCAAGCAACCCATGGACCTCAGCACCATGGAAACGAAACTGGAAAACGACGCCTACGAAACCCCCGAAGACTTTATCAGGGACGCCACGCTGATCAGTGTGAATTGCAGACGCTACAACGCTGAGCAAACCCCTTACCACAAGGCTGCCATCAAGTTGGAAAAGGAGTTGTGGAAAAAGGTCAAGGATGTGCCCGAGTGGAGTTATATTGAGCAGGAGCACTTTGCAGAGGTTGGAAAGTGAATTTCAAAAATCTCCCCGCTTGTTAGTATGAGTTCTACCTCGATTACAATAATTTGCAGTAATTACAAAAAGAATCCATTATTGAAGACATATCTCTCTGTAGCACATGAAGACACATCTCCATATCACATGAACATATCTCTCCATATCACATGAACACACATCTCCATATCACATGAACACACATCTCCATATCACATGAACACACATCTCCATATCACATGAACACACATCTCCATATCACATGAACATATCACATAAACATATGCCAAAAAGTGATGCTTTACCTAAAATACATTAATTATATCTTTTTTTGGTTTCAAAACTCAACCGTCCCTATTTTTGTCATATGAAGAGAGAGAGAGAGAGAGAGAGAGAGAGAGAGAGAAAAGAAAGTGGCAAGTCGCTGCAGTCTATCCTGTGCGCCTTGTCGCAAAAGAAGAAGAATAAAAAGGTGCATAGACACCGTACACCCCAGCGAGAAGAGAACCCATGATGCGCCCAACGAACAAGGAAGGAACAACCGAAAAAGGGGTATGTTGAATGGGGTATGGAGTAGAAGTGAAAAGAAGAAAAATTCGGCCCAAGAAGCATCAGGATTGACAAATGAAAAGAAAAGTCAAGCAATTGGTCAAGATACTCAAAGTCTCTTGCCAGGCACAAAGATGAAGAGACAACAGACGGCGGCATCAATGACGGCAATCCACAGCAAACACATCAGTGCGCGACGTGTCAGCAGTCTGTGCACAAAAGCCTCCTTGACCTTGAAGTAGTTTGCGAACGTGTACTCCGAGTAGCCGAGCATGGCTTGGATAGGATCAAGCATGTATTGGTGTGACACGAGGAAGTAGATGGCGATAGTGAAGGGGAGGATGATCTATGAAGGAATTAGTAAGGAAGGCCCATGAACAAATGTTCAAAGCGGAGGAAGGAACGAACCCAACATCTTGTGAGCCTGCTCTTGTCGAGGAAGATGAGGACAAAGGCGGTCCAGATGGCGACAAACAGAGTGACAAGACCAACGACAAGTCTGAGCATCATACTAGGCTGCACAATGTTGCCCAAGGCCTTCGCTCTAAGAAAGCCGGGGAAGGCATCGCGCTCCATGGCTTGGAAGACGTAATCCTTTGCCTGGTCAAAGACTTCGGGATCATCGCGGCCTTGGTTTTCAATGGCCTCGGTGACTTGCTCGAGGATGCCGATGGGGATGATGATTTCGCGCTCTGAGCCTTGCAGCAGGTAGGTGTACAGGATCTTCTCAGCACTGGCCCGGATGTCCTGTCTCGAGACGCCTGTTGCGTTAGGCGAGTTCTCCTGGTTGGTGTACGCGCTGTTGTCCTGCATGCTATCGAGCCCATTGGAGCGACGGTTGTTGTTGCTGGTCATCGAATGCGAGGGCGAATGCACGCTCCTGTTCTCGTCACCGCGCAAAAAGGCAGATACGCGCGTGTCCTTGTCGGCAGAACTGGGTCCAGCGGCCATGAAGCTATCGTTTTCGTACTGGTCCAGCACTTGCGAGCTGCGTTTGCTGCCGGATTTTTCCAGGTCGGGCGTTTCGGCCAGCACGCTGCGGTGCAGTCCGCGCACGTAGTGGCGGCAGAGCGACATGTGTTGCGAGACATCGAGCCTGCAAGAAAGCGACAAAGTCAGTTTCGGTGTGGGATTGGTGACATTGGGTCAGATTGAATTACCAGAAATCGAGATAATCAACGCTGCGCTGGGCGTCGCGCATGTAAATGTAGAAACTGAACAGGTCGACGGGCGGCTTGGTCTGGCGACTCAGCACCTCCCACAGATTGGGCAGGCGATTGCGCTGGACAGTCAAGTCGGGCGACGTTGTGCGGCTTTGCGTCGCCATTATTGTGGTTGCCGTTGTTGGGATTGTCGGTCGGGCGTGGAGCGAGTTTTACGAACGTGTCGCACGCCTTGACGGGGGGTTCGTTCGGACTTGTGATTTTTAAATATGGTGTGCGTCGGGAAGTAGCAATGGGCGGCGATTGGAGGTGAAGAAAAGTCCGTGACTGCGATTTGGGGAAAAGGAAAGGGTAAAGTGAGTGTCGTTGGACAGGCGTTTGTCGTCGCCGTCGTTTCCTCTTTCACTTTCGTCTCTCCTTGTCGTTGTTCATCCCGACGCGCGCATGGACCATCCACAACACGCGCATTAGCCCCCGCCGCTACTTTTCACTTTTGTTTTCCCGTCGCTTTGTCTTCTGTCAAACATTGAAACATCATTTGAACTTTTGAATGTCGCACTCCCATTCGCCTCTGCAGTACTACAACTGTCTATTATCTGTCTTTCTGCTTGTATCTTCAGTATATCTCTCCTCATCCTCGTCATCCTCCCATCAAGGTCTACCACCTGCCTAGTAATTGGGCAGTCAACGGCGGCAATGGGCACGCCTGACCATCCGCCTCTCCGTCAGGGTGCACAATACAGTTCTGCTGCACGCCGAAAAGGTTATGCCCGCTACTATGAGATACATGTACATGTAGCAACTGCCACGCTCCAAGCAACTACGACTTCATCTTCTTCACCGTACATCTCAGTGACAATCTGTCCGCCAGCCAAACATCATTGTTCTAGAACTTGTTCCCACGCACGTGAAACACGTGTGAGGCTGCGCCGAACGCCATGAGATAATTAGGTTGCTGCGACACATTCCGTAAGGCGCTCCGTTGCCGAGGACATATCGTAGCCCTTCATCAAGTACAAGGTTGGTTCTTGGTTATCGCTGGGCAGTACCTTAAGGGAAGTTGGTCATTTGAGGTATCCTCGCCGACATGTGGCTGCAGAAGTTCTCTGTTCTTGCGAAGGCTGCTAGTGTCAATATCGCCTTCTTTGGAATCGAACAACCGAGCCTCGTAGTGCGTGTTGGCTGTGACGACAAACTCATGATGAGAACCTAGGTAGCCATAGTGTTATTTATTCATCTGTCGGCTCGCGTAGATGATTGCCACCGATAGACATGCAGAAACGTCAGCAGGCATGTCGACAAAATTGTGGAAGGACCAAATACGAGACGACAAGTCAGGTACGGCACCTTGGGAGTTTGATATTGTCAACTCGTACACGGTACATCCACCAGGAGGCACGGCATCCTGTCCTTGCACATCAGTCCGATGGGCAGAATGCCTCCGTCTGCACTGGGTGAAGCAACAGCAGATGCAATGGTAGCAGCAGTCTTGGCAGCAATGACACCTCGAGTTGCTGTCAAGGTCCTCTCGGGATGGTTGGTCAGGTAGAGCGCTTGGATCCGACCATCCGATATCTGCACGACAATATTCTGTACGGAGCTTGAAGACAGGATCGTTTGGTGAGCTGAAGCAACAAAAGTGACTTCTGCATTGGCGCCATCACATACATCGGACTCATAGCCACCTATCGTATCTGAATAGCAGAGCAAGCATGACAAGAAAATTCATGCCTAGGAATAGAAGCATATACACCCTTGCTACCAGCAATCGAAAGACAAATTGCACTAGATCGAGCCGATATGACTCTACGATTCAACAAATCTTTACAGGCTTGCAGAATCAATAGCGACACATACGAGCTAGTCAGGTAGTAACATGCTCGAGGCGGCTCTGTGGTACTTGTAAACATGCAACCCGTGGGGGAGCCGAGAAGCTTACATGTAGCCAAGTGTAAAAAACCCTGATGCTTGATAGAGTTGCAGATCACGACGTACTGTATGCAAGGCACAGGGCCGTGATTCGTCCTTTAATCCATGCAGGCACCGACTCCTGCATGAAAAGTGGCAACAAATGGCTGAAAGTGGATGGCTCCAGTCGTATCACCAGAGCCTCCTCAGCGTTCAACCCTCTGCTTCACAGGCCTTCGCCCGGTATTTCTTGAGCGAGGTCCCACTTACTTCTTGGACACAAACTGAGCACACATACGGATATCGCCTCGATGATGCCATATCTGGTGGAGCACGGTCAAGCTATGAGTGACATGAAGCATGGACGACATCTGCCGAATGCTTGGCTCCCAGCCCTCGCTGCAACCTCTCTTCCATTTTGCGCTCTCTAATTCCTTTCTATCCTCGAAATATGCCAGATCTCAACACTGACATCTATAAATGCTTGTTGGTTCTCCTTGATTGATCTAATCAACACGGACACTGATTCTAGTCGTCAGCTTATTTATAGCTTGCATAGTACGCCATCACATCTCAACGTCGCCAGATGCCCTCTATTGATCTCTTCTATTGTTCGACATCTGAATGTTGTCAGCATTGTCATGATCAAAAGGCACGCGTGAAATCTCTTACCCAGCAAACGCCATAGTCGTACGCAACTCGGCCATCAGAATTTTGATTGCAAGCTCGACTCCTTCTTGTCCCTTGTACTGCATCTCCATGTCAGCGACGACCACTTAACAACACGGGTTCAAGGGATATTTACCGCAAGGCCCCAAATAGGTACTCTGCCCAGGAAGACAAAATCGGCGCCCAACGCCAGTGCTTTGAAAATGTCACTTCCCCTCCTAACACCGCCATCAAAAGCAATCGGGATCTTCCCCTTTGCTACAGACGCGCAATCTCGAAGGCTGTCCAGTGTTGATGGGACGCCATCTAACTGGCGACCTCCATGGTTCGATATCATGACTCCGTCAACTTGATGCTTGATCGCCAAAGAAACATCCTCTGGCGAAGCGATGCCTTTGAGCCAGATTTCGAGATTGGTCACCGAGCGCAACCAAGGGATCGCAGTAGTCCACTCGATTGTTGCATCTTCAATAGTTCAGCATTTGCGGGATTGTTTGTCGACTTGATTGCTTCTCACCATATTCGAGTCCTTGACCAGTAGCTGTCAAGTTTGGCCATTCGAGACCTGGGGGTAACTCGAACTTGTTCCTGTGTTCGTTCAGTCTCATGCCCAACACTGGAACATCTACGGAGAGAAAAATGGCTTTGAATCCAGCGGCTAAACACAGTAATCAGTACTAAATTCACAACCATAATCTTACAAATCCACTAACCTTCTGCACGTTTGATGGTGTTCGCACAAGCAGCTCTATCTTTGATGATTGAGACGTGCATGAAGTACGGATTGCCATTCCCTTGAGAAATGACGTCCTCCAGACTCCTCGTCGCAAAGGCTGACAATCCCATGCAGAGATTTCCATTTGCTGCGGCACGAGAGGTCGCGAGTTCGCCGTCTGCGTGTGCTAGGCCGTGCATGGCAGCTGGACTGAACCCAAACGGTGCTGCTGTCTGAACTTTACATCAGCATGGATCGTGAAGCTCTTGCAAATCGGCACATCTCTACTACTTTTACTCCGAACATCTCTGCAGTGATGTCGATGTTGGCTACATTGATGAGCACTCGGGGTCGGATCTTGTAGCGGTTGAAAGCTTCCTCATTATCTCTGAGCCTGTTTCTCATCACCACCATAAGTTTTGAGATGATGCACACAGTGCTGTGGCCTCACTTACGTGATGAGATCCATGGCCCCTTCGTTATAGTAATCTTGTTTCCTGTCAGCGATTCGTAGCCACTGATTCTGCAAACACAGAAACACACCTCTGTACATTTTAGGCATATCTTTACAAGCGGCATCTTTCAGGTCGGCTATGGTGATAACATGAGGGTCAAGAGTCGGTAGACGATTCATATTGACGTATGAACTCTTCAAAAACGAAGGAGCAAATGATGTCGGAAGGAGGTCAATTGTAGCTTCCTCAAATTCAGTCTCCCACACAAAGTCCCGTCTCCTCGGATTTCATCTTCCTGATTTGAAATCTTTCAAGAGCAAGCAGCTGGGGATAGAAAGTATCGACCGCCTTATCTAGGTCTTGGCCCGCATCAAACACGTCGGATGCAGGTGGAGTCTGTACGTGCGAGATGTGCCTCTTGGCTCTGGACTTGACCTTCCCTAAATTTATATTTCGGTCGTTCTTCACCTGCAGTATACAGAACGTCCTGTGCCTCGCATGTTGGACACCAAAGACGACAGACTGTCTAAGGTACGCTCTCCACAATATCTTGGCCTGTCCGAACCCGCGCCACATCCGGCCAGCTTTCTCACAATACATGTGTTCTCTGCTGTGCGTCAGACAAGCAAGATATCCAAGATACCGAGCTGATGTTACGAGAGAAGCTGCAACAAACAGCTGTTCAGAAAAAAAAAAAAAAAAAAGGAAAGGAAAGGAAAGTGCAACGCCAAGCCCTAGCACAGGAAGCAACGCCAGCCCAAATCCCCAGCAAAAAATGGAAGGCATACCAACCAACCTCCATACCATCTTTTCCGACCTCCCTGAGCATAAAAAGACCTCCGACGCGCGTCAGAGGAGCAAAAGGAAAAGCCCAACGTGGGGCTCGAACCCACAGCCTCAAGATTTTTAGTTCCAAGAAATAGAAGTCTTGCGCGCTACCATTGCGCCAGCCGGGCTGAGTATACCCGTTTCAGCCCTATCAAAAATGTATATTTCTAAAATCTTGGCGCCTCTGTGCAAAGCCAGGTAGGAACGCTGGAGCACGTGCAAGATCAGAGGTCACAACGTTGGTAATTAAGAAGCAGGTCAAAAAATCAAAATATTATTACATTTCAGCCTTAAATAATAAACAGAAATAGTCATTGATACAAGTTCAACACAGCTCCTTTTTGTCCGTAAGATTAGCAATTATACCCAATCCGAGTCATTCGGTATACTGCATCGAGCCGCTGCTGGCAGAAGCCCTACTGCTCCTCTTGGTAGTGGTGGTCGTGCTCTTGCTCGACCCAGATGCAGCAGCAGACTCTCTCATCACAGCCGAAGTCTCCTCCTGGAACTTCTCCAAGTCTCTGCACTTGGCCTCGAAGCGAGCGTACGCCTCGTCACGCTCACGATCCGCGAGCACTCTGGCCGAAATGGCCTGTTCCTTTTGCTCGCGGGCCTCGCGCAAGAGGTTGCGCATGCTCTCGAGCTCAAACTCGTATTGGTCGCTGCCTTCTTGCGTGATGGTCTCTGTGACCTCCTCGAGCTCCTCGCGGCCGCGGCGGACTTCGTCGCGCAAGCCCTCGCGCTCGACGCCGATCTCGTGGATCTGGTTCTGCAGCACCACGATGCGGCCCTTGAGTTCGACGAGCTGGTCGTTGGAGGTGGTGTTCTTTCTCTGCCAATCCAGACGTTCGCGCTCGAGGGCCTTGACGGTACTGTTGAGGGTGGTCACTTCCGAGCGGATGTCGATGATTGTTTGTTCCGTCTTTTGAGCCGTCTCAGTCAATAGGTTGACTTGACGCTTAGCGGCGTCGACTTTGCCCTGGGCGGTGATGAGGTCGTTTTGGAGTTCGTCGCGGGCGACGGCGGCGTGTTTGTGTTGCTCGCGCTGGTACTCGAAGGCCTCAATCTTCTCGTCTCTCTCCAGCTCGGCGCTGCGCAGACGATCTTCAACAACGGACATTTCGCGGCGCAGAGTGTCGAGAGTGGAAGTCTTTTCCAACAGCAGGGTCTGCACCTCGTCGTGTCTGGCAATGGTTGATTTGATCTCACGGTTCTTGACATCGAGAATGTGAGTCAGCTCATCGCGTTCGGCCTCGACGGTGCGAAGGGCATCCTTCAGCTTGCTGATATCGCGAGAAGACTGGCTGAACTTCTCGGACATGATGAGCTGCTCCTGGGAAGTCTCCTCTTCTCTGCTGCGAGACTTGCGAAGTTCCTCCTTGAGACGGTTGATCTCGTGGATCTTCTCATCTTGGTCAAGTTCGTACTTTCTCAAACGCTCTGCGGAAATGGTGGCCTCCTTGCGCAGAGTCTCGAGGGTGATGGAAACCTCCTCGAGTCTGGTGGTAATCTCAGTACGCTCCTGAGTGACTCTTTGAAGTCCACGCTGGTATCTGTCGGCATCCTCTCTGGCGCCATCACGCTCATCTTGCATGGCTTTGAACAGAGTCTCATTGGACTGGTACTCGGCTCTGAGACGGTCCATCTGGGCACGGAAAGACGATCCAAGCTCTTGCTGACTGATAATCTCCTGACGAAGGCGATCAATCTGCTGATCACGCTCAGACAGCTTGCCCTTCTCGGCCGCAAGTCTGTTGATTGCAGTGTTGAGCTCGACCGAAAGGGCGCGAGCCCTCTCCTTGTGCTCAAGCACTTCACCGTCGTACTTTTGGTAGTCGGCCTGCTTGCTCTCGAGCTCATATGAAACCTCTTCGATCTGCTCGCGCAACTCCTCACGCTCGGCGGCAAAGTTGCGGCGCTCGGCAGCCAGCTGCGACCAGAGCTCCCTGAGTGAGAGTGCTTCTCTGGAAGCATTTGCTACCATGTCAAGGAAGGCAAAGAACTTTGCCTCGCTCTGACTACCCTCAAGGGTTAAAGAGCTTTTGAGAGAAGAAGCCATTGAGGTTCGTCGGCGATGGGCAGCAGAGGAAGTGGTACGGCGGACAGACCTTGACGACATGCTGGACGAGTTGCCAGAAGCAGATCTGCCGTTGCCTGCAACAGAGTAGGTGGACTGTGATCTGCTAAGGACGGCGTCGACAGGGAGAGCAGCACGGAGCTTGTCCATGCTGAATGAGTTCGCCAGACGACATCTCAGCATAAGGATGGTGCGGCTGCATGGAATCAGTTATTGCGTAAGCTTACAGAGTTCCAGATGATTCATTTGGAAGTTGATTATGAGGATGGCGTGTTAGACTTGAGTGTGTCGTATATCCGCGAAGTGATGCTCGAAAGTTGTACCATCCTAGTTCTGCTATAGTGGGTATTCGCCGGTTAATGGAATAGATGGCTGCACGCACGGTGTAGCGGTTGTGTCGCTTCCTTCGGACTTTGTATGATTCTGCCGGCATGTGGCCTGCATGTTTGGCAAACGACTCCACATGCTCATGCTTCAGGGATATAGCAGATATCAGACAAGCCTTGACACTATGCGATAGACCGGAGGTTTGCATTGATTCCTTGCCTCTAACAGACTGGACTAGCTGGATGCTAATAGTTCGCACGCGCTATTAAGAAGCAGAGCCAGGTGTAGCCTGTCGATCGCTCCTTACGATGCGTGCAGTTATGATGTGCGAAGCACCTTGACAGAGCCGCATCTTCAACTCTACTATTGCTGGGGATGTTGTGCAGAGCAACGGGTGGAAGTACATAGAAGGATAACAAAATGATAGGCTGGATAGAAGCGATGGAATCTAAGTAGAACACGACTTTTGGCCATGATAATCGCATTCCCAAAGCGGAAGTAGATGGTGTCTGCACCACGACCCTGCTTTATAATAAAAAGGCCAACAGCAAGATAATCAACTTATAATCTATCTCCTATCAATGACACGTGTAGAAGACTAAGATCGTGAAATCCATGTGTCCCCAAAAACATTTATAGCATTACCATCGTGAGGCGTATCTGTGAACACCAAATACGTAGAAGAGCGAGAGCAAAGGAGATCGAAGCACAGCCAGTCAAAGTGAAGAGGAAGAGATCAAAACTTATTGTATTTACAGTGTGATTTGAAGTCTCAACACCAACTTATTCAATGAATGCGTTTCCGAGCCATCTCAACAAAGCTAAACGGGGTATCTGAAATCGAGTATGTCCTCAAGATGAGAAGAAGAAGAAGAAGAAAAAAAGAAGAAAAAAGAACAAATGCCCTAGTTGAATGCTTGCCACAATTCCTGCATGCTCATGACTCCTGGAAACGCCTCATGAAGCCGTGCCGACGAATTTATCATGTCGGCTTCGGCGTTGTTGTATGCTCATCATGGTCAGATTGACCCCGCCGCGGGTCTGATGATGCACCCGCTGTCGATTGATCCGTTTCACCGGAGGAGATCGGACCTTGACGCGGCGTTGTATCATCATCTGCCCGATTGTCGACTGGATCGTTGACAACATTGTCGCCTTGACTACCCGCTGTGGTCGAGCTGGCCCAGGTGATATGTTGTGAACTACTCGAGTGTCGAGTAGTGTTAGGATGAGATTCCGTGGGGTTGCTCTCACTCCCACTCTCCGAGTCGCTTTTATTGCTTTTTAGTGTGTGCGGACTCCAAGCTGCTCCGCCGCGAGTCGGTGCCGGAATGACGGTACAAGGCAGGTCGATCTTGCTTGCGCGTTCTAATTTTCGTTCGCGATACTTTTCGCCTTGCTCGGCAGCAAGAACTCCAAGACGACCCTTGACGTCCCACTTTGAGTATGAATGGACTGGGATTGCCGGTGATCCACTGCTGGTCCGGCGAGCCTGCTTGACCTGTGCAGGTGGACTCATTCGTTTCCTCTTGAAAGGATTCTGCACTGCATTCCAGATGGTGTTGCTGGATTGCCTGATACGCGCAGGGCCAGAGAGCTCCCCCGGCTGCCCGTCGTCTTGGGCTACTGTTGTATTCTGAGCCTCCAGATCAGGCAGCGGTTGATCGGGATTATCTACGGTACGGCGACGAACAGGCTCCGGATCCTGTGACTCGCCATAGTTGATGATGTATACAGTAGAAGTTGCGCTCGTCGTATTTGCTCTATCTGGAGGTGATAATCGAGGAGGCGGCGGTGTTTGATATGTGAGAGGGGTCAAGGCAGGTTCCGGACGCGGTAAGCTTCCAAAAGTGATTGTTCGGTTTTCCGAGTGTGCTCTGCCCAGTGGCAGATGTGTGCTCCTACGAGGAGTGGCTTTCCGTCGCCTAGAGGGGAAGCGTGTTAGAGAGTCTCGCTGGGATCCAGATCTTTTGGTTTTGGCATCGTCATAATCCGCTGGACGGTAATTATCACGAGGTTTCCGTGTATATGTCATGTTGTCGCCAGGAGTCATGTCAATCATCTCGTCGCCATCAAAAACTTCGCGGCCGAGGATACCGTCCTTCTTCTCGTTGGTTTCAAGGGCCTCTATGCGTTCAACCCATTCCCAGACAACGACACTAGAAGCGGCGGCACCAACCCAGCGAAAATAATCACCCCACGCAGCGACATCGGGTTGTGCGACGTCTGTAATGAAAAAGGCGACGGGAGTTAGTATGGCGACATGGGACAAGAGAGCGACGACAAAGATGCTCTTCATTCGTCGATGAAAGTAGGCGTAGCGTCGCTTGGTGAGACCGTAGAAGATGACCCAGGCGGCGTACAGTAAACCAACAGCAAGTTCGAACAAGTAGCTCAGAGCGGGGATGGCGTCGACGAAATGGCGAGGCCTGTTGAAGCTGTCGACAAGGAAACTGTTGAGACAGGAGAAGATGGTGTCGAGAACGATGAGGGCAAAGCCGACCCATTTGATTACAACCTTCTCTTTGTGTCGTGGAAACAAACGGATGAGGGTCTGCACTTGGGCGAGCCAGAGGAAGACATCACTGATGACGCGAGTCACACGCACTTCCATGCTGCCCTCGACTCTTTGGTGCATGGCCTCGCCGTCCATGTATCCGACCAAATACTGTTCCTGGGCAACCTTGAACGTGTCTGCGGTGGCAATGGTCAAGGCGATTGCGGTGAGCAGAGCCGCGACTTTCTGAAGCCAAGGTCTGGAACCAACACCCGAAGCAGAAGTACCACCAGTAGCACCGCCTATCAAGCCTCGGCCAGTCGCAAAGTTCGAGAGGCCAAAGCCAGGAGAGAAGGAGCGCGAGTTGATGATGAGCATGACAACCAGGATCCAAGCGAGAGAGGTGGCGCATGCGACGACAAAGGTTTGGGGAATGGTAGACGCGTAAAAGGGGCCCTGAAGGTCGGCGACACTGCTGGGTTCATCTTTGGAGCCGGGCAAGATGTAGCCTGGGGTGCAGTAGGGCGAAAAGACGACGTTTGCGGTGAGGGTTACGATGTTGTTCTCGGAGAAGCGGAGGACGCCGCCGGAAGGGAGCGTGTAGGGAGTGCAGCTCTGGTAGCCCTGAGAGTCAGCACGCGAGCTACATGGCCTGGGCCAATACATACAGCCGTCGGACTCGTCGCTGTCGACGTGGGCAGCCCCCAGAGTTGTCGAGCGACATGCTGCGACATGCCCGAAGGCGTGGTGTCGCGTCCGGAGCAACAACAGCAACAACAGCAACAACAAGCGGTCGAAGGCGATGCGACGGGATGTGGGCAACTATGATGGCCGTGAATGCGTCCTCTCTCCTGTGAAAAACATGTCGCGCGCAACAAGTCTGCTTTGAGTCAAGGGCATCCAGTCGAACGGAGTAATGATGGGGGAAAGTGGAAATCACGTCGAGAGACCCACTGCGCAGTGGCCCGCTCCTTCTCTGTGCTGAGCCTCGCCCTCGCTTGACTTTGCTGGCCAAGAACTCTTATCCGGGCACGTGCGGTTCGGTCGTTTCTTGTCTCGGGGGCTGGCACCGACCCCGCCGAGGTCAAGACAACTCTATCTGTGTTTGACCTCGTCCTATATCTTGTCCATTATATAACGGCTCTTGGTACACTGCTTGACGCGCCTTCTCTTCTTGTGTATTTTCTTATCTTATTAAATTCTTTGTAAACCATGTCGTCGGTCGCTGGGGTCAAGGATTTAGAAAGCCTCTCCACTCTCCACGTTAAGCGACAATCCTCCTCAACCCCATCAGGATCCACAGTGGTCAGCTACACCAGAGATCTGGGATACGGTCCTGTCCTGTGGCTTGTCCATGGCTACCCGCAGTCTGCTTACATGTAAGCCGTCCTGTTTTCACCCTTTCAACCTTTCAACCTCTCACTAATGGACTTTTCTTCAGATGGCGTCATGTTTGTTGCAGCATGTCCACCTAGGTATATTATACGTCTTATTGATTTGATCATCAGATAATTGCCCAGTTACAAGACAAAGTCTCCTTATTCGTGCCCGAGGTAAGGCCCTATCATCACCGCACGCTGTACTCATTTAATCACTGATGCTGCGAGGGAAAAAAAGCTTCCCGGATATGGTATCAGTACACGTCCGAACAAGTCAGGAAATGCTGCCGTTGGCGAGGCTTTACTTGAAGCCTACCATGAATTATTCCCCAACCGCCCTATCATCTTAGGTGGCCATGACCGCGGTGCACGCATCTGTCACCGTCTATCAGTGACTCGTGCCCACCCGCCTGACGATGGCTCTGCCAAAATCCACTCTTACCAGCTTTTGGCTACTGTCCTCCTCGACATTGTTCCGACCTTGGTCCAGTGGCAGGCATTTGCCCGTCCTATGGCCAGTGCCGCTTACTTTCACTGGCCACTCCTTGCTTCGCCACTCGCTCCCGACATGATCGAGGCATATGGTGGTGACAAATGGACTCACCAAGCCCTGGACCGCATCTGTGGTGATAACCCCAAAGGTCGCGAAGCAATGCAATCCGATGATGCTTGGCATGTGTATGAAACACTGCATGCAAAACGCGACACCATTGAAGGCTCCTGCGCCGACTATGCCGCGGGTTGCAATCCCGAGCCTCAACTTCAAGAGGAAGACCAAAGCAAAGGTCGAAAGCTTGAAGGTCCAGTCCTTGTCATGTGGAGTCTCGCCAGGCTGGCCAAAATGCACAGCGACATTGGCTCCATCTGGAGAGATTGGGTCAAGGATCCTTCGTTGTTGACTGCACAAGGTGTTGGCGAAGGCTTCGGCCACTATCTGCCTGAAGAAGCCCACGAGATTGTTGGCAAGGCCATCAGCGACCTATTGGTAAAAGTGACGAAGTGATCTTCGTGACTGAGTTTGAAGCAGCTGTGGTCTCCAACAATATCACGAACCCTTGTTTATGCCTACCAATCGATGAGGATTTTAAGCTCTCTCGCAAAAGTCCCTCTTGCTCTGTCGTTAGTCGCCGCAAACACAGGAAGATGACACAGATCCCTGATACCTGCTTTACTTTTGCCTTTCCCTTGGTTCTAAGAACATCCCTTTTGATGCTGCAGATGAGAAAATGTGTTGACAACAACAGCATGGGAGATTGCTTGGGCTTGAAAGGGACTGATTCACGCGCAAGATAGTATTTCTCTGGACAGAAGTTCTTGCCTTTCGATTTTTTTTTTCGTTTTGGTACATGATGCAAAGAGCACCAGGAAGAAATATGTTGGTACAGGAAGACGATGGTAAAAACGAAATGACAGAAAAAAACTACCTGTACCTTGAACCAGGCAACTTCTTATAAGGCAGAGGCTCGACCTTCATCCTCTTAAACTCGACATCGCCACCAGGGATACCTGCTCTCTTCATGACACCAGCTGTGCCTTCGTCGTATTTACTCCTGAACAGAGTGGCACCAACAGGCTCAAGCAGATGCCTATCGACAAAGCGCCTCAAGATAAAGTCTTTGTGCTGGTAGCGCTGTGAGAGGGTCTTTGCGTCCAGAAGCTGTCCTTGGGGCTGTTCGAGAACAAAAACGGACATGCGGCTATAGGCGAGACCCTTCTGAGTGTAGGCGGGCAACCAGGGGAGAATGACTTGCTCGTCAGTGAGCTTGGCGATAAGGACAGAAGTCTGGGTGGGGGAGATTTTGATGTTGGAGGCAAGGAAGTGGCAGCGGTAGTCGAAGCCATCAGAGGCGACGTTGGGAACATCGGGGTTGACAATGGCGATGCTGACGTAGCGTTCGCCCTTTGTGTAGGGTTGGATCTTGAGGTGTGCGGGCACTTCGGACACTCTGCTGTCGACAATCTCGCCGGGCTGCACGCCACGAGGACCGAAGGAGAGGTCGACGCTCATGACTGGGTCGATGGCGGGGAGCACGTCGGGAATCACGTTCATTTGGGTGAGACGCTGCATGACGATCTTACGCTCCATCTCACGCCACTTTCTGTCGGCCAGGTAGCGGTAGATGGGCTTGTCCATGTCGCCTACAAAACAGAGTCAGCAGGAAGGCACTTTGTGAATAGCGAATGAGTGCCGTACCCTTGCCATCCTCAAACCTCCTCTTGACCATGGGGTCGTTAATGTCGGCGTGAATCTTGAGCTGGTGTAGGTAGCGCTCCATGCTGTTGATGCGGTGCTGGTGCCGTTGTTCATCCTGCGGTTCCACCTGTTGAGCCTTGAGTCTGGCAATCTTCTGGCGTTCGGCCTCGATGGCTTCAATCTTCTCCTGGCGGTGTTGGATGAGGATTTTTCGGGCTTCTTGGAAACATTGGTATGGAAGTTGTTCGAAGGGTATGCGTGGGCCGGACTGCATGGCCGCACGGCGTCTACGCGAGCCAATGGGGGTGAGCCCTCGAGTACGGAGGAGTCTACGTTCTGCTCTGGGAGTGTAGGCTGATGTGCGGTCTGGTGTGGGCGGCGCTGTTGCCGCTGCTGCTGCTGCTGTGGTTGCCGCCGCCGCATTGCTGTTGATGGTGGCGACTTCTTCGGCGACGACCGAAGACGTCGAAAAGCTACGGAGCGACAGGCCCCGTAGAGCGCGTGAAGACGAGGCCATTGTGGTTGCGATTGAAATCGTCTGTCTCGGAGGTCACAAAGTATCAGAAAGCTTGCCAAGGCCGAGACACTTTTTCGAGCCAGCGACGACGGAAAGAACGAACGCCCGTCCTTCACATAACACAATCATGGCCACACGACGAGCAATTACTGCATGCGCTCGCTGGAGGCCCGCTCCTTCCTCTTTGGTATATGTGGCCTGTCGTTCTTTCCCAGCATTGCAAGCCGACTAACGAACAGCACCAGCAATCATTCTCACGCGGGCTGGCCACCGAATCGCTACCATCTGCCTCGACCGCCGAAGCACCTGCTGCCACTATTGCACAGGCTTATGGCGATGCCACCCTCTTATCCACTGCCACCGCTCCTGTTCTGAACGACCAATTCACCATTCCTCCTCCAGCGACACCCGCTCCTGCAGCACGCCGCCCCTCCCAACAACCGCCCAACCCTTTCCTCTCCGAAGCCACACTCACTGTCTATAACTTCCCCTCACTAGAGCCCACCGGATTCGTATCATATCCCGGCTCACTTCTCTTGCTGCCCTTGCGCCGTGACATCCTACACCGCGCCATCGTCTTTGAGGGCGACGCCACTCGTCAGGGTACCGCAAGCACGAAATGGCGTTCCGAGGTCCATGGCTCCAACCGCAAGGTGCGCCCGCAAAAAGGATCCGGCAGGGCTCGTCTGGGTGACAAGAAATCGCCCATGCTGAAGGGCGGTGGTGTTGCTTTCGGCCCCAAGCCTAGAGACTTTAGCACAGAGCTTCCTCGCAAAGTCTACGATCTGGCCTGGAGGACTGCGCTGAGTTATCGCTACAAAAGGGGCGAACTGGTTGTTTTGACGCGGTACAATCCGGCCGAGATTGAACACGAGGGCCCTGGTGCTGCGCGGTGGTTGAAGCAGTTGCTGCGATGGAACAAATTTGGCAACACCAATGGCGGCAGTTTGTTCATCACGTCAAAGCCCAGACAAAATCTATCTGCTGCTCTCCAGGTCCCGGGCATGGACAAGGAGGCTCGCGCCTTGACACTGGACGACGTCGATGTCAAGGACTTGCTCGAGGGAGGTCGCGTCATCATCGAAGAAGAAGCTCTCAGGAAAATCTTTAGAAACCACTCAAGCGACCTCAATATGGACATGAAGCTGTTGGCTTGATCTGTACATTTTGCTTCTGTTTTCTTTATACACATGTAGATGTAAAAATACATATCATGAATCATTCCTTTGACCATGGCTTGGGCCCTTCATATGTCAAGCTGGCCACACCAGCCATGGCACCCTCGAACTTCTTGATCTCCTTTCCCTTGACTTCCTCTGCCGCTTGGCCGATCTTCTTCAGCAGATCATGACACTCGTCGGGTGTGGCACGCCTCCCACGCTTCTTGCGCGCGAGCACAATCTCGACCTTCTTGCCCTGGCCCAAGAATTCCTGCATTCGCTTCATACGATGGCCCAAATCATTCGCATCAATGGCCCAGTTCAACTCTAGCGTTTTTGTGCCCTCGGCCGCCGCTTTGGTCTTTTGTATCTTTCTCTTTTCCTTGTCTTCAGCGTAGGCTACGCTTTTGTTGATGAGTTTGCAGGTGGGTATCCATTCTTCTGTCCAATCTCCCTCTGGCGGTGGCGTCACGCAGACCAAGCGGTATTCTTTGTGGTCGAAGCTGCCGAGTACATCGCGCAGACGTTCTACTGGGCCCAACGAGTTTGTCTCTGGATCGACGACTTGGACGCGGCGAGCGGGGATCTCTTCGTTCCAGAGTTGGGTGCGCCTTTTGGCTGGACCTTTGGCGGCAAGGGTTGGTATGCTTTGGCTGAAGGGTCGGACCGTGTTGAGTGGGATTTGAACGACAATGTGTTTGAAGGCTGTGGATCGCGTGCGCGTTGATAGTGATGGCTGTACAAAGACACGATAGAGCGCCTGTGTCGATGCTGAAATGTGTGATCGCATCTTGTTGCTGTTGTAGGTCGCTGTTTCCTCATGGCGCAGAAACGACTTTAAATTCGGCTCGACTTGGCCCGAAGCCCTCGCGTGCCTCACATTTTCAACTCTTCAGCCATCAAAAGTCTTTCCATCGAACATTGGTAACAATTCATCACTATCTACAGTAATAGATTGATCTTGCACAGCTCAATATGTCGCCGTCAGTCTCTGCACCAAATAGTCACCGCTATTGATTCCCGGATACTTCTTCTGCTTGGCCTCATTGTAAGTCCCAGGGATGGCATCAATGAAGCGATCAAAGTTGGGGTTGCAAAAGTACGCCATGCTGTATCTCGCCGGATGGAAGTCGGCGTCTGCCTTGACTGGCGGCTCGACCACCCGGTGCTTGGTGCTTTTGATCGTGTCGTTGCTCCATCTTGCAAGCAGATCGCCTGCGTTGACGACAATCGTATCTTCGATTGGGGTTGCGTTGATGTAAGTGCCCATTGGTGAGAGAACTTGCAGTCCACCTCGAGAATCTTGGAACAGCAGTGTAATTGAGCCTGGACTCCAATGTCAGCTTCACTCAGTCAAGTCTTGATCCTTTCTTTACTCACCATAATCGGTATGCGCTCCCGCTCGTACGGTGTTTTTGTTCTGCTCAAACACCTTACTGCTGACGGCAGGATAGTGGAGCAGACGCAATGTGTTGTCTCCTCCATTGCAGAAGCTGTCGAACCACGACTCTTCAATACCGAGGCCAACAGCAATGGCTCGCATGACTTCAACGTGGAGCTCCTTGCACGTCTCAAAGAAGCTCAACATCTTCTCTTTAAACACCCTGCCTTCCTCATCAAAGATATCCGGCCATTTGTTTTCAAGTCCGGCGACTCCCTCCCTTCCAATCTCTAGAGACTCTTTCAGATCGGCACCTTCCAGTGCTCTCACTCGTTCAATCTCGGCAGGATCCACAAGATCAGTCGTCTTTTCTCGGCCTTGACGCACATATCCTCTGTTCGATTCGGCCGTCGTCCAAGCGAGTTGCTCCTTTTGGCTTAATGGCCGCTTGAAGAATTCCGCGCTGTACTTGAAGGCCTCTTCGACGGTGGCCCTGGAGATACCGTGGTTGCGGATGTAGATGAAGCCTGCTGTCTTGAAGCCATTCAGGATTGCCGTGGCTGTTGCTTGTCGGATGTTGGGATCGCTGGTTTGGAAGGCCGAAAAGTCAATGAGCTGCGGGTTTTGTTATTAGTAAATTGACAGGGGCGGGTTTGGTGGTTCCATTTACTGGAATGCTCAAGTTGTCGGCGCCGACCGCAGTGGTTACTGTTTGGTTGCTCATGTCCAGAAATGATGCTTCTTCGTGAGGTAAGTCTGTTCAAGAAGATGACCAACAGAAACCCTCAAATGGGCAAGAGGTATTTGTATCTTCTTGAATCATGTTGTACATACCTCCTTATCGTTACCAATACTCTATAACAATATTCCTTATCTACGCCTATACATGATAGGCAAAGCCTCCAGAGCGCTAAGGAGGAGGTCCGGCCCGGAGGGGTTGTGGTGGGTCCCCTCGTGGATACACTCAAACCTGCCCACTCACTAGGGCTCAAAACCTCCTCCTTAGCCCTCGCGGGCAAAGCAAGCTCTTGCGGCGTGCGGTTTCACGATTGCAGAGTGGACGAGTCGGCTCAAAGATACAAGCAATCCCGCAGAATATTTAACCGCAAGCCCGCAGCTTTGTCGCGCAGGTGGGGTTCCATACTGCGGGGTGGTGGGGACTGTTTATTCTCACCTTCTGCATCCTATCCTTATCTGTCGCTGCCTATCGCTTTCAATATGTGCGCTGGAGAATTGCGTAACAACAACTGGCAGGAATCATGACCATGGCGTGATATAGGGCATTCGTCGCTGTATCAAAGACGGGAGTGCGCATCCATCAGGCACTTCTTTCTTTTCCTGCAGCCTCAAATCACGCACTGTCAGCTACATCAACATCACCGCAAACATGTCGCCTGTTGTAGATGTCCATACACACATCTACCCTCCTGCCTATGTATCACTACTACGCTCCAGGACTGACGTCCCATATATGCGTACTTTCAAAGACGCCCCATCGGCTGGAGAACGCTTGGTAATCCTACCTAGCGAAGACGCAGCAACAACTACTGCACGCGGCCGGCCCATCGGCCCGGAATACTACGATGAACATGAGAAGATCAAGTTCATGGACGATCACGGCATAGACATCAGTGTTATTTCCCTCGCCAACCCATGGCTAGACTGGTGCGAACCAGGTGATGCACCCGAGGCGGCCAGGCAGATCAATGATGATGTGGAAGCTGTGTGTTCACGTCACCCAGGACGACTTTATGCTTTTGGAACGCTGCCGTTAAGTGCAGGCGCTGATGCCGTGGTGGAAGAGATCGAGCGTCTTCCCACACTCAAGCACATGCGTGGCGTTATCATCGGTACTGGAGGTTTGGGCGACGGACTCGATGATCCAGCGCTCGGACCTGTCTGGGCAGCGCTGCAACGAACCCAACAGCTTGTGTTTTTGCATCCTCATTACGGGCTCCCTAGCTCTGTATACGGCCCTCGTGCCGCAGCAGAGTACGGTCACGTATTACCGCTTGCCCTTGGATTTCCCCTAGAAACCACCATTGCAGTTGCTAGAATGCTATTGAGTGGCGTCTGGGATCGCTTTGACAACCTACAAGTTCTGCTCGCGCATTCGGGAGGCACGCTACCGTTTTTGGCAGGCAGGATTGAGAGTTGCATTGCTCATGATGGGCACCTGATGGAACAGAACAAGATCAAGGGACGCAGGCCCCTGTGGGATATTCTGAAGAAGAATATCTATCTGGATGCGGTGGTATATGCGGATCCTGGGCTCAAAGCTGCTGTTGAGGCTAGTGGAGCTGATCGCTTGATGTTTGGTTCGTATTCCTGTTTTCCGCCGCTCTCTGTTCTTTGGGGTTGGGTTTTCCTCGATGTCAATCATATGCTGATCTTTAATTATCGCAGGCACCGACCACCCATTCTTCCCACCGCTCGAGCAAGGCGAAACGGAGTGGTTGAGCGTGAAGCTCAATTCTGACACTGTCAAATCGGTCTTTGAGGGAGATGAGAAGATGGCAGATGCAGTCATGGGCGGCAATGCTGTAAAAATCCTTCGCCTTGAAGAATAGACATGAAGCTACTTATAATCGAGAGGTACAAACTGTAGAAAATAAAAGCTCGCCTCGCTTAGCGCTGATTGTTTGGCTGTCAACAAAGTCTATTTCTAGCCGATTGGCCATGAATCTCCTTACCCCACTCATTCCCCGCTTTTTGCCCTATACCATTTCTCCTGTTTTCCGCCTTTTGTGGGGGTCTTGACCTGCCTCTTTAGAGTTTTCCGCTTGCATACATGACCTCATCCAGTGATGTTGCCAGGATGGCCTGATCATTTGGACGACAAAGAATGGAAAAGAACCATTCCGACGCAAAGATTTTTCCGCCAGAGCAAGAAAGCTCCACTTCTTCAAGGTTTTACAGTGCATCACACGTGCAGAAAGCAGCGGCAAGGCCCCCTCCTTCTGACAGCCTTCCCACTGATCGATCTTCAAGTTGTTCGCCAATTGTTCAATCGTTGATTAACTCATCAGCCAAGCCACCTTGGTCGAATTTTTCCGGCTGCCATGTCTTCTTATTATATAAAGCTTCGGCGCAGCAGTGTTTCTGTTCTGAGCATAGAGAGCCATCGTGATGTTTTCTAACAATCGTTTCTACGGCCTCTCGCTTGTGGCTTGCCTGGTGGCGTCTGTTAGTGGAGGTGAGTGCATGTTCAGAGGACACACTCAAGATCTCTTGGTCTTACATGCTTGAACAGAAATCACAGCTTCCGGCACAAACTTCACATTGACCGGAGACAATGTGTCATACCGCTTCCACGTTGACGACAGGTCTGGTGATCTGATCTCGGACCATTTCGGTGGACCAGTTGACGATTTTACCGACCCTGCTACCCTTCTGAACAACGGATGGACTACCGGATTGCAGAATGTCGGAACCCCTGGATTGGCTAATATTCGCCGCGAGTTTCCAGATATCGGTCGCAGCGACTACCGAGTTCCTGCGATCCATATCCAGCATGCCGACGGTGACACAGTTTCTGCTTTTACTTATCAAAGCCATGAGATTGTTCAGGGCAAGCCATCGCTGCTTGGTCTTCCTGCGACCTTTGGCGATTCCGACGCCGTGAGTACGCTGATCGTCAAACTCTACGACAACTACTCGGACATCACTGCTGCATTGTCTTACTCTATCTTCCCTGAATACAATGCAATTGCTCGAAGCTTCCAGATCACCAACCATGGCAACACCAGCATCTCCATCGAAAGAGCAGCCAGCTTCAGCACAGATCTGCCCAATCTCGATCTCAAGATGCTCGAACTTCAAGGAGACTGGTCCCACGAGGCAAACAGGGTCATCAGAAATGTCGACTATGGTGAGACTGCCTTCAGAAGTACGGAAGGGTATTCCGGCCACCTCCACAACCCTTTCTTCGCCCTGTTTCCTCCGTCCACCACCGAGACTTCAGGCGAAGCTTGGGGATTCAGTCTGGTCTATACTGGTAGTTTTGAAGCCAACGCTGAACGCTTCTCTCACGGATTTGTTCGTGTTTTGCTCGGTCTCAATCCCCTTCATACGAGTATCCCGGTTGGTCCCGGTGAGACGTTCCAGTCTCCAGAGGCTGTTGCAGTCTACTCGTCCGAAGGTATCGGTGGCATGTCAAGATCATTCCACGATCTTTACCGCAACCACCTCTCGAGATCCAACCACACCTTCCAAACCAGACCTGTGCTGCTCAACTCTTGGGAGGGCCTGGGATTCGCTATCAACGAGACGGCGTTGGAGAAGGTTGCAAAAGAGACTGCTGAGTTGGGAATTGAACTCTTTGTCAACGATGACGGCTGGTTCGGCCAGACGCCATACGCACGCCTCAACGATACTGCTGGACTGGGCGACTGGACGCCAAACCCCGACCATTTCCCCAACGGACTAGGCGTCTACACCGAGACGGTGAATAGCTACGCCGTGGCCAATACAAGCACACCCCTTAAATTCGGTATCTGGATCGAGCCAGAGATGGTTAACCCCAACTCTACCTTGTATCACGAGCACCCGGACTGGGTCTTGTACGCTGGCAAGCACACCAGAACTCTGGTCCGAAACCAACTAGTCCTGAATCTGGCACTCACCGAGGTGCAAGACTATATCATCAAGGTCATTTCCAACCTCATCGAATCAGCCAGCATCTCCTACATCAAGTGGGATAACAACAGAGCCATGCACGAGATGCCCAACGCTGCCACCAACTATAACTATATGCTAGGCATGTACCGCGTCATGGACAAGCTCACAGGCTCATACCCCGATATTCTCTGGGAAGGCTGTGCCTCCGGCGGCGGCCGCTTCGACCCCGGAATCCTACACTACTACCCGCAGTCGTGGACCTCGGACAACACGGACGCCTCCGACCGTCTCACCATCCAACTGGGCACCTCGTTGGCATATCCGCCCTCGTCAATGGGCTGCCATATCTCCAAAGCGCCCAACGGCCTGAACGGCCGCAACATCTCCATCGAGTACCGCGCGCACGTAGCACTCATGTGCGGATCCTTTGGCTTCGAGCTCAACCCCTCGGATCTCACCGAGTCCGAACGCGCCGCCATCCCGTCCATTCTCGCCGACTGGAAACAGGTCAACCCCATCGTCATCTCCGGCAGCTTTTACCGCATCGCATGGCCGGATAACGGGAATTGGCCGGCTGCGCAGTTTGTGAGCAAGGATGGCAGCACGTCTGCCGTGTTTGCGTTCCAGCAGAGGGCGATGATCAAACCCGCTTCGCCGCCGTTGAGGATGCAGGGCTTGAATGCTACGGCTAGGTACAGTAGTAATGCGTTTGAGGGTACGTTGAGCGGTGCCACTTTGATGAACGGAGGCTTGAATTTGCCGTGGATGGTGATGGATTATCAGAGCATGTTGATTTGGCTGTACAAGCAGTAAAAAAGACAGCAGGAAGATATAAGTGTCGTCCTGACATGACAACGATAATGATAATGACTATTATCTTGAGTGCCCACCAATAGAAAAAAAGCATGTTCAAATCTTCGACCTCACAACCTCCTCCCTACCCTTCAAATTCCCATGCTCGGCCTTGACACCCCTCGTGACGGCATAAAACGCCAATCCCGCACTCTTTGTCGAAAACACAACACTCGACCCCACGTAAAAGAAGGCAAAATCGCCAGGCACCAGGTGATGCGTCACTCCGGTTGCCTCATCCAAAACGTCAATCTGCCCCGAGAGCACGCATTTGGTTTCTTCGCAGGTGTAGAGCAGAGGGTAGGATTTGCCTTTTTCGATCTTGTAGAAGCCTGAGGTTAGGTACGAGGGGCTTTCTGTTGTTGCTGTGCGGATACTTTGATTTTTTTTAAAGGTAGAAATGGTTAGTTTCGAAGGTCTTTTTCTTTTTTCGGTTCGAGCTTTTGATCTTTTTTGTTTGCCTTTTTCATTGCTGCAGGATTGGGGGGGAAATTCGAGAACGGAGATGAGGGCGGAGGTATTAGAGTAAAAGCCATGATAGCCCGATCTGACTGTTTCCATCTCTCTCAGGCGTACGTCTTCTTTGCTAGCGCAGAGAAAGGATGTACGAAGAGATCGAAGGGAAGAAACCAGCTCTCGACCAATTCCCCATGACAGTGCTTTGGGCGAAGAATTGAAGAGGATATATAAGAAGGAAAAATGGAATTATTCTTCCCCAGAACTTACGAATGAAAATCAGCGACTGTAGCATTCTCGCCAGCTGGGAAGGGAATAAATTCGTGTGCAGCTCCCTTGATGATGGTGAGGGGGACTGGTTTGGCGGACGAGGAAGACACTGCAGAATTGTTTTAAAGAAAGCACGTTAGCAAAAATGAAAAGATGTGCTTTTTTCTACTCGATGAGATAGATATTCATGGAAGCTCACTTGTTCTTTGATGCTTTTTTTTTGATTTATCTTATAATCTGTAATTCTTTTTTTTTCTTGCTTCTGTGAGGAAGAGATGAATACTTTGACAAATCCGAAAGTATATTTTCTTGGAGCACTGTAGAGCAGATAGTCTTGGATGCGATTGGAATTGAGCAAGAGGTGATGTTTGCTGTATACTTATATTTGAAAGAGTAAAGCGGAACGCATGGCCCAAAGCGGTATGGGCGTCCTCAGGTGGAGAGTTCCACCTCATTTCTCACTCACAACGGACAAAACCAGTCCGCCATCCATAGATACTCAAATCGAGAGTTTGTCGAACGGGGAGCACACTCATTAAATACAAGGAAAGAAGGGAAGTGGTGTCTCAAGAATTGTCAAACACTTTCCATATAAAAAAAGAAGCACCTTTCAATCAAATCTACCATTTCCCGCTGAGCTATGAACGACCCGCAGACACGTTGGATGATAATTAGATGAGCAAAAGTGATGCAAAACGTACAGCAGCAGGGATTCCCACGTGGTCACCCACCGTAGTACTAATCTGCCGTTCAACTGCTTATGTATGGCAGAGCGGACGGGATGCCCAGTTTTCAGCTGACTGTGGCCGTACGTGCAGAGAACATGTTTTGATTTGATTATAATGCGGTATACAGAGACAGCAATACCTCCGCATGGAACATGAGCAGTGTATTGATTCAAGCCGCTGCACATGCGCAGAGCCATGATCTTTGCTAACATAATCCCATATATAGACTCATGCTGATTTCGGTGCTGATGTATGACGATCGTCCAAGTCAAGGTATTTCTAGTGTTCCTACAATCACTGCTGCCTTCGTCGCCAATATTCTCTGACCATGAGAGGCGTTGCCGAGGAGACTCGGCGAGGACAGTCCCACGGATACAATTTAGCAGCAGTGCTCAAGCCTGGCGCTCAATCCTCCTGGGTCGTCTTTATTCCAATCTCATAATCAAACTATAATGATCTCCACAATCAACGTGCTTGCGGAGACAAATCTCAATGAATGATGCTTGAAAGGATATTCCTCGTCGTCTGCAGATGTGAAAGTGGAGAGGGTTGAGGGCTGACGAAGCCTAGTCTCAGGACGTCAGGGAAGGAGGCCCAAAGGCTTTTTCTCACCAAAGATCCCGGATCCACCGGCAGGCGAGAGTGCTATCAAGTCCTCGTGCGCATTCGTATATGAATCATGCCATACCTCTATATTGTAGCTCATGACCTCTCTGTGCGGGGTGGTTCTTCGAAATTTAGATATTATCGACATCTCGCGATAATTGTCGAGGCGTGAAGTTGAACGCGATCGCCATCGAAATCTGATGAAAGCTACAAGCAGCATAGACTCAGGCCTTCGGCTTTCACAGATTCTGGTCCGGAAGGACAGCAGCGGGTTACTCTGCCTCCCGTGCAAAGCATACAATACCGGCTGATACATATGCCAGATAAGCTTCGGCCTACTCGTATGCTATTAGTCAGGGAACAGAGGCCTGTGAGATTGCAGACTCCGCTAGGACGGCATCGGCGATTCGTGAGAGAACAACAGCTGCATACCAGCGACGGACCTGGCACCGAGATGAAAGATACCGGCTTCATAAGACGTTTGCAAGTTGTTCGATATTTCGACGGATGAGAAGAATCTCAGGTCGAGTTGCTGGCCTGCATAGAGCGCATGGGTGCAAGGATTCATGAGCCGCAAGCCTTTCAGCTTGACCAGAAGCAGCTTAGGACTGGGCTGTGCTGCTTTACTCAAAACCAACTGACCAGGATGTCGGCGCAAGGAGTGTTTTGATTGAATATTGAAGAATAGGCTGACGGGTTGTTAATATATGTAGACCCCTTTCCGTTACCCCACGATAGCTTGTTTCATCAATTACCGGTGCCGAAAGTCGCGGTTTCTTCTTTTACATCTTTTGCCAGACCTGTCAGAATGCTTCTGGATATTGGGACCATATACGGTTCAGCTAGTGCTTGACCTATCAAATATATTGTAAGCGAGGGTCGAATGGTATGCCGCTTTCCGTCCTTTGTTCAGAGCCAGAAGCCTCTCATCCGGCCGTTGCGAGAATCGCGTACCGTATTTCGTTGGTTTATGCAGCCCATGGCCGACGGGCGCATGCAGGCACACGCTTCGAGGAAAATCCGAAAGCAAATAGTCGCGACATTATTGGCGTCATGGTCCGGCAGCATATTGTATGACCATCTTCGAGGCAGATCAATTATGGAAGATCTCTTGGTCGCTTAGATTCTTAGCAGGGTATGTCAAGATAGTCCGGGAGATTGATTGAGTGGACTCGCCGTACCCTCAGAAGCTCTTCCATTTTGTTACGCACTTGCATTCCTTCTACTTTCCATTCGACGTCGCGCCCTCATAATCCAATTCATCTTGCGGCGACCCCTTTCTTTCCGTGGACGCAGGGTATGCACTACTAAACCCGCTCTTATCCCATGGTCCAACGCTCACGCATGATACGACGAATGCCTACGAACCGGCCTTGCTCTTAACCTCGAGGATCCCCCTGTCTATTCTCCAACGACGAGGAGACACCAGGAAGGGGGGAAAATGTCAGCATCAAACGGAGCAGCACAAGCTGCTGATACTGCTCACATGGCCGCTGCAATTGGTGTTACAGACATGACCGTCGCGGAGATCGCCAGAATGCTAGAGCTTAAGCACGTTCTGTGGCCCATGTTTCAGGTCTCGCTCGCTTTCCTGATACTCACATGGGTTGCTGTGTCGTTACGAGTTTATGCGAGAGCAGTGGTGCTCAAATCGGTCTTTGGATGGGACGACTGGTTGATGGTCATCACACTATTTGTCTTTTCTACTTGTTGCGCGTGCCTCATCGCTATTGAGCATGTTGAGAGAAGCTCTGCTGCAGTCGAAGCGTTGGCAAGCGGACTGGCAGCTCAGTTGCCGCTCATGGAGCACATATTCCATGTAAGCCATCCAACTTCGACTTACAAGCAAAAACTAATCCAATGGCCTGCAGTTTATTTTGTCATTCATGTCTCTGTACATTGTCACAACTATTTTCCTGAAGCTTTCACTGGCCATATTCTTCCTCAGAGTCATTCCTCAGGGCTGGCAAAGAAAGGTGCTCTATGCCGCCACTGGAATCTACACGACGTACGGCGTGGTCTTCACTTGCGTTATCATCTTCCAATGTGGAAACCCAGTTCTATTCTTCTTCGAGAAAGCAAAAAACCAATGCATATCTGATCACATCCTCCAACCGCTTTACTACACAGCGGGCGCAATGAACGCTCTGACGGATTGGATATTCTCGATTTTGCCCATCACTGTCATCTGGAACGCAGCCATACCTCGCTCAACAAAGGTATCTGCTGCATGTCTGCTAGGACTGGGCTCTCTCGGAAGCATCTCATCGCTCATCCGTCTGGTATACATTCCTGGTATCGAAGCGTCTCCAGACTTCTTGGAACATGCGGTGAATATTGCCTGCTGGTCAATTGTGGAGCCCGGGCTTGGTATAATAGCAGCCTCTCTTGCAACGCTGAGACCCTTGGTCAGACACTGCTTCCCAGAGAGACGGCCGGCAATCCTACCTACAAATCGTCAGAACAGGACCATTACCTACACACCAGGCACATTTGCATCTCGGCTGAGCTTTGAGGAGAAGGTCAACCCGTACGCTAGCCTGCAAATGGGGTATATGGCAACGATAGTGGGCAATGCAGAGCAACCCCCGACAGAGCTGCAAGAAATGGCACCCCATGGACACAAAAAGAGCGTTCTATCGAACATTGAGGAGATAATCGTGCAGGCAAGAGATTCGTCTTCTGTTTCATTGATGTCTCGCGTTGATAGCGAGGGATCTTTACTCCGACCACACGAGCGCCCATCAAAGGTATCAAATCAACCTTTGAGTCCGATTAACAAGGCCTATATCGCGCGTGGCCGTGTCATCATGAGCAGGGATGTCAGAGTCGAAGAGGAGTTGTCCGTGTCGAGAGGTGCGTCGTCGGAACGATGATGCGATGCTGACCATTTCCTTTTCAATACCTTATTTCACGAAGACCCACGATGTTGTTTCTTTTTCTGTTGTACAAATACCGTATATATACATGTACCAAATAATCTTTTGATATCACGGCCTGATTTCTTGCCAGCTCACGGCTATATCTACCTTCCCAGTGCACCATATTGTGCAACCCGTGGTCACCACTAGTCACGACTGGACCGAGAAAATCTCCGGTGCTTGCAGGATGCCAGTTCATCCGACCGACCGACCGGCTTCATCAACGGTATAGAAAGCGCCAAGCCTCGGCTGGCGGCGTCCTGAAGAAGCAGGTGCTCTTGAGTGAAAAAAAAGGTCCTATAATTCTCCAGTCGCCGCCAACATGGCACAAGCACTTCTACAGCATCAACCTCCATGGCTGTCAATGTACCATCTGGTCCAGCGACCACCGCAGCCCGTCAGGTGCCTCCGTCGGCCAGCCTCATCCCCATCGACCTGAAATCGCCCCACGAAAGAAAGATTCTCTACGACCAGCGCGTCATCTGCGGCTGGAACTGGGACAAGATCCCCAAATGGGCTGCCGCCGTCGAAGCCGGCACCCGCAGCTTCTTCTGGATCTGTCTCGCACCTGATGCGTCCAAGGACAACAACATCCCGACGGTTGATTGCGAGGATGGCAAGAAGTACATGGCTGTTGGTCATGTTTCGCTCGACAAGGTGGATATCACTGAGCCGGATGTGGTCCCAGATACCACCCTCGCCGACCCAGAGAAAGGCATTCTCACTATAACGAGTCTGTTCGTGCTGCCGGCCTTCCATCGCTCGGGTCTGGGTGCTTTTGCCATGGACGAGTGCGAGCGTCTTGCTCGCGTACCGCCTTTCGGTGTCGAATCTGCTGTTGCTATCACGGTCAACACATTGAGTTCCCGGCACTGCATTGGTGGTGTAGAAGGACCGGATGGTCTGGGTATGTGGGAAAGAGATTGTGCGGGAAGGACGCCGGCCAAAAATATGGCGCCGTGGTACGAGAAGAGGGGATACAAGAAGTACAAAGAGGCCCCCAGGTATTCAAGTCGGGCATTGAATGGCGAGACTCTGTGGTGGTATGCTGCATTCTACAGGAAGGAGCTGTAGATCAAGTATCACTGAATTGAAAGAATGGTTCTGTGCACTCGCCGTACTGCTGGCTTTGAGTCACTTTATTCTATTCCAATATTGAGCAATCACCATGAGTTACAACCTAGACGCCACTGTATAGGGCATATTCAAGCAGACTATCCTGTAAAGTTTCGTACTGTTCATAAAGCAGTTGCATCAGCGAATTCGTATGCATTGAAACAAAGATGATCACTCCCGCATGGTTTGCGGCTCGTTGCACGTGCGTAGCATGGGTTGGTCTTGGCATGGTTCCGTCGGGAATATTGGCGTGTTTCATCACATGTTATAGTAAGACAATGTCACAATGCGAGGTTCATTGCAGCTGTCAGGTACAGGTACGCAGCAACGGCTTGGGTGGCACTTGAGCGCAATGGTGCATGCAAAAAACGAGGAGCACTGCGATGGTTTATTGTTTGCTCCTAGGATACGGAGTACAACACAGACAAAACTGTCGATATGACGGCTCGCAGAACGGTTTCCTCGAAATTCGATATTTCATGACTCGGACCAGTCTGCGCAGCCACTAATGCGTGTCAAACAAGAGGGGTTGGGGAGTCTTACAAGTATATGACCGGGAGGCAAATGGCAGGGACGATCCTCTTGCTTCGTCCCTTCCTTCCTCAATTCCCTTGCCTGTCCATGGCTACATTCCAGGAGAAAGATGCACCCGAGGAGTCGCACCTCCTCGAAGACTTTGCAGAGGGCGCGAGGACACAAAATGTCGAGCCGGTATCAAGCAGACCATGGCGAAGACTGCCTTCCATAAGCCTTCCAGGCTTCAAACGACCACAATGGAGCGACGCTGTGTCTTTCCTCAAACAATTCTTCTTCTTCCTCGTGCCGACTTTCATCCAACACCGGTTGTATCCAGACTTGGCCAAGGATCGCAAGCTTCACCCGTCTGCTTATCTCGACGGCATGCGTGGGCTGGCCGCACTAATGGTGTTTTTCTATCACCTTTCATATTCATCTCACGATGTGGGCACAGCATGGGGAGCTACCGGCAAGCCTGACGAACATCGCGAGTTCCTCAAGCTGCCTTTCATCCGCTTCTTCTACAGCGGGCCGGCTATGGTCGCCATCTTCTATGTTGTCTCGGGCTACGCTCTTTCGTACAAACCGGTCAAGCTCATGAGAAACAAGAGTTGGAAGGAACTACTACACGCTCTATCTTCGGCGACATTCCGCAGAGCCATCCGTCTCTATCTGCCCTGTATCGTCTCGACCTTGTTCATTGTATTCCTGGTTCGGGTGCGCGCATACGATGCAACCCGCGGCATTGCATACGATCGCAATCGACTGACCCAAGCTCAAGAACACCACTTGGTTCGCTTCAAGTCCGTGTGGCGTCAGTTGTCCGACTGGGCAGGCATGATGTGGATCTTTATACACCCCTGGTCTTTTGGAACAAAAGATACGGATATCGCTATTGACTCGCATTTATGGACTATTCCGTAAGTTGATTCAATCTTGGCTACATACAAACATTTGCTGATCCGACCTTGTGCACTATAGGATGGAGTTCCGCTCTTCACTAGTCTTATACCTCACTCAACTCGGCCTTGCACGGCTCAAGTCGACCCTCCGGGTTTTGTCGCTGGTCGCACTGATCATATGGTGTCATCGTAAGGACAGGTGGGAGATGGTCTTGTTCTATTCTGGCTTCCTTCTGGCCGAATTCGACTTTCGCCGACAAGCAGTGGCCGCTGCGAGATCTATTCTCCCAGAGACTGACACCAAACAACCATCAAACGCAACCCGCCAACGATTGTTTACAGCCGTGTGCCTGGTTGTGTTTTTGATAGGAATTTACCTTGGAGGCGCACCGCAGAAGCAGGTAGAGCATGCCCCGGGCTGGGCGACCTTGTATGCCTGGATCCCATCATACGCAGCGCACAAACAGCGTTATTGGCCCGGCTGGGCCGCCGTCATGCTCGTGTGGGCCACATCCAATTCCACTCTTCTGCAGCGCCTGTTCACCAACAGGCCTGTTCAATACCTGGGGAGGATATCCTTCTCGCTGTATCTCATGCACGGCCCTGTCACGCACACCATCGGCTACGCCTCGATGGACTTCTTCTGGCGCACCATTGGAGAAACCCCGCAAGTGAGGAAAGAGATTGGGTTTTGCATAGCGGCAGTTATCGATATTGCGTCTACCATTTGGGCGGCCGATATCTTCATGCGGGCAGTTGATACACCGACTGTCAAACTCGCAAAATGGGTCGAAGAGAAGTGCACTGTTTCTTTGGAGTAGCATTAGCTCCCGAGTTGTGTATACATGTACAGAAATTTTCATTTGTCATTGCTGTCCTTGGAGACAGATCCGATCGATGGTGCCTTGCCCAGTGCGTGTAACTTTTGAAAATCGAGCCTACACCGATCAGCATCCCCAAAGATATTGACAACAGCCGCTTTCGGGTTTCATGTTTTGAATGGCATGCATTACGTAGCTTCGCTTCATCGTCCGGTCCAGACCTTTGGCTCTCCTCCCGGCGTGTTGCTGTGATTACACATTTGCGTACACAGCCTGAACATGATTGCTGGCCGCATGCGCCCGGGCAACTCAAGGTCATGCAAAACCGGACATTGCTTTGAGTGGTCGATCTAAGTGAACAGGGAACCTTGTCCTCCGGCTCGAAGCTACCGTAGACCATGAAGTCGAGAGGATAGTCCATTTCGTTCACCCGGTGCGGGAGACAGACACGCCATATCTCTTCGTGAAGCTCAGTGTGCAGTCGCGAAAAGGGGCTGAAAGTATCGCCGGCCATCTTCGGGTTCATATTGCCCGTATAAGTATGTTACATGTATGTCTCATGCTTGTGAGTACAAGTGCCCAGAACAGCACAGTGTGTGAAACGGCGAGATCCTCTGTCTAGAATCGCGGGACAAGACTTGGCACCTCCGAAGACTATGTTCGGCAGCTCCAGTACGTCCACATCTCCATGCGCGCGATGAATGGGGAATATGCAAACTTGGTGGAAGGGAAATGCATTGTTCCATCGGGATTCAGTCGACTGGCCCTGAACGAGCATGATACATATAAACATATCATGCTTTTGTGGCCGCTTCAAATCATTTCCGAAGGTTCGAATTCGAAACGCTCTGTATTGTCACAGCCATAAAGCTTCACTAGACCGACTGCGAGCGCTGTATGTATGCTCGAGTCACAGAATACGGGGGCAGGTCCTGTGGCTTATTTATTCACCGACAATCCAAGGGGGATGGAGATGAAGGTCCAATCATGTACGTGGGCGTCAGCGAGAGCCATCAAGGTGTCTTGGCCAAGACTCAATTGTGAAAACGGCCCGTATCCCTTCGAGTCGCAAACTCAACAGCGCCTTCCACGACCGACCACCCCTTGCCTTTCTATAAAGTCTTTTCATCGTGAGAGTGTGAACGATCAGAACTCTTTCCACAAGAACCTGTGCGAATATCCGTATTCTTAAGTCTGGGAGCGACTGGAGACACAAAGAAGCTTCTTTGTTGTACGATTTCCGAATCCAGAAGCAGCAGATCCTTCGCGGATTTCCGATCATCAAAACACACGGCCCACATTGTATACCAGGTCACAATGAGTTTGTCCAACGATGCCCGTGGCTGGATCATGGCCAGCGTGAGTGGTGCTGGTAAGTGATCTGCTCGTAGACGTGAATACGCTGCTACCCGAACAATCACTGACGTTGACGGCAGCTTGCATCATTGGTGCTTCCATAATTTGTGTCGATATAATCGTTCGAAAGTTCCCTGGACAGCGCAACTTTAGGATACAGGACAGCGATGTGTTTTTGTCGTCGTCGTTGAGCTTGAGTTTTGGTGTCATGGTAAGAAGCCCCAGCTGGTTTTTGTTCACTGCCTTGGGCCTCGAGGCTGACTTTGAGTAGCTTTTCTCGGCATTGCTCAATATGATGCCATCAGCAAAAGAGTCTCTCAGAAAGGGTGGCATGTCGCCGAAAGAGGTCAATTGGACCTTGATCGGCTGCTTTTTGGGCGGTGCTGTTAGTATCCAACTCATTTCTAGGATCGCTCACATGTTCATGCCATCCCACGTAGTGGATTGTGAACACTCGCACGACGAAGAGTCGGCTATCAAAGAGCCTTCAGGAGAAGATGGGCAGCTGCGTCACGAACATGCCCATCCTCCTTCCCACGACCGCTCACACGGCGGGTCTAACACTCTCCCCAAGCAGCATGGCGGCACGACACGAAAGTCATCACTCGCCAGAACGGCCGAGCTGGCCGATGAATCACCATTCCTTCCCGAGGATTCCAATGGCTCTCTTAGACTTCCGGTTGGCAAGGACTTGAAGAAACAGCCTTCTCTACAGGCTCGCCTGAGCCAGACATTCTCTTCTCTCACTCTTAGAGGCAAGCCGTCCTGCGACTGTGATGGTCCGTGTCACGGCTTCAGCGAACCATGTGGCGCAGATTGTTTCAAGAACCTGCAGACCAGACAGGCGAGCACGCGCTCCATCATTCGCCAGAAGCTTCTTCGTGGTGATACGGCAACCTCAGAGCAGACTCCCCTGCTTCAGAACATCTTTGAGGAGCCTGCCTCTCGATCTGTGCGGAAAGCTCGTATGGCTTCGGAAACACTTCAAGTCCAGAAGCCAAAAAGCATGTCCAGCTTGAAAAGTATCCCGGATGAAGACGCTGCACCGTCTCTTCACCACGCACATTCGCACGCCTCGTTCGCCAGTAATCAACAGTATGGAGGAGAGCAGCATCACCATCACCACGTTCCCACCAACGTCTTTGCCTCGATTGGTCTACAGACTTCCATTGCGATTGCTCTGCACAAACTCCCCGAAGGCTTCATCACCTATGCCACCAACCACGCCAACCCAAACCTCGGCTTCTCCATCTTCCTAGCCCTTTTCATCCACAACATCACAGACGGCTTCGTTCTCGCCCTGCCTTTGTATCTTGCCATCAACAACCGCGCCAAGGCAATGTTCTTTGCTTCCCTCCTTGGCGGTGCCTCACAGCCTCTGGGCGCGGGCGTCGCTGCCATCGTCTTCAAGGTCGCCGGGCATCGGAACGTGGAGATCAGTGAGAACTTTTATGGAGGCATGTTTGCTGTCACGGCGGGTATCATGACTTCTGTTGCTTTGCAGTTGTTTGGAGAGAGTTTGGAGCTGACTCATAACCGGGGTCTTTGCATGGTTTTTGCGTTTGTTGGTATGGGCATCATTGGATGCAGTGCAGCATTGACTGCTTGATTGTGATGCTCGAGATTGGCAGAATGAGCACTTTAGTTTTTCGACAGGGGGGAGTTTCTTTGGGATGGTCTGAGTATTGGTATTTGATCCATGCATGAGTGCTTTCTTCACGTACAACCCCATCTCTTTTTGAACAAGCCACCCTAAACCAATCTCAAATACGTGATTCTTTGGAATCTTCTTCTGCAGCTCAAGGACAGACAGTGTGGGGACTGATCGTCTTGACGATGATGGAATCTTTCTGAAGGTCACGAGTCAAGATTTCGCATAACCCGCACAAAGGCACCCAGGCACCAAGCAACGCTGTGGCTTGGGGGCTATGCAGAATGTAATGACGATGGTAGGGGACCAATTGATTTCTTTTTATTAGGTAAGGTACCTTATACGATGAACGAATAATGAGTGGCGGAGAAAAAGAAAACGATTATCCAAAAGCAGAAGGATTTCTTGCCAAGCAAAATCCCTCAGGTAGGTAGCTAAAAACTGAAGTCTGTAGGATGCTTGGGAGAAGAAAACCAAACACGCTGAAAATCCTGCATCGCCTGGAGGCAAAAAGGCCAAGACGAAACAAGGCGCAGCAGCGGTCAAAGACTCAAAAGGAAGAAAAATCTCGAGGAATGCCTCGAAGGATTGGCGGAGAGAGAGAGGCTTAGAGCGAAACAGAAAACAGCCTAACCAACCAACCGACCAACCAATCCTTTTCCCCTTTTTCCGCGCTCGATGACCCCTAATGTTGTAAACAGATGACTTGTTTTGACTGCGCAAAGATCTCGGATATTTCGGGGCGTCAAAAAGGCTTGGGGAAAAAGGCCGTCGTTCTTTGTGAGGAAGATATAGTAGGTGTCGGTTATCCCGTGTCTATGACAAAAGTCTTACTGCTACTTTCTGCCCAAACTTCTTGGATTGTACTATACTTGACTCGCAGTACGTCATATTAATTGGACAATCCTACAATTTCCAATACAAGCTTGACCACAACCTACCTACTTCACCAACCTCTTTACCTTAGCTCCTCTCCGACTTATTCACAAAAACATCCATCTACACACACTGTTTAACACATCAACAAATCCATACAATGAGATTCTCAAATGTCATCATCTCAGCGCTTGGCGTGAGCACCGCGGTCAACGCAGCCGTCATCCCTGAACCCCAAGCAGCAAACTCTCTCGCCATCCGCTCATCTCACGACGTCGCCACATGGCCCGAATCAGCAAACACGCTCGAGAAGCGCAAGGGAGGCGGTGGTGGCGGTCGCGGAGGCGGCGGCTCCAGCAGCAGCAGCAGTAGCGGTGGCGGAAGTCGCGGCGGCAGCTCTTCATCCTCAGGTTCGTCCTCATCGGGCAGTCGCGGGGGCTCCTCTTCGTCGGGCTCGTCGTCCTCGGGTAGTCGTGGCTCAGGCTCATCTTACTCAGGCTCTTCTTCTTCTTCCGGCAGTGGCGGACGAGGCTACGGCGGCGGCAACTACTATGCCGGCGGATCTTCGACATCTTACCGCGCCGGCGGCCGCTCGCCCGGCGGCATCGCACCTTATGTTCTTGGCGGTGCGGCACTCGGTGTAGGAGTCTACGCTCTGTACGGTTACGGCGCCTATGCTTACCCGTACGCCCACCCCTACTACTTCCACAACCGCACCGAGGCAGCCCAAAACCAGACCTACGCCATCGACAACAGCAACTCGTCCATCCCTGTGCAATGCGTGTGCGCAGCCAATTCCAACTGTGGCTGCGACGACCAGACCGATGATTCGTACATCAACTCCATTATCGGTAATGGAAGTACCAGCGACATGGATCCTACTGTTGCGAGGGTGGCTAACATCAATGGCACTGACACCCTTGTCATCAACGGTACCATCCCGGCTGGCTCTACCAGTGGTGCTGCGGGTTTGAGAGTGCCCGAGGTTGCTGGTATGTGGATGATTGCCGCTGGTGTTGCTGCATTCGTCTACGGGTTGTAGAGTGTTGGACAGACTTCTTGGTTGATCCTTATGAGGCCACGGAAAAGGGGGGCGGCGGCGTTTTGGTTCTTTCTTGCTCGGGGTTTATGAATGATACCACTGCAGATCAGCATTGATGATTAAATTGCTTTTTTTTTGTTTGTACGAATACCAGTATTGTTTTCTTTCCTAACTTGAACTCTGTACTCATCAGCGTTGTGCTTGTGAGTGAAGTCCAATCCGTGAAAAAGTGCTTCACCGAGTCAAAGAAGAACATCCTTCCAATGGATGGTGCGTACAGTAGTATTTCCAAGGGGGGGAAAGAAAATAGTCTTGATCGATGGATGCCCTTCGCTCAAGAATTCAAATTCTTGTGTTCGGCGATGCAGTGTATCAATGTAAGCGAGGGGGCAGGCAGCGAAACAGAAGACAAGGGGGAGAGAGAGAGAGTAAAAAGAATGAAGTTGGAACAGACAAAAAGTATTTAGATGTTATCATCTAGTTACCTAGTCACATGTACCTGCGTTGTGATCGATTTCTCGCACACATGCTGGCTGCCCTAGCTAGCAAGCAAGGCCGCGCGGCAAACCGACGGTTACATATTTGCCATTTGTACGTTTTTATGCTTATTTCTTTTTTTCCTTTCCATGTAAAAGGATGTTGATGTTTTGTTTTATTCTCCCTCATCATTTTGCAAACGACGATGGGCTATACGACTTGAAAAGCATCTCGGTATTTTTTTTTCTTATTTTATTTTTTTTGGAGGTCCGTAAGTATGCCGAACTACTTTTTGAAAGTCGTGAGCAATAAAGTGCATTCTACTTTATTAAGCTTGCTTGCTAGAATTCTACCCTTAGAAACATTTTCAAGGTCTTACAAGATATTAGAAAGAGTGAATTGACGACACAGTATATAAAAAGGCATACCTCTCTGATTATTCAAGGTAGGGCACTTAAAATGTATTTGATGCCTCCCCGAACTTTGTCCGTGAGCCTCGGTTCAAACCAGATCAACGACCAGACCACTCCAAGCTGCTAACAATTCATATCACATTTTCTTGCCGACAAAAGAAAAGAAAGGAAAAAAACTTCGCAATCCAAGAACGAAAAGCCCCATCTAGCAGATACATGATGCCGACGCCGACAACAGAGCTCAAAAAGCGCCTACTCGACGACTACGGCTTCACTCTCGAATACAGGACAAGGTGGAGCGACAACGACATGTACGATCACATGAACAACAGCGTGTACTACTTCCTGTACGTTCCTCTTTACGTCTTCTCCATGATCCTGAATCCAGCTTCAAAATAAAAATGGGGGACCCAGAACTTACCTGTTCATTTTTCTTCTTGTACTTTTCAGTTTCGATAGCATAGTCAACACGTACCTCATCAAACACTGCAATCTGCAACCACCTTCCTCGCCTCAAATCGGTCTGGTCGTCCACTCGCACTGCGACTATTTCGGGCCGGTAGGGTTTCCCTCGCTCATTGACCTCGGTCTGCGTGTGTCCAAACTCGGGAAGAGTAGTGTGACGTATGAGATTGGGGTGTTTGAGAGAGGGGTGCAAGAGGTCAAGGCGGTGGGGCAGTTTGTGCATGTTTTTGTGGATAGGGAGAGTAGGAAACCGAGGGCTGAAGGGATGGGCGAGGAGATGAAGCAGGGGTTGGGGAAGTTGTTGGTGGATGAGACGACTGTGAAAAAGAAGGCTATGTTGTGATGTTGTATTAGCCTTGAGGGATAGATGGAAGATTACATCACCTGCGTGCGTGCACATGTGAGCAACTGGAAGATGAACAAATGGGTATCATATTTCGAAGCATGTTTCGGCTTCTGCTACATAATTAGCTCCAGTGGCACTGTTGAGGCATCATCCTTCCTTGTACGTACACAATCATGAAGCGTCATCGTTATCGTTTTCTTCTGCTTCCTGCTTGCGTATCTGTTCTTCTAGTCGTCTCTTTTCGGCATTCTTAAGTCGTATCATGGTGAGTTCTTCCAGACTAGGGCTTTGTGCGGAGGAAAGAGCGACAGGCGAGTTTTTGGCGCTGCTGAAGGATGCGAAGGAAGGGACTTTACGCAGGCCTCGATCTGTCTGTTTCAGCGGAGTGACTGGTGAAGAGTCGACTTGTGGTGATGGTTGTGCTGACGGCGTGCCTGCACTTGATGGTGTTTGTGGAATCCGAGTCGACAGGCGCTGGAGGAAGTCGGGCTCTTTATTTGCTGCCCAAGATACCGTGTCGATGAGCGCAAAGTCCTGATCTGCCTGTTTCTTGTAGTCCGAGATGGCGGCGTGTGCACCGACTACTGATTCATAGACAATCAGAGCGCTTGCGACCAGACTCTTGGACTTGCTGTCGCCCAGTCGTTTCTTCTTTTCCTTCAACAGCACGACGTTTTGTAGTTTGCCAAAGGACCCAAACATGGTTTCTATACGAGTCTTGTCCAGAGATTCTCCGCGTCCTTGCTTGAGCCATACAATCTTTACGGATCGATCGATTTCCGGGACTTGATTGGCTGGTTGTGGCATGTCCTGGGGTGGTGTTTGAGCATTTCTTTCACGATCAAGGCGCTCCTCTTGTTGCAGACGTTCGCGATTCAGGCGGTCTTGTCTCTCCAGCCTGCGCCTCTTGCCTTCAGCTGCCAAGCGCTGTATTTCTTGTTGCAGCTTGTCGCTTTCGTCTTCTTCCTGATGCTTCCTCTTGAGACTGGCGCTCTCGCGGTTTTCCAGATCTTCCTTCATCTGGCGGCGTCTGCCCTCAAAGGCGGCATGGCGCTCCTTCTTTTCCTGCTGAGCGCGACGGGCATTGTCGTAGATGGCCTTGTATTCTGGACTTGACAAGACATCGTTTGCAATTTGTAGGAGATGGAATTTTTCGACTATGTCTGGCTTGTCGGCATTCTTGTCTGGATGGTATTTGAGGGCTGTACGGCGGTATGCGCGGCGGATGTCGCTTTCGCTCGAGTTTTCAAAGGTGATTCCTAGGAGTTCGTAGTAGTCTACTGCGGTGGACAGGGCGGCCTCGCGCAGATCGTCGTCTCCAGGCATGATGGTAGTGATGAGAGAGAGGGAGGGAGGGAGGGAAGATGTGCAGTGCAGGCTGAGCACAATATGTACTGTAGTTTGGAGGGAGAGCACAATAGTTTGTGGATTGTGGAGGGAAAGCACAATAGTTTGTGGATTGTGGAGGGAGAGCACAATAGTTTGTGGATTGTGGAGGGAAAGCACAATAGTTTGTGGATGATGGAGGGAAAGCACAATAGTTTGTGGATTGTGGAGGGAAAGCACAATCGTTTGTGGATGATGGAGGGAAAGCACAATCGTTCGTGCAGGGAAAGCACAATAGTTTGTGGATGGTGGAGGGAAAGCACAATAGTTTGTGGATGACTGGATGGAGGGAAAGCACGATTTAGGGAAAGCACAAGCACAAGCCACTTTGGGCGTGTGTGACGTGAGTGAGATGCAGCAGGCACTCCCAAGACAACAAGCACCTTCCTACATTCTTCTCACTCGCCTTGACATGGTGCGCCAACATGACTTGTCCCAAAATGCAGCTCGTGGACTGGCTAGATGACCTCTGTGTCCGATTCATCATCAACCTGCCCCAAGAAGAACTCGAGAGCGTTGCGCGCATCTGCTTCCAGGTCGAGGAAGCGCAATGGTTCTACGAGGACTTTATCCGCCCTACCGATCCATCGCTGCCGTCTCTCAACCTCCGCGACTTTTGTCTCCGCATCTTCCAACACTGCCCGCTCCTCTCGACCTTTTCCGACTCGCAGCATACCGCCGCATACCAAGAGTTCTTGGCCTACAAGACCCGTGTGCCTGTCAGGGGCGCCATCCTCCTCAACCATGACATGGACCAGGTAGTCCTCGTCAAGGGCTGGAAGAAGAGCGCAACATGGAGTTTCCCTAGAGGAAAAATCAACAAGGACGAGCCGGATCTGGATTGTGCCGTGCGCGAGGTCTGGGAAGAGACGGGCTATGACATTGCCTCTGCCGGCTTGGTCACCCCAGACCAAAAGTACATCGATGTCACCATGCGAGAACAGCATCTGCGCATGTTTGTCTTTCGCGGTGTTCCGCGCGATACCGTCTTTGAGCCTCAGACTCGCAAAGAAATCAGCGTGCGTCTTGTCCATCGTAAATGATTCACTCTCTGACCGCTTGTAGAAAATCGAATGGTATCGGCTGGTCGACCTTCCCACTTACGCGCAGAAGCGACAGAATCGGCATCAACAAGATGAGCACAGCACAGTGACGGCCAACAAACTGTACATGGTGGCTCCCTTCCTGCCGCCTCTCAAAAAGTGGATCAACCAACAGAAGAAACGCGATGCTGCTCGCATGCTCCAAGAGCAGGAACCTGCTGATGAGCTGAAGCGCTTGCTCAGCGTCAACGTGCTGCCTTCAGAGTCCAACCAGGCCAACGCTTTGCTGGCAATGCTCCGTGGCAACAGCTCGCTAGCCCCACCCACAGAAGCTCCTGCTCCTCCCAGGACTCCACTAGATCAGCTATTCACAACCCCTCCAGAGCCTGACACTCCACACCACCACCACCACCAGCCATCCCCTGCCGTCAGACAACATGCCCCGCCAGCTTTCCCCATCTCTCCGCCCGTCCAACACCAACGCACTGCCTCTCTCCACCCTCCTGGCTTCTTTGGCCAAGAACAACGAGTCATGCCTCAACCACAGCAGTCTGCCTACGACTCTGGTCACATCCATCCCACTGGCTCGCACCCTTCAATGCAGCAGCAGCTGTTCCCTGGCGGCCATCCTGCACCCATCGCCCATGGCCCTGTCGCTCCCTCGGCCTCTCAGTTGCCCGCTCCGAGACTCAACAATCACGCCATGAACTTGTTGAACGCCTTCAAATCCCCCTCATATGGCCAAGCATCGCCTGTCAACCCATATGCTCAACCCACTAACAACTACCCCCAATCCCAACAACAAATCCCCATCGCGGAGCCACCGCAGGGACGCCGCCGTTCCGAGCATCAGAACAATCTTCTGGGTCTCTTCAAATCCCCAGAACCACAGAAAGCTGTCCCTGCTGAGAGCGTCCCCGAACCTCAGAGCGGTCAGCCTGCCATTCCAGTAGCTTCAAAACCAACCAACCAATCGGCATCGACCGCGGCCATGTTGACGAGAACGCTACCCACAAACAAGCCCTCACCAGCCAATAAAGGAGTCGATATGTTCCCTGCAAAGCACGCTGTACAAGCAGTGCAAAACAGCACCTCTCGCGCTCCAGTTTCCATCCTTGCAAGACCTGCCTCTGCCACCACTAGAGACTCTCCCGCTCCGCCAACCTCTGATAGTGCGCCGTCTCCGCACAAGCCACGCAGAGCTCACAAGAATGATTCGCCTTCGAGCTTCACCATTCTTCAGCGTCCAGCATCTCAGACAGATGGAAATGGCTCGCCCAAGCTGGCAGAGGCCAAGCATCAGTCACCCGCAAAACTGATGCCGCCGCCAAAGCAACGACCGCAAAGACAGAAACAAACACAAGAACCAGCCAAGCAGTTCCAGCCGCAAATCTTGCAAAGACCAAGAGCAGACCAGCCAACAGCTAGCCCCAGCCTGGAACAACAGTCACAGAACGACGGACAAGCACGCGACACGCTCCTCGCATTGTTTGCAAAACAGAGACCTGGGTCCGAAGCACGATCTTCATCAGCAATGTCTGGTGGCTCTAGCGGAGCTCCTCTACCACCTGATGCTTCAATATTCAGATCGAGATTGGCCAGTACTTCGTCGGTATTCAGCAACGGGGGAGACAATGACGGGCTTAGGTCGCCTGCAACGCCGGTGGAAGCCAAGGGTTTCTTGCTCGACTATCTGAATGATGTGGTGAAGAGTGAGAAGAACAAGGGTGGTGCTAAGCGAGGTCCACTTTGATAGTGAAACTTGAAAGTAGTTGTGTATATACAGCGGCGGTAGCGTATGGGGTTGATTTCTGCATCACAGTGCTCTAAGTTCTGGTGCTACGAGGGAGAATATGAAGCCTGTCGCTTAAATATGTTTCTGCATGTTAAAGCGAAACCTCGGTCAAAAAAGCTGAGGATGATGTCAGCGACCTGTTGTATCCTCAAAGATTTAGTACACACCACAAGGTACCTCCTACCCAGCTAAGCTCCTTCCTTCCTCAATCACCAGCTCAATCAAGAATGCCCGTCGCACCTTCCAAAACATCTGCAGCCTGCCTGCGTGTCTTGCTCAAACCCCGTGGTCACGCTTACTCCTACTCAACACAAACGCCACCATCAACACCATCACACCCAAAACTACCGCCCCCACCACCAGCCTCGGGCGCAGCAAAACTCACCACCCGCCGCCTAATCTCCCTACATGGCCCGGACGCTCCGAAATTCCTCCAGGGCATCATCACAAACAACATTCTCAGCAAGGCCGAAGGAACGACGGCAGCACGCAACAAACCGCTGTTTGCGGCTTTCCTGACGGCGCAAGGGAAGGTGTTGCACGATGTCTTCATCTACCCGACATTAGGCTCGCAGTGGCAAACGGACAATTTCGACGGACGAGACAGTAATAGCACGGGCTATCTGGTGGAAGTGGATGCGACACAAGCGTCCGCTTTGCTCAAGCATTTGAAGCGACACAAACTGCGCGCAAAGCTGCAGCTACGGTTGCTGGATGACGGCGAACTGGACGTGTGGAGCACCTGGCGCGAACAAGATAAATGGACGGCCCACAACGAAAGCCTCGCCAGCAACATTGACGAGCAAAAGAATCTGTTGCTGACCGACACGCGCGCATCCAATCTCGGTCAACGTATCCTCATCCCCTCTACGACAACGCTGGATGCTCATAAGAGCATGCAAGGGCTGGAGGAAACGGATTTGAGCGCGTACACGATACGCAGGTATCTTAGAGGTGTACCCGAGGGGCAGCAAGAGATACCGTATAACGATGTATTGCCCATGAACACGAACCTGGACCTGATGAGCGGCATTGACTTCCGCAAGGGCTGTTACGTCGGTCAAGAACTCACTATCCGCACCCATCACACCGGCGTGGTCCGTCGACGAGTCTTGCCCGTTGCTCTCTACCATTCCTCTGCAGCCACCTCGCCCCCTGAAACTTTGGTCTACGACCCCACAACAACCCTTGCAACACCGAGACGTGACGCCGAAATCAAAATCCAGGCCAAACGAGGCAAGCCTGGCAAATTCATTGCGGGCGTGGGAAACGTGGGCTTGGCCATGTGCAGGCTGGAGTTGATGACGGACTTGCAGGTTACCAGTGAGCCTAGCGCCTTCAGTCAAGAAGACCGGTTCGTGATACAGAGTGGAGAAGAAGGGCAGGAAGTCGAGGTGGGGATTAAAGCTTTTGTGCCTGATTGGATGAGGAGTCAGATCAGGGCACCCAAAGTGCAGAGGAGGGTAGAGTAAGTCCAGGCAGAACTAGAAGAAAAGAGAAAATGTATATGACAGGTTAGATTCTGTTTAGAATCTTTCTTCTTTTTCATCTTTTCCCTTCACCCCCTTTTCTTCATAACCAAGAACCCTCGTTTTCCGCTTTTTCAACTTCATCTAGCCCCAACACCCGAAGTGTCCTCTGCCATCACCAACGACTGCTTTTCATGAGTAGAAGCGCGGGTCCGATACTCGAGGATCTGCGCCACGGCCGAGCCAATGATTGCGCAGATGGAGTTTGCTGCTGCGTTGAGCGAGGGCGTGTCCAGATCGCCCGGGACGTGGCAGAAGAGTACTTCTGCTGGTGTTTTTTGCGTATACTGTTTTTTTAACCATGAGTTAGTCAACAATTAGTTCATCTGGGTCTTTTGTGTTTCTTTTCTCTTTTTTTTGAGAAGAAAGGGGGTGTAAGAGAGAGAGAGAGAGAGAGACTCTCGACGATTTGTTCTTCCCCTTCTTATTTCTTTTCTTTTTTGCAAAAACACTCACCTTATTAGCCAAACTCTCGTAATAAATAAACCCACAACAATACGTCCCGGCGTCCTCATGGGCCCTGACGTCCCTACCAAAAGTACGCTTCAACGCCTTGCCCGCCCGCTCAACCACATCATCCACATCCAACGCCGTGCACAAACCCAGCGGCACCCGCTCGCCCCACGGACAATCCCCCGAATCCTGCACCGTCTGTCCCACGGCATCGCCCGCCGTATAATAAGTCGCGAAGCCAGCAGCACGAGAAGCGCCCCCCCAGGCAGAAGTAAAGCCCTGCTTGTACGCGCGGCGCTCGCACGACACAAAGTCCCAGCCGTCGGCCATGCCCATGTGGATGATCAGATCGACGTCCGCGGCCAAGCGCGATGCGTGCAGTTGGGCGGTGTAGGTGCGGATCGAGGCGTACGAGACCTGCAGGGCGGAATTGGGGGACGCGGCCGTGGGGTTGAGGATGTTGATGTTGTGGTTTGTGGTGTTGAAAGCGGAGTTTGGGGGGAGGGTTTCTGGTAGGAGTTTTGTGGTTTCGTGGGATGTGTTTTTGGCGTGGGTTCCGCCGCGGCCGTTGGGGAAGGGCTGTTTTTATACATGTGCGTTTATATATGTGTGTTTGAAGAGTGAGAGATGGGGAAAGGAGGAAGTGTTTGTCTGTTGTTATCATGATAGGGCTAGAGCAATTTTTGTGGTTGGGTTTTCAATCCTTTGATCTTTCTGTGCATACGAGAGATATTTTGAATGTATAGAGAAGAAGATGGCCACTTACCCCGAAGCCTGTGACCAAGACCTTGACCTCACGCTTCTCGGCCATGTCGTTCATCCCTCCTCTCATCGTTTGAGTCTAATCGTTGTACGGGTTGACGGTGACCCCAGGAAGTGAGGTTTGATGTGGGACCTCGCCGAGGGAAGAAAGCATCCCGCTCCCGGACGTCACACGGTCTAGTGGGGTCGTCCAATGTGGGGTGGAACCATATATACCCCGGAGGAACGACGATTTATATAAAGGCGAGCCAGTCCGGTCCTCCCTACACTTATTGTAATTTTGACAGTCCGGTGCAAGGAAATAAGTGCCTGCTCATTGTGAGAAAGACTTCCCTTGGGCTTCAATTGGCATTCATTGACTCCATTACGATTGATACTTCTCCTCTACCTTTGTATCCTCAGACATACAAGCAGAAACAATGTCACAATTCCACGTGCCAGACTTTGAGGATAAACTACGAGGCAAAGTAGTAGTCCTGACAGGTAAACAGAATTGAACCTTCTCCATCGCTCCTCCAATATTCCATACAATCTAGATGACCATTGCTCACATACACACACACACAGGAGGCGCCCTAGGCATCGGCCGCGAACTCGTACTCCTACTGCACTCCCTAGGCGCCCACATCTTCTTCGGCGACGTCCTGATCCCCCAAGGCGAATCCCTGGCTTCCCAACTTTGTTCTCGCCCTGCAGTTCCCGGCCAGCAGGTCAAGTTCTTGTACACGAATGTGCAGAGCCATTTGGCTAATTTGGGTTTGTTTGATTTGGCGTTGGGGACGTGTGGGAGGGTTGACCATGCCGTGTCTGTGGCGGGCATTAATCGCGAAGAGGATATTGGAAGCAAAGGGCTGGATATGGAGAGTGTGAGGAAGGTGTGTATGTCTTTTCATCTACTGGCTGTCTGATCTTGTCATTTTTTTCCCTTCACGTGTTTGTCGGAAAAAGAGAGAGAGGAGGTGTGACAATTGCTGATTTCTACGGCATCTAGGAACCCGATATTGACGATTCCATCGATGTGAACCTAAGAGGTCCCATCTTGTTCTCTCGCATCGCAGGCGTATATTTACGCCAACAGCCTTCTTCGCCCTCCTCTAACGAAATCTCGCCATCAAAGACACAAGATAAAACACTGACTCTCGTCTCCTCGGTGGCCGGCTTCACCGAAGCACCAGGGCTGGCAATCTACTCGGCAGCCAAACACGGCGTATACGGTCTCATGCGAGCTCTCCGAAAGTGCGTGTGCTCAGGCCCCTCTTATTTACATGTTTCTTTCAAACTGACTTGATGCAACACAGAGTCTTCATCACAAGCTCCCCTTACCCAATCAGAACAAACGCGATATGTCCTTGGATGACTGAGACAAGAATGGTAAAAGGCATAGAAGCAGACTGGCGAGCAGCAGGACTGCCCAGAAACACGGCAGAAGATGTGGCCAGGATAATTCTAGGTGAGTTTCCCTCATTTCTCCACTTCATATATCAACATGTTCTAATAATTGTGCTAAAAAAAAACTCAGGTGTAATGGTAGAGGGCTCGCTGAACGGAGAAGCGCTATTCGTGGAAGGCGGACGCGCATGGGCAATCGAACAAGGAATCGACAAGACGCAACCCCTCTGGATGGGCGAAAAACAGAGCAAAGACTTTAATAAAGGGCAGGAAGTACTAGGGACAGGAGAGAACTGGTGAGTGAGTGATTGAGAGAGAGAGAGAGAGAGAGCGCCAAGATATGTAGATATGTATTATAAAGATGTCAATCAAATTGGACAAAGAGAAAGGGACGGAAAAGGCGTGTAAATGGTGTCTTCATTTTGGTTTTTGTGGCTACCATCAGACATGGATATAGATAGTCCTGCAAGTTCATTTCCATGCGCCGTCTATTTGACCGTCTGCAGTGCTGAGCAAAGAAAGCGGGAGAGAGAGAGAGGAAATCTTCACTGCCCCTTCTTCATGTCATATTAGCATTAGAATGTTCGTCTTGTCGTCTACGACCATCACGTCACTTCCTCTACTCCAGGAGCTCAATCATGACTGTGGCATTCTTAAGACCCGTCTCGTCGATAGTCTGATCCAGCGCGTCGATGAGGTTTCGGCCCATAAAGACAAGCTCAAACTCAACACCGTGCTTGCCTTCAAGAGGCGCTGCCTTCAACCACTCGTAGATGCGGCGCACCTGTTCCTGCAGGCCGAAGCGACGGATCTGACGTCCACCAGAGTATCTGAACTGGATGCGTGTTGAGGATGCAGGATCTGTGGGCTCTGTGTGGGGCTTGTCGGAGGCGATTTGAGCAAAGGGGCTGTTTTGAGCTGCCATGGCTGATTCTGGTTGTGCGTTGTCGATTGGCACACCAGCGTCGACAATGTCCATGTCGTCCGGGTCGATAGCCTTGTTTTTCCCCTTGTCCGAGTGGTCTTTGGTCAAAGCATCTGGATCTTCGTCCTTGATTACTGCTGCGCCGGCTTGGTTCAAGCTGTTTTGCAGGGCCATCTCGAGCATTTCCTCCTCGCTCATTCTTTCCACATCCTTCGTCTTCTTTTCGGGCTTGCGAGTGGCAACGGGGTTTTTCGCAAAGGCCTTCAAGCTGTAGCGGTCCAGGAACTCGTGCAGATCCATCAAGAAGTCGGCAGGTTTCGGAACGGGGGCACCTGACCAGATCTTGACTTGCTCGCCGGTGCGAGGGTCGACAATGGCAATGTGGGGATAAGCGTCGTCGCTGTCTCTGTTTTGGAAGTAGTATTGGACGTATGGGGTACCACGCGGGTCTTCCTTTGAGTATTGCAGGAAGATGAAGTTTTCTTGGATCGTCTCCTTGATCTGGGTATTCTTCCAGATGTCACGGTTCAGGACTTGACAGTCAAAGATGGAGGGGTCTTGGACGTTGACGATGATCCATTTCTCTTGGTCCTTTCCTTCATCACGGGCGTCTTGGAACGACAAGGGCGAAATGAGATCGGTGGGCGGGCGGAAGAGCTCGGCGAGGAGTGTGGATTTGGACGACTGTTCAGAGGCTCCTCCGGTTGCGCGGGCGAGAAGTTGACGACGCTGCATTTCGGGATCTGATGGGGTAGCAAGACCCGCATTGGTCGCGTCATCCCACACCGAGACTTGGTTGAATATACCAGGGCGAGTGTTTGCTGAAGCCTTGTTAGCAAGCTTGATGTTTGTTGTGCTAGAAGCTACCAACCTCTTCTTTGACGTGCCATCATTTGTTCATGGACGGCAGCATTAATGTCGTCCGGGTCGTCGTCCAACGTTGCCCAACTGGAGCCGGGGCCAACAAGGGTCTCTGTGGTTCGCGCCATGGGAGCTCGGATTTCCTCTTGAGCACCGCCGGTGCCATACATCTCTTCCTGCAGACGTCTCGCCATTGCTTCGTCGTCTTCGTAGGGAGCATCGTCATCATCAGAGTCTATCGTCACAACACCATTGTCATCTTGGTTGTATCGGCGTGGTTGTGCTTGTGCTTGGGGCGCGGCAGGTGTTTGCTGGGGCATGGCAGCGCCCATGTCGGCGCCATCGCTGTCAAAGAACAGCTGGATGGCTTGTTCCAGGTTGCTGTCTGTGAGGGTGAGGTATTGTCTGGCGCGTTCGGGCGTGGCCGATGTGATGGCCGTGAAGTTTGCGATGAGCTCGTCGTCCATGGCTGCGTTTGTTGCCACTGATTGGGCCTTGGTCGATGGCTCTTGATGCTCTGGGCGATGAGGATTGCGTCTGGAAGTAGAGACAGGAAGGGGCGTGATGGAGCGAAGGTGGTGAGCGGCGTGCAAGTGAGTTTGCGTTGGTAATCGAAGTACACCTCATGTAATTACCTATGCGGAAAGTCTACCTTACGCACCTACTTGAATCATCGACCATTCCGTCATCAGCATAACTCGTGCATAATTGATACTGTGCTTGTGCTGTGCCACTCGCTCCTTCCGAGTCTCCTCAGACCGTACCTTCCGTGGCCGAAGCCTTCTTGATGCCAACAAAATGCCGCCTCAGCAAGGATACATATCTAGACAGTTTGAGCCTTTGGAAGATGGCGCCAAAACTCCCATGGCCATCTGCAAACACTGCAGCGACAAGAAAGTCGCAAAAAACATTGTCCTGCGTAAAATAAACCACCTGGCCTCCTGTGATGCCTACTGCAGATACCTTCAGGCACTGCTAAACGACGACACTTCCGACGCCGGTGACAAGGAGCTGGCCCAGCTTCCCGATGAGCTCAAGCATAAGATCGAGGCTCGAACAGAGCAGCGACTAGTATCAAAATCGGCATCTGCTGCCGTTCAAGTTGCAACCCAGAGCGCTGTCAAGGATGAATTGCACGAGACTCTGATGCAAGCAATTTTCCATGGAAGCCTGCCTCTTGATGCCTTTGAGCCAAACAAGCATCCCGCTCTTCTCCATCTCTGCCGTATGATCAGCCCGGGATTTGCTCCTCCTTCGCGCACCCACGTCGCCCAGGCTATGCTGGACCTTTCAATACAATCAGACAATGCTATCGACAGACCATCTCAAGCCCAGGAAGAATCTGATCGCGCTGCACTTTCGACCCGTATCGCCAATGACTTGCTGTATCGGGCGACGCAACAATCAACTCCTGGCTCGAAGCGTCCATTTGACCTCGTCTGAAAAAACAGAACTCCATTGAATTTGAATCATTCATAGCGGACCCTATCGAAAATATTCATAAAGAAGGCTCGACATTTTCTCCCTCGGCCTGCGCCAGCTTCCTCTCCTGAACCAAAGACTGGTGACGAGACACGACCGCTCCAGCATCTCTCAACACCTCTCCCCAGCAATCTCTTAAAATGTCTCCGCCAACGATATGCTCAACAGACGGATATTTCTTTTCCATGAAAAGCTCGTTGATCTCATCGTCATACTTGTTCGCCTCTGCCACAGATGCAAACCTACCCCCTGGTAGTCTGTACGGCCAATGACCTGTCATTATAACATAAAAGATGGAGCCCAGGGAAAATATGTCCGTATCTTCAGTGGAAATCCACTCCTTTGTTGGATTAAAAAATCCAGCGTCAGGAAGATGGCCTCCATCGATTATCGTTCCATCACTCTTTGTGCAATACGACCCGCCAAAATCGCAGAGGAGAAGCTCTGGAGCATTGCTGGAGGGGTACCTATGGAGTAAATAGTTCTCTGGACGCAGGTCGGAATGAACGACGCCCTGGCACCACGATTTTCAATATGCCTTTCTCGGTCTGAGGGAGATGGGACTAGGTAACACATACTCCACGATTCGAGGATGCGGACTCAGGATCTCGAGGATCTGTCTCTCCACGTTGAAGTGATCGGGCATGTTAGGCATGCTTGCCAGGTGTTCCGCGGAGAAATCGTGGGGGCATTTGATCATGATTGTAGCTTTGTATCTCTTGATTATTGAGGTTGAGCCCATGCTTCCTTCAGATGTGTGAACCATCGTTTTTAACAGATATGTCAAAGTTTCAATGAGAAAGAAGTTCTTTCTTTTGGGGTGTGGTAGTATAGCAAGCTTGAGCTGAGGGAAACTAAGGGACTTGGATGCATGCATGTATGCGCGCGCGTATATTCAGTGCCATGTTACACAAACGCTTGCCCTGCGTGCGGCTCCAGGTGCACATCCCACGACCAGCAGAGCAACCCCCTGGCGGCGGCAGCAACGTTTAGAAAAGACACCTGCATACAGCCCGTAATTCACTTACTATCAATACACCTCCCACTTTTTGAGGTGAGTTGTCCGATATTCTGCAGTGCTAGGATGATGTTGTGTCGAATTTTTGATAAACATGACGCTGGAAAACATTGCGCCCAACTTCCATACATAGTACATTGTATAAATCTGCGGGTGCAAGTAGAGGTATTCGCCCCTCAGACAGACTACGCCCCTCGCCATCCCTTGGGAATTACTTTTTGTTGTTTCCTACCTTAGGGTGTAATCTTCGCTTCTATCTTCAAGCTCACTTTTTTTTTGGTATCTCCACTCACGGAGATTCCTTGTTTTCCTGGAAGAAACACAGTGATTTTGCCCTACTTTACTCCGGTGGCTGGTGAGATCCTGGTATACCACATGGACTCAATATATCGAGGATATGTAACAATATCTCCAAGAAAATGCTGGGCTCTCATCATCGATCATACACATAAATAACCCTGGTTGTCCGATTTTAAGCATACCGGAGCCGCTGACGCACACACACACACACACACACACACACAAAGCAAGATGTAAATCTGGGGGGCCCACTCACAAAAAAACCAACCACGCACGTCTCGAAGTCATGAGTTTCGTGGTCTCCTGAACCTCGATGACGGAAAGAATGAATTAGTGCCCTCAGAAGAAAGAAAGAAACCCAAAATAGTGAGGGATCATGCCAGTCCACCATGTAGATAGCCGGCCAGTGGCGCTTTTTTTGCATAATATCTTCGCGTGGTCCAGAGGCGTCGATGCATCGCGTAGGTATGAGTACATGTAGACAAGAGGAAGTCCAACGCCGAGCCGCGATGATGAGATGGTTTTGTCGCTTGATGGGGAAATGGGAGGCGCTTTTTTCCTGGCATGCCGAGAAAAGGGCCATTGTTTGTGTGTCGCTTCTAGTAATTACATGTAGGCGATCTCCTGTCGTCTCGACGTCTGCGCTCAAGTAGAAGGAAGGGCGTTTGTCTATGCGCGGATAAGGTAGTAGTAGGGAATGACGCCTATTGATGTCAAGTTTGACAGCATGCTTTTGGTTCCTTTATTTTATTTTATCTTTTTTTTCTCCCGCCGTCCTTCCACACTTTTTAACCATAAATTTAATATTCACTAGATGTTATCTGTCCTTCACTTTTATTGCTTTTGCTATCGGGAAAAATCAATGGTGTTTTCGAAAATCGAGTCACATGGCCTTCATGAGCATTTGTGACGGAGCAGCCTGTCGATCGAAGAAACGATTCCCAAGCGATAGACGATATACATACACCATGTCATTTTCTTGAGGATTGAATTAGGCAGGTAGATTTTTTGCTGCTCTTACGACCGAGGCAGACGACCATGGTGGGAAATTCGGGCTTGGTGTAATACGACTGCAAGCGCGTCCGTTATAGGAAGGTGAGCATGACGAACGTTGACATGGTCCCTAGTGGTACGAAAGAAAGTGGCCGGCGTCTCAGGAGGAAATTGAACGAATGAATCTCGCTTGTTGACTGACGATTTCTTGAGATTCGCATGTCTAGGCTTGCTGCTCAACGTTTTTGATGCAATGTGTATCCATCTTGGAAGCGGTCAGATGAAAATTTTGCTTCAACTGATGGAAGCCGACGTCGGTGATGCTTTGTAGCCTGTGCTAAGTGTACTATTTGACGTCGGGGATGATTTCCGATGGACTATGTTTATGATCGGCCAGTGCTCTTTTTCCCTGGTGTGTATCTGCATGATGATGCCGGATATAAAGTGTCTTGCATTATTTACTGTAAGTTTTAACATGTTCAGAGAGTCGGTCTGGTGTGTGAGGTGTTGTTGCATTAGAAAACCCTTTGATCTGACACGCACGCACGTAACCAACCGCTATGTGGCCCAGGATCTGTTCCATCTCACTTTGATAAGGATGGGGTCATTTAGCGCTACTCAATGAGGTAGTAGTATACGGGCGTTGGCGTTCATCTTTATGGACGACGCATCAGCTTTCCTATCTTGTGATGAGTTCGCAGAAAGTGTATGGTTGTTTCCTTGGTTGAGAGGGATGATCGTTCTGCACAATGACACCTGTCTACCGTGTCCGAGTCGACCGCGACATGGCGAGTCGTGACCAGGTCATGACCTGGACGGTGGAGTTGCTGCTCATTAAAAAGACCACCTTGGACCTTCCCATGTGACTCTTGGTGCAAACAAACCCGAAACCCCTTGTTTTCGGGGTTAGACCCTTATCTTTGGCCAATAGCGGATCAGAAAGGGTCAGAGCCCGGACGCGTGCGTGGGGTAAGTCACCTTCCTCCGGGGTCTGACATGTTTGCTTGTGGCGGTGCTGTTTTTGAGCTTCGCGGACGATCGGCTTGGAGAACAAGGTGCAGGTACGCGACGCTTCGGGACCAAAATACGAGCAGGTCGGGCTGACAACATTTTTTGTTTTTGGCAAGGCTGGACGGCTAGACATTTTGTTTTGACGCGTCGCACTCCTTGACACGAGGGCTTTTGCAGTGCGAATAAGGACTTGGCCACTCGCTAGAAGGCCACAGCCTTGCGGCGCTTCTTCGTCACTTACATAAGATTTCTTTCTAGAAGTCATCTTCCCCAAACGGTCCAAGCGGCAGATTTCCAAGCTTTGTCGAGTCAAACCATGTGGACGGGATGCTAGTCCACAAAAGGCAGGAATCTTGTTATCGGGTGTCGGAAACGAACGCCTCTGCCGTTCACTATGAGCTTGTTGTCGGACTTGATCGCTTTTGTTGTCGCCGCGAGGAGTGCAGCAAAGACAGCTGACAAGAAAGGAGATGGAAAGGGTATGCAGAGAGGTCTAGAGCGCCTAGCAGACAGGAGGCTGCGAGCGTTGCAACTTGTGCGTCTCACGCGACAGGGCAGGCGATTGGCGGACCATTTCTCCTTTAGGCACCTGGCGTTCTTATCTTTCCAGCAGGAGGCGTTTCGGTGATGCACCCCACGCATCCTTCCCGGCTGCCCTATCTATGTCATGTCATTGTCCCCCCGTCAGATGAAACAGGCATCCTCTCATCTCGCATGCTCCCATATGTATCACCGTCGACGACGGCCTTGAGCATTCGAAAAAGTTGCACCGTCGGAGCCCAAGTGCAAAGCTCGAGATTAGGTCGTGGACCCTGTCATCACGAGACTGAACAGTGCGCAAACACTATTAGTCAACGTCATCCGCATTGCCGCCGCTAGCATCGCGCGGGCCTGGCTCTTTCCTTCAATATGCTTGTTCCGCGCTCTTTCAAGTATTCTTCACCACCCCGTCCTACCGACTCGCCAAACCAAACAAAACCAAAGTCTAGACACATTTTTCGTCCCGCCTCTGCATCTTCACCAAGCATCGACACTATCCTCACCACAGCATCACCATCACCGTCAGCCCCTCCCCCACACGCACCCTGGATCCTCACGAGAGCCATGCCTTCTGCAGTGCAACCCTCGCAGCCCGTCGAGATTCCGTCTCCCTCCCGACGGAGCTTCAGAGAAGGCAAATACAGATTCTCCAGAGCCAGCAGCAATGATGGTCGGAAGTCCAGGCACTCGGAGCAAAAACACCGTCCCGACGCCCTGCCTCCAGCCGTTGCAGCCCTGTTGGCCTTGACAGCCATCCCTCCTCCCAGGCCTCAACTGAGGCGAAGAAAGACTTCTGTCCGCAACATGTCCATCGATGAACTGGTCCAGGAATGGAGAAATGACTCGTCGATCAAATCTACGTATAGCTGTGCCTCCATGGATCTGCTCCTCGGATCACCAGACGAGGACGACTATGAGAACATGTACTCTTCCAGATCTACATCTTGCGACTCAATTCCCTCCTTGGCCGCCGACGAAGGGTCATTGCAATCTGATAGCAACTCCGCCACGCCAGCTTCCATTCGAAGCCGAAAGTCTAGCACCGCCGGCAGTTACCGCAAGGAAAAGAGTTTCTTTACGCCAGAGATCCAAGACTGCAGCATCGACCATCCGCTTGGACTATCGCCCATGGATATTGATGAGGACCTGATTTTCATCAGCTCTCCAAGTCCCAAGGACCGCAAACAACGCAAGTCTGGTGGTTTCCGTTCTAACCTCAGCTCTTCGCTGCAAGCAATCAAGGCTCGTGTGACTTCGTCCTTTTCGGCTTTGAACTTGAATTTGGACGATGACACCTTCTCGGATGCATCTCTTTGGGAACATCCTTATATTTTCCCCAGGCTCAGTTCCGAATTGAGACCTACCCCTTTTGCGACTACGCCAACAAAGTCGCAGAGGCAATATTTTAACCCCCGTTCAGCCCCTGTTCCATTTGAGGAGCAACAACACCACTGGCAAAAGGCACTCTCTTCCGTTGATTCTCCCGAGTTGTCTTGCGAGACAGCAATGATCCAGATGCAAACCTACAACAAGCGTGCCACGCCACGCCGCACTCGCCGTGCATCCGGTGCTGGTTCGCCAAACCCACGTTCAGAAGCCGGCCGTGCTATGTCAGGCAAAGTGCCCATGCCCAGCCGGCAGCGCGAGCCTCGTGAGAACAGTGATTTTCTCCGCGTCATTGTTCTCGAGATGAACATGCGACGTGAGGGCAAGTTCGAAGAGTGCGCCATTGGCAGAGCCAAGATTTGGCTACCGCCCCGCAAGCAAGCAACTGCCAGCGATGTCTTTGACGAAGACGAAGACGACGAGGATGTCACTTCAGTCAATGGCCCATCCAGGGTCGCTGCTAAGAGGATCCCCCGGCGCTGGGTGCCAATTTCCATGGAGTAATACTTGCGTAACAAGAGTCCACTCTGAGACCCTGGATCGTCCTTGCTCAGTCACAATTCATTCGTCAGTCGACGTTGAGATTTGGTCCCGGCGTTTCGCCATCAACTCCGCGGCATCTCTGGCGCACAAACAATTGTCCATCTGGAAAATGGACTAGCTCCATGCACGGGTACATTCTGCCTTCTTCAAGGATTCTTGTTCTTCTCTCTGGATCCGTGCGCGTTACCAGATTGATTTCCCTAGATCACACGACCAGCTTCACACGATTCATATTACTGCCCAATCCATGAAGATCTTTTAGCAGCTCTTCAATTACATCTCGAAAAGAGTTATTGGATCCGGACGAGACTTTTTGAACCTGAGCCGTTCACTATGCTCACACTAGCTTTTGTTGGTCCTAGCATTAAGCGGATATTCGCGAAGAACGGCTCCTTGGCGGTTTTCCTTGAAGCAATTTCGGTTTCTTTTTCTTCCCTGTGGGAGGAGGTTGGGCGAGACGCCGAGAAAAACACGAGAAACAAGGTCTGTCAACCAAAAGGACAGTCTTCTGTTGCTGGTCAGACTTGCGCGATTTTTCTTTTTTCGGGATGCCGAGAAAGCTCCTTCTTGGATGCCTCGTTCCATGTTTTTTTTATGCATGATTGGTGTTTGTTGGGACATTGGTTCATACCATCATTGTTCTTGTCTTGGCATTTTTATGTCTCCTTCTTTCCCGCATCCGGAGCGAGCCATGTTTTCATTCACTTGCCCTTAGTATTTTTTTCGCGATCTTTTTGCTTTATTCTTTCTTCCTCCTCTGGTTAGCAAAGCGAGCGAGCAAGCGACCCTTCTTTTTTGGTCTTGGATAACCCTTTATTGATGAATAGGGGGTGATCATTTTACACATACAATTTTTTTTTACACACATATATATAGGTATTTATGGACGGCTATGATGGAATGAAAACAATCTATATCCGCAAACATTGAAGTTTATTTCCAAGTTTTTTTTTTCTATCTACAATATATATGCCCCTCTCTTGTCTCTATATACTACCTACTTTTTTCGGTCTTCTCTCCGGACTTGGTTGTTGTTGTTGCTGCAAACTTTTTATGTATATAATATATGATATGATATGCTGTCGATGTCGGATGGTCCTTGCACACATGTGCATTACATGTATTGGCAACATGAATTGGATGCCGGAACGGATAATTATAATACAAAGAGCTCTACATACATACATGTATGTACTATACATGTACAACAACACCATGTTGCCAGTGTAGGTACATAGTTAGTGATGACGAATTGATCGTCTTCTCTCTCAAAATCACATGCAAGATACCTACTAAGTAAATTAGCCACCGAGGCAGCAAGAACAAAAAGAGAAAAAAAAGGGGGAAATAAAATCAAACAATGTTACAGTATAAGAGGGGGAGGGCAATCAAACTACTAATGACCCAAGCACAGCAAACCCGCCACAAAGAAAAAGTGAGAGAAAGATATCCAAAGAGGCGGTCTATATATGTCAAGTACAATTTGGTCAACAGAGCCGTTAGTTACATCGCTCTTCACACACACAGAATTGGCAATACATGGCCAACAAGTAGTAGAAATGTCCATAATGTACAAAAGATACGTCGTTCGTCACCTAATCTCTCCATTGGAATCCCCTCGGACTGTCATCGGGTTCTGTCTTTCTGTTCAACACCTCGGTGACCTTCTCCCTCACACCCATCTTGCCACGCTTGTTGTTGCTGAAATGTTCAATGACACCCTCGAAATCAGCGCTGACATTCGATTTCACAAACTTCTGGATCTCCTTTTCCGTGGGCAAGCTTGTCCACGCGTGGGGATATTCGACATAGGGCGTTTCATCGGCAAATTGCGAGCCCATCAATGGCAGCTTCAGCTCCTTGGCGAAAAAGGCGTCGACGTCTGCGTCAGAGACGTCTGCAAAAGAGGCATTTGACCATTGGGGTGTGGTGGCTGGTTTGCGGATGAGTTTCGCCGTGACGCCTTCGATGAAATCGGGGTGTTCCATGAATTTGGAGGCAATGTTGTGTTCGCTTTGGAAGGTCTGGGCAATGTTCCATTGGGCACCTCTGCGCAGAGCGGCGAGAGAGACCTTGACGCTGATGGGGCTGCGTTGGGAGATGGTTTCGCGGGTCTTTGCTGCCCATTTCTGGACATCTGGGGGCGCAGCTTCGTCTGCTTCATTCTCCTCGAGGGCAGCCATTATGTCTTCAATGTCGTTGAAGGATTCTTGGAAGCAGTAGTCCATGGCGATGCGGACATTTGTGGAGAAGTGGGGAGGTGCATCGTGGGGCATGCCGGTTGTGAATTCTTCGATTGTGTCGTTGACGAGGGAGAGGCGGGTGTTGTAGGACAGGTTGTCGTTAAAGTTGAGCTCGGCCAGGCGGGCCTCGAGGTCGGGCAGCGAACTGCTGTGCAGGTAGTGCGAGGCGACTCCGGAAAGGAAAACGTTGACACCCTTGACCTGCTCGCTGGTCAGAGCGAGGTAGGTGCCCATGGCGCCGTCCATGCGCGGAAGGAAGAAAGAGGCTCCGACATCTGGGAAGAAGCCAATGGTTGTCTCGGGCATGGCAAAGACGGTGTTCTCGGTAGCAATGCGGAATGGAGCGTGCACACTCAGACCGACACCTCCGCCCATGGTGATACCGTCCATAAAGGCAACATAGGGCTTCGAGCATGTTGCGATGGCGTGATCGAGCTTGTATTCGAGAGCAAAATAATCCTTTGAGCGCTGCTGGCCTTCGGGACCTGATGCGTTATCATTTGCCAGCACGGCGACATCACCACCGGCGCAAAGAGCTCTGCCCTTTCCCTTGAGGACAATGACGTTTGCGAGCTGGGACTTTTCCCATTCCTTCAGGCGTGGTAGAATCTTGCGGGCCATGGAGCCGTTGAGCGAGTTGAGCTTCTTTGGGCGGTTGAGTTCGATTGTGCGCACGCCGTAATGTGAGTTGAAGAGGACATCGTTTGGCTCATCGCCAGGCTGCTCGCGGGGCATGTCGGAGAATGACGAGGCGTTGATACGGGCGCGGAGAGGCATGGCTGCTGCAATAGTAGGGCGAGACCGTGAGATGCAACTCAGCAGTTGGGCGGTACGAGAGCAAGTGGTTCGGAGGAGCATGATGAGTCGACTTTGAAGCCTCGGTAAAGAGCAAGCCGGGGAGGGTCGCGGACGAGCAAACGCGACCGAGGCGGGAAGGTGGTCGCGGCTGGACAGGCTCAGAGATGATAGGAGAGGTTGTCAGACGGCAGGAGCGGATCAATCACAGCGAGCGCCGGCAGGTGCAAGGCCGGGATCAAGTCGAATCGGGCAGGTACAGCTTGAGCAAATATGTAGAATAGGCAGGTACGAGGGAACAATAATTTGTCTGCAAACAAGACAAACAGCCGGGGAAAAAGTTGGAGGCTTGTAGAGCATCATTAGATCAGCACCAGCACCAGCACCAGCACGACCTCCTTTCCCGTCGCCTCGTCCGCTCAACATGTCTTCGTTTGCCAGTGCCTTCCTGCGTACCAGCCGTGCTGCTCTCCGCACCAATGGCCAGGTCAACCCCGTCCACACTGCCTGGGGCAAGAGCGGAGGTGCATACATGAGAAACTACGCCACTGCTTTTGAGCGCACAAAGCCTCATGTCAACATCGGTGTGTCTTGGTCTATCTATTCAATGGTTCGTACTCTTGCTGAGACTCTCCAGGTACCATCGGCCACGTCGATCACGGCAAGACCACCCTCACCGCGGCCATCACCAAGCGCCAGGCTGAAAAGGGCTTTGCCAACTTCCTCGACTACGCCTCGATCGACAAGGCTCCCGAAGAGCGCAAGCGTGGTATCACCATTTCCACTGCCCACATCGAGTACCAGACCGAGAACCGCCACTATGCCCACGTCGACTGTCCCGGTCACGCCGATTACATCAAGAACATGATTACTGGTGCCGCCTCTATGGATGGTGCCGTCATTGTTGTCGCCGCCTCGGATGGTCAGATGCCCCAGACCAGAGAGCACCTGCTGCTCGCGCGTCAGGTCGGTGTGCAGAAGATTGTCGTCTTTGTCAACAAGGTCGACGCTGTCGAGGACCCCGAGATGTTGGAGCTCGTCGAGATGGAGATGCGTGAGCTCCTCAGCAGCTACGGCTTTGAGGGTGACGAGACGCCCATCATCATGGGCTCTGCTCTGTGCGCTCTCGAGGGTCGTAAGCCCGAGATTGGTGCCACCCAGATCGACAACCTCATGGCTGCCGTCGACGAGTGGATCCCTACTCCGGTCAGAGAGCTCGAGAAGCCCTTCCTCATGTCCGTCGAGGATGTCTTCTCCATTCCCGGCCGTGGTACCGTCGTGTCTGGCCGTGTTGAGCGCGGTACGCTGAAGAAGGATTCCGAGATTGAGCTTGTTGGCAAGAACAAGGTGCCCATCAAGACAAAGGTCACGGACATTGAGACCTTCAAGAAGTCGTGTGACGAGTCTCGCGCTGGTGACAACTCTGGTCTCTTGCTCCGTGGTGTCAAGCGTGAGGATGTCAACCGTGGCATGGTTGTTGTCAAGCCCGGCACTGTTTCCTCCCACCAGAAGTTCCTCGTGTCCATGTACGTCTTGACCAAGGAGGAAGGTGGCCGTCACACTGGCTTCCACGGCAACTACCGTCCTCAGATTTTCATCCGCACTGCTGGTAAGTTTTGAGCATTTGTGTCTTCTGCTTTCGACAGCCCAACTGACATGTTCCTAGACGAGGCTGCCGCCATTGACTGGCCCGAAGGCACCGAGGATGCCGACTCGAAGATGGTCATGCCCGGTGACAATGTCGAGATGGTGTGCACCCTTCACAGGCCCCTCGCTGTTGAGCAAGGTCAGCGCTTCAACATTCGTGAGGGTGGTCGCACCGTCGCCACCGGTCTGATTACTCGCATCATCGAGTAAACATCCGATCAATCGGCATCAGCTTGGATCAGGATTCGCCGCTGTATAAGGCCATCTCGGCGACTTGATCAAGCTTGTGGCGTCATGTGTTTTGAGGTTTGGGGGAGTATCTGTATAAAAGGGTGCGCCAAAAACTGCTTGTCTTTTTTCCATCTTCTCCACTTTCTACTCTGCCCATGTTTCTTTAGTTTGTACTTTTAGACGTTCTACTTTCATGATTATGTGATATTACACTTTTTCACACAGCTCTTTCCAGGTCCTGATCAATTTCGCCGTCGTCCTCGAGGAGTGCTAACTGTGGACAGTGGCGCTGTACTCTAAGGGTGGTTTCAAAATGCACCTTTTCCCGTGCAACAGCGGTTGCTTGACAATGTTCGAGTATTGCTCATTACCAATGGCCTCTGACTGATGTGTCAAGAGGCAGAGAGATATGAAACGGCTCGTTGTTCATCTTCGACGTGTCCAAAATTGGAATGGTCAAAATTTAGAAAGAACAATACTAAGCTTCACCTCCTGCCTCAACCTCTTTTTCGCCTCACGAATTCACTGCTTGCGGCATTTACTTCGCCACAGCTCTTCCGATCAGCTGGTCCTCATGAATTTGACATGCTGTATGTCTCTTTTATATGGAGGATTTGGCAACTTCCTGCTAATACTCGATCATGCTATCGAGATTTACGCTTCGCCTACAGTGTTTTCTTGAGCCAGCAGGAATACGGCACTACAATAGTAATGACATAATACCATCAAGCTGATTTTCCATTCAACAAGAGCCGTGCGTGATGATTGACTCGATCTTCAAACTGTACATCCTTTGTCCGTCGACAACAATATCAACGACCACAACCACAATGCCTGCTCGCTAGAGATTGACGCAAAGCAATCTCCTCACACTCAAGAGCAATCCGGTCTTTTGTCTCCCTTTCGATCCTTCCTTTCTTTCATACCGACTTCCTCTCTCAAATCAGGCAGCTTTGAAACGAATACACCGAAGATCAAAGCCATTTCAGACACCACATTGTGCCTGCCACCCGATATAAAAGCCAGCCTCTTCGCCCTCAACTTCAAGCTTCCACTTTCTCAAGTACAAACAAGCTTATAACACTCTCTTCACAGTAAGCTAAAAAAAAATCCCCACCTCTTTCCCCCCTTTCCCAACTCAACCCCTTTTCTAACAGTCTTTCTTCTTTAGACCAACCCAACCCCAAACCCCCAAAACCCAACAAAATGGCCACCACCACCATCAACTCTCCCATCGAGTCGTTCAGCCAGAGCGTCCGCGGTCCCAGCATAACCGTCCCTAGAGTCTGCGTCTTGCAGAACGCTGGCGGTAAGGTGTGGTTCAACACCTGCGTCTTGCAAGTCATCCCCACTCTCCAGCGTAACTAGAAGACGTGTTCTTCTAGTTCTCTCTGCTCTCTCTCTCTCTTTCTCTCTCTGATGCTCCTTTTTCACTTATTAGCTGAGGGAGCATATGAAAGAGAGGTTTAAATAAGGAGGAGGGTATCTTGCGCATAAGGCTTTCTTCGGGAATTCCTTGTTGAATTTTTATCGATGGCTTCTTTTTTATGTTTTTCTTTTCTGCGAATCCTCCGTGGAAAGATTTCTACGATGGGGGGGTTTCTTTTTTTCTATTAAACTCGGCAAAAGAATGAAAAAAATATCATTTTTTTTACTTTTTTCTTTGCATTTTATTTGTTCCTGCTCTTTTGAATGGATTGAAGTGAGTTTTCGAGTAGTGGGTATGTGATTATGTGCGCTCTGCCCTGTTGTTCTGTTACGAGAACCGATCGGTCGAGGTTAGGTCTTATTTGACCGCAGCATCTTGCAAAGAAAGCATAAAGACAGCCATAAAAAAAACAAGAAAGACATGGTCAACGAAGCAGTAAGAAGATGAGCTGGCGGCCATTCAATGAACCAAAGTGGAGCTTTGAGATCGCATCAAGCCTGGATGAAACAGCGCCGAACCCAGGGCAAGCAAAGCCAGCAAGCAACTGTATTGATCAAACTTCATGGGAAAGAAGGAGGGAGGGAGGAAGCGGTCAGAAAAGCTCTGGAATTTGTCCGCTTGGAAAACAGAAAGATGAGGCGAGCCCCCCGGAGGGGTTTGAGGGAAAGAGAGGACAGGACGGGCTGGTTTTGAGTCCGGGATGGAGAGGCATAGGAGGAGGGTTGTTGCTGAGAAGGTCAACCCCGTTCATTCTCTTTTTTCTCCTTTCCTTTCCTTATCTCTCTCTTCTTCCAAGGCTAGGCCCTTTTCACACCCAGAAATTCCTTTTTTTACTTTGAGCACAGTAGCTTTTTGGATTTTTATTCATATAAGATCGTAGGGTACATGTATGTTGTTATGAGTATGGCAAAACGTATGTATGTATGTATGTATGTATGTATAAGACTAGTACTACCTTGCGTGCGAAAAAAGAAAAAAGAATTAAAAAAAAAAAAAAACAGCCCCATGCACACCCATTATCCAGGTCTTAGTAGTATATCAACATAAAGGGTTACCGTCTCTAAGCAAAAAAAAAGAAAAAGAAAAAAAAAGAAAAAGAAACAAGTTGTAGAAAAGTAAAAAGAAACAAATTGCATAGAAGAAAAAGAAGAAAAAGAAAGACCAAAAGATAAAAAAAGAATGGAGCAGCTGGGAATCGAACCCAGGACCTTCTCCAACTTAGACGATTTTTCCGAAAAATCTCTCGAGACAATTCAAGGAAATGCTAAGAAGACGTTATACCACTAAACCACAGCCCCAGAAGGTACAGGGATCATAATGTGGGTTGAATATAAAGTATCTCTCTGCTACCTACCTCCAAGGTAGATTTAGGTCTTCTACAACACATTCGACGACGAGAAGCAAAAGAGAAAAAATCCATCAAAAGTACATGTAGAGAGGGGGAGAAACACAAATAAAAAAACGTTACTGGTTTAGTAGTCCATGCTCCCCCGACCGGGCATCATCATTCTAAAAGAGATTCCTAACCCGCGACAAAAAAAACCCCCATTAAAACATCAATTTTTGACTTTGCGCTGTTCCTATTACACCTCGGTTTCTGTCTGCGGTGACGCGGGCTCGTCATCATCGGCAGCAACAGCAGCGGGTGAGTCCTCTGCATCCGCCGTCGTCTCCTCTACCGGCTCATCCTCTTGTTGCTCTTCCTCTGCCTCAGCACTATCCCCGACATCAATCAAATCATTGCCCTTCGTACCACCATTCTTCTCCAATTGGAGATGCTCATGCCAGTTTGGGAAGAGGTCTGCGTCGCCCTCGCCATCGACAGGCGGCACACCCAGCAATCTCGCAACCTTGTTCTTTCCGCTCGCCTCGAGCCCTTGCTTCCACAACTTGACGATTTCGGGCGCGCGGCTGGGAAGGTATGTTTGGGCGAACAATACGGCTTCGGCGGTACGTTCGGTGCGTACCAAGAGATCGATACAGGCGTTCAGATCACCGACTTGCCACAGGCAGCTGAATGCCACGTTGCGAGCGCCAACATCGTCGGCTTGTTGTGCCAGTTTCCTCAAGCCAGCCTCGTTGCAGCTGGAGGTGTAGAGCAGCAACAAACTGCCCAGATCTTTGGCATGGGTGAAGCACTCCTCTGCGAGACGCATGTTCCAGCCTGCCAGGGCGGCATCACCGACAGTCTTCCACTTGTGCTCGACGTCAGCTGTGCGGGCAAGCTCAAGAGCAATTTCCAACTGGTTCAAGCCTAGAGCGAGCTCGAAACGGTGCTCAGGGTCGGTCGCGACTTCCAAGGCTTGCTCCTTGTAGCCTTGGCCTTCAAGGAATCGAGCAATCTTTGATTTTTGGTCTTCGGGGATATCGGCGAGCATTTCATTGGCGGAATCGAGGTCGCCACGGAGAACGAGCGTCTGATACTCGATGACTGACAACGACAGAGCAAACGAGACGATTCCAACATCCTTGTCGGCAACGTAGACGCGGCCATCACGAGGGATGTATCCGAGGACGTAGTGAGGAGAGTCAAAGTGAGAAATGGTGTAAGTTTGGTCACCGACAAGGTAGTTCAGGCGGTTGGTACTGTTAGTGTAGACGAAGCAGTCGCCGACCCATTGACCAGTACGAACGCTGGATAATGTCTGTTAGCTCGAAATGCCTGAAGCGATCCGACTTGACCAACTCACCTCTCGTTGATGTCAGTGACGACCTCAAAGGCGGCTTCAACACCGTCTTCATCGGCCTCGCCATTCTGCAGAGCCGCGGCGTACTCGTCGCGAGAGAAGCGGAGAACGTAGAATGTATCCTCGCAAGCAAGAGTCACAAGCTCGCCGCTCTCTGACCAGTAAACCTACAAAACTCATCAGTCACGGCCAAAAAAGGGGGAAAAAATACTCACGTTCTTGGGATCAACCTCAATCCTGCGAACAAGCTGACCAGACTCCCAATCAAAGAAGCCAATGCCGCCTTGACCCTTGACACCCAGCAACACACCACCACTGAGACCCTCTGCCTGGAAACCAATGTCCAGCACAGACTTCTCCTTGAAGTTGCGGAATGTCTTGACCGAAGTGGAAGATTCGCGGATGGCATAATCCTTGTCATTGTCCTTTGAGGCCCAAGCAAAATCAAGAGCCGAGCCGAATGCTTGATTTCTCAAGGCAAGAGCAGTGTAGATGATGTATTCTCCGTCACCGCAAACAGCGACGAAACGGCCATTGGGCGAGTGGATGAGAGTTTGGGGGTAAATCTCTGTGGAGCCCAGATCCTTGGAGGGAAGAGTGAGAGGGGAGCCGTCGGTCAGGGACTTGTCTCCGCCCTTGATGACTGCCGTCAAGATGTCGTTGTGACGAGCCCAGATGATCTTTCCAGAGCTGTCCATGGATACAGCAGGCTCTTCGCGACCCATCTTGACGACAACGGCACCATCATCGAAACCCATGGCGATGCCCTGACGACCGCGTTGGTAGCTGACACACCAGGCACGCTCCAGACCATAGTTGAGGGACTGTTCGAGACGGTATGTGTTGGCGTGCCAGATCTTGACGGTGCCGTCTTCGGACCCCGAGATGATAACGGGCAGCTCGGGGTGGTAGCAAGCAAACGAGACGTTGCTGGTGTGGCCCTCGAGCGTGGCAATCAAAGCCTTTGTGGTGTAGTCCCAAATCTTGACGGTGCGGTCGTCCGAGGTGGTGAGCAGGTACGGCTTGTCGGACTGAGGGTAGTAGTCGACGTGGTTGACGCCTTTGGTGTCGTGAGCATCGAGCGTGTAGTTTGCCGTGCTTGAGCCCAAGCTCCAAATCTTGACGGTGCGATCCAGACAGGCCGAGGCAAACGTGTTGGTGTCCTTGGGGTTGATGGCCAGGCCCATGACATAGTGGCTGTGGCCCTCGAAGATCTGGACACACTTCCATCCACGCTCCCAGTCCCACAGCTTGATTGTCATGTCGTCCGAGGCCGTCAGCACAAAGGGCTGTGTCGGGTGCACGACTATCGCTCGGATGTAGTCGGGGTGAGCCTCGAACGACGTCATCTTCTCGGATGTGTTGTAGTTGTAGACGCGCAGTTGGAAGTCGTCGGATCCGCACACGATCCAGTTCTTTCGCGCAATGAAGCGACCCGCTCGTACGGGCACATCGGTGAGCTCGAATGTCTTGACAATGGCCTGCGTCTCATATGACCAGATGTACACATGGCCTGCGCTGCGTGTCAGACGTGTCCTGCAACCACTCTCGTCTATGCATACCGCTGTAGAGGGTTGTGAGGATCCATGGCTCGGTCGGGTGGAAGTCGATGCCTTTCACTCGCTCCGAGCGGGCAAAGAGCTGTCTCTGTATGTCAAGACGTGTGTGAGCATACCCGATCATGACGGCCGTGTTTGTGAGAGATGAGGTGCAGCGTACCTTGACGTCCAGGCGCATTCTGGCTGCTGGCCCAGGTTATGCAAGGGATATCGTTTTGCGTGTGTCGGATCCAGTTGTTTCCCAAATGATTGCAACCTGTCCCTGAAGAAAATGTACAGTGGAAGGTATGATTGGCTCTTGTTGCTGTTGCTTCCTTCTTTGGAGCTGTAAACTTGTCCACTCGTGCACAGGCCACACCACCCCCTGCTCCTGCCCCATACTTGCACACTTGCAGTCAATGGATGAGTCTAGCACACACGACATGAGCATTCTGTAGCTTGTACGTCTGCGTGTGCTTTCTCTCATAGATACATGGACGGTCGCTGTGTTTGCCTTATCACTGCGTAGTAGGCACGTATACTATGCATATGTGGAAGATGGAGATGAATCAAGATTCGGCTTCAGATCATATTCAGGACATAAAAACAACGGGCCCCTCAAAGAACGAAAATGCTACCTATCAAAATGAACAGTCCCGAAAACACCATCCAATGCAAGTTGCCCAGCGGCGAAGCGCTGTCCTTTGAACCCGCGTTGCCCACCGTGAAATTGTTACGGGAGGTCGAGTTTCCCGAGTAAGTACCGTTGGACGAGTTCAGTCCTATCAGCGACAAAGTCAGCCTCCAAATACCCTGTAAGAAAGACATCTAGTTGGAGAAAATACCTCTTGCGGCATTGAAATCCTTCACACCGCTCTGCATGGCCTTCAGATGACTCCAATCCGCGCTGTCCTCGGCCAGACTCCACGCGCTCACGCCACCAAGCCCTCTGGCAGCAACGATATCCTGGAACTTGCGCGTGATAATGGCACCCGTGTCCCATGTCCAGAAGATGTGCTGTTCGGCGTCAAAGTACCACATGCCGCCGTTCTCGGCATCGTACGTGCCGTTCTTGAGGGCCGTGAGGAACGACGCTTCGACCTGGGTGCCGTTGCAGCCGTTGGAGTAGTCGGACTGGCAGCCGGTGCCGCAGTGGCCCGACGAGGCGCCGCAGTAGCCGTACTGGCTGCAGCATTCGCCGTTGACGTCGCCCTTGCAGGTGAAGGGGGTGCCTTTGCCGCAGCTGCCGTCGCTGGATGTCGTGAGGTTGGTGGGGCTGACGGGGAACACGTTTGCCGTCTCAAAGGTAATGGCGCCGCTGGTGCCTGCGTCGGAGCCGTCGTCATTTTCGGCTTTGACGATGGGGCAGCCGATGGGGTAGCTGGTGCAGGTGCTGTCGGCGGGCGTTTCAAAGTACTTTGCATAGAAGGCGAAGCCCAGGTTCATCTTCTGCGGTGACAGGCCCAGGCTGATGTACTTGTCAATGACGGCCAGCGAGCCGCGAACATCGGTGTGGTGCTTGGTTGCATTGTCGCGGCGGTTGATCAGGTCGTAGGCCATGACGTTAACAAAGTCGACTGCGGACCAAATGTTTGGAGCTTGCTCGGGCGTGTAGGCAATCATATCGCGCTCCAAGCCGGGCACAGCAAGCGACAAGGCCTTGTCTCCCAGGGCCATCTTGATGGCATGCAGAAGCTGAGGGAACGTCTCAATCTCAGACACTTTCTCCGAGTTTGGGTGTTGCCTGTAATCCGCGCCGTTGCCGCCAGGGAACTCCCAGTCACAGTCGACAAAGTCGAAAGTGTGGTTGTTGGCCATCTCTGCAACCTTGGTGGCAAACTCCTGCCGGGTGGACTCGTTTGTCGCGCCGGCGCTGAAGCCTGCAGTGTCTCCCCATCCACCGAGGGCAATGCCGACCTTGACGTCCTGGTCGAAGAGAGCGCGGACATCGGCGACGGGCATGAAAGGCGTGTAAGGCCCGCTTGTGTCGCCGATGAACAGGGAAGTGTTGGCAAAGGCCATGATGACGTGAGTAATGCCTGCAGTCAGATCCTTGGGCGGCAGGGTGGTGGTGTGGTATCTGTGCCGACATCGTTAGTGTTCCGTCTTCTCCAACTTTGATGTGCTTCCTACTGACTGGTCAAAATACACGACTTGACGGAGCCCCTGCTGGACCGAGTCTGTGGCTGATACGAGGGATTGCTGGAGTGCCACCGCCAGGATGGCACTGAATGATGCTGTCACCTTCATGATTGCTGCGGTAGTGGAAATAAAACAAGAACTGAGAGAAAGAGACGATACTGCTTGACACAAGAGAAGAGGCGCTGCTATATAACTTGTCTTGCACTTGTTTTTTATTTTTGGTATTGGTAGGAGGCTGTGAAATACGACTTTTGGAAACGTGATCGCTATACCAAGAAGCACTTACGGAATGACTTGACGTGGACCGTCGAAGTTTGAATGTGGTTGGAAATGAGAAGGCGTAAAATAGAGTTCAGCAAGCCTTAATATAAAAGCTGCGAAGTTGATGGAACAGAGTGAAAGTTGAAACCCATCGACAAACCCATGACAAGTTTCTGTTTCTGGAATCCCGGTCTTGTTCAGTTTCAAATTGTCTGGCGACAAGCTTCATCGCAACGGTTGTAGAGATGTTGATGCGCTTGGGAACAGGCGTTTGCTGCTGCCATATTATCGCTGCCCAAGACCTGTAGGTGTTCTTGGGTCGAATACGGGGGCTGCGTCAGTACTTGTACATACTATTTAGGCGTGCCGCCGCTGCAGCGTGCGCAGTTTCGCAGATCTCCAGATCAGTTTGCTTGGGTGCGGCGACAAGAAGCATTTTTCATACGGGATTTCTGGAGAGCTGCGCGGTTTGCTTGGCGGCTCTCCAGGTCGATGGAGCTGGTACAGAAGCTCAATAGTGTTTTACAATCTGAGTGTGAAACGTCAGGCCGTCGACACACTTCAGATGTCGCGATTGACCCTGAGCACAAAAGTGCAGTGGAATCCTCTCGGAATGTAAGCTATTCTGTAGAAAAATTTCGATCATCGAATCTACCAAGCACTTGCTTGTCTTTTTTGTTTTGGCGTGAACAACAAAGGGTCGAGAGCTGTGGAGGGTCGGAGTGCTGCCGAGGCGTTTCATCGGCTCGCGCGCGCGATGGACATCAACGCGTCCTCCGTCAGTCCTGTGAAACTATCCACGATATCAGAACGGCAAGCGATGAGCTCTTCTTCATACGATATTAACTCCTCGAATGAACATATCGAGTGTGCCTCAGAGGACCATTGAAGCCATGTAGAGGCAGCGAAAGACTTCACTGCGACCATGGTGATTACATGTACATGTACTTGGTGGCCTTGACTACCTGCATGGTGGCAGCACCCTTATAATGCACCCAAGCCGCCCATGTCCCAGGCAGTACGGCGAACCTTTGATTCCTTTTGACTCTCACTTCGCAGCTGTCACTCTTTTCGACTCTCACTTCGCAGCTGTCACTCTTTCAAAACGCTTGTAATTCCCGCACTAGTAGTCTCACAATGCTCGCTTCGTCTTTCTTTGTTTTAACAGCTTGTCTCTCATTCTCGGCTTGTCAGTCCGTTGGCCATCTTGGGTCAGCGGGCGGAAATGGCCCAAGTGGAGGCATGGGCGACAGAGCTCATCCTGTCAAACGCGCGCAATCCTTTGTCACGGACGCTCTAGTCCCAGAGAAACCGAATACCACGAGACAGCTCGCCGAAGGCGACGCGCCCAGGCTGGTCAAAAAAGGTGACCCAGAGTGCCCACGAACTCGACATGTCATTGTCGATTCCTCGCCTGGAGGTGCACAGCAGGAGATGGTCGGCTTTGGGCATGCCTGGACGGATTCTACTGTTGCCACACTCACCTCTCTGCAGCCGGATGTGCTGGATCAACTGATGCGCGATCTCTTTGGCCAGGAGGGCAACAACATGGGTTTCATGAGACACACCATTGGCTCCAGTGACTTGAGCGGAGTGCAGTACTCGTACGACGACAACGGACCGCACTTCAACGCGGGCGAGCCAGACGAACAACACCTGCCAAACTTCGACATTGGAGAACATGGCCGCGCAATGGCCGACCTGATCGTCAAGGCGGGCGAATACAAGAGCGACATCTTTTTGTTTGGCTCGCCTTGGTCGTACCCTGGTTGGACCAAGAACAATGGTCTGCTCATTGCTCCAAACCTGCTCCATGGTTATAATGTTTTCAACAACTCTTTCGATACCAATTATATCCCTCATATGGTGAACTATTTTACAAAATATGTCGATGCCTTCAAGGAAAGAGGCGTAACTGTCAATGGTATTACTCTGATGAACGAGCCTCTGAACAGTGAGTTTCTAGCACCAGTTTTTCTTTTACCGACATTCGTCACTAACCTGAGCCAAAAGACCAAGGAGGATATCCTTGCATGTTTCTTCACGCCGAAGACGCCGTAAGGCTGCTTGACGCTGGACTGGGCCAGGCCATGCGCGACCGAGACGTGTTGATCATCGCATACGACCACAACACCGACCAACAAACATATCCCGCGCGTGTGATTCAGCAGGCCGAGCGGCACATAGATGCCGTTGGCTGGCATTGCTACGCCGGCCAATGGGGCGACTATTCCGCCAGTGAGTTTTGATATAACGGCGTTGTCAATGTTCGTCATGAGTCCTGACGTCGAGCAGTACCGATGGTAAACCAAGCGTTTGGCAAAAACATGCTGCAGTTTATGACAGAGTACGGCTACACTTGATGCCAATTTGCTCACCACATGAATCCATGCTGAAATCTGGTGTAGATGTTCGACGACGCAGCTTAGCGGTGTCAATTTCGGAGTCGGCTATCAGCTCCTGCGGCCAGTCCACTATGGTGCCTCGGGCGCTTCCTACTGGGTCATGTCAACGGACGAGAAATTCGGCCCTCACAGCCCATACGGAGGGTGCGACCAGTGCCAGGGCTCCGTCATCGTAAACTCATCAACAACCTACACCCTAACAAACGACTACTACCTCATCGGCCAATTCTCGCGCTTCATCCGGCGCGGAGCCATCAACCACCGCGTGCTGGCCGGCGAGCAAGGCATAGAAGGCAGCTTCGTCGACGAGTTCTACATCATCGCCGTGCAAAACCCGGATAAAGGCTGGGCGGTCGTGTTCCTGAACAACCTCGGCCGCGATGAGGCCGTGCGGCTGAGTTTTACGGATAGCGCGACTGTCTGGGAGGGCGTGATCCCGGCTGTCACCGTGACGACGTGGATACTGCCGTCCGATGACATGATCAAGCGGAACGGGACCAATGCCGCTTCAACGGCGAAAGCGGATAAGAGCCCCCACGCAATATACCCATCTGGCCCCGAGGCCTCCTCAGGCCCAACAGGTACCAAAGCGAGCATCAAAAGCCCAGAGGCCCCGTATCCAGCGGACAACAGCACCGGAGCCTTTTTCTCAAGCGGAGGAGCAGCAACAGCAATCCCACCCTACCCGGCCGGAAACAGCTCGTATCCTTTGGGAGGGCCAACAGGCACGGGCCGAAGCACGTCGTCGGCGTTTTGTCCCACCTTGCCTCCTGTGACTGCAACGAGTTCGAGCGCGCCGCAGACGCGTCCGACGATGCTGCCTGTTCCTAACGCTAATCGTCAGATCGACTGGCAGCAGGTTTTTAGGAGGAACTAGATATGAGTGGGCGGGGCGTTTTGGTCTGCAGTGTCGAGTTGTCCATAGATGATTAGAAATTCAGGCTATGACATTGCTTTAGAGTGGATCAAGACTGAAAGGGGGACAAAGTCGCAGCAAGGGTCCACCTGAGATAGAAAGTGCTTTTCCGGGTCATGTTTATATGGTCTGAGAGTAATGAGGAGACGATGAGAGCGATGAGGAGGCGATGAGAGCAATGAGGAGGCGATGAGAGCAATGAGATGACAATGAGAGCAATGAGGAGATCATGAGAGCTAGCTATAGAGGATGTTTCTAACTAAGGTAGATTCTCTTTCCTTCTTTCCTTCCTTCCTTCTTCCCTTCCTTCCTTCTTCCCTTCCTTCCTTCTTCCCTTCCTTCCTTCTTCCCTTCCTTCCTTCTTCCCTTCCTTCCTTCTTCCCTTCCTTCCTTCTTCCCTTCCTTCCTTCTTCCCTTCCTTCCTTCTTCCCTTCCTTCCTTCTTCCCTTCCTTCCTTCTTCCCTTCCTTCCTTCCTCCCCCCCCCCCCCCCCCCCCCCCAACAAAAGAAAAAAAAACGCCATTTATCATCGCCTCGACAGCTCCAAAGCAAGTCTCTTTTGAAACTTGGGCAAAGTCGAAAACATGGCAACTGCCCGCCAAAACAACACCACAATTGAAATATAGAGAGACGCGGCCTTTTTGAAAGAAAAACAAGATACACCTAGTATACGCGTCAAGTGGGATATCTAGACCGAAAGCAAAAAAAAAGAAAAAAAAGAAAGAAAGAAAAAAAAAAGAAAAAAGAAGGGAAAAAAAAAAAAAAAAAAAAAAGCGCCTTCCCCAACCCCCCTGAAACTCCTTATGTTTGCTCATTATCATCGTAAATTGACTATATTCCAGTCGCCGCCCTTCCACTAGCCCAAACACACATATATACATATAGTCGGTCACAGCTCAAGCTTGTCCAGCTTCCAAATCTCATAATGCTCCACATCGCCCCAAGTGCCAAGGGTGACGGGATTGCGCCACTCGATGTTGCCGTCGGCATCGTAGCCCTGCACGACGGGATGGATCCTGAAGACGTGGTGTTCGATGCCACACCACCGGGTGATGTTGTTCAAACACTGCCAATAGGTTTGCGTCATGGAGCCGTCGAGCAAGGCGGCAACGCTCGGGACCTCGAGTATCAGGTGGCTGTGCTCGTTCTTCAAGAGGCGCAAGGCCTGCAGGTTGGCGAAGAAAGGGCTGAGCAGGGTCAAGGCTTCTTTGGCTTCCTTGTCGAGTGCGATGGCCAGTTGTTGCAGGTTGGGGCAGCGGCTGACAATCTCGCCAATCTGCGAGCCCGAGAGCGGCCATTTGTCCGACAAGAGCAGTTTTGTCAGGGTTTGGCCGTGGCATGCCGTCAGTGCTCGGATGTAGAGTTTGCATAACTCCTTTTCGACCGTCTTGCAGGATCCGGGCGTTGACACAGAGGCAGATGTTGGCGTGGTGGTGCTGTCTGAAGAAGGCGTGTTCATGGTAAAGTCGGTAAGATGAGGGACGGTGTTGTCGCCGCCGACAATGTAGAGAGTCTCCAAACCGGAGAAAGCGCCGAGGATTTTGACGTGCTGCGAAGAGACTTCGCTGACACGCATGTGTTTGAAGTTCTCAAAGTAGCTTGGGTTGGCTATGTTCTTCCACGTCTCGTCGATCCAAAGGGTGCTGGGACTGCTGTAGGTGGCGCCAAAGACGTCGAGGAAAGCGGTGCTGGTGGTGCGCTTTGAATCAAAGAGCTTCTGGAGATCGCCATTGTTTGGGCCGTAGAAGTTCTGCAGGCCGAGATGGGTGACGGGGATCTTGTAGGCGGCCTCTAGGCACTTGCCAAAGATGCTGCGCAGGCTGATGCTGTTCTCGGCTTCTTGGCGCATGCGCGGGGACCAGTGTATGCGCAGGTCCTGGAGGTTCTTGGCGCAGAAAATCAGAAGGGACACGTCGTCCGGGTGGCAGAGCGGGTCAATGTCGCTCACGCGCAGGCGGCGGAGATTGGGCATGGGCGGGATGATGGTTATGGGCCGCGGCGAACGGATTTGCGGGAAGCTTATGCTGAGACAAGTTAGGGAGGAGCGGGCGGCCAGGCCCTGGTAAATGGCTTTGGTGGGCTTCGAGTCGAGGCTCCAGGAAAAGGCATCCAGATGCACCATCTTGTCTATGGCGGCGCGGAGGGCAATGCCCAGCAGGATGGTGCTATCGGGGATCTTGCCTTGGGTGTATTCGGCAATCTTGGGCTCCGACCAGGCGCCGGACACGGTAAAGGCCTTTACGAGCGAGGCGTTGTTTCCCGAGGCGAGGCCGCTGAGGCCCATTGCGAAGGGACTGCCGCTTCCGTAGCCTTCGGGGCGGCCATGCCTGTAGCGGGTCTCGGGGTATGCGCGGAGGTCGACTTGTCGGTACAGCTCTGGCAGCGTCATGTAGTACAGCAATCGGCATGTCCGTGTCATGCGCGCCAGGTCGGCTATGTCATCCACACATGAGATGATGCGAACGATGACGCTCAGAGGCAGCGCATTGTCTTTGCGCACGCTGTCGCTGGGTGGATTCAGTGAGACCGGAGAGGCATACAAGACGTGAGGGGGGATCTCGCGGCCTATCGTGGGCCTCCGCGCGCTTCTCCCCATCTCTCACTGCCTGCAATTCATGCGCATGTGCAAGGCGATGATGTTGCAACAAATATATCCCGAACATCCATGTGCATCCAACCTTCTGCCAAGCACTCTCTCTCATCCGCCTGATGCGAAAGTATAACTTTGCTCGACTAGAACGAACGCCTTTGTACCCTGAACTGAACGGATCGGCATCATCCCGAACCTCAGGAATAAATGTCAAGGGCGACAGCTTGCGAGTACGGAGTCCCTTTGGCCGACATGAAAATCCGTCGCCAGACATGTCCGTTTGCAATCCATTCATTATTTTCCTCAAAAGGCTCCAGTGAAGCGGACAGGTGGACGGCCTTAATTCTTCTGCTTTATTCCGTCATCGATTGATGCTCTGCGCATCGCAACTGCCTGCAATCTCAATGCTTTCTGCGCAACTGCCTGCAATCTCAACGCCTTCTACGCAACTGCCTGCAATTGCAATGCTTTCTACGGAACTGCCTCGTTCCGAATCAATGGTATAAATCACCTATACATGGTCCCCGCATCGAAGCTTCCTTTGCGCTCACGGCCACGGCGACCAAAATCGCCGACCATGTCCGGTGACCGGTACAAGCTACCTAACCGCCATGCAAAGTCGACACAAAGATTATCTGGTCTCGTGCTTGCAGCTCATATTGATCCTCGCCCTCGAGTTCCCAATCTGCATCGTTGATGAGTACCAACACGCCAGGACGACTGTTTTTGGTTGTTGTTCTTGTCAGTTTGGAAGCTTTTTGCAGTACAGAAAGGGAAAGTGGACGCACATGGAATCATCCAAGAGGAAGAGCTCTTTCTTTTGCTCTGTCATCACCTTGTCGCATAGATATTTGATCAGGAACGCCACGTTTGCTGGCTCGCCGTCTTGATCTCGAGTCGGCAGTCGGATCTTGTGCTTTCTTTGATCGCCGAACAACATCTCCAGTCCGCCACTTGCATTTGTCAGTAGAGAGGTTGCCGTGTATTTCGGAGGGGAAACTCACGTGAATTCGACATCAATATTGATAGTATCTGCCATGCTTTACCAAGTGCATAGAGCAGAAGCGTAGACGCGGGAAAAGGAACAGCAGTTCAGTCAAGCAGGGTCGTAGGGCGTTTTCAAGCGAAACTTTTTCTTGTGACTTGCGCCAAAAAATTGCGGTGCCTCAGTACACATACACAGCCAACATCATCGATACCAACCTCACAAAAAAGCATATTCGAGGGCAACCACATATCAAAATCCTGTTCTATCAATCTGCAAGCAAATAAAACCCTTGACCAAACTTCCAATTCTTGGGGGCAGCCTTGGAAAAAATATCTCAAAAAGAACAGGACAAGCGCACAAACAACAAGAATAAATGGCTGCACCACGTCTAGACTACATGGCCGCAGGAGGCAACAGACACCCATGCGCGGCAGACTGGTGCGAAGATATCCTGGCCTTCGGAAGCGGCCACAACATCGCCATCTGGAGACCCCAAAACCACAACTACAAAGGAGTGGAAACGCTACTGCCAGCTCACACCGATACCGTGAATGCAGTCAGATTATTCCGAGACTTGGCGTTGGGCAAGCGCGTCTTGTTGAGCGGTGCTGCCGACAAGTCGGTTTGCGTTTGGCTGGAAAAGTCCGAAGGGCAGTTTGAGCTGGTGAAGCGGTTGACGGAGCATAGCGCGTCTGTCAATGCCATTGGTGTCCTCGCACAGTGTGGAGTTTTTGCTACTGGAGCTGCGGATGCCACGTTGAAAATCTGGAAACTGACTGCGTCAAACGACACGCATGTGATTCTTCTCCAAAGCATAACCCTGGCGCCGCGGTATTTCCCTCTGGCAATCGCGCTGGCACGCCTCCAAAGCGGACAGATTGTTGTCGCTGTTGGCGGCACTACTCCAAACATCCAGGTCTATCTTCAACAGACGGATTCATTCTCGCTCGCCGCAAAGCTGACGGGCCATGAAGCCTGGGTGCGTGCACTGGAATTCACGCGCGAGAGCTCAAGCGAGCACAGTGATCTGTTGCTCGCGTCAGCAAGCCAGGACAAGTACATCCGCCTCTGGCGATTCCACAAGGGCGCCGAACTGCCCGAAGTCGCAGCTGCAGCAAGCGATCCCGCGCTAGGTTTTGCGGGAAGATCGCTGTCCAACAAAGCACATTGGATCGGAGAGCAAGACTCAAAACACTCCATCACGTTCGAAGCGCTGTTGATCGGGCACGAAGACTGGATCTTCACCGCCCGCTGGTTCACCAAACATGCGCAAGACGCGGTGCCACAGCTGCTCACCACATCCGCAGACAGTTCGCTCGCCATCTGGGAGCGCGATGCCGACGGCTACTGGACATGCGCGACCCGCCTCGGCGAGATCAGTGCGCAGAAAGGCTCGACCACGGCAACGGGAAGCACAGGCGGCTTCTGGAACGGACTGTGGGCTCCAGACGGCAAGACGGTGGTCAGCCTCGGCCGAACGGGGAGTTGGCGCGTGTGGACTTACGACGATACCGAAGGGCGCTGGCTGCGTCAGATCGGCATCAGCGGCCACGTCCGTCAAGTCAAGGACGTCGCGTGGTCGCGGGATGGCGCTCACCTCATGTCCACCGGCTCCGACCAAACGACCAGACTCTTTGCGCAGTGGAAGCGCGACACACGGCAAACGTGGCACGAGATGGCGAGACCGCAGATCCACGGCTACGATCTGAACTGTCTCGACGCAGTCGGGCAGACGCAGTTCATCTCCGGCGCAGACGAAAAGCTGCTGCGCGTCTTCAACAAGCCGAAAGCTGTGGCCGACTTGCTGAACCTGCTCGGCGGCATCCACGCAGATGCAGCATCTACCGCCGACCTGCCAGACGCAGCCAATATGCCCGTCCTAGGCCTCAGCAACAAAGCCGTCAGCGCCCTCGAATCCACCGACGAAGAGGCCGCCACCGCCGCAGCAGCAGCAACCACAATTTCATCAGAAGAGCAACCAGCGCCATTGTCAAAATCTACCTTGGATCTCTCACACCCACCGTTCGAAGATCATCTCGCCCGGCACACGCTGTTCCCGGAGCTGGAAAAACTGTACGGGCACGGCTACGAGATTTCGTGCGTGGCGGCCTCGCACGACGGGACTCTGGTCGCCACCGCCTGCCGCGCCAGCTCCATCGACCACGCCGTCATCAGACTCTACGACACGAAAGACTGGCGCCAAGTGAAGCCCGCGCTGACGGCGCACTCGCTCACCGTGACCAGTCTGGCCTTTTCCCCGGACGACAGATATCTCCTCAGCGTGGGCAGAGACAGACAGTGGGCGCTGTTCCAGCGCGCGGGAGAGCAGGGCAACACGTTCAGTCTGGCGACTTGCAACCCCAAGGGCCACAGCCGCATGATTCTCTCGTGCTCATGGGCGCCGCCGCAGCAACAACAGCAAAGCTCTCCAACAAACAGCCTCATCTTCGCTACGGCAGGACGAGACAAGACGGTCAAAATCTGGCAGATCTGCATTTCGGAGGACGGCAACGCTGCTCCTACGGTAGACTGCAAGATGACGCTTCCAACAAATGCGTCCGCAACAGCCGTCGCTTTTTACTCTGCTGCCGTAAACATTCCGCAAGATACCGTGGTCTTGGCTGCCGGCACCGAGACCGGGCAGATTGTCGTCAGTGTCGTCGAGACTGCCGGCTGGACAGTGCAGCGCAGCGTGCAGATGGCGGCAGAGATTCTTCCCAGCGGTGCCGTCAATGCGCTGAGATGGAGACCTAGCGGACGGCAACATGGTGGCTCGGTTGAGCATGGCACTGAGGATGCGCAGTTGGCTGTTGCTAGCGACGATAACTCGGTGCGCTTGTATAGTTTTGGGGCTTTTGTGTGATGATGGGGAAGAAAGGGGCTTGTATAGTTTTGGGGCTTTTGTGTGATGATGGGGAAGAAAGGCCTCGTATAGTTTTGGGGCCTTTGTGTGATGATGATGATGATGATGACGGGGAATAAAAGGCCTCGTCTACCTACTTTTCAGACTCATATGATTCTCGCATCAGGTGCAAAAAACATCAAAATCGACAAAAGAAAAAGAAAAAAAAAAAAAAAAAAGAGGGGGGGGGGGGGAGGAGGAGGACAGATAGCGAGCGCAATCGGCTGTAGCGAGTGAAGATGACTCGATGCGCCAAGTGTGCATTTTTATCAAGGAAATCTCCTGTGAGCATGTAAAAGTCCACACGAGCAATAGAAACTCAATCAAAGACTACGTGTAAATGTCATGGCCACAGGGGATGTCGGTTGCAAACCATCAGCGGCGTCGCTACACCATGCACAACTGTAGACTGCATCAAGAGATGCATTCAAAGTCCACATTTCGTCTGTCGCACTCGGGATACTAGAAGAGAGCCATGGAGAATAAGAGAGCCAGGAAAAGCCCACGATAGAATAAGAGATATAAACAAAGGGGTATCAATGAGAAGTATAACAAGCCGCCAGAGTCCAGAAGAACAATAACGACCGCCTGAAAGAGTAACCAACACACAGCAAGAATTTGGGTAAAAGGGGTGTTGAAGAAGAAATGACAGAGGAAAGAAACTCGCATGGTGCAACACGAGAATAAAGCTCAGAACGAGAAGAATGAAAACACACAAGATCGTGATCGTAGCATGGTAGCGCGCATAAGCACTTTGCCTCTTCAAGCGTGCTGAGAAGGGGTGTTTTCGGCGAAATCCCAGCCTTCGTCGTGAGTGGAAAGATCCTCTAGACCAGTGAACCACGAGGATGCCATGACATCTGAAATGGTCCATCTCTCATCGGCGTCTATGTTCAGACATCCGTCCAGCAATTCTTTGATTTCGTCAAAGTTTTTTTCCCCTGCAGGGGAGTTTTTGACGGCTTCGACATCCCACTCGCCAGCTGTAATCTTTTCGACAACCCTGAACTGGATGGAGTGATGGAAAGGTCGGCTGCCTGTGACCATGGTATAGACACAGACACCGTAGGCCCAAACGTCGACCGATGGCAGGACTTGGGACTCTGTACCCTTCAACAACTCGGGCGCGGCGAACTCGAGCGTGCCAGCAGGATCTTTGAAGCCGTCCGAGTCAACAGAATCGAGCGAACGGACGCTTTCCGTCATGTCGTTGTTGATGAAGTCGGCAAGACCAAAGTCGGAAAGCTTGAGTACGCCTTGACTGTCTTGCGGACCAGCCTGGATGAGACAGTTCTCCAGCTTCACATCTCGGTGCACAATACGCACGTCTTCGTGAAGGTATCGCAAGGCCGAGGCGAGGTGGAATGCATAAAGCCTTGCAAGTTCAGGATTCATGCCCATCTGGCCAGCCTTGCGCAGTTCAAAGATGTGGTCGTGCAGAGAACCGTTCTCGACCAGCTCCATGATGCAGAATGTGGCAAAGTCGGTGACAAAGCTGGAGTGGAGTTTGAGAATGTGTGGATGCTGCAAGTAACGCCAAACACCAATCTCGCGCTCCATGGTTTGCTGGTATTCCTCATTCTCGGCTTCGGACGCATTGGGCACATTCTTTCGCACGATTTTGACGGCTTGCTTTGTTCTGCTGCCATCGTCAGACATGCCAAAGACTTCTTTGACGACGCTGAAGCCGCCCGAACCAATCTGACTGCCAATGACATATTGGCTGTCGACGCCAATTGACTGGCCCTCCTCATCAGGCTCGGGAGCCGCGGTGGGCTGAGAGCGTCTGCTGAACATGTCCAAGAATCCAGAGGCTGGAGTTCCGGGCGAGAAGGAACCTGAGAATCTGCTTGATCGTCGGCTGCTTGTATTTCGTAGACTGGTAGTACGTGAGAAGGTCTTGTTCCTCGGTAGCATAGGCCACGGCCCACTGCCCATAAGCGGGCTTACTACGGGTGAATCCGAGATGATGGACGAGTTGTATGTAAAGTATGAGTTTGGAGGCGTGCCGGGTACGGGACTTCTCGCTAGTTGGTCACTTAACAGTGAACCAGAAGAAGCCGATGTCAATGATGGAAGTTGGGCGGCGTTGTATGAGTCGATGGTTTCTAGCTTGGGCGCAATCTCCTGCCTCCTTGAACGTCTCTTCCTCGGCTCCCCTGTGAAGGGGTTGATGCTGTATGGACTGTCGTCGGGCGCAGCCGGAGCGGAGGCGGACGCTGGAGAATCTTCAGAGCTACAAGAGCCACGAGTGCTAGGACGACGAGGCTCACCAGGTCTAGAAAGAGGCTGACTGAGAGAGAACTTCCGACCGTCGTCTAGTGTGGCATACTCGTGGAAACTCACGGAAGAGGCTCTTGCGCGTGTTTGATGTTCAGAGTCGACACCAGGGGAGAAGAGCTCCGAGGACGAGAAGACGGAGGAGGCGACATGGTCGGCGTCTGAGGAAGGAGCGAAGGGGAAGTCTTGCGACGAGTTTGCGTGCTTTGTGTTGAGTTGCAGTTTTTGGAAGTCGTGGGAAGGAGCAGGTGTGGCCATTGCCTCTTGGAAATGGTACAGAGAGGGGTAGGTAGTCTTAGACATACATGTGGACTACTCTGCTCGGTGAGGAAAGAAACTTTTTGAACAAAGCGCAGATTGTGAGCAAGCAGCGAAGAGGCTAATATGGATAGAAATGAGTAGACCGGAAGATATTTCACCAGTCACAGCCTTAGGAGCGACTCGGCTCAGAGGGCTGTAGACGAAAAACAGACGGGAAGACGCATAAGGTTGTGGCTAAGGCGGGTGTCAAGGTTCCCCGCGATCTTTTTACGTATGAAAAGGAAGCGACGTGCTGATTGGTCGGCACGTGTCAGTGTAGACTTGCACGACTGGGCATGAGGCCATCAGGCCCGTGTTTGTTTCAATGACAGAGGCAGGTATCAGCAGAGTCGTGTTGGAAAGAAGCAGTTGTGGAGTGATCGTTGAGAGCGGGTCGGTAGGGGTGAGGCTGGGAGGCACGGCGGGCTTCAGGCCGAATGATCTCAACATGCTAGGAATGTGAGAGATTCACAAAGACGGCGAGGGTAGGTTCATGAAAAAGGCAAAGCAGCCAAGATACGTCTATGGTAGGCTATAGGCGATACCTACCTAGTTCTAATTAGGAAATGTCATTGTCTGCTGTACCAATCGGCGCGTACAATAATACAGGGTCTTCCAAGAGCGCATTGGCCACGATTCATCACGTCGTTGGTGACGGCTGGCCGGCGACTGGTGAGCGTCGTTGAAGCCCATCGCCAACGACCAGGTCGCGAGTGAAACCAGACAGCATCGCATCATCCATCTTGGCATACTATTTCACTGCACTCAGCACATCGTCCTGCTCTTCCAAAAGTCTTGCCGGAATCCGCATGTCATAGCCTTGCGCCCGAGCGACCCCCCCCCGTTGTGATAAACACAGGCCCCAGGGCCATGGCCGCTTTCAAGAACCTTTGCGCCAACATCTTCTTCTGTTGCTCCAGTGCGTGCCATCAGCGGGACATCAAACGTGCGCTGACGGATCACAGATCGTAGCACAGTCGATTACGAGAATGTGCTGGCCGACAGCGAGCGCGAGGCCGTCACCGACTTGCTGAACTTTCTCGAAAACAGACAAGAGACCGACTTCTTCACCGGCGGCCCGCTGAATGCCCTGAGCACGCTGGTTTACTCGCACAACATCGACCTGCAACGCAGCGCCAGTCTGACGTTTGCCGAGATCACCGAACGAGGTTGGTGAGACAAGATCAACACCAGGCCTCGAGCTGACCCTCCTGCAGATGTGCGCGCCGTCGATAAGAACACGCTCGAGCCCATCTTGTTCCTGCTCGAAAGCAGTGACATCGAGGTCCAGAGGGCTGCTAGTGCCGCTCTTGGGAACCTCGCCGTCGATGGTGAGATCTGTCTTTGTGCCTCACGGCAACACTCTCGACTGACGGTGCATGCAGCACACAACAAGATTCTGATCGTGCAGCTGGGCGGCCTCCAGCCTCTGATCCGCCAGATGAACTCGAGCAACGTCGAGGTGCAGTGCAACGCCGTCGGCTGCATCACCAACCTGGCCACGCACGAGGACAACAAGGCAAAGATTGCGCGCTCAGGCGCCCTCGGCCCTCTCACGCGCCTGGCAAAGTCCAAGGACATGCGCGTGCAACGGAACGCTACTGGCGCCCTCTTGAACATGACGCATTCAGACGACAACCGACAACAGCTGGTCAACGCCGGCGCTATCCCCGTCCTCGTGCACCTCCTCACCTCGACCGATACCGATGTCCAATACTACTGCACCACCGCGCTCAGCAACATTGCCGTCGACTCGTCAAACCGCCGCCGCCTTGCCTCGACCGAACCTCGCCTCGTCCAGTCATTGGTCAATCTCATGGACGGCCACGCGCCCAAAGTCCAATGCCAGGCTGCTCTCGCCCTGCGCAATCTTGCCTCGGACGAAAAATACCAGCTCGAAATTGTCAAGACCGGCGGTCTGAACCCGCTTTTACGCCTCTTGCAATCCGCCTTCCTCCCTCTGATTCTTTCGGCCGTCGCATGCATCCGCAACATCTCAATCCACCCTCTCAACGAATCCCCCATTATTGATGCCGGTTTCCTCAAGCCTTTGGTGCACCTTCTTGGAAGCACTGACAACGAAGAAATCCAGTGCCACGCCATATCCACCCTGCGCAATCTCGCCGCATCGTCTGATCGCAACAAGCAACTCGTCCTCGAAGCTGGAGCTGTGCAAAAGTGCAAGGAGCTGGTCTTGGAAGTTCCGGTTAATGTTCAGAGCGAAATGACGGCTGCCATTGCCGTGCTCGCTTTGAGTGATGAACTCAAGCCTCATCTGCTTAGTCTTGGCGTTTTTGATGTCTTGATTCCTTTGACTGAGAGCGAAAGTATCGAAGTGCAGGGTAACAGTGCTGCAGCGTTGGGTAACTTGTCCAGCAAAGGTACGATGTCGCTTGAATCGTGGATGCAGAACTAATCACTAACCTCATATAGTCGGCGACTACTCCATCTTCATGAGCAACTGGAACTCTCCCTCGGGTGGCATTCATGGCTATCTCTCGCGCTTCCTCGCATCTGGTGATGCAACATTCCAACACATTGCTATCTGGACTCTGTTGCAATTGCTCGAGAGCAACGACAGCCGTCTGGTCGAAACAATCAACTCTGCCGAAGACGTCATGCATATGGTGCAGGATATCTCCGAGAGAAGCGTTGAGAGCGACAATGAAGAGGGCAGCGAGGATGGAGAGGCCGAAGTTGTTGGACTGGCTCGTCGCTGCTTGGAGATTTCAAGCGGCGATGGAAACAAAAAGGCTCTGTCTGAGGGTTGATGAACGAACGACTGCACAAGATGAAAGACATGGCATGTGGCGCATGCTTTTTTTGTTTCTGTTTTCTCTCTTCTTTTTTTTTCTCTCTCTCTCTCTCTCTCTCTATTCCCTTGTCCATTTTCTGATATACCAACTTCGCACCCGCAGTCTCGCGCTGCTGGGACTTGTACGGCAGAGTATGATGTTTTGGAGCAAAGCATTCGGTTGGGGTTTCTTTTTCTTCTTGTCTCCATTCTTCACATAGCTTTAGTAATGAATAGCGTCTTCTCTCTGGTATCCAATTCTCAAAAAGTTACTAGGTGTCTACCTACCTACCTAATACTTAAGGTAGGTACATGTCCACTATTTGTTGAAGGATTGCAAGAGTATGACCTCATCCGAGCAAACGCCGGGGCATAATTTTTGGAAGGCGCATTCGGACTGAAAGTCTACACCTACTCTTTTATACATCACAATGACTGTCCCTACATTTGCGCTTCCTGGCGACTGCCTATCAACGACATCGACACATACGCCCGGTCCCGGCTCACATGTGCACAACACGAGCATCCACGCCAGTCTCGCCGGCCCCGTCAGCAGTTCTGCGCCATCCAAAAAGACACCTCTGCCCACCATTGACATGATCTCATCAACAACACCTTGCACCTATTCGGCCGCCATCCCTGCCGTCAACGACATTGTACTCGGCCGCATCACGCGCACAAATCCCCGCCAAGCAACTCTCGACATCCTCGCGCTCGGTGCCTCCGGGTCCCTCGTGCTCCGCGAACCCTTCCCCGCTTTGATCCGGCAACAGGACATTCGCGCCACCGAAATCGACAAGGTCCGCGTCTCGGAATCGTTTCGGGTGGGCGATATTGTCAGGGGTGTTGTCGTGTCGTTGGGGGACGAGAGGGCTTATTTTGTGGGCACTGCAAAGAATGAGTTTGGTGTTGTGTTGGCTGTGTCAGAGGGCGGAGTGCAGATGTGCCCGATCAGTTGGAGGGAGATGAGGGAGGTTGGTGGTGAAGGGAAGGTCGAGCTGAGGAAGGTTGCTAAGCCTGTTTGAAGAAAGCACGGTATTTTTTGGGCGGACTGAAGAAGAAAGCTTGCAGAAAGAGCAGAGAGCGGTAAGCTGGACCTCGCAAAGGCCAAACACACCCCTCATGGTGGATGTGGGCAGAAAGCCTGTAATTAACCACCCTACTTCGGCATTCAGAATCACCGAAGAGACTCATTCTACAAGGAATCGACGGAAGAGCCAGGCAACGAGTTTCAGTAATCCCGACACAGTGATACCCCGATTCAAAAGACTGAGACAAACGCGATTGCCCGCGTAACGCAATAGAAACAACAATGACACAAGTCTCTCTATCCTCACTCATGGCGACTGTGAAGAAATTTGACTCGTGCTTCATCTCCCTGGTTTTCTAGCACTAAATGGCAACCTATATATATAAATATATGCGATGATTAGCATCTCTCCAGTTGCTACCATTCCTAGAGAGAGATCCATGACCGAGCGCCTTCCTCATCTATATAAAGTCAAGGTCTGGAGGTATATTGCATCGCTATAATTACCCAAGTATCATCATTCTTGCAAAGAAGGAATCATACAATAGTAATTAGCATGTAGGAGGAGCAGCCGGACCTCTCGGTAGAACCTTCGGTGCACGACGGCAACTCGGCCCAATCTTGCAACGACCCACACTTCTCATGCTCACCCATCACATGCAGTCATCTTTCTTTTTACCAACCCCAAATACATGTACATAAGGTAGCCAGAAAAGCTACTACCTGCACAAATCATACATACTTGGACATCATTTCTTTCCTGCCTCACACGACTACAGGCACAGGGGAAGACAGATCTATCTCTATTTTTATTTTATTTTTCGCAAACTCCATCGACTTGTATATATACATCATGTACTACGAAACGGGCCAGGATCATGGCTTACCCTACGATCCATTCAAGGTATGTACCTACTATCAACCCATTATTTCTTTCTCTTCCAAAATCTCCTCTGCCATTCAAATTCACCCAAAGAACCGAAAAGACATTTTCGAAAACACTGTCACGTTACCACACAAAGTAACAGCAACAAAATATTCTGATAACCCCCCCAAAAAAAAGGCCTGCGTAGTGCCCCGCCCCATCGGCTGGATCTCCACACGCTCCCCAAGCAACAAAGACAACCTAGCCCCCTACTCGCAATTCACAAACCTAACCTTCGACCCGCCCTACGTGCTCTTCTCGTCCAACCGCACGCCCGCCGGCCACCAAAAAGATAGCGTCCGCAACGCCCAAGCCACCGGCTTCTTCGGCTGGAACTTGGCGACGTATGCGTTGCGAGAGCAGGTTAATGCCTCTGCGGAATACTTGGAGTATGGGCAGGATGAGTTTGAGGTGGCGGGGTTGGAGAAGGAGGAGGCGAGACGCGTGCCGATTAGTTTGGTCAAGAGGAGTCCTGTGAGGTTTGAGTGTGCTTTTGATAGGGTGATTGAATTGCCTGGTGCGTATTTTTCTTTTCTTTTTCTTTTTTCTTCCCCTTCTTTTTCTCTATCAAATATTTTTTCCTTTTCAATAACAATAACAATAACAAAAAAAAACAGGCAATCCACCAATGGGAACAGTAGACATAATAATCGGCAAAGTGCTTGCCATCCACATCGCCGACGAAGTGCTCACCGACGGCAAAATCGATGTTCGCAAAACACAGCCCATCGCGCGGCTGGGATACTATGATTACGCGGTTATAAGGGGGGGCGAGGACACGTTTGAGATGAGGATCCCGGGCTCCGACAATAAGGCTATTTTGGATGGGTTGGAGGGGAGTGCGAAGGCGAATAGGGAGTTGGAGGTGCAGCAGGGTGAGGCGGGGAAGGGCAAGGAAGAGGGCAAGGGCAAGGGCAAGGGCAAGGAAGAGGGCAAGGAGGCAGAAAAGGAAAAGGAAGAGGGCAAACAAGGACAATCGGAGAGAGTGAGCCAAACATAGTATATATTCTGTGGGGAAAAGAGTTGAATTGAATGGGTGAGGTCTATCTCAACAGTAGTCAAGTAAGATTTTATTTTATTTCCTTTTTTAATTTTTTTTTTAGTTTTTTTTTTAGTTTTTTTCTTTAGTTTCTCTCTGACACTTATTTGATGCAAGATTGGAGTGATGCCAACAAAACAAAGCATGTCGAGATGAGGATAGTAATTATACAACAAACTCCGCCGGTCTCCTCTGGGGGAAATAGAGGAAATGACACAAAATGTAGGCCGCATCCCGTATGAGGGGTGAAAATGAAAGGAAGATAACAATGAGAGAAGTGTCAAGAAACAGGCGACGCACTCACTCAGGGTCATACTCCTAAAACAACCCCCAGCCCTTCTTTCTCCTCTCGCCCGTTTCATCATCCCCGAGCCCTCTGAGTCGTGCACCCTTCTTGACCTCTCTAGCTTCCAAAGCCTTGAGCGCCTCCATCTCTTTCAAGACATGCTCGAGCAACTCCTTGCGATGCACAACATCCAAATGCCTTCTGATCTTGGGGTCTTCGCGGGCAAACTGCTCGAGTTGTTGCGGACTCAAAGAACGGAACCTCTGGTCCAGGGCCCGCGGAAACTGGTAATAAAACTTACTCAACAGCTCCGCATCGATGAACAGATCGGCGGTGGTGGTGAGCTTATCGGCCACGGCATCGAGAAAGACTTCAGGGCAGAGGTATTTGTTGTTTTTGTTGGCGCAGGCTTTGGATTTTACAGCGAGCAGGCGCATTCGGAGGATATCGGCACGGTCGCGCAGGAAGACTGCTTCGCGGCCTTTGGCAAGGAGAGCTGCTGAGAAGCCGCCAGCGCCACCGGAGCTGTTGCCTTCGAGGTTGATGGCGCCAGACTTGACCTTGTCGATAAAAGACACGACATCCTTGAAGCGTTTCTTACCGCCCATTTCGTTTTCGACGGTTTTGACGGCTTCTTCGCAGAGGGAAAGTTCGTGCTTGAGGACCTGTTGGACATTTTCTCTGCCTCGCATCCATTCGGCGTCTTCGAGGTCAATGCGGTGTTTGTAGGGTTTGACGCAGATCTCCAGCTCGTCGCTGGTATCGTAAGCCAGATCGGTCAAGATGCCCTTTGCGGCTTGGGTGATGATGGTTTGGGCGAAAGGGTGAGCAGAAAAGGTGGAAGAGGAGATGAGACGCTCGACGTGGGCTTGGAGGCATTCGGCTGCTACGGTGGTGGCCAAGCGTCCAATGCCGAGTTTTGTGAGCATAGCGCTGCTGGCATCGAGCTTGAGGCGCCAGAGCTGGTCGTCAGGATCGGCTTTGGGGAGGGCAGACAGGGATTCCACAAAGCCTTCGCCTTGTTGTGCGGAAAGGTCTTCGAGGGGTCTGTTCCAGTAGCGTGAGGCGAGGAGATTCAAGACTTGTTGGTCGAGCTCATGTTTGAGGATATGGCGGAGCTGATGACGGCCAAACGAGTCGGAGAAGCCTTTGAACGAGTGCTTGAAGGCGTCGAGACTTTCAGCAAGATACGAGTCGGCCGAGAGCGGACGTTCGTTGTACTGGACTTTGAATTCGTAGGTGGCTTCGGTCAATTCGTGATGGATGGCCTCGGCAGTCGTGGCGAGAGACGCCGACATGGTGGACTCGAGCACATGCATGAGCTTCTTGCGGAGATTTGTCGTGCCGACGGTGACTTGAGCAGCAGGACCAAAGCTTTCAGGGTGGCTTGAAAAGTAAGCCTTTTCGTTGCGGGTTACGGCAGATGTTATGCTGGCATTGCCTCGGGCGAAGAGAGAGTTGGAGTGGGGAGGCACGCGGCAGACGACACCAACATAGCCAAGCCGGAGAGGGTAATTGCCATCACACAGCATGGCGCGGCCTCTTTTGGCGTCTACGAGATCCATTTTGGTGATGACGCCAATGGTGCGCTCGCCACGGGGGTCGACGCGGCGGCTGGCACGGAGAGAAGTCGAGTTTGCCAGATCGACGTCTGCAGCGGAAATGGCCAGAATGACATTGGGGGCTTGGATGTACTTGTCGCACAGAGCGGCAATCTTGTCCTTGAGTTCGGTTGGCTGGTCAAAGCCAGTGACCTGGATGTAGCCGGGCAGGTCAATCAGAGACAGATCGGGCACGTTTGGCGAGTAGATGCGCAGTTGGATGGGGTCGTCAGAAACGCACTCGGAGTCGGGCACGGCCAGGTTGAGGTCTGTGAGGGTCCTTTGGATCTGGGCAAAATCGCCGACTTTGCCCAGGCCGAGTGCCGGGAACTCGCCGTATTCGCCGTGTGCGCCCGGGGTGTTGACCAGCGTCAGTTCGATGGGCCGGCGAGTGACCATGTTGGAGCCTTTTGGCAAGAACTCGTGTCCCACAATGGCCTCGAGCACCGAGCTCTTGCCCGAAGACTGGGAGCCCACGACGACAATCGAGGGGAGAGTGAGCGTTTCCGACTGGCCGACCGTCTGCAGCAGACTGCGAATCTCGATCATTTTGCGCGTGAGCAGCATCATCTGGTCATCGCGGGCCGCCGTTTCGTCCCGTCTGTCGTCGTCTTCGCCGTCGTCAAGGGCAAAGGCAGCCGCTGTTGCGCCACCTGCGGCAGCTGCTCCGACTCGGGCCTCTTTTGGACCGTTTCCTTGTCCCCCAGGGCCTCCTTCTCCTCCTGGACCAGATGACTCTTGCTGCGGTAACAGTGCGCTCAGGTCTTTCTTCGTCTTCTCCCAGCCAGCTCTCGTCTGTGCAAAAATGTCGCCTGCACCGTCAAAGATGGATCGCGCGCCCGTGGTTGCTGCGTCGCTCGCTCTGCCGAAAACATCGAGTGCCCAGGTGCCAGCCTCTGTACTAGTTAGCAATGCTAGGACGATGCAGACGACAACGACAAGACGTACGGGCGGCTTGATACTGGATGTACGCCAGGCTTCCCACCGCAGTGGCACCCAGCAAGGCGGGCAAACGCACCAGTTTGAAGGCCAGCTTCGGGATGGCACGCGCAAAGGAGCCATGTCGGACGGCGATGGTAGTGGTCGAGGACAGCGGTCTGCTGCGCGGGATGCTGGTGCGGAGGAGGCCTCCTGCCGGCGAGGCCTGTCGCGCGAATGCCGCGTATCGTGACGATAGCAGCCGCGCGCTCATTCTTGCACGAGTTGCATATGTAAGGTAGGTAGGTTGGTTGGTTGTATGTGCCTTCCTTATTGAATTGTCCACGGTGACGTTGTTTTGGCCTCTGCACCCCCCACTCGCTCCTGCCTCCGCCACACTTCAGGCGGCAGCCACACTCTCAAGAGGCAGCCACACTCTCAAGACTCTCAAGAGGCAGTCGCGCCCAGTAATAATGACTCCGTGTTTCCACTTTTCTCCAATAAAATACCTGGTAACACACCCATGTTTCTCCAATAAAATAAAAAAGCCAAGGTAATATAGCATGACCGGTGTCAGTTCAAACCGACGTCCACCGCGTCTCAATCATAAGAAATCCAGAGCCGGATGCCAGCGGTGCAAGGCCAGGAGAGTCAAGGTGAGCATCACCTCTGCCTACTCTTGTCCTCAACTTATCTTATCCCGATTCCTGTCCTTACCTTATCCCGATTCCTGTCCTCAACTTATCCTAATTCCTGTCCTCAACTTATCCTAATTCCTGTCCTCACCTTATCCCAATTCTTGTCCTCACCTTATCCCAATTCCTGTCCTCACCCAATTCCTGTCCTCACCCAATTCCTGTCCTCACCTTATCCCAATTCTTGTCCTCACCTTATCCCAATTCCTGTCCTCACCCAATTCCTGTCCTCACCCAATTCCTGTCCTCACCCAATTCCTGTCCTCAACTTACCCGAACTTGTCAGTGTGATGAGGCTAAACCTTCCTGCGGAGGATGCACACGTCATCATGTCTCGTGCATCTACCTCACAACCGACTCTCCATCCCGACACCCTAGTGCCGAGGAACCGCCAACACTAACAAAATCAACATCAACATCAACATCAGCAACAGCATCAACTCCACCATCAATAACTGATTTCCAAGATTCCGTCGACCTCCTGGATCTACCAGAATCCCGCCAAAGACGCCTCCTGGAATTAAAACTCTGGCACAACTATGTCACCATTGTAGCCACACCTTTCCATCATGCAGAACCCACTCCCACACTCATCGAAATCTGGAACAATCACATCCCGCACATGGCCTTGGAACACGACAACCTCCTGTACACCCTCTACGCCTTTTCCGCAACAAACATGCTCCGCTTTGCCCCCTCGGATCCAGAACTCCTCGCCGCTCATCGCATCTACTTCTCTCTGGCATTGCGAGAGCAAAGGAACGCTGTGGCCCAACTAGACACGCTCAAACTTCAACGGGGAGCTGATGCCGTCAGCTTTGCAAGCATCATCATGACCATGGACGCCTTTGGCCGCCTCCAAGAACGCTCTCGCACTCCATATACCCCACCGATTGACATGCTACGCCTCGGAATAGGAGCCTGTGCCGTCTACGAAACCGCCCTGGAATCCGCCAGAACACTGCCCTCGTCCAAAATCATCACTTTTATTGAGAACCAGCCCTTTTTCCACTCCATCCCACGCCTCTTTGACGACGAGCACAGAGCACCCTTTCTCTCCATCCTCGGCCCCAAAAACCCCCATGGCGTCTACGAGGACACGGAGCTGTGTATCTCCGACGTGGCATCCGCCTACGAGTGCACCTTGTCCTACATCGGCACCATGTACACGGCCGTCCAAGCCGAAGAATCCCTGCACGCCCTCTGCACCCGCATCGCCGCATTCTCCCTCTACGTCCCCAAGACTTTTGTCGACATGTGCCAAGAGTTGAGACCGAGGGCACTTGTCATATTGGCCCATTTCTTTGCCCTGGCCACAAAGGGGTCGGCGCATTGGTGGGTGGGCCAGACGCCCATGAGGGAAGTACAGGGTTTGAGGAGGATTGTGCCTGTCGAGTGGCAGAGGCATATGAGGTGGCCTTTGGTCATGAGTGGTTTGGAACCCGTCTGAGAATATTTTTTTCTCTTTTTTTTCTTCTTTTTTTCTTCTTCTGTTCTTTTCTCTCTTTTCTTGTTTTTTCTTTTCTTTTTTCTATTTTCTTTTTTTTCTTTTTTTTCTTTGCTTCGGACCCAACAGGACCTGGAAAGGAAGAAGGTGTAATTGATACACAACATGGGAGAAACATATACTACAAGATCACAGGAACATTTCCCCATCCTCTTTACTCAGGGGAAGCAATATTTAGGGGGTTTAAGGCTCTGAGTCACACCTGCACTATGCAATTGGTAATAAGTGATATATTCCTAAGGCTTTTTTTTTCCTTTTTTTTTCTCTTCTCTCTCTTCTCTCTCTTCTCTCTCTTCTCTCTCTTCTCTCTCTTCTCTCTCTTCTCTCTCTTCTCTCTCTTCTCTCTCTTCTCTCTCTTCTCTCTCTTCTCTCTCTTCTCTCTCTTCTCTCTCTTCTCTCTCTTCTCTCTCTTCTCTCTCTTCTCTCTCTTCTCTCTCTTCTCTCTCTTTCTTCCCCTTTGTTCCCCTTTGTTCCCTTCTTTAAGCAGTCTTTAAGAGTTTTAAACCAATGAGAACAGGCAACTAAGGGATTTTTTTAAACAAACATTTCTCGTATTAACCATTATATGCTTTAGGCTATATCCATTCTAAAGGAGAAAACAAAAGAAAAATCAAAGAAAAAAGACACCCCACTATTCCCATTCTAACTGAGGAATGCACCAAAAGAGAAACACACACACACACTCTCTCTCTCTCTCTCTGTCTCAAAGACTTCATATCACTTAAGTCTCCATGCCCCAGCTAGGGAACTTGGCACCCAGAGCAGCCTGGCAAGGCTGCTTGACGATATCGACCGACGAAGAACCAGAGTTGGTACCCTTGTTGGTAGCCAACACGGTCGAACCATCGGGAGCGTAAATGTTAAAGTCAAGCTCGCCGGCACCGCCGCCGTTGGCCCACATGACACGCAGGGGCAGGTACTGGCCCACAGTCAGGTAGTAGGCGACGGTCTGCGGCGTCTGGTTCGCAATCTCATAGCTCCAGAACTGGGTGATGTCGGCGTTGGTGCGGTTCCAGCCGGTGACGGCCTTCTTGCCCATCCACACCAACTGCAGGTCGTCCGTGTAGGGGATGTTGAACGAGTAGTAGCCCGTCTGCGACGCGAACAGGTAGAACGTGTGGTCCAGAACCAGAGAGCTGCCATCAACGTTGGGCTGGCCGTAAACGGTGATCTTGTCGCCCGCGTTGAATTCCGCAATGTAGTCGGTGTCGTCGGCGAACATGGGCTTGGTCTTCTTGTAGCTCTCGGGGCTGAAGCTGGGGTAGCCGAAGGTACCGCCGCCGCCCATGAAGTTGTTGGTGTAGGCGGCGAAGTTGATGCCGGGGTTGCCACAGCTGATGTCGGGGGTGGGGTACACAACGGTGACGGGGGTGGCCGCGCCAGCAGTCTTGGGAGTGCCGGTGATGTAAGCGACGGTGGAAGCAGTGCCCGAGTGAGTAGTGACGGTGGTGAAAGATGCCTTTGCAGACGAAGAGGTGCTGAGCACCTGGCCCTTTGTAAGGGGGGTCTGCACGTAAACGGTGGCAGACAGACCGGAGACGGCCGTGGTGGTGATGGTCACGGAACCAGACCAGGCTCTGGTGACTGTGGTGAAGGAAACAGTGGCCTGAAGATTGGCCGGTGCGGGCGAAGTAGTGGGAGCAGCAGCGGCAGAAGACGCTGAAGAGCTAGACTTTGCAATACTGGACGACGACGACGAGGGAGCAACGGCAGCGGCGCAGCTGCCAGGGTTGGAAGAGATCTGGTCAGCAACCGTTGTACGGTTGAAATAAGCATCAATGCTGCGGATCTTGAGCACCGAATCCTTAAGAGGAGGTCCTTGAGCCCATGCGTTTCCGTTGGACCAGTTGTTCCAGATCCACGAACCAGGCGTGGTAGGAACGTTGTCGGTGGTGGTCTGCACCAAGACTCCGTCAATGTAGAATTTACTCATTCCGGGCAGCCAGTCGACTCTGTACTCGTGCCATTGAGAGTTGGCGTCAGCGGGGGCTTTGACGTTGTAGGTTGAGTATGGGCTTGTGTAGTCGACTTGCTCGTTGGTGAGCCAAGCCTTGGAAATGTCGGATGTCAAGAAGGCAAAGTCGACTTCCTGCGTGTCGTTGGAGTAGAAAATGAATCCGTGTGTAGTTCCAGGAACGTTCGAGATCTTGGCCACAGTACGAACGGATCCGTAAAGAATGTCCTGGTAGCTGGTCTGCAGCTGAGCAACCGAGACGGGACTCTTCGTCTGACCACCAGGTACAGTCAAGGTCAACGCCTTATCAAGCGTATCAATGCCAATGTTGACCATGTCGAAGCGGCGGGCAAGCGGGTTGATACCCTGAAGCACCGTGTAGGTGGAAGGGATGAGATCATCAATCACACCAGTCAGGTTGACACTGAGATCTGAACCAAAGCGAGTATTGAATGGGCCAGCATCAGTGTTCCAGTAACATCCGTTCTTCTTGCCAGCAGGCGATCCGGTATAGGCATAAGCCGCAGAGGCAAAGGCCAAGATGTTGGTAGCAGCCTTCTTCATTGTCGAGAGATGTGTATATTGAAGGGAGGTAAGGTTGGAAAGAGAGTGATGGTAAGAACAGGCTACCTGGACGAATGCTGAAGCATATATACTCGACAGAACTTACACAGAAAGCCTCAGTCTCCTTATAGATCTCGTACAGGTACATACAATAGCATCGTTGACGAGCTGGGCGTGGAAGAAAGCCTCAATATTGAGACCTGGCGGAAATCCGCATCGTCCAAGACAGCTTCCAGAAGGTCTCGGCTTTGTGAAAGTCATGCTTATCGTTATATCAATGCCCTGAGGAGTCCAAGAAAAGAGCGAGTCCGGGAAGCGATAGTAACGGTCGATGTTAGCCGTTGGATATCTGGTCGTTGACCGCTGAGAAGTGACCCATTTATCCGCGCATTTCAAAGGCGCTGACATCTTACATCATTGCTATGATGGAGGCTGTTTTCTGGAAGGGTCTCGAGGTCTATCGATGCCTAGATTGCAGCCTGCGAATATGCATTGTTTTGTGGACGGAGGTGAGAGTGAGCATCCAAGGCGAGGCGGGGAGAGGTCAGAGAAATGGTCGAAGCTTTCGTCCATCAAAACGGTCTTTACATTTTGTCCGGACTTGGATGCCGTCGCATACCTATTCAGGACATCGAGCGCATCATGTGGCGGTCTTGCTCTCAATGGCTGGGCATTTTTTGGTCGCTGTTAATTAATGTCTCTTCTTTGACGTCTTGGACTCTGCTCGGACTTGTTGCTCTATCCGATGAAAATGTTCCATCGTCCCGACAGCAAGCACGACTTCAGCTATACCATGTCCTAAGCACAATCATTGAATGGGGTATACACCCGCATTAATTCGTACAAACCACCCGGTACTCCGACTTTTGCTTTCGTCCAGCTACCTATGTCTGTTCTCCGGAAAGATCAAGAATGCTTACGGCTCTCTGAAGACTTATCCAATGCCACTGCTTCTGCCGCCGAATTTTATTGGTGCATTAAGAATTACGATGTGGAGAATCATGCTCTAGATTTGGATGAGTCGTGTGGACGGACAGTCGTGGTATCGATTGATGATAAATGGTGAGCTGCCTATCGATGCCCAGGCAGAAGACGTTTTTTGATGCATCTGGATCTCAACGCATGTATCGTAAAAAGTCTAGGTCTTGACCCTTGACCAGGACGAGTAATTAAGCTAAGCGACTGAAACACTTTTCCTGCGAGATTGTTATCCGCCTCCCACGATTTTTACTAGCGCACCTCCCATGCCAAGAACACATACAAATTATGTCTATGCTCTCGATATCCTCATGGAATAACGACCATACTGCCCCCCCATCCCCCCAAGGGGGGCTTCAAAAAGTGTTCTTAGGTATGGCGAGGTGCGATTCTATATCTACTGCGAGTTTGGAGAAGGTTGAAATTCATGGGAGGTGCGCTAGTAAAAATCGTGGGAGGCGGATAACAATGTCGCTTTTCCTGTCGAGGAACAATAATTAAAGCCTTCCCCGGTTTTCCATGTGAAGACGTCTCGAGCGAATAATATCATACCACGATGGAGCCATGCACAATATGAGATGTTTGGAGGATTCGTATGGAATCAAAGATATTCAATCATACTTTGGGCTGTGCCTGACAGCATTACTTCAAACTGAATGCTTCATTATCTACGACTGTCCAGCTCCAGGCGTATCGCTGATTTTGAAGATATACTTGACAGCACTGGCCTTGCCAGACTTCAAGTTGGCGAGACCCTGCTCAACACCTGCAAGACCTCCAGGAATCTCTTCTTGAGGCTGAGGCTTGAACCAACCCTCATCGACACCCTTTGCAATATAGCGGAAGAATACTGAGCCAAAGTCTTTGTGGTTATTGTGGACGTCTCCGACCATGGTGATAGACTGCTTGACATGCTGAGGGCAGTCGGAAAAGTCTCTTCCAGGAAGAACCAAAGTAATGTGGCCACCATCACTCATGACCTTGGCAACATTGTTGTATGATCCCTTCTCCGAAACACCGTCGAAGCAGTGGTGTAGCTCTGCACCCTTGAGTGCATCTTTAATCCCCTTCGAGACTGCCTCGTCACCGTCACGGTAGTCGACGATGGTGTCACCCTTGCTCGGATCAAGTAGCTTCTCCACATGGGATCTGGCGCGGCCAGCAACGCCAATAATGGGATGGATGTTTGAGCGAATGGCGAATTGAACAGCGTAGTAACCGATGGAAGAAGAAGCTCCATATATGACAAGGGGAATAGGCTTCTCGTCATCCTTACGGGGTAGCCATGGCTGAGGCAGTCTCAGACGATCATAGAGACCAAGAGCGGAGGTCAGAGCTGCTAGAGGCAGAGCAGCACCCTCCTGGAAAGAGACATGATCGGGCAGGTAAGCAGTGGTGTGAGCCCAGGCAGTAGAGTACTCGGCGTAGCTGCCACCGGGAGCGAGCATCTGATGGAAAGCAATCACGCGGTCACCTTTCTTGAACTCGGACACGCCCTCTCCGACCTCGTGGATGGTACCAGCAATATCGTCGCCCTGGTTTATCTCTCCCTTCTTTGTCATGTCGGGATACTTCCTGTTCATGTGTTAGTACTTTCTCCTTCTCACGACTCTACAATTCCGTCATACCAGTCCTTGGGGTTACTGCCCGAGTACACGGTCTTGATGACTACTTGGCCCTTCTCAGGCTTGGGAATAGGCGAGTCGACAATCTCGACCTTGGGGCCGGCGCGGATGATGGCTTCCTTCATGTTGAGTCTTGTGGTGTATGAGAAATGTCTGTAGTACGGTGGGATGTGACAAGATCTTGCAATTGATCTGTATGAAGCTCGAAAGATTGAAGAGAGCATGCAAGGGAGTGATCCGAGGTGAGAGAGGTGAGCTTATAGCTCCACCTCGACTTACAAATCCACGAGACGTCTACGTCACTGGTATTGCGTGCGGCGAGTGGCAATTCTACTCTCTGCCGACGGCTCCCCATTAATAGCTGTAGCAAGATTCTACGGGTGCATCGTACAATATCCCAGCTCTGCAACAGTGTCTGCCTTGCGAATGTCGTCTGTGAAGCTTTTACCAACAAAGCAACCCGACTTGCCTTCAGGACAGCTTCATCCTCCATCGGTTTTAGCACGGAGATATCGGTAAAGCTTCAACCCGAAGCAAACTGCCATGACCCTGCTCCTAAGACGACAAGCTCTTTCGTCACAGTATCTTGGTACTACACCGCGCCATAATCAGCATGGCCGTCTGATTTCTGTATTTGCATTGAAATTTATATACTGTCGGGCAATATCTCAAGCGACTGGCTCGGCCTAAATTGTGGAAGATCAATTGGGGTTTTTCAACAATTGTTCAGATCATGCCTAATTGGAACTGGATGACGCTCATGGAACTGACTAAAATCCTCGCGTATAATCATCCTGGTCGCAGAGGAGTGGCCATGTGGTGGTCACCCTGCAGACCTCGCTGTCCAAGTTGCAGAAGTCTTTCCAATTATTATTGAAGTAAACAACCCCGTCGAAGGAACAAGCACGTCAAGCAACGCCATTAGCCACAATCGAGGGCTCGGCGAGCTCCGGCACTGTTGCGCGAAGAGCATGACTCGGATTCTACCCTTCGCATTCATCAATCCTTCATGAGTAAGGTACATACAATGATAATGGCGACATGACGAGGGCATGTACTGGACATGGTCTTTGTCGAGCGCCGACATGGAAAGCTTGGACCTTCCAATCCTTACGATGCGCAACAAATCATAGACATCTGCCAGCAAAATGATCCATCAGGATTCCAGAGAATGAACGATGGAACATTCTTCGAAAGCGAGATACAAGCGAGACCCGCTCCGATAGGGCACAGAGAGAGATGATCGGCAATACTACGGTCCCATCCGAGGGCTATGGTGAAAATTACAGCCGAACTTGGTCATGCTAAGCTTTTGCAGGCAATCCGGAAATATCTTGTTGCCCATTCAAGCAATTTCAAGGATCCCACAAATTGACACCAAGCAAATTTGCGCAAAGTCAAAGTTGATGATCATGTAAGAAGTTGCAGTCTTTGTTGGACTAGTAATCGCACGCCATATTCGTCCTATCAGACGTGCTGCCAGGAGGCGAATTGAGCAACAGAATTCTCGCTACAGTATGAAGGCGAGAGCAATTTTGAGCAGACAAAATTCATATATAGCGTGCGACCAACATGGTCCCCCGGTCTGACAATCACACTTCTCCATTTTTGACATGCAAGGCTCATTATTCAAGCGCGTGGTCTCACGCCTGAAGGGCGAGGATGTCGCCATCGCCGCCCCGGATGGCTTTGCCGAATCAACAACACTGGATGAAAAAACAGCCGATGGCCTTACTGGCACTGGAAAGATAGAACCGACATCCAAAACATATGGACTCGAAGTTGGAGACGAAGACTCGAAGAAAAGCAGCTCCAGCGATGTGGAAAGTGACACTTTCGCAGACGACGATGAGGCCGTACGAGACATTCCTCCTGCTGTACGACGTATTGTCTCCATGACAGACGACCCGGAAGAACTCACCCTTACCTTTCGATACTTCGTTCTGGCCATTCTGTTCATCGTACCTGGCGCATTCCTCTCACAAATGTCCTACTTCAGAACAACTTCTGCAGCATATTCGGTCTTCTTCGTCCAGATCTGCTCGAATTATGTCGGAATGTGGCTCGCAAAAATCCTGCCAGACAAGAAGATACTTGGTATCAGATTGAACCCGGGTCCGTGGTCTACCAAAGAACATGTGCTGGTGACCCTTAGTGCCGCCTCTGGAGCAACTTACAATCTTGCTTATGCACCGGTTTCTATTGCGGAACTCTACTTTGGGGAGAAGATGAATCCGGGTGTTGCCATCTTTTTCATGTGGAGTGTGGTAGTGACGGGCTACTCTTTTGCAGCCATCTCTCGTCAATTCCTCTTGTACGACCCGCAATACCCGTGGTTCCAGGCGCTCTGCCAGACAGCACTGTTTGAGACTCAGAGGAAGGAACGCGCGAATCCAACAAAACTTTCCAAGAAGCAGATGAGAATATTCTTTGCTGTATTCTTTGCCGTCGCTCTCTGGCAGTTCCTCCCCGAGTTTGTTTTCCCCATGGTTGGCAGTCTTGCTTTTCTCTGCTGGGTCGCTCCGGAGAACGCAACCGCCAATTTCATCGGATCAGGCTTCGGAGGTATGGGCTTCCTCAACCTTAGTTTGGACTGGTCAAACCTCAGCACAAACGGCAACCTCTTCTTGTTACCTTGGTGGACGCAAGTCATCATGTTCTTGGCTTTCGTGTTCAACTGTTGGGTTCTGCTTCCTGCTGCGAAATGGGGCGGCCTAGCCGAATACAAACATGGACTGATGTCTACCAGCGTTCTGCAAGGCAATGGTACCAAGTATCCATTGACAAGCTTGGTGACCGAACAAGGCACCTTCAATCAGACTGCGTACGATCTGCACGGCCCTCTGTATCTTGGTGCCCAGATGTTGTGGGGCATCTTCTTTTCTTACGCCGCATTCATCTCTGCGTGGGTATGGGCTGTTCTCTTCGGGTGGCCTTCGTTCAAGCAGGCATACCAAAAGTTCAAGATGAGAAACAGCAATGGCAGCAAAGGCGGCATCAACCATCAGTACACGGATCAACTCAACATCCTTGCGCGTTCATACAAGGAGGTGCCTCTATGGTGGTATGGGGCTCTGTTTGCTTGCTCTTTCGTGTCTATCGTCACCATGGCTGCGGCAGACAAGATCTACATTCCCGTCTGGACATACTTTATCGCCCTGTTGACTGGCGCCGTCGTGGTGACTCCCCTTGGTTGGCTATACGCTGTATCGAACTACCAGCTTCCTATCGGAACATTCAACGAACTGATGTACGGGTTGTGTGTCAATGCCATCAGCGGTCATAAGAACCCCACCGGAGCAACAATATACAGTTCTATCGCTGGAGATGCTTGGTACCGAGCGCAATACATGCTTCAAGATCAGAAGATTGGGTTCTACATGCACATTCCGCCAAAGATGACCTTCTTCTCGCAGATCTTCGGCTGCACCATCGGTGTACCGATCAACTATGGAGTCGTCAGATGGATCCTCTCCTCTAAGCGCGACATTCTTCTCGGAATTGAGAAGGATCCTACACACCAGTGGACTGCACAACACCTTTCCTCCTCGCTATCTACATCAGTCGAGTACGTGCTCATCGGCCCAACAAAGATGTTCCAGCAGTCCACGTTCAAACCTGTTCCATACGGTTTCATTGTCGGTGCTGTGGCTCCTATCATCCTCTTTGCCCTGCACAAATTCTTCCCCGCCTCGAAACTTAAGTTCCGTCTTTGGAACACCACCATTTTCTTCTCTTGCGTGTCCAACTTCTACGGCAATGTCTCTACTGGATACACCAGTGCGTTTATCGGAGGCTTTATCGTCATGTTCTGGGCTTTCAGGTACTGGCCTAACCTGTGGGCGCGATACAACTATCTGCTTGGTGCTGCGTTTGATGCTGGATACAACCTCAACCTACTGCTGTTGTTTTTGTTCTTTGGCAGTGGCAAGATCATCAATATGCCGTATTGGTGGGGTAACAATGAGCAGAGCAGCGAGAGATGCTTTGCTTTGAATTAGTGGAAGTGGGGGTCATTATGATACCAGTTGACGTGGATACGATAATATGACATGGTGGCGGAATATAGAAAGACATAAGAATTTGAGAGGATAATAATCAGACAAAACGTTCATGCCTAGTCCACAATACACTTCGGGTTATAAACTGCGATATCGACCTTTTCGTACCCCTCCGCAGCGAACCTTCCTGTCCCTCTTGAAAAGCGGCAAGATATGACCCAGCATAGGCTGCAAGCGTGTACGGTTGGCCAAATCTCGCACAAGTCAGCATGCCGATGTGGCCGTCCGAAACATCACCCGTGGCAGCAGTGACAGAGCACTCGGCTTCCGTACCAGGCATTTGCAGGCCAAACTGGGACGATATCATCCGTCGGGTATTTGAAAAGGCTGCCGTATAGATGATTGAAAAGAAAGTTGTTGGCGGTGAGATAGCGCCGAGCTTGGCTCTGGTCAGGCGTGAAGGCGATAAAGTGGTGTTGGTCACTGTGATATCGCCACGAATATGCCATCGAGCAATGCTATCGCAGTCCCAACACACACGACTACTTTGAGACATGGATATCTGGCTTGAGGCGAAGGTGAGCGACCTGTTTCCCTGAGCAGTCTTTCGGTGGCGTAGATAGCCTTCCGGAGGGATGGATGGCATAAAATCGAGCTGGTTGTTCGCTGCTCAGTCACGTAGGTAGCTTTTTTTTTTTAGATTTAGACGTGGTCATACAGTCTCGTGGAACGGCAGCATAGTACTACAAGGGAAGGAGCATAGGGCTTGCGCATGAATACTTTTCAGACTAATTATTTAATTACAGTACCTATAGTAATATACTCGAGTAGGTGACCCGAAAATCTGCCGAAACCCTCTATAGCTTGGTGGGCTCAAGCTGGGCTACAGGACCAGCCCCGTTCTCTGCTGTCACGTCTCCTTCAGCAGCCTCAACATATTCCTGCCGAGCGTATTTCTTATTATCTCGCTTCTCAAACACCCGAATCAAGCAGGTCGTCAATATCAACGCAACGCTCCAAGACGCTGCAGCGCTGAATCCTTTGCGGAAGCGCGGCGCCTCACTCGTGCCCCAGAATACATCGCTGAACCAGATGATGTTAATGTACGAGAACATGTTTGAGAAGGCCGTCATGAATCCGCGCATCTCATGATCGTGTGGCATGAGATCCGGGAACCACGAGTAGTATAGCCCCGGTACGCCTGCAGCCATGTATGAAATGTACATGGCAAAGTACTTGAGCCCAATCGGGACGTTCCAAACGGCCAAGGTTAGGGTGCCAAACATGGACATGCTTTGGAGAATTGCGATTATCTGCCATCTTCTTCCTTTTAACAACGGAGAGTCTGAGAGCATCCCTGCGACAATCTGGCTGGCGGCTCCCACTGCTGGCTGACCTGTGGGCCAAACATTTCGGATGGCGACGCTACGATTCTCAGACTTGAGCCACAGCGCGTAAAACGGCTGCTGAGAGGGATGACTTCCCTGCACGAAAAAGTACCCGAACGACAGCACCCAGAACTGCCAGGAGCGGACGATGCGAAAGATTTTTGTCTTGTCCCACTTGGTTGATGAAGAGCCCAGGGGCGTGTATCCGTCTGCGACGAGCCGTTCTCTTGCGAACACGGCATCTTCTTTGGTCAAGTAGAAGGCCCGAGTATTTTCGGGAAAATCGGGATTGAAAAAGTACCCAATGACGCCGACGGGCAAGCTGATGACGCCGCAGATGATGAATAGCCATTGCCACCCAGCATGTCCGAGTTTTCCGTCCAGATTCTTGTATGCTGCTGCTTGCAAGTATCCTGAAAACATCTGTGCTAACGCTGCAGTGCAGTAGAATATGGTCGTTCTCTTGGCTCGCTCAGTCTTTGTGTACCATGATCCAATCAGGTATATGATGCAGGGGAAGAATGCGCCCTCACAGAATCCAATCAGGAATCTCAGCGCGTAGAGTTGGGGCACTGCCTTGACGGCGGCAGCGCAAAAAGTGAAGATTGCCCAAAGACACTCGAGCGTCGGTATCAAATAAGACGGCCGAACCTTTGTGACCAGAATCACAGCCGGAAGCTGACTCAAGACGTATCCAGCAGTGAAGCAATTGCTCGCGTAGGTGAGTTCGTTGCCATGCATGCCCAACACCTCTTTCATACCCGAGACGTATGCATTGTTGATGTTTTGCTGATCCAGGTTCTTGCAAAAATATCCGAGACACGCGTAGGTGAGGAGGAAGAAGTCGAGTTTGCGCAGGAACACCTTCTCGAGCTTTGGCTTGTCCGGATCATCCCAGATATATCTCTGTACTGAGCGGAAGAAGCGTCCCGTCGGTGAGCGTTGCTTCTCGCTCGTACTTGCAATCTGGCTTCCATCACTGCTGATGTCGACGGATGGTGATTTCTGGAATGGGATACTGGATCTATTGTCCTCTGTCTTCGGGCTACCGACTGTGTCTGCCATGCTGTTTGGATATGAAATGCCGACCGGTATTGGTGCGACTTGCAGCAGACTTTCACAACGATATGATTTTATAGAGGACAGAGGTGTGTTCTCGCGTGCTCGGGAACAGGAGAAAACGGATGCCACCGGCAATTACTCAACAAGGCACACCATACGCCACGTCAATTGCGACCACGAGGTATTACAGGCAATGGGAGTATGAGATAAGCACGATTGGTCCGTCGTGGTGCTGGAGTGGACTCAGTCAATTGCGTGCTTCGATCCTTCGAAGGCAACTTTGTGTGGACTAGCAGCTGAAAATCCACTCTCTCCAATAGCAAGGCGTTCTAATAGTAACACTGGTCATCCTCCGGGTGTAGTCTCGTCCATAACGAGTCAGGATGCAAAGCTAGGATAGACATCTTGAGTGCAAGCTCCCGGTAGCCGTACAGCCAAGCAAGCCTCAAACCATCCAAGAACCATCAAGATTACCCAAGACAGGCACGATTGGCGATTATCACCTGTTATCGCATGCGAATATCTGAGGATGGTACATAAAAACATGCAAAGCTGGGGTTGGTTGCGCGACTTCCACCCCGCCTTGCGTGCTCGACCCCCGTTAGTTTCGACATCTCAACTTCACTCTTTATTGGTCTTTGACTATACTCAACAAGACCCCACTTTCTCATACGAAACATTGAACTAGTAACATGGAGGATGTAGGCGGGGCTGTTGCTTGCTTTGAAATACAAACATGACTTGAACAAATTACAAGATAAGGTAGTGGTACCGGGACTTGCTGGAGCGATATTCACATCATATAAGTCGACCATCTCCGACCTCAAGAACTCAAAGGATTCGAACAAGACACCCATCTGATTCAAAACACTGTCAATCAACATGCCTGGAAAAGAACTCTCCCCATATGAGCAAGTACCGGTGACCAAAGAAGACTGTAGGCTTCCCTGCAATTGATTTGTATCCAATCAAGCTAATGGTAATGATAGTGGACTGGGCCGAACTCGTCACCCTCGATCTCAGTCAATTCGAGCAGCCCGGCGGTAAGCAAGAGCTAGTGAAGCAGCTCGAGCATGCTGTCCGTCACGTCGGTAAGCCAAACAGATAGAAATCACATGTACCCAGCCATTTACCAACACCATACCAGGCTTTTTCTACGTCAAAAACTTCCAAATCAGCCAAGAAGAAGTAGACCGCCAATTCGCCCTCGGACGCGAGTTCTACGACCTGCCCCTCTCGGAAAAGGTCAAGTACCACGACCTCAAAGCCCTCGAATCCGGAAACTACAATGGTTACCGCCCCGCCGGTCTGCGTGATCTGGGTTCCGGCATCAGGGACAACATCCAAACCTACAACATCCCCAAATTCGACGGACACCACGAGCGCCAACATCCCCCTGTGCTGCAAGATCACATCGACGAGATTGAGGCATTCAGCCGTAAATGCCACAGCGAGGTCGTGGTCAAATTGCTGAAATTGTTCGCGCTACTGCTGGAAATCGACGAGGATTACTTCGTCAAGGACCACGCCTACGACGATTTCGGCGAGGACCATTTGCGCTACATGCACTATGCCAAACGCACCCCGGACGAACTGGCCAAGATCGGCGAGCTCTACACGCCCGGCCACACCGATCTGGGTAGCGTGACCTTGCTGTTCAGACAGCCCGTCGCGGCATTGCAGATTTTGAACTCCGAGGGCAACTGGAAGTGGGTCAAGCCTCAGGACGCAACCATTACCATCAACACTTGTGATGCCTTGACGGCCTTGACGGCGGGCTATGTAAAGAGTAGTGTGCATCGTGTGCGTGCGCCTCCCAAAGACCAGGCTCACCTGGATCGTCTGGGTGTGCTTTATTTTGCCAGGTAAAAGCTTTCGCCGCATTTCTTTCCCCTTTGCTTTCACCCTTGCACTTTCCCAAGTCATTCATTTTCTTCCATCACACTAACGTTGAGGAACAACCAGACCCAACAACCACGTCGTCTTGGACCCCATCAAGAGCCCCGTGCTCGACCGCCTGGGCTTGACCTCCAACGACTTCACCGCGCTAAACAAGCATCTCACCATGGCAGAATGGGTCAAAGCCCGTCAGACCCAGCAGCAGAGAAGGACCATGGCGCCCGAGATCACAAAGGACGGCAAGTACTTTTACAAGAACAAGGATCTGGAGATTATCCCTGGGTTGGTCGCTCAGATTCACAACTAGAGTGAAAAGAGGGAATAGCCTCTTTGCTCTCGTCTCTCACAAGGATTGGCTTTTCTTCTTTGGAGAGATCGATTGGTGTAGTTGGGAGAAATCACGGGTTGTCCTAGTAGTCATAAAAACATGTATCGACTTTTCTTAAGAAGAGATTATGCATGTCTGTCAATTTTGAACCGGCTTTTTTTTTCTGAGTTGTAATTCTGGCCAGGAAGGAACCAACCCGACAAAAGGAAACATGCAAACTTCTTCTGCAGCAAAAGACTTACTTATGGGGGATTTCGACTTGCGATTGTAACAGAAAAAAGAGGAATCTTTTTTGCTGTGAGGAAGGAGAGACACCACCCACCCAGCGCAATATTCAAAAAAAAAAGTCAAAAAGGCGGTTTGCTCTGGTGGGAATAAGCAAACAAAAAATATTTAAATCGGGACGTTTTCTTTATTTTTTTTTCTTTTTTTCTTTTCTTTTTTCTCTTTTCAATCCTCTTTACGTCACTGGAGCAGCAGCTCTTCAGAAACTGTTAGAAGTATTAATGTTTCGTATCAAAAGCATTGGAGTTTTGAAGGCATGCACACAGAAGGATCATTTGAGTAAAGTGATGGGAATATCATACGATGATTTACGTATTATTTGGTTCCAGATTGATATGAAACAGTCTGGGAGAAATAACGCAACTAGTAATTTTCATTTTAAATTCAAAAGGAATGTCGTGACTCGTCTTCAGCAAGCGTGAGTAAATATTACAGCAGCAACACCAAAAAATGGCTCTTTTCGTCGTCTTAAAAGGTGCATCTAAATGTTGGCGAACACGGCACCGATACCACCGAACAGAGCAGCAGCTCCAACAGTCGCGAAAGCGTTGGCAGCACCGGTGGAAGTGCTGAGAGCCCCGGTGGTTGCGCTGCCCTGAGCTCCGTTGGTTCCCGAAGGAACAGCCTGACCAGAAGTGAAAGGCACGTTGGAAGCCCTGGAGGTAGCACCGGCAAAGGCCTGCGATGTGGTAGTGGCAGAATGGTCCGAGGCATTGTGAGCGCGAGGGTCGCTGGGGTTGAGAACTTGGCTGATGACATGGATGACACCGCCAGAGAAGAGGATGTCGGGGTTGATGACCTTGGCGTTGTTGACGTAGAGGGTGCCGTTCACGTTCTGGATGGTAATGTTGCCGCCAAGGTATGCTTGGACGGAGACATTCTGGTTGTTACCGAGAGCGTTGCTGTAGAGGACGTTGTTGGGAACAACGTGGTATCCAAGCACACCCGTCAGCTCGGAGGTTGAAGCATTGGCAAGAACACCGCCGACATCCTGGAAGGCCGTGTTGTCAGGGGCAAAGATGGTGACATCCTTGAGCGAGCTGAGTGTCGAGGTCAAGTTAAGAGCTTGAGCGGCACCAGCAAGTGCGGTCAAATTTGAGCTAGTGAGCGTGGAAGTGAGATTTCCAGGGATGGTAAGGGTGCCATCGACAATGTGAATGATACCGCCAGCGAAGTTGAGGTTGGCGTCTGTCACGGAGACATTGTTCTTGAGACCGCTGAAGAAGTAGACGGTGCCGTTCTTGCTGATGGCCTCAACGACTTGTCCTCCAGTCACATTGGAGAAGGCGGGGTTGGTGAGGTGAGTGTGGGGGAAAAGAGAGGTGACGTTGTTGATGTCTGAAGAAGGAATAGTGCCGTTGATAGTGTGATAGTTGCTACAAAACGTTAGCACATTGATCGTACCGTTCATGCTTTGTTACGAAAATACATCAATGCAGTGACAAGCTCAGGGGTGAGGGCGATTCCAGACGCGTTCAAGTTAGCAAGAGCTTGGTTGCTGGGCGCAAGCAGAGTAACGTTGGAAATGCTCTGGAAAGAGCTGAGCAGGCCGAATGTCTGCAGCAAGGTCCAGAAGGTGGTCAATTGCTGATTGGCCAGAGGGACAGTCGCATTGGTCCCAGAGGTGATGTTGCCCTCGGTAGTAATGTTCTGCGCAGACGCAACAGATGCTGCGAGAGCCAAGGGTGCAACTTTGGAGAAACGCATGGTGAACGATTGTGTTGTAAATTGAGATTAGGCTGTGAGAAGGATGGGATGAATTCCGAACTTTGCCAGTCGTCTGATTTGAAAAGGAATGAAGGTGAGGGGCATATATATATATATATATACATGCATATCCTCCGCGTGGATCGAGGGCTCGAACTTGGCCTGACCTTGGCCAGCGGCGGATCATGCACGCTATACGAAGGCCGTTGCGTTTGACAAGACCGATCGATTTGAATCGAAGCTCGGTGGCAAACTTGGAGCTGCGCGGAAGATGACGCCGTACGTGCGAGACTCTTGTAGTCGAATAGCTCTGGTAGGGGCAGAGTAACTCGGATTGAAAGATCCACAGCTACTTCGAAGCTCTAGAACAACTCTACCTCGCCACATCCAATTGAGTCCCAATGCCGGGCGAGCCGACTTGGAGGGTAGAGTTTTACTCAAGAGGACTACTATCCCCGATACATGGAGTTACCAATAGGGGTTACAACCGCATGCATGGACGAGCAACTACTGGCGATGAGCTCGCCGAATGGGTGATGTCTTGACAGAAACCCCCGAAGCGATGCGGGGAAGAAGCACGATGATTGGCTCAGATTTAAAATATAGGATTCTTCCGTTGGATCGGGGGGAAGTAGAATAGCAAGTCTCCTTGCGGGAGTTTGCGGCGCTCTTTCAGGCTATGCGACGCGTCAGCCATCACAGCCGGTGTGCTGCCTTTCTGAGGTGTGGTTGCATACGAGTACTGGCAGGCTATTAGATGCCTGCGGGGAAGATGCCAAGTATGGCGTTGGATAATGAAGTCATGACGAGATCTCCTGAACCACCTCTGGTGGTCGCTGTCGCAGTTTATTGAATATGCCTTGTTTTGTGAAGCTGACGGCGCCAGTAGTGTAGCGATGAGATTCTTTATGTGCAGCTGACGTGATTTAGAGAAGATGACTGCACGTCAATTGAACAGATCCTTCTCTGGGCGATTATTGAAATTATCGAAGCTCGCTTGATCTGCGTATCAGGCAACCGCGATTTGAGGGCTGAGTCGTAAGCATTTGAATCTAACAAACCACTCTTTCTCAACAGTTGAACCTCGAGGGCTTGAGTCAGAGCATTGTCGTAGAGTGCAAAGCCATTGATGTGAGAGCACTGGAGGCATCATCACCTAAGGTATGCTGCAAAATACGCGGCGGAACATCGGGTGTAACAAGAGCAATCTATCCGCAGCTCCAACGTCAGTCTCTCTTTTCTCGCCGTATGAAAGAGAGAGGTATCCTCAAGCTCTCCCTTTCCAAGGAGAGCCCCAAATGTGAGGAGTCGACGCGTGTAAGACATCTTGAAGTTCACCAAGCTGGATTTGATGATCGTGGCTCTCAGAGCAACATCGAGTCGAGTTGCAGGTAGGTCTGAAAATGGATGTGAGTGAACACAGCTTGTGCGCGACAGATGAGCGAGTGCGGTATAGATCAAGAGCAAAACGAGTGCAGTAGATAAGCTTACAAGGGTGCGTGCGAGTAAGTCCATGTAGGTCAAGCTTCAAGGAAGGTTCTTCTCAAGCAGATATGAGATGATAAACAACAAAGAATCGTGTTTGCGTGGAGGAGTGCTGCGAGAAGAAACGGTTCAGGTACCCCGAGCCTGTATGCGTGGTCAAGATGTTTGTTGCGGCGCCGTGTTCGACGTCTACTTCATTATCCACATCTTCACTCCTCCCCATCCCAACAAGCATCATTGCAGCAGTTGTGATTCCATCCTCCCTCTTTGTTGTGAACTAATCGTCTGATAGCATCATCAAGATGTCTCCCAACAGCATCTCCTCAAACAGATAGACGCAGGAGGAAGTGGACGTGGCCTCGTCCTGACTACTTTTCGCCACAGACGCGCAATTGTTCGACCCTCAACCGGGGTGTGCCCCCTATTCAGAGGACGAGGCTAAAGAGGATGAGTCTGGGCTGCGGGAAAACGCCTTCTCGTCCCTCACCACTGCCCAGATCGCTGAGCAACTCCGAAGACGGGCGATGACTCATGCACAGCGCACGACAGCTGGCTTTCATGCTTACGATGATCTTGACAAAGATGGCACGTCTAGGGGTCTCCTCTGGCAGAACATGCGTGAGAGAAGGACCCACCGCCAAACCCAACACCATCGAGGTGCAGCCGGTGTTAAAGCTCCCACCACTAAGGGAAAACCCTTCCCCGACCGCAAGCACAACCATCACGGTCCTCGCCCTGCGCCTCATCGCAATGATGATGACAGCAGTGCTGGCGGCGCTGGCATCGCAGCTTGAACTGTACGAGGCCATGTGAGTTTAGCAAAGAAGACTACAACAAAAGCAGCAAACATCGACAAAAATGATTCAAAATCAAGAAAGCAAAAAAAGGAAGAACCTCAAGGTGTCGCTACGGTCCCCAAGAAGGTTGAGGCCTTCGAATATCAAAATTCGTCTGGTCTCACTAGCCAAAGCCGAACAATACAACAAAGAAAACAAAGCTACCGGCTGCAATGTCTCAGACTCGAGACGACATTGCCTTTGTTCTCGAGTTTCCAAAGCTCTCGGCTTTCACCTCCAACACTTTGCTGTCCACACGTTGTGCTTTGGAATGGCAACACGCGCTGCTAATATATCCTCTTCATGTCAACACTCCCTCCGTCTTCTCCAGTCCAACCCTATCCACATCACCAACCCACTCATGCACTCTGAAAAAATGACTGATTGGTCCACCTTCGACGGCATCATGCAAGACCTCGATGTGACCAAAGTAGTTGACGACTTTCAGAACTATGTTATGACCAACAGCTACGACGAGCCTCAGACGGTCGAGCGAGGCACACCCTACCAAATCACCTTAAGTCCAGGTATCGATCTGGCTCCGTCCCCACCGATCCTGAAGACACACGAACTGAACACCGCTCCTGAAACTCATGGAATCTTTGGAGAAAACACACTCCCCTATCCTGATATTACTTCTACACCCGCTCGCTTCCACACGCCTCAAACAACACCACAATTGAGCCAAAGCTCATCAAGTACACCGATTGAAGACTATGCTTCTGTCTTTCACCCAAACCTTCGTACTATTCGTCAACCCACCCTTGGAGGTCGAGGCAAAAAGCCACCCAAGCCGAGCGGCGACCCAAGAGTGACCAAGACAAGCACCTCATTCCCAGCACGCAAGTTTTTCGTCTGCACCATTTGCCATCAGAGAAGCACGTGTGAATCAAACCTCCAACAGCACATGCTTACCCACAACGGCTCCAAGATGTATGCCTGTCAGCAACCTGGCTGCGACAGGACGTTCGGACGCGCTTGGGGCCTCTCAAGACATTACAGAGACGTTCACAAGCTTGATTTGAAGGTCGCAAAGCTTGACGGTGTCCGCAAGCCGTTCAACGAGCCTCGCACTCCGCCTAACAAGTCGCCTAGAGGCCTGCAGACTCAGGGCACATCTGACAGCACTCAATCTACAAAGCAGTCAGCCACCTCAGCCCAGAGGCCTCCATTCCCTTCATGTATCGTCATAAAAGCTGATCCTCAGTATGTCAATTATCACTGCTATGAATGCGGTGTACGAAACCTCGATGAGCAAGGAATACTGCAGCACCTCCACGACATCCACGGAAAACTTTGCAACGAGTATTGCACCTGTCTGAAGTGTTTTGAACACAGAATCTCTCAGACGTGGACCGGTGATGTCAACGAATACATGCTTCCTCAGACTCCTCCTCAAACCCACCGGCCTTCCGATAGAATTGACCCGTCGCTCCTGCAAACACCTTCCTCATCCACACAGACAAGCTACTGCTCTGGCGCCATGGCTCTTGCTCAACAGCAGAGCGGGGATGCCTCATCGCCCCTCACTGCCACTCCGCAAAGTACCTTCGATGTCGGCGAGCCGTCGTACTATCCTTGGGAATTCGGAACATCCAACGGCCATTGAGTCTGCTTTCCTTTTGCAGCTCACGTCCGATGAGTGGGAAAGACCACAATAGGCCACACAAGCTCGGGACCGATGATCTATACAGGAGACCAATACAATACACACACGTACCCGGCACAAGTGGCTCCACGCAAGAACAGCAGTCTTGCTTCTTCTGGCTCTTTATTTTCTCTTTCCCATCGCTGCACTTCGTCCTTTTCATTCCTTCTCCCTTTGTTTCGTCTTTGGGCACCGGAGGGTTTGGTGGTACACGCAGCATACGCATCGCATTGCATCATGGGCATTGGCTGGGAAAAGCATTCAAGAGATACCCCAAAAGGCACTGAGCAACAAGCTCTGTCATCGCATTATCACCATCGTTTTTCCAGCATCACAGCATTCGGCATTTTGGTTTGGCGCGAGGAAAAAGGGGCTCACAGCATCCTCAAGGCGTTGTTTCTGTTTCTTTCAAAAAGCGTTTCCGTAAAGCATATCTTACATGTATTCACACAAGCACAGCAACAGAAAGTGTTTTCTAGCATAAATATCACATAAAGGGTGTATACATGTTATCCAAAATACTCACCGTTTCTCTCTTTGATTCCATACTTTTCTGTTCCATCAGCCTTCTCCATAGCAAAATCAAGATATCCTCCGATACCTGTCACTCTCCTCATACAAATCTTCCATGACCTCCAACCAATGCCGAAACTTCGCACGCGCCGCCTCCCTCGTCTCTTCCCACCAAACGCGCCTCTCGCTTCTCCAAGCGTTTTCCCTCGCTTCTATGCCGCTCATCCCTGCTTCCACACAAGACTTGAGCACCCTCTCGGTGCCAAGTTGCCGCTCTTCCCAATCGCGCTCCAGACTCGCCTCGAATGCTCTCCACGCGACCCGTTCGTCGTTTCCGATGACGAGATCAATGGTCAGGAGTTCTTCATTCTTGGGAGCGATGCCCCATGACCAGCCCAAAGGAGCGAACAACGGCGGCGTCTTCGTCGGTCTCTGGAGTTTTATTTGCAAGACGAGCGCTGCGGGCCTGAGCCTGTATGTTTTGTGGATCTTGAGCAGATGTGCGAGGAGTGAGGTCAAGTTTTGAATATCAGGTTCTTCGATCGCCAGACCCAATCTCTTGACTGTTGCTCTTGCACCTAGATCTAGTCCTTTGATAAATAGATTTAAAGCTTTGTAGGCTGAGAATGCCAGACCGGGTGCCAGTATATCCATCATAAACTCGTTTGTAGCAAGAAAGGTAACAAAGGCTTCGGATGATAACTGGCGGCAGGTAGCCAGTAAGGGATGCTTGACCGCCGTGACCGCCCAAATGTTCGGCGCAACCGGTCTGTCTTTTGATGGAAAAGCAGGCCGTACATAGCAGCTGTGAAGATAGAATGCTGGACTGCATCTGCAGGTTTTGTATAGCGAAGGGCCGATGCCCATCAGGACATGGCAATAGATCAGATCGCGAAGTTCTCGCGGGAGAGAAAGAAGTGGCGAATTATCCATAATTTTCGATGTGAAGAGTGAGGCTCGGAAGAAAAAGAGATCGTGGGAGTTTCTCGCTATTATACTTACGCATAGCTCTGGATGCCACTTTCACATAGCTCATGTCTCACATTGGACGGATAGTGGGAGCTTGCGAGCCTTTTGGCAGACTATTCCAGATAAGGCCCTGCATATTTCAACGGTCTCCGATATCGATAGCCTGGGAATGATCCTGTCAAGAAGAAGCAAGAAACAAACCCTGTGCAAGTATAATGTCAACTATAGGCTACCCTATAGGCACGTCGCCCCAAATCACTCAACCGAAGATTGATGTCGTCGCTCATGCCGTCGATTCTTCCAGATGGCCGATGTCTTGACAGCTTTCGCCCGTAAACGAAAAATAGGAGACTTCATTTCAGGATGAACCAGGATGATTGACGTTTGAAACAGTCCTTCAGCAGACAGATGTCGTTGCAATCACAACGGCAAGTTGCATAGTAGTTAAGATTTTCAATGAAGAATAAGCGACTTGTGATGCGACGCTATCACGTTGAGATACAGCTAAGGTCTTTCTTCAGTTGGTACTGGAGCCGTTGCTGATGGCAGAACGACACGACTCCTGGAAAGCTTGTAGAAGATAGGAGAGGTACTCATGTCGTTGGCTCGAAACGAAGTTGATCTGTTCGCGCTCCTATTACGGTATTGCTGTTGAGGTGGGAAGCTCTTGCCGACTGTGCTGGAAAAAGCCCATCGGTATGAAAATCACACCACTCAACGCGTCAACCTAGCCCGACGCGTCCTCCTCCAAATCTCGCGACTTCTTAGCTACCTACTCTCCAATCATCACCAACAACTTGAACCACAGCAATCCCTCTGTAACAGCTCACTCATTTCCGACTTAAACATCACACAGAAGGGCCTCAGATAGATCACTACAGCAAAGAAACCCCTCGTCTCATCCATACAATCACACGCAAAATGTCCGAACAAACCCCCCGCATCAACGCCGCCTACCTTGAGCAATTCTCCCACCGCACCGTCCGCATCCTCGGAAAGGTCACACAGCTAAGGGGAGAAGAAGCAACCATTGATGCAGGCGGTCATATTAACGTGCACTTGAACCGCGTAAGTCTCTACCTCTCCCCTATTTGATCTTTGTGACCGAAGTGGCGGAAAAAGTTTGGGGGCTTTTTTGCTGAATGCTTTGTAGGAGGCGCATCTGGCTGTCAACCACGCAGTGGAGATTATTGGAAAAGTGCAGGCGGATTTGAGTGTGAGGGTCTTGACCAGCACTGATTTCGGAGAGAACATCGGTAAGTCCTGCTTTTCGAAAACTGCTTTACTTTTGACACTCATCATTTCTTTTTCTCCCTTTCTCTTCGTTGCAATTCATTGCGTTTGCTATGTCAACCTATAACTGCTGTAAATCCTCTCATGAGCATCTCCCTCAACATACAAAACATCCTCTTTCATCACCTCGCTCCAAATTTTCTCTCTCCCCCCCTTCACATACCTGAGAAGCAAAAAGAAACAAGAATACCACGAACGAACTGGATCTAACAGACATGTCCAAAACAGACTTCGCACTCGCAGAAGCAGTGGTGGACGCAACACACCGCTACAGCCAGCTCTTCTACACGAAAGAGTAAAAAAAAAGACACCAGATCAGGACATTGCTCTTGAGACCTTGCGCTTTACTCCCTGCAACCCAACAGATGTCCTTCTTATAACAAGTCATGCCTTCTTCTCTTTTTGTTCCTATAGTTCCTTCAGGCAATCAAAGCTCGCCAAGTTCGGGGCGAAAAGGCTGCTAAGTATGGGCGAGGCAGGGCAGAAGCATGCGGGATAATCCCAGCAAGTCTATCAGGAGCCGTAAATGAAGAAATCGGTACAAGCGGATATGAATCAACAGAAGAAAGGGGGATAAGAAACGGAGGAGAGGCATGTTCATATCTGCGGACTGGGAAAGAAAAAGAAACGAAAACAGCTGTTAACATAAATTTGAAACTCCCCATTATATGTCTATATATACACCACCATTCTTTACACGTTAGAAGAGAGAAAGAAAAAAAGCAACAAGAGGTTTCACGAACAACCAAGATGCGTTCAAAGGGGTATAAGATCCTTTCTCCGGCCGTGTTCCCCCGAAAACACCAGAGAAAACAACCCTCAACCCTTGATACTAACTAGTCATCCTTCTCACACGCCAGCCTTATTAGAAAGAGATCTACGCAGCGGGAGCAGACTTGCCGCCATCGTCGCTGTTGTAGCTCTCCCAGTTGGCCAAAATGTTGCCAATCTTGGGCGAATTCGTCAGGCGGTACACATCCTCAAAGTACTCCTTGGTGATCTCGAATGGTTTCGCCGTCACGTTGGGAATGTATTTGCCGATCAGCTTGCTGGGATCAATGCTGGTCTTGTTGATCTTCTTGAGCAGGAAGGAGCGGAAGGGCTTGACACCAGAGCGCAAGAAGGTACTGTGGAATGGCACATCGATGCCCTTAAGAGGAATGGTCGCGAAGCCACGCTGGAGATCCAGAGGCTTCGGCTTGGCCTCGGTCTGCTCGGCGCAGCCTTTGATAATCTCAACAAGGTGACCCTTGACGTCTTCGAGGGACATGGTCTGCATCAATGCCTGGATATCGATCTTTTGCACCTTGAGGTAGTTGAGGACGTTCGCCAAACAGTCCAGTGCGCGCAAATCACCAGCGGCAACGTACTGCATGTTGGCAATGTTGTAGTTGACAATCTCCAAGAGCCATGTAGTAGTCTCGGCAATGTTCTCGACAACATACTGCAGAGCCTGCTCGGTAAAAGTCTTGCCAATGCGCGAGGGATTGACAGCGCACATGGAGTAGTTTGAGCGGCCGTCCGCATCGCGCTCGACGGCAACCTGCATTGTGAGACCACGGTAGAAGACGACCGACACCAAACTCTCAATAGGCATGACCTCGGCCATGGCGGCAAGCGCAGAGTATTCTCCAAGAGAATGGCCGGCGAAACTGCTGTCTCGCTGAACAAGACCCTTGGCACGCATGTCCTCGAAGGATGCCTTCTCCATCAATGTGAGCGCGGGTTGTGTGAATTGAGTAGCGGAAAGGAGACCAGTTGGTGAGCGGTAGGTGTATGAGGTTGTGGTCTCGTTGATCTCCTTGAAGATCTTCTCCGACTTGATGCTACCATCGGCACTGACAGTCTCAAAGGTCATCGAGATGTAGTTCTGGCGAATGGCCTTTCCACGAGGTCCGCCAAAGTGAACGGTCATCTCGTTGGGATTATTCCTGACAATGTTGGTGATGGCGAAGCCTGTATACTTATTAGTACCGGATGTAACACAAGACTCAGATTTGACTTACCATAGTTGTCAAGGAAATGCTTGTCTGCTCTGTCCCAGACCTCCTTGGCGACAGGGCTGCTCGCGTACAGCTCCATACCCATGCCTTGCTCTTGAGATCCTTGTCCAGTGAAGACATAGGAAGAGACGGGCTGCTCAACTTCTGCCTCACCAACGAGGACCTTATCCTCGGTCTCCTTGTTGCGTGCCTCAACGGTGATGATCTTGCGACCAGAAACCATACCGATATGTTGCAGGCTGACTTGGATAGTATCGTTGGGAAGGACCATGCCGACCAGGTTGACGTGGAAGCTGCGAACGCGACCCACGTTGTTCTCGGCGGCCCAAGTCTCAACGAGACTCCTGACGGCGGCACTAGAGTACATACCATGAGTAATGGTGCCAGGAAGGTTGGCGTACTTGGAAAAGACACGCGAGACGTGGATGGGGTTGTAATCGCCAGACACCTTTGCATATGTCTCGTTCGAAGCAGGTGCCTTTAGTTCCAAAGGAGTCTTGCCGTTCAGAGGAATGGGGTTCTCGAAGTTGACGGGCTGGTCAATTGCAGATCCATTGCGCTCGAGGTAGTCGATGACGGGATTTCCGTGAGATGTGCCAGCATCGTATCCGACTGATGCAATCTGGACAATCTCCTTGCTGGGCAATTCAAGCTCGACCTGACCGATGGTCTCGACGGAACTAAAGACGTTCTCATTCTTGTAACGGACCAAACTCTGCAGACGGAAAGTCAGAGTTTGACCGAGGAGATCATTCTCAGTATCTTCTAGGCGGAACCACTCCTTGGACTGAAGAACTGCGACATCCTTGGTAGTAGCAAGTGTGACTTGCATGGGCTTCTCGGTCTTTCTTTGGAAAGTGTTCTCAAAGTCAGTGTAGACACCACGGTACAAAAACTGACTAGTGACCTCCATCACGGGCTTGCCATCACGAGTAATGGTGCCACAAACCTCGACCATCTTACCAGAAGCCTGGTTGATGACAGCATTGACCTCGGCAGTGGTGTCAAGAACGTCGCCCTTTTTCAAAGGAGCGGCGCCAGGGATCATACGGAACCCGTTGGAAAGGTGAACAAGCTTGAGAAGATCACCATCAATCTTGCGAGGGAAGATGGGCTTAGTGATGGCCTTCCATCCAACAACAATGGCAAAGTCCATGGGAGCGAGCACTTCCTTTCCAGGGCGGTCGACAAAGGCTTCGCCAGTGTTGCCAACTGCGTGCACAAAGTCGTTGATGGCCTCGCTGGTGACGGTAGCTCTGCCACCATCGAAACGAGAGGTGACAGGGGTGTCGAAAGGAACGTCGGCGTCGCCGAACCAGATCTTGTAGTAAAACTCCTTGATGCGGTCGTTACGGGCTTCCATTACCTCTCTGATGGGAGCAAAGCCAGTCTCTGGGTGGTAGGTGAACTTGAGTGGCAGGGCGACAGCGGACTTGGTGGCTGAACGCTCTTCGATGAGGTTGACAGTGATCTCATTGTTGACCATGGGGCCAATTTCGACAGTCTGCACAAACTTGCCACTAGATGTAGGCTCCTTGACAGTGATCACTGTCTTGCTGGGATTGGATGGGTAGCTGACCTCAACCATCATACCAGGAGCAGGGGCGAAGATACGGTGCATAGGGTTGCTGTCGAATCGCTGACCTTGAACAAAGACGTCCGCAGTAAAGAAGGCATGTCTCCAAGAGTAGGTCTTACCGGCGAGCAGAGACAACCAAGAGTCGACATTGGGGAGGGTAGCACTAGGCGAGGCAGAGAGACGGTAAATGACCTTGTTGTTGAGCTCTGAGACAGTCAAGCCCTCAACATCAATCTCGTCGCTAGCCTCAAGAAGCTTTCCGCCAAAGTACTCAACAACGGGAATCTTGGACTCGTCGCCACCATAGACGTCTCTCAGCAAGTACTTGATGTGGCCTTCGTGCACACCGTCGAGAATCTCCTTGATAGGTTCGTCGACCTTGGTGGAGTACTTGACGGCGACTGGGCCATGAAGGATACAGGTTCTGCCAACATCCTCGCCAACCACGGCTGCGAGGTCCTCAGCCTGCCAAAGCGAATCCTTCTTGAAGAAGAACTCGAAGCTGTTATCGAGGGCAGGCACGAAAGGCACAGGCTTTTGGCCCGCGCGCTGACAGAGCTGGATAAAGTGCTGAACGTCCTGAGCGTTGATAAGTTGCTTCTCGGCCTCAGGGTAAGCGGCAAGGAACTTGTCGACGACAGCAAAAGGCTCGTCCATCTCAGCGTAGTTCTGAATGAGCGAGCTCTTGTTGGCAGTCGAAGTGAAACGTTCCTCAACACGACGAATAAAGTCTGCGGTAAGTCTGGCGAGAGTAGGATCGATCCATCGCTTCTCCTTCTTGACGTACATCAACTCAACCATACGGTGGACAACCTCGGCGTAGTTCATGTCCTCGAGATCGACGGAAACACCAGCCGAGTTGCGTCCAAACCACACCTTCTGGAAGTCGTCGTTGAGCTTCTTGATGATGTACTCCCGGTTCTTCTTGAGCTCGGGCAGACGCTTGGCCTTGTCGAGCGAGAAGATCTTCTGATCCATCTCAGCCCAGAACAAGACACCACGAGTAGCGAGCTTGTGAATGGGCTCTCCCATCTCTGAGCGCACGGTAATAATGCCACCAGCGGGTCCCTTGTAGGTCTTCTCCCACTCGCTGTCATCGAGACCAGGGGCATCCACGATAGCCTGTTTGGCGGCAGGAGCAGTCAAGGCCTCCTTGGCGACCATGACACGACTTCCGAACAGGACACCATCGAAAGGCATGGGAGGGTAGCCGAACTTGCGGGACCACTCACCAGTTATGTAGGGGTATGTATCTTCGGCGGCACCAAACCCACTTCCAGCAATGAGGACAAGGTTAGGGCACTTGCGGATTCTGCCGTACATCTGGAAGATAGGCTGATGGAAGTCTTCGAAAGAGTGATGACCACCACCACGACCGCCAGTCCACTGCATGATGACAGGGAAGCCAGGGTTGGCCTTGGCGATGTTGATACACGACTGGACCGCCTCGACGGAACCAGGCTTGAATGCAATACGCTTGATGCCTAGCGTCTGGATGTACTCGTTGGCAACCTCGATAGAAGGTACACCAGCACCGATAGTCAGTGACTCGATCGGCACACCGTCAGCGCGAAGTCTGGCAATCATGGGGATCTGCCAGGCCATGGCACGAGGGCTGACGTAGATCAAGTTGATAGAGATACCACGTCCAGCCGGAATGGCCTTTTCGATCTTGGCAATGGCTGCGGACATTTTGGCGTCGTTGAAGTAACCACCGCCAGCAAGCTCAATTTCGTAACCAGCATTCATGGTGGCAGAAACAAACTGCCAAGGGACGGTGCAAGGAGTCATACCGGCAACCATGACAGGAGGAAGACCGAGCATGCGGCTCATCTTGGTGTCGACAAAGGTCTGTCCTGCAGTGGTACGAGCAAGCTTAGGACCGTGCTCCTTCACCCAGTCAACGGCGTACTTGACGGCGTGCTCTGCATCGCGGTCGAAGATCTCGGGCTTGTAGCCGACTTCGGCATTGGTGCCGTCCATGGTGCCGGCAAGAATGACACGGACACCAGTGCCGTCCTTGTTGCGGTTGGTAAGAACACCGAGACCGGAGATGCCACCCGGGCCAAAGTCGAGAATGTGAGTAGCATTGGGGAAGACTGTGGCAGTCTCCCAATTGACTGCCTCCTGGGTAATCATGCGTAGGAGCTGGGGAACAATGTTGGCCGAGGGCTCTTTGCTGATGTCCTTGCCGGTGTTTGTGTCAAACAGAGGGATGCCGAGGTCGGAGCTGGGGATCACGATGTCCTTGAGATCATCCTGGAGATGGGCGTCCGCCTCGCTGAGGTACTTGCTATGGAAAGGTGCGGTGATGGGCAGGAAACGGTTCACGAAACGGACTTTGCGCTCGGTGAAGGGAATGCGTGTTTGGTCGAGACCGGTAGGAGCCTTGACCTTGCGGAGGCGCAGGTTAAGACCGTAGAGAGACATGGGAGGACCGGTCACGACAAAGTTTCGTGCGCTGTTGACCAGCGAAATGGCAATGTGACGGTCTTCGGGGAGATGGTGGTTGGTGGCATCAATGTGCGTCTGGACGGCCTCACGAGTGAGGTCGCGGATAGACAGCATGGGAGTGGGTGTTCCCTCACCGCTGTCGATCGAGTCCTGGAGTGTCGAAGGAGCCAGCGAGGTACGGGGGTATGCCTGCTGACTGCGCGAGCCGATCCAGAAGAGAATCGAGAGGGCGTCTCTCGAGTACTTGTCAAATGTCTCCCAACTTTTGGATGCTGCGATGGCTGCGGCAGTCACGACGCCCTGCGAGTGACCAGTGGTACCGCTGAGCCTGTCGCGCACGTTTCCGGGGTGGGTGCCGAGGACTCTGCAAGTCACGACGAAGTGCGCAAGCTGTGTGAGACCAATCAGAGGGAAACTGACGGGCGCCGAAACGAGGTAGTCAATGTCGGGCTGGGCGTCCTTGTTGTGCAGCCAGCGCATGACATCCAAGCCCTTGGGATAGAGCTTCTCCACCTGTGGCTCTCTGGACAGGGTCTGGAGGTGTGCGGCCGCTGCGGTAATGAAGTCCTCAACGAAAGAGGGGTAGGTCGTGTAGATTTCTCGCAGCTCCTCGAAGTACTCTTCAATGTTGCCTTGTCCGCCAAACACGGCGTAGATGAAGGCATTTTCGTCGGCGGCCTCGCGCAAAAGAGCCGACTCGTGGGGCTTGATGGGTCTGCTGACGGCAGCTCTGGCGGCGTAGTAAGATTGCACCGTGACGAGTTTCTTCTCGTAGATGCCGGGCAGAGAAGCAGCAATGGCGTGGACTTCGTTTCCGCGGAGGAAGGCACGCTCAAACTCGTGGAGCACAAGCTTCAGCACCTCCTCGTACGAGCCCGGGTCATCGCCCTCGTCGCACTCGCGGGCAACAAAGCCAATGTAACGAGCGACGAGCTCAGTGACGGATGAAGGCTCGTCATCCTGAGCGAGTTCGTCTGTGGGTGTGGGGAGGGTGGCGGTGAAGGCGTCCTTGAGTTGCGAAGCGCTGAAGTGAAGAGCAGTAGGTATCAAAAAAGAGTACTCGAGAGAGCCGTGCGAAAGGATCAGAGGACGAGAAACAGCCTGGGACCGGGGTGTCGAGACACCGGTCTGGGCGCCTGAGCCGTACATGATGAGGGATGAAGGACTGTGTGCTGGAAACGACAGCTGGTCAGCACGAGGTGAAAAAAGTGCTGGAGAAATTATTGCGGGGAAGCTGCGCTGTTGAGGAAACCTCGACGGAGCGTTTGTGGCAGGAGCAATTGCAGAGGCTGGAAGGCTCACGTTGAAAGATCTCACAGAGACAAGAATTGGCCTCGTGACAAATTTGAAGCAGCTAAAAAGTGCAGGCAACAGCTCCGCGAACAGACCAGGCTCCCTCGGGGAAGAGAGCAAAGCTGGCAGGGATTGGTGGGGAAAGAAGGAAGAATGGGCTGGTCTGAGAGGGAATTGAATTGCCAGACAGCAAGAGCAGCAGGAGGAGGAGGAGGAGGAGGAGGAAAGCGGAGTGGATGAGGACGAGGGCGGCAATTCGGGTGGTGCAGGAAAGTGGCCTTTCTTACGAGATAGCTTCAGCCCTGGTGGAGAGGTGAAGTTTACAACGAACGTGCGGCAAGTCGGTCGGTGCCCAGGCAGGGGTTTCCGGGTGTCTGCCGGTGGGAGTTCTAGCGCCAACGCAATATGCAGCTGGAACGCGAGCTTCGAGATGTTCCTCCTCAACCACAATAGTTGAGCAAGACACTGCAGGAGGATCCGGATATTCACCCGGCTATCTACAGCATGCGGTGTTCTCTACGATAGATACACAGCCATCATCACTTGACGCGGCGGCCCAAAACACCGGAACGCAGCTTAAAAAGAAACACTTAATAAATCATCCCACTAGCGTCCGCATGCTAAAAAAAATAGTGGTGGCTTGGCAGGTTGAGAAGGACAGCAGACAGCACTAGCAGACGCAGCAGCGGTGGAAACAAAAATTCAAAAAAGAGGCCATTCAGCACAATCGTGCCATAATTCATCCCTCAACCAAGCGCGCAGGTATCAGAGCACCCCTCACTAGCCTCGACGTGTGTGGTACAGCCTGCTCAACCCTTCTGTTCTGTTCCATAGGTCATTGAGCATTACCTTTAGTTTCCAGAAAGAGCTGACCCTCTTTCTTCTCCACACAATTCTTTCCCACTTACAACTTTGCTCCTTCCCCCTCCCGAGTCTCCGACTTGTCCGACTCTCTCTCGCGAGTCGTCTCTTTCCCTCATCCCATCTTTTTTCCTCAATTGTTCATTCCTTGTACCTTTTGCTGTTTGACGTGTTCCTCTCGCCAACATGCGTCCCGAGGTTGAGCAAGAGCTCGCCCACACGCTGCTTGTCGAGCTCCTCGCATACCAATTCGCCTCGCCCGTGAGATGGATTGAAACGCAAGATGTCATCCTCGGCGAGAAGACGACGGAGCGCATCGTCGAGATTGGTCCCGCCGACACACTCGGTGTCATGGCCAAGCGCACCCTCGCCTCAAAGTATGAAGCCTACGACGCTGCAAGATCGGTGCAAAGACAAATTCTGTGCTACAACAAGGACGCAAAGGATATCTACTACGATGTCGACCCTGTCGAGGAGGAGGCCGCCGCTCCTACACCCGCTGCTGCTGCCGCCACGCCCGCGGCTGGCTCCTCCGCACCCGCTGCCCCCGTGGCAGCAGCAGCACCTCCACCGCCGAGTGCTGGACCCGCCGCATCGGTTGCAGATGCTCCCGTTGGTGCTGTCGACATTGTGAGGGCATTGGTTGCTCAGAAGCTGAAGAAGCCTCTGATGGAAATTCCCCTCAGCAAGGCCATCAAGGATCTGGTCGGAGGTAAGAGACAGTCGTCGCTTGTTGTATGCTCCAACTGACCCAATTGTGTCTGCAGGCAAATCAACGCTCCAGAACGAAATCCTCGGAGATCTTGGAAAAGAGTTTGGCTCAACACCAGACAAGCCGGAAGACACACCGCTCGACGAGCTGGGTGCCGCCATGCAGGCGACGTTCAATGGTCAGCTCGGCAAGCAGTCGTCTTCGCTCATTGCCCGCATGGTCTCGTCCAAGATGCCAGGTGGCTTCAACATCACTGCAGTCCGCAAGCATCTCGAGACCCGATGGGGCCTTGGAAGCGGTCGCCAGGACGGTGTGCTCTTGTTGGCACTGACTCAAGAACCCCCGGCGCGTCTGGGCTCAGACAACGATGCGAAGGCGTGGCTCGATGTGGTGACCAACGCCTACGCCGGCATCGCCGGAATCAACCTCTCGACCCCCGCTGCCGGCGCCGAAGCTGGTGCGGGTGCAGGAGGCATGATGATGGACCCCGCCGCCATCGATGCCTTGACCAAGGACCAGAAGGCTCTCTTCAAGCAGCAACTCGAACTCTTCGCCCGCTACCTCAAGATGGATTTGCGCGCAGGCGACAAGGCTGCCGTGACCGCCACGTCAAACAACACAGCTCTCCAGGCCCAGCTCGATCTGTGGAATGCCGAGCACGGCGACTTTTACGCAGCCGGCATCGAGCCCTCCTTCAGCCCCCTCAAGGCTCGTGTTTACGACTCTTCGTGGAACTGGGCTCGCCAGGACGCTCTCAGCATGTACTACGACATCATTTTCGGCCGCCTGACTGCCGTCGATCGTGAAATCGTCAGTCGCTGCATCCAAATCATGAACCGCTCCAACCCCAAACTTCTCGAATTCATGCAATACCACATCGACCACTGCCCTACCGAGCGCGGTGAGACCTACGAGCTCGCCAAGGCCCTCGGCCAGCAGCTCATCGATAACTGCAAGGATGTTCTCGACGTTGCTCCTGTCTACAAGGACGTCTCCACTCCCACAGCCCCCCAGCTCACCATTGATGCTCGTGGCAACATGAACTACCAGGAAGTGCCCCGACAAAGCGTCCGCAAGCTCGAGCACTACGTCCGCGAGATGGCCGAGGGAGGAAAGATTTCCGAGTACGGAAACAGGACAAAGGTTCAGAACGACCTCCAGCGCGTCTACAAGCTCATCCGCCAGCAGCACAAGCTCACAAAGTCCTCACAACTGCAGATCAAGCAGCTGTACAGCAACATTATCCGTTCGCTCTCCATGAATGAGGGCCAGATTATGCCCACTGACAACGGCAAGAAGAGCAAGAAGCTTCGTGCCAGCAGTCAGCTGAAGACCGGCAAGGTCGAGACCATTCCTTTCTTGCACCTGAAGCGCAAGGAGGAGCACGGTTGGGAATACAGCAAAAAGCTCACCGGTGTCTACCTTGAGGGTCTTGAGGAGGCTGCCAAGTCTGGCGTCACCTTCCAGGGCAAGCACGCTCTTATGACTGGTGCTGGTGCTGGTTCCATTGGCGCCGAAGTCCTCCAGGGCCTGATCAGCGGAGGTGCCAAGGTCGTTGTTACTACTAGTCGCTTCTCCCGCGAAGTCACCGAGTACTACCAATCCATGTACACACGCTATGGCGCCAAGGGCTCCCAACTGATTGTTGTCCCATTCAACCAGGGAAGTCAGCAAGATGTCAATGCTCTCATCGATTACATCTACGATGAGAAGAAGGGTCTCGGATGGGATCTCGACTACATTGTTCCGTTCGCCGCTATCCCCGAGAACGGTCGCGAAATTGACAACATCGACTCCAAGTCCGAGCTGGCTCACAGAATCATGTTGACCAATCTTCTTAGAATGCTTGGTGGTGTCAAGACTCAAAAGGCCGAGCGCGCCTTTGAGACTCGCCCTGCACAAGTCATCCTCCCCCTCTCCCCTAACCACGGAACCTTTGGTAACGACGGTCTGTACTCTGAGTCCAAGCTCGCTCTTGAGACTCTGTTCAACAGATGGCACTCTGAGAGCTGGGGCTCTTACCTCACCATCTGTGGTGCCGTTATTGGCTGGACTCGCGGCACCGGTCTTATGGGTGGCAACAACATTGTTGCCGAGGGAGTTGAGAAGACTGGCGCTCGTACCTTCTCTCAGCAAGAGATGGCCTTCAACATCTTGGGTCTCATGTCGCCCTCGATTGTCAACCTCTGTCAGGAGGAGCCTGTCTTTGCTGACCTCAACGGTGGTCTTCAATTCCTGCCCAACCTCAAGGAGCTGATGACCAAGCTCCGCAAGGACGTCACCGAGACCAGCGAGATTCGCCAGGCCGTCACCCGTGAGACTTCGGTCGAGAACAAGGTGGTCCACGGTGAAAGCCACGAGGCTCTTTACAAGAAGGTCACCGTGCAGCCTCGTGCTAACCTCAAGTTCGACTTCCCTAAGGTTCCTGACTGGGAATCTGAAGTCAAGCCTCTCAACGAGGACCTCAAGGGCATGGTCGACTTGGAGAAGGTCGTCGTCGTCACTGGTTTCTCCGAAGTTGGTCCTTGGGGTAACTCTAGGACGCGCTGGGAGATGGAGGCCTATGGAGAATTTTCACTCGAGGGTTGCATTGAGATGGCCTGGATCATGGGTCTCATCAAGAACCACAACGGCCCTCTGAAGGGTAAGAGCTACGCAGGCTGGGTCGACGCCAAGACTGGTGAGCCCATCGACGACAAGGACGTCAAGTCCAAGTTTGAGAAGCACATCCTCGATCACTCTGGTATTCGTCTTATCGAGCCCGAGCTCTTCAACGGCTACGATCCCAACAAGAAGCAGCTTTTGCAGGAGATCCAGATTCAGGAGGATCTTGACCCCTTCGAGACCTCCAAGGAGACCGCCGAGGAGTTCAGACGCCAGCACGGCGAGAACGTGGAGATCTTCGAGATCCCCGAGTCCGGCGAATATCAAGTAAGATTGAGAAAGGGCGCAACCCTTCTCATTCCCAAGGCCCTCAGATTTGACCGCCTCGTTGCTGGTCAAATCCCCACCGGCTGGGACGCTCGCAAGTACGGTGTGCCTGAGGATATCATCGGCCAGGTTGACCCTGTCACTCTCTACGTTCTCGTCTCTACCGCCGAAGCTCTTCTGTCATCTGGCATCACCGACCCTTACGAGTTCTACAAGTACGTTCACATTTCCGAAGTCGGTAACTGTATTGGTTCTGGTATCGGTGGTACTGCTGCTCTCCGTGGCATGTACAAGGATCGCTTCTTGGACAAGCCTCTCCAGAAGGATATTCTGCAAGAGTCTTTCATCAACACCATGTCCGCCTGGGTTAACATGTTGTTGATGTCCTCCACTGGTCCCATCAAGACTCCCGTTGGTGCTTGTGCTACTGCTGTCGAGTCTATCGATATTGGTTACGATACCATTGTTGAGGGCAAGGCCAGAATGTGCTTCGTTGGTGGCTTCGACGACTTCCAAGAGGAAGGTTCGTACGAATTTGCCAACATGAAGGCTACCAGCAATGCCGAGGATGAGTTTGCCCACGGTCGCACTCCCAAAGAGATGTCGAGACCCACTACTACTACCAGAAACGGCTTCATGGAGTCGCAAGGTTGCGGTATGCAAGTCATCATGGACGCCAGACTTGCTCTCGATATGGGTGTCCCGATCTACGGTGTTCTTGGCTTCACTGCCACTGCCACTGACAAGATCGGTCGTTCTGTTCCTGCCCCTGGAAAGGGTGTCTTGACCACTGCACGTGAGGAGACGTCCAAGTTCGCCTCGCCGCTGCTTGACATCAAGTACCGCAAGAGACAAATGGACGCCCGCAGAAAGAACATCAAGAGCTGGCAAGAGTCTGAGCTCATGTACCTTCAAGAAGAGGTCGCGGCCATGCAAGCTCAGGATTCCGACTTCAACGCCACCGAATATATGGAGGACAGAGCTCAGTTCATCGAGCGCGAAGCCAAGCGCCAGCTGAAGGATGCCCTGTACAGCCTGGGTAACAACTTCTGGAAGCAAGATCCTCGCATTGCTCCTCTCCGCGGTGCACTCGCCACTTGGGGCTTGACCATTGACGACCTTGACGTCGCCTCGTTCCACGGTACCTCGACTGTGGCTAACGACAAGAACGAGTCAGATGTCATCTGCCAACAGATGCAGCATCTTGGTCGTAAGAAGGGCAATGCTCTTCTTGGTATCTTCCAGAAGTACCTCACTGGTCACCCCAAGGGTGCTGCTGGTGCTTGGATGTTCAACGGCTGTCTGCAGGTCCTCAACACCGGTATGGTTCCTGGTAACCGCAACGCCGACAACGTGGACAAGGTCATGGAGAAGTTCGATTACATTGTCTACCCTAGCAGGACTATTCAGACCGATGGTATCAAGGCCTTCTCCGTCACGTCATTCGGTTTCGGTCAAAAGGGTGCCCAGGCCATTGGTATTCACCCCAAGTACCTGTTCGCCACGCTTGACCAGGCAGAGTACCAGACGTACAAAACCAAGGTCGAGGCCAGACAGAAGAAGGCTTACCGCTACTTCCACGATGGTCTCATCAACAACACCATGTTCCGTGCCAAGGACAAGTCTCCTTACGAGGACGAGCAAATGGGCACCGTCTTCCTTAACCCCAGCGCTCGTGTTTCTACGGACAAGAAGACTTCTCAGCTTACATTCTCCGCCAAGCCCGAGAAGCCTGTCCGTGATGCCAGCACCACTCAGATGGTTGAGTCATTGCTCAAGGTCAACGCCTCCAGCAACAGCAGCCCAGGTGTTGACGTTGAGAGCATTGATGCCGTCAACATTGAGAATGAGACGTTCCTGGAGCGCAACTTCACCCAGCAAGAGATCAACTACTGTCGCAAGGCTCCCAACCCTCAAGCCAGCTTCACTGGCAAGTGGAGTGCCAAGGAGGCTGTGTTCAAGAGTTTCAAGGTGGCCTCCCGCGGCGCCGGAGCGCCTCTGAAGGACATTGAGATTGTGAATGATGAGAACGGTGCACCTACCGTTGTTGTAAGTTGAGACAAGCACATCTGTTGAAGAATGAATTTGCTGACATATTGATAGCTCCATGGAGACGCAAAGGCCGCAGCCGCACAGAAAGGCATCAAAAACACCACCGTCAGCATCAGCCATAGCGATGCTCAGGTCATTGCGGTTGCCATCTCTTCGTAATAGATGAAGAAAGATTCATTTCCAGAGATACATACATGTTTTGATGTCGATTTTCATGAACATAACCTTTTCTCCGGTGACTGGGCATACAGGAGTTGTTCTTTGCTTGATTCTGTTTATTTAAAGGGGGTTCCTGCTTTTGCGAGCAGAATAATCGCCAGCCTCTTTTTGCTGTTATATATTGTAGTGTAAATTGTACCACCATTCAGCACATTTCGTTGCCGGGCTTGATAAGCGCCCATCGGGGGTACATGTGCATCACTTGACATCAAGGTGGTTTTTCCGTGAGAAGGTGTCATGTAGTGGCACAGCAGCTTTGGCGGCCAAGCAAGTAGGCGGCCATCCGTATTCAACAGTTTTCTGGAGGCGTGGTTGTCGACAGATTAGAGAGATCAACAATGGTGAATGGTGAGGAGCACACGATGCTTGTTGATATCAGTGTTTCAGCGAACAGGTTGGGGTGTGGACGGTGGGGCGGGAGTTTGGGGAAGGTTTTTGGGAGAGGTTCTTGCTTTCATCTGCAGAGAGAGCGGCTGCTGTCATGCAATGCTGCCGCTTGGGTACATACATGTATGTACCAGGGTCGATGCTGCATTACATATTATGGTAGACTTTCGTCTGTGGCACGAGACGGATTCAACAATTCAGCTTCGGGAAGAATCGCTTTGCCTTCTCAATCCTCAACCGGGTCGGTCGCTCGGCTCTTTGTGGGCTGTCTTGAGGCCAGGTTTGATGCTCTCGCCTTTATCGGGATAAGTATCGTCTATTCGACCTTACATGGACATGAGCTTGATGATTTTTCTGGTACATCGGAGATATGGCGGTTTGCGTGCAGTGGTATGGCCATTGCGACATGCTCGTTACGTCATTGGGTCCGTCATGCAGCGTCAAGTGCACCGATTCATTAAGGTAATTTTATTGCTATTCGCACTCTCGAAACATCTGGTCTCGAGATGACTGTTTACGTGATATAGAGAGTGGTGCTTCAGCAGGTCCTTGGGAGCGATCGTCTTGGATGTCGAGATGCAGGCAAGTAACAGGGATGTAGAAAGGCTCTTTACATTGCGAAGGTGCAGAGGGTGAAAAACCGGGCACAAATGAAGGAAGTCGCAGGTTTGTTGTTCCTGCCCTGTTACGTACCTGCTGCTTCATCGATTCTCCGTTCCACTCCCAATCTCCTTCGCGAAGACATCTCCATCCATTGCAAGCATGACGGCGAGAATAGACTCGGGCGAGCCCTTTCTCAAGCATCTCCAAACATACAAGACGGCACATGTTTTTGTCACTGCAGAGACGGAGGAATTCGACAAAGGCATTCTTACCGCATGGCGAGATGAAGGCTTCCACACCACATACGTGGCTATGAACGAGGGCGGAAGAGGATACATTCAGCGACTGAAAGATCTGGCCGACAAGGTCGTTGGCTTGAGCGACCAGTACGCCATTGTAGGTCCGTTTCATCTTTTCCTTTTGCCTTCAATTCTCCGTCTCTTTTGTTGGTCCTGTGCAAAGAAGAAGCCTTAGGCTGATTAGGTCAGCATACGGTGATGCCGCATCCGCATGCCTCGAAGGCTTCGTAAAATCCACGCCTCGCCTGGCAGCATTGATTGGCTACTATCCCACGCGCATCCCAGACCCGAACCAAACACGCTACCCCATGCACACGTCCGTCCTGGTTCACCTCGTCGGCCACGAGATCCGCGTCTCTCACACCCCAGAAGTCTTGGGCATACAAGGCAAGATCAAGATTGTCAAGAAGCGCATAGGCGACGGCATTGGCTTGGGCGGCCAACTGAAACTAAGCTTCCAGAGCTACAAGTATGACAATGTGCAGGCGGGCTTTGCAGAGGCGGACGTGGACGAGTATAATGCTGCTGCTGCGAGTGTGGCTTGGAGTCGGGATCTAGGGGTCGTGCGAAAGGCCTTTAGACTTCTTGCCCCCGAGGTGGAAAGAATCCGAGACGAGCATTCAGACCGTAGGTGTTCCTCCATATCAGACGCAATCGCAATCCTCGTCATTCTGAAATGTCCAAAAACCAAACCCACCAGATATCAAAAAATCAAACGTCTCGAAAGCAATCGCCATAACCGACCAAGCCGACCCTCGCGTCCTCTACGCACCCACCTTGACCGGTGGCTTCCACCCAGAAGACCTGACAGACTTTTACACAGAATTCTTCTCCCCGTCCCCGTCTTCACTAAACGCAAAACTGCTTTCGCGCACCGTGGGCACCGACCGCGTCGTCGACGAGATCAGCCTCTCCTTCAACCACAACAAAGTCGTCAATTGGCTGTTGCCGTCCGTCCCGCCCACGAACCGCAGGATCGAGGTCGTCGTGTGCAGCATCGTCTGCGTGCGCGCCGGCAAGCTGTTCAGCGAGCACGTGTATTGGGACCAGGCCAGCGTGTTGATGCAGGCCGGCTTGCTGGACCCAACCCTCGTGCCCGACAAGTTCAGGACGTTGGGCGTGCGGAAGCTGCCCGTGGTTGGTGCTGAGAGCGCTAGAGCCGCCGTAAGGGGTTCGAGTCGCAGGATCAATGAGTTGATCGAGGACTGGTGATGCGAAAGAAATGCAGAGCAAAGCAAGCAAGCACCTTTGATATATCATCATGTCTTGGTCTTTTCTCTTTTTTTTTCTTGGTTTTCTCTCTTGTCAGACGTGACAGATACCCTGCTTTCTTCAAACACATTCAAAACGCTTGACTTGATGGTACATGTGCGGCAGACTGTCTAGTCCTGTAACTGTCTTACAAGGCATGCGTGATATGATTCAACAGGTAGGAAGCAAAATTTCGCTCGAGGTAGGTGGCCCTGGGCTGATCTGAAGTACAGTACATCACTAGGCACACAAGAAGAGATGGCCAACCGTTTTCAGCAAGAATAAAATCAATACTGTAGGTTACAGACACCTAGCCAAAACGCCGCCCCTCCCTCAGCACCGTGTACTGTAGTGCCAAAACCCAAGGCACTCTTCCCTTATGCACAAAATATAAGAGAGCCGTCAGATTCAGAGGTCATTAATGGTACAGGCATTGCATCGTTGTTTCTCTTCTACATGACGTAGAGGAGGTTAATGTCTAGGAAGGAGTTGTTAGTAAATATGACTTTACAGACAGAGAGGAGAAAAAAAACAGCCTTACCTATAGGATGACTGGCACTCAGTTGAGGCTTCTGCGAGTATTTTCCTTGCAGCTCATCACGGATACTGTTTAGCAATTGGACGTAGCTCTGCTGAGGATTCTTTCTCAGAGCAGCAATAAAGGCCCAGGACATGGCACCTGTAGCCTGACCAGCAATCGAGGCATCGGCCGATGTCTGGTCGTCTTTGCTGCCACTCCACATGATGACATCGCCAGGCGACGTCTTGGTGCGCTTGTTCTCTTCGTAGGCGTCGTTGCCTTTGGTGACCTTCTTGAACAAACCCATGGCTGTACTAGCCATGCCGCCCATATCACCACGGGCGTAGCTGCTGACAATGCCCAAAAGGCCTTGGCCGGCTTCTTTCGCAAGATTAGGTTCCTTGAGAACGCCTTGAGTGGAGTAGATGTAGGGAAGGTCCAGAGCGGAGCCCGAGTGGCACGAGTCGAAGATAGCGGTTAGACGCACACCAGGCGCCAGATTCTTCACCATGATCATGTGCATCTCATCGTCGACGATGTGGCCGGCCTGACGGAAGTCGACGGGGTAGATGACTTCGTCGTAGCCATCCTCTTCGTCGCCGTCTAGATCTTCGGTTTGACCGCCGTGGCCTAAGAGGCGAGTTAGTAGGGACATGAAGGGTGCGGGACAAGCGGAGCGTACCAGAGTAGTGGAAGAAGAGCGAGTCGTTGGGGCGGGCGTCCTTGACAAGCCACTGCATGGCTCGCAGAATGTTCTGCTTGGTGGGCTGGCTCATGGGGTTTTGCTGGTCGTCGGTCAGAGTGACCATGTCCTCGGGCTTGTATCCAAAAGCCTCCATGAGGTAGTTGGACATGTTCTTGACGTCGTTGATGCATCCCCTCAGCGCGCCCTTCTGGTTGAAGTAGTTGATGCCGATGAGCAGAGCCTTGCGCTTTCCGGTACAGTTGGAGTACTGGAAGCTGTAGCCGTTGGGGGCGCCATGGCCAAAGTTCTGCATGCCCGAGGGCGGAGGCGGAGGCGCGCCCGGGCGCAAGTTGCCCTGCTGATAGACGTTCGGGCCGCTGGGCAAATCTAGGCCATCAGGTCAGCCAAGTGTCGCGACACGGTGGGCTCTATGTGGGCAGTACTTGGTTGGGGAGCATAGTGCTGGGGAGGGTAGCCACCGCCGCCGTAGCCCTGTTGCGGCGGCGGAGGGCCTTGCTGGTACCCGCCATATTGCTGCTGCGGAGGGCCGCCGTAGTTCCCATACTGTGGCGGAGGAGGAGCGCCGTAACCTTGCTGTGGAGGAGGGCCGCCGTAGCCTTGCTGGGGCGGCGGACCGCCGTACGGGTACTGGGGAGCATAACCACCGTACTGCTGCGGTGGAGGTGGCCCCTGGTTGTAGCCGCCGCCGCCGTCGTGACGATAGCCTTGACCGGGAAAGCCTGACATGTTCGTTGATGATGGTGCGTGGTCAAAGTAAGTAGGGAAGGATGCAGTGCGTTACGCAGCAACAGCAGCTTCCATTTGGCGGGGTCTCGTTGGCAACAACTTGACGGTTGACTGACGCGCGTTTCGTCATGCGACGGTCCCGACAGGAAATTGTCCAGCGATGGAAAGGGCCATCTTTCTGTTCATAAGTCGGCAAGTAGTCGGGTGGCCCCTTCCTTCAATCCCGTCGCTGCCTCTTTCTGCCGCGCGTCGCATCGACCATTGTCCTAGCCGAATAGAAATCACAGAGACCACTTCCTACAAAGAGCTCAACATCAACTTTCACCATGACACCTTGCATGCCTTCTCTCCATCCCGAATCCTACATCTTAGTTGGCTGCTCACCTTAGTGTTTCGTTCGCTCGCTGACCCCTTGGGAGGCTTCGGCGTCGCCGACACCGGCTGTGCCTACGTGTGCCTAACCTTGCTTGGGACAATGATCTCGTAGTAATGAGTTCTGCAGCAAGAGCTGAAGTGACTAAAATAGGCAGGTTCTCTTCGATCTTTGTTTCCTGTAATGGATCGAATCAAAGTACAGGTCACTGTAAGATGTAGCGGCAGAGTCAGATGTGCGGGCTTTCGTTATTCATGACCAAGAGCGCTATTGAGATGAAGAGTGGCCCTTTGATAAGATGATGCGGAGGCATGTCGTTGACCTATCTTGTGCTCGTGTACAGATCACTCTGATTGTATAGTATTTCGTACATCGTTTACACCAATCCACTTCAAGAGCTGGGATGTCGTCCTGTGACCGATGTAACGCTCCGCGGACCCAGTTTCTCCTCGGTATGTTCGCCAAGTCGTTTTTAGCTTCTGCTTCTCACGGGGAAAAAAATAACGATGAGATCTAACCGATGAAAATGAGGCTCATAACATGTCGACCGTTTTGAACAAGATGTGGCGACCGGTTAATGCTGCCATCTTCCGTGTCAACCTTGAGACTACAAAACAGGAAGGTGGTAACGCTGGCCACATAGAGAGAGCAGCGTCCTCTGCTTTCTTCATCCACCGTCTATTGGCATCATGGCCCTGACTCTATTTGACTTGCTTTTCTACCCCACTCTGCCATTTACCAATTCGTTCAAGGCATACATTCAAACTGGGAACAGACTCAAGACCTGTCTTTGACTCTTCATGATCGAAGAAGCCCGAAGAGAAAGAGGAAGAATCATGCCCCACACGGCTCCATACATTATGCTTCGGGAGAGCTTCAGATGTTCGATGATCTCCCGTTTCCAGAAGAATTGGAACACGACGTATTCCAAGACCTCTCCACTTGCTCGTGGAGTAGTAACCCACTTCCAGGAATATCCCAAAAGAAGTAGTTAGAAAAGATGGCAGGAACCTTCTCATCCATCCCGCTAGAAGATATTGCTCTTCTCACCTTTGTTCAATTCCTTTCTGGTGCGATAGCAACCAAAGACTCATATGCATCCTAGTTATAGACAAGGTACAACAGCACCCGATACATGAGCTCCCTGCAAAACTCAACTTTGACTCCTCTATATACACCTTTTAGCGGTTGCCCGCGACGATGCTATACACCTTCCTAATGCAGGAAAAGATGCACCTCGCGCGTGAATCAATCGGAGATTCACTTTTCCACTCCCTGCAGAACAACAACAACTGTCTAACGGTTTGTTGGTCAAAAGTCAACGACCGTGCTCACCAAGAATATAGAGAATCAGAGATGCAGGTCGAGAGAGAAATTTACATTTAGAGTTGAGAGATACCGAAGCAGTCAGAGTTTCTTCGGAAGCAGGAAAACTAATTATCTATTCCAACGTCGGCTGGTGGGAGCCAAGCATCATTCTTCCTTTAGCATGTGTCATTACTTCTTCAAGCAACGTAAAGCGAATGATACCTTGAGCTTGTGCGGGAGGGAAAGATAATCTTTATAGTAGGAAACAGGCTTCTGTCTCTTCCTTTTTGGACGTGATATTGATGAATTCTATGTAAAAGACAAGATCATGAAGTTGATCATGACGGGTAATCCAACCAGATGTTGACAGTCACGAGATGAATGTCGGAGCAAAACGCTAAATGCACATGTGTGCGAAAGAAGATAGAGAAAAATTGGCGTATGAGGCCGGAACCATAGAAAAAGAGGACGACAGGATGGTCCCAGGCTAATGAAGTGAATAGATGATTCAAACATGCAGAACTGCGCGATAGAGGATGCATCATGCAGTATCGAAAGTCTTGACTCTGCAGTGACGAAGCTTATCGAGGACAGTAAAGTCAACACCATGTTGTCTCGTGCAGACGGCCACGGCATCAAACTCGAGGTCAAGACCGGCCGGGTGGAAGCCAACGTGGTCGAGCTTCTCAAGCCAAGGTATTTGTGATTGCTCTACAAGCGGATCGTGGAAGACAAGACGCGAACATCCGAGGCGCTGCAGCTCAGTCGCGAAGGCAAGCCCAGGCGAGTAGCTGAGAACACTTTGACCAGGCTTGAATCCAATTCCTACGACAAGGATGCGAGGGCCCGCTGGACACGCTGCACGAGCAGCACAGCGGCGGTGCAGCTTCTTGGCCAAGACAGCAGGACGATTACGCATAAGCTTGGTAGCGCGCTTGAGAACAGGTAGGTTGGGATTATTGGCGAAGAGGTAGAATGGGTTGACGGGGATGCAGTGACCGCCGACACCAAGGCCAGGGCGGAAGGCTTGATAGCCATATGGTTTTGTTGCAGCAGCGTCAATCATCTCGTTGGGATCAATGCCGTGAGCGCGTGCTGCATCGGACATTTCATTGACGTATGCAATGTTGACCATGCGGTAGCAATTCTCGAAGAGCTTCGTCATCTCGGCCACCTCAGGCTTGCTGACAGGCACTACTTGGTCAAAAACGCGAGCGTAAAGCTTGTGAATGACTTGGCTGGATGCTTGAGTGAGGGCGGAGATGATTTTGGGTATCTGCTGTGCAGTTGGAAATGTGCGGCCGGGATCCACACGCTCAGGAGACATGCCGCAGTGGAGAATATTTTGGTAAGGACCAAGGATCTGCCGGGTGGTGCCGACCTGGACGCTGCTCTCGATGACAATGGTATTGCCAGGTTGCACATGCTTCAATACCATGGCCAAGGCGCTGATGAGATGGCTCAAGTCGGCGGTGTTGTCGGTCTTGAGAAGGGTGGGAACTGAGATGAGGTAGGCGTTGGCTCTGTCCAGAAGAGACTCGTCGTTGGTGAGAGTGACGTTAGGCATGTGACCAAAGATTGGCTGCAGCTGTGCCAGACGTTGTACTGAGATGTCGAAGCCAATGGACTGATAACAACTACCAAAGGATCTGAGGAGGTGCTCGCCAACATAGCCAACTCCAACAACACAGACCAAGTGGTCAGGATGTGTCAATGTCCTTGGTTTCTGTTAGAAGGGCATGGTAGTAGGGAAATGGTCCGATGGCTTACATATCAAAGCTGTCATGCCTTTGCATAGTTCTGAAGCTGTCATTGCGTTGCATAGTTAAGAAGCTGTTGTTGCGTGACAAGATAGCTGATGGCCGTGAGGAAGATTAAGATTGTATTGAGTAAATGTGATTGAAAGTTGGTGACGAGAAATTAAAAAACCCAGACGAGGAAAGGCGATGATTAGTCGAAAATCACCAGGATCTTCGTTGCCAGACTACTCAGAATGAGATGATCAAGCAGCGGGACAACGGAGATCTCTCGAGATACTTATACTGCTTCATCACAGCATGTCTGTTCGATACAGACCGACGGACCTGACCCGCCAGACATCTCGGGTGAGAAGCAATGACACTGCGGAATCTAGTGAAAAGAAAGATCGATAGTCAAGTTTCAGCGGTCGTGCAAAGAAATCCCCGTAGACTTCACAGTATGCCCCAGATACTGGAACGGTCACGAGCAAGAGATGCCAGTGGTTCGGGCCGCCCCTTTGTTTGACAGGGGCAGACTCCATGCCATCAGATTTCTCGATGGCCACGGCCTTGAGCATTGTCCCGTTGATAGTAGCACAAGAGTCTATATGCCAATTCCAACGGCATGAGATTCGGCCATGCAGTCGGAAGGAAGGTTGAAGCAAGCACTTTTCCAGACCTTGTACCGAACCATGCTGCTGGTATATCTCCTTCAAGACATAAGTGAGCCAATATAAGCGCTTGCGATCGAGGCAACCTTCTATGTCCAGCATCACTCTAGGTTAAAGTAGGCTGGCAGTGGCAATCGACACATGAAAGGCGTGTATAGCCGATTTGAATAGAAGCAAGTCATACAACGACAACTTGTTTCGGCTACTGTCAACCGCTGGTGATGATCGTGCAGCATGCAAGTTTTGCCAGAGAGCACGGGAGCAATCTGAGTCTTTTGACTTTGATGCCGATGCTGGTCTCACGTGTGTGTATAAAGTAGTAGTCTAGCGACTTGCATACTAAACTGCCGGGGAGGATCCAACGGCTCGAAAGGATCCAACGGCTCGCCTACGCCAGAACTTGAGGGTAAACATTGCGAGGAGAAAAGGCCAGCCACGGGAGATCTGCGGAACGATGCACATCTGCCCTACCTGTCGAGAACCAGGGTCAATGTTCGCCAGAAGATCCCATGTCTTGAGGCACGACTGGCCTGTAGTTATCGCAATGTAGGTAGGTATGTTTCCGGCATCGAAAGCCCAGAAGAATGACGATAGAGGGGTAGCAAGTAGGCCACTGTAGAATAGGGGAAGGCGCGACGGCAACAGCCATATGGCGACGTTGGCGAGAGATTTAAGATCATGGCTCATGGCTTCCAACGTTCAGAGTTGTGAAAGGACATCCACATGCCGCTAGCTCTTGCTTGTTTTCCCACAGCGGCAGCCCAAACGGCGAGGTTGATTGGCCGCTTTGGCTATAGAAGAGAGAAACTCGACTCAACAGAACATGCTCCTTCTCTCAACGGACTTCGTGTTTGGAGAATCTGTGCTGAGAGAACACAGCGACTGGTTTTGAGACGCAGAGGTGTCGTTAATTAGTGGTTAATGCACATTGGAAGAGATAAAGAAAAAATTAGCATTCTACTACTGCCGCGCAACGGCAACCCAACTTCAAAGAGCTTAGGACGGTCCTCTTCCGTCATTGACATCGCTTAGACTTCCAGCGACAACCGTTGAGATGAACAGAGCGGCTTCCGCCTGCAGCAACTTGATTTGTCTTTAATCACTCAATACAAAACCGCTGGGGATACTGCTGTCGCTTACACTCTCCCTTTTTTGTTGGCCATGATCGGCATTCTATCTAGTTGAGCCTTGATGAACCCTTCAAGGGTTCATTGATCCTTGGATATGCGATTTCCAAGAGACCAAGCATTATCTTCGATACGATTGACAGAAAACAACCTGGATCGAAATCCTCTATCGAACACGAGTAGCTTGGTGGCGGTGAACAAGAATTGGGAACACCATCTGTGTTCCTCGGATCTAGAATCGCATTGCGTGCTATACTCCTGCATGTCATGGCATCTTCATTGATCTAATGTGCACTGGCAGCTATAGCCTATCCATTTCCAAAGCTTATTCCACGAGACATCAACTTGAGCGGCATGATAATATGATCGAGCATCAACGGCTGGAGCATTCGATAGTGCTCGTAACCGAGCAGACGTTTGTGCAGGATTTACAACTCAACCGGGTCGGCTCCACTCTGTCATCTTCCAAAGCTTGGTGAATATGCTTGAAACCTTTCGACTGGGTGCTTCCGGTTGAGGAGGCCTACATTCATATTCTTGTTCATGTGCGTCACCTGATCACATTTCACCAAGTGCTTATATCAATCCTAACCCTGACAGAAATCCACCAACATGGCAGTCAGCACACACGAGTCTTCGTCTTCGGGGCTTCTATCCAGTTGGATTTGAGAGCCTCTTGTACCGGAGATCCATCATACTACTATACACGGCCAATTCCGATGGCTGGCAGACGTTTGGAGCGGGGAGAACAGCCAGATCGAGGCAGCTCTTTGACGACGATCTTCGCATTCAGCTGCCTATGTAAGATTGAATGCATACAAGAACACCCGCCCGTTATTGGCGTGTCGTTCTATATTACCTCGCAAAGGACATGTATTGTATGTAGCCATGCGGCGGAAAAGTGTCCCGCATAAGGATGTATTGCTTGTCAGAAACTAGGATACGCGAAGTGACACTCGATCGTTCTAGACTCTAGCATCAATGAAGCTGTATGCTACAAGGCCAAACGGGGATCCACATGGAACTTACTACGCTCGCGTAGCCGACGGCGAAAACGCATGTCTTGATTCACTTAGCTAGAACCCTCAACCGGCTCCATGTAAGGTTCTGCGATGCCACGAGAAGGATTCGTTTTCTCTACCACCTGCCTAAATCTATCCTGCTTCTAGAGCACAGTCAGACGACACCTCACCAGTAAGTAGCGATATAGGTGTCGGTTGCTAGGCGTAGTCATTCAAGCGTGAAGGAGAGATCGTAACAAAATTACAGAGATATAGACGACCTACTCGATGCAAGCAATTTTCTAGTGCGACTATGCCGGTTGTATCAAAATACCTACATAAATGCTGAAATGAAGTAACTAGAATGACACTCTTGGTCAGAGAGGTGTCAATATTTGTCATACCTAGCTCCGAACTACTCTGTCGTTTTTGGCATCCACTGACATATGAAGCCGTCGTCAAAGAGATCTTGTGCCGTCGGCCTATCTTCCGGGAGCCAGCACAATATCTTACGCATGAGAGCGAGAAGTAGCTCTCTATCTCGGCCTTCGAGACGTGTTTCGCGTGACTCGATGGTTTGATTCGGGATTGGTGCATCAGCAATCCAGTTGCCTTCTTCTGTTAGCGGGTTTTGTTCCAAGAAGTCTCACTTGACATAGCATATCAGGAGCTTACCGTCCGAACCCCAGTATCGACTACATTTTTCGCTACTCTCAAGAAACCTCTTGGGAGGGGAACCCATCAGAGCGACCATCTCGGCAAAGTGAAGCTCGTCGTCGAGCGAGTCGCTCCTGACGGCGGAAAAAAGGCTGTTACATTCGAACAAGTCCCAGATCTGTATCAGTGTCAGAGCTAATGATAGAAGCAGATCTCTGGGCAGCACCTTGGTACATACCATCACTCCCAAGGACCAGATATCGATTTTTGAGTCCCATTTCATACCCGCAATGATTTCAGGTGCTCGATAAATTCCAGGCATGACATCTCCGCAGTGTTTCTGACCCGGTTCCCCCAGGCGAGCAGCACCAAAATCGGTGATGAATGGCGCCTCGTAGGTGGTCGGCATAGCGTAAGAAAGGTAGATGGTCCGGTCCGTCAAGACCTTACGTGGCGATGGGTTAGGTAGCTATCTCAGCCTGCTCCACTTTAGCCACTGCGTCATCGTCAGCCCCAACTAGGTAGTATGCTGTTGGGTGATAAATCTGGAACTTCGTTAGCCACATCTTGTGCATGTCGAACAATGTGAAAAACCTGTGTGAACAACACCTGCCTGGTGGAGGAAGTCCAACCCTAGCACAACCGCATACAAACATTTCTGCAGAAGAGTCTTTTCAAGCGCCTTCTCCTCGAACAGGTCTCGCAAATGAGCAAGGGTCATTCCAAGAGCTGGAAACACTAGACATTGATGAACGCCGTGGGGTCCATTCACGCGAAAGTCACCTAATGTGACGCGCAGCCTTTCTTTGCCTGGATGATACGCGTCGATGGATCTGATGTGATTAGAGACGGCGACTTCCTGGGAAATGTCTTCTCCAAGCATGCAGACCTTGAGCGCGATATCTTTCCTATCATATTGTAAGATGATGCCACAGGCTTCTCGGAGAAGAATGTTTACCAACTTGAGGTCTCGACAGAGCCAAACAGTGGAGGACGTGCCGAAACCCAGCTTTGCTACGACCTGATACCTTGAAACAAATGTTTCTCCAAAATGGATGGAGGGGTGATGAGATGAGACGCATCTTCAAAGCGAATCGTTGCCTCCTTGTGAGTTGGTCAAGGAAATGGAGACGCTTGCAGCTCAAGCTACTTCTGTCAGGAACCCAGTGTATCCAGGAATTGCCATACCATCAGAATCCTTATCGTTTAAAGGAGCGGTCCCTCGTTAAAGCCTAGAAATGGTGAAGATTTGATGACGTATGAAAATCGACATATCCCGAGACTTCTGTCCCCTACATGTACCTAGGTAGGTATGGTTGCTGTACGTTTTGTCATTTTTGCTCGCCTTTACATAGTGTCTCTCTCTTTTGTGCTCTCGATTCAAGCTACTTACGATTGAGTGGATTAATTGATGATTTTGAACCTGATTGGATTTTGAAAGCATCTTTTGTAAAAGTACACACCCGCATTGAACAGGGGAGGAATCCATTCCATGCCTATTGCTGGAAATCGTAAGCAGAGCGCCTTCCATCGCTACTGCAAATGCCACTTTTGTTCCCCTTTGATATGCTGATCATCAAAACGCCATAATCTTCAAGTCAGCCGCCGCTCCGCCTCTTTCATACAGCAGAGCAAATCCGCTCTAAACAAGCAGCCCTAGAATCATGCTTGCACCTCGCCAGATACGAATCTGAAATTTACGCTCCAATCAGTACCGAACTGGACCTTCTCGCGATCGCTCAGGACGACATTGACGCCCGTGTCGATGGCGGTCAAGGTCCAAGCTGCGCCCTCGCCTTCGCGGATTGCTTCTAACAAGCCCAGTAGAGGGACACCAAGTGACAGCACAGCTTCCGGGCGAATAGCCATGGGCTCACCATCGACCACGCTTGAGCTGCCGTCGACAGAGTCAAAGCCGGATGGGATGTTGATGCTGACGACACCCGCACGACTTCGATTAGCCCAGTCTATTGTCTCTCGAACTTCGATCCGGATATCGTCGTCGCGCATATCGGCGTAGCGTTGTCCGTCTAACAATGCGTCGACAATGACGACTGGCGGACCTTCGAGTTTTTTGATCTGACCAGAGGTGCTGCGCCAACCTTCAATGCGCGCAGCCTTGCGGCCCAGAGCCTGAAGCGAGTGGATGTGTTTTGCGAGTTGTGGATGCCATATACTGGGGTTGGAAAAGTCGAGCACAGAGATCAAGACCTTGAAGCCACGGCTGTACAGGTGACGGGCGCTGGCTATAGCGCGCGCACCGGTGACATGGTTTCCAGCAAGAATGACGACTACGGGCTTGAAATTTTGATTGTGTTGATCATTGGCAATCTTGGAGTTGCGACGTGAGGCGCCAGGCTTGAGGGTGCTGGTCAAGACACTCTCGGCGATACCGCGGGCGGCGTTCTCGGTGATGGCGTCGGCGCTGATACCAATGTTTGAGATGGCGTCGGCTTCTGCCTGTCGTAGACGGTCCGGGTGGTAGAGCGAGCAAGGATACTTTGACTTGGGCGTGCGGAAGTGCGGACGGGGGACTGCGGCAGCTTGTTGGGCCAGGCTGATTTGGTCGATGGAATGCAGAGGAGACTGAACAGAGCGAGGGGAGAGAGCGCGTGCGTGATTGGGGGAAGCACCGACTACAGATGAGCCTCTGAGTGAGCTCATGGAGCGGTTGAAAGCAGTCGAAGCCAGAGGGTGGAGAACGTCATCGGCCGCGGCGGTGGTGCTCAGGCGCGCAGGACGCTTGTTGGAAGTGCGCGAAGGGGCGCGTCTTGAATTCACTTCAGTCTCGGCGTCGGACGAAGACCTGACGTCGCTCACGTGCTGTTTGGGCTTCAATGTCGGTGAGAGCACCATCTCGGTGTGGTGGATGTTCTTGCCGCCGTACGTGCCGGGTCGGGCGAGCCTGTTGTGCGACACGAGCCTGTCCTCGTCTGCAGTCGTATCCTCGTTACGGATCTGATCAAAGACGGTCCGCTTGTCGAACTTGGACAGGTTGGCGGCAAAGTCAAAGTCGCCCATGTCCTGAATCTCGGCAGCCTCTTCTGTAGCCCAGCCATTCTGATCGGCGACTCGGCTAGTATCGTTGTTCTTTTTCTTGCTCTTTGCCGAGGATGCGGGTTCTTTCAGCAGGGGGGTCGAACGCCAGCCCTTCTTGTTGTTGGTGCTTGGGGTGATGGTCATGTCGTTGCCATTGCGCGACACGTTGGGAGAGAGCGTCTCTTTGACTGTCTGGGCCTCGGTGGCAGCAGCCAGGGGTGTTGGGTTTCGTGGGCCTCTTCTTCCACGTCTGGTCTTTTTGCCCGATTGGACATCGGCCTCATCCTGGTCTTCCTGTACAGAGGTTGTGTGGGCCTTGACGACGGGCACCGGAACGCTCGCATGCGACACGGCGGCGACAGAATGGGAGCCGTTTGCTAGGGGAACGGCAGCAGCTGCAGGCGGCAGGGGTTTCTTGCTGGGTGTGATGGCAGAGGCGGGTTGTTGTTCGGGAGGAGGCCGGCTGCGCGCAGCAGTGGGAGGAGCGGGAGACTTGGAAAAGCTGAGGATGGCGGGATCGACAAAGGAGGGCGCAATGCGGGCCAGCGGTCTCTCGGCGATGTGTGTCGGGGTATTGGCGGCAGGCGCGTCGCGAGCAGGACTGGGACGGAAGTGGGTGCGGGCAGCGGCGGGAGTGTTGGGCTTGGAGCCGGCGTCGTCGTGATTGGTCTCGACGACATGCAGGTCCTGGATCAGGTGGGCAGGAACATTGTACGAAGGCACATGGTTGCCGGATTGAGGGAAGAAAACGTGCTCAAGCGCGAGTGTCTGTCCGGCAATGACCTGAGCTACACGTCCGATCAACAGCGCGCCGGGGGGCTGCTGGAGCGTGACGCTGATCGTCATACCAATAAAGTCGGCCATGATGATGTCGTGCGCCGGATGCGAGATGCTGTCGCTTTAAGACTCGCGTCGGGAGGGAGCCCAGATAACTAAAGGTACCTACCTAATTAAGCCTTTTTTGTTTCCCCACGTCATCGCACTTGCCTTGCCCGCTTAGGCTTTCATTCACTCTTGCCGTTCTGTTTGCAAGTCCGGTTGTTTGGACTCACTTGTGTGAATGAATCTTTTCATTGCTGGAGTGTAATAGTAGAGAATCTACAACTTGATCTCCCCCTTGTATCCAGCTATATGGGCAAAGTTTGCCCTCAGCGCCGTCACGCTGGTTTGACCCTCGTTCACAGCCCATCCGTCAGAGCCAGGCCCAGCCTTCTCGACGCTTTCGTATACATCTGTGAACTTGGGAGCCCACTTGTAGTGTCTGGTAGCCCATTGGTCCTTGTGTGCCACCTCTTGCTGACCTTGTTCGCTCTTGCCAGCATCATTACCTTCCTGCCTCCTCAGCTTGGCCTCTTCTGTGTCTGCATCCTCGACCACACCAGCTGTCTCATCGAAGCATGAGCTTGACGACCACTGGTTCTGCAGCATCTCTGCCCATACGACCGGCTTCTTTTCTACTCCCTCTTGAACTGGAACATTGACTGTAAAGACCCGTCCGGAATCCCATTGGCCGTGTTTGGCCAAATATTCGACTACGCGCACGCCTTGTCTACAGCTCTGTGCCACAATTTCGGGTTTGTTTAAGCGATCGAAAAAGGCAAACGAGATGGCAATCGCCTTGGCTCCACACACAGCCGCCTCGAGGGCAGCGCCTAGCGTTCCTGAAGAGAGGGCGAAGATGGCCGTTGTGTTGCGTCCGTAGTTCGGTCCAGAGACGACAAGATCAACGGGCTTCCTGTCCTTGAAGCAGTGTGACAGTCCGAGCTGAGAACAAGTAGCTGGTGTTGAATTGACCAGAACCCAAGGCTTTCCCTGTTCTGCCTCTGCCGATTGAGGCGCCCCATGGTGGCCAGTCTCGGGCCAGTAGTATGTTGCCTCTACATCTTGCCCTACGATGTGTGCTTTCCCAATCCAAGAACGTTGTGTACTGGGTAGAATGACCGACACTTCGTGTCCAGCTTCTTCTAACGTGCGGACAAATGACAAAATATAAGGCGACGACTCGCTTGACGGCGGGCCATCATCGTTGGTAACAAGGATATGCATTACAAGAAATACAGCAGCCAACAGAGTACAAAGGCCGGAAAGCAGAGTTACAGGATGAATGAATGAAGAAATATAGAATTGAGCCAGTCCTGCTTGTCCGACGCGCGATCCTGCTGCACTTGCCAAGCCATGTTCCTTCCAAGCTCGTCATTCATCTATTTATAATATCTGCCACTGCCGGCAGTCGGACCTCAACTGACAACTTCTGGCGCCTCCTTAGCATTATGAAGTTGCATGGCCTCTGTTCAAAGAGTCTCTTCTCATGAGACAAAGGGACTACGCCATTCCAACCCTGCCGCAAAGCCCATTGGGAAGCTGCATCTGTGACTGTCAATTGCCTGATGACTAACATGATAGATAGACAAAGGTGCTGTCTGCCAACAATGCATGCGTCAACTGCTCTTGTCTGGTGACCGTTCAGCTTAGGAATATAGTGCATCTTGGTGATGGTTTTGGAAAAGTTGAGATGTGTTGCATTGTGGAGAAGAACAACGAAACAGCCATCCTGTCAACACAAAGACTAGGAGAACACGAAGCTGGTTGGTCAAATGTACCGTATAGCTAGCCAACACCTGAAACATGCTGTGAGGTTCACTCTCACATCTGCTTGTGAGTATTCACTTCAAGTTCAGTCTCTTCTTCCTTTCTTCACAACTTTCTTCAACTACCACATCGGCCTTGGTCCGTTCTGCAAGCAACCTTGTTTCCTCTATACCCACGACTTGAACATGGCAACTCTCCTCAGCCTTCCGACTGAGATTCTATGTCAAATCGCCGACTGCTGTACTGGCAGGGACCTGTGCAGCATGCGTCTCGCCTCCAAGCAGCTTCATGATGTTTCCAAGAGACCCTTCGCTATCATGTACTTCACCGAGCGCCATCACGTGCTGTCCAGCACCAGCATGAAGGCGCTGCTCAAGATCGTTACTGATCTCGTCTTGGGTCCATATGTCAAGGCAATCGCCCTCACTGGCATGTGGCTGAGCTATGGGAAAGCTGTGGACAAGGCCTTCATCAACTCGCCTACGTGCCAGGGTCTCCTGAGAAAAGTCTTCAAAGCAATCAAGGAAAACCAGGATTCGGTTCGCATCAAGATCAGTGGTGAGGAGGGCGGCTTTGGCTGGAAGAACATGGTCAGAAATGGTCACAGATCATGCGAAGCCTGCTACATTGACACGCTGGATCGCATCCTTGACGCTACCCTCAAGGCAGGATGTCCATTGCACTCGCTTGAACTGTGGATGCACCATTATGACTTCGAGACGCTCAACGAGTCACTTCAAGCCTACATCAGCTCTGACCACGGTCCCTTGAGCCTGATCATTCACTGTGATCGCAAGCGAACTCGTGAACTTGACAAGCCCTACACCTGTTACTACGACCAAAGCCTTGGCACGCTGAAGCTCGTCGGCTGCAGTCTGGACGAGCTTTCCAGAGCCAGGCCCGGATCCACCATCAAATCGACGCTTGCTTCTCTGCTCGCTCTCGACACTTCACACCTCGCACTAGAGGACTGTCGTATCACTGTGGCGGCCGCGCTTCAAGATCTCCTCTCTCTCAGCGGCGGGTCTCTCAAGAAGATCACCATTTGCCGTCTCAAGGTAGGCGGTATTGTGCGACACAGACCACACACAGCCCTTCGGTATGGGGAGGACCAGTGGCATGGTATCTTGAATATCCTATCACAGTATACTGCGCTCAAGCACTTCGTTCTCGAGAACATGGTCAGCAGCAACCTTTGGGCGTACCTTGGACTAGACAGGCACATGGAAAATTTCGAGATCAAGGGTGACGAGCTCTCACAGCAGCTGAAGAGTATGGCTGCCTCTGTGGCGTCCGCGTCCAAGTTCAAGAGAGAAGTTTCTTATCTTACTCGCACCTGATTCGGAGGATCTTCTTGAGGGATGCGCGGGTTCCTCCGCCTCTTTGCCTTTGCGGAACAAAGCATCCATATCGTCAAGGGGCTCTTGCATCTTTTCTTTTCTTTTGTCTTTTTTTTTTGTCTTTTTCTCTCTTCTTTAGGAATCATCCTTCCGAGAAACAGAAATAAACTGCATATCTTCCCAAAAGCCAAATTGACCGTGATATGAAAAATCACTCTGGTAGATGCCTTACAAGACCTATGCTTGTTGGATTGCCTGCGCTTGGGGATAACACGTGATCGAGAGATGATAGAAAGCGGGTACTATAGGTGAGGACAGGAACAAGGTAGTGTGAAAAACTTCCGGTGTCTTTCTATATCACCGAGAGAATAGGCATCTTCTATATCGGATCAAAATGAGGGAAGAGGGTATTTTGTGACATTAAGGAAGATGTGGAGGGGAAAACAAGAAATGGCCTTTGTACACATGCATGGAAAGGTCAAGTCGGTCATAGCGGCACAGAGGTCTCTGGATCCTCATCGCTATCATCTTCGGTCTCGCGGCCAGCCTTCGAGTCCTCCCACACATCATGCTCATCGACATCTGGAGGCCGCCTCATCTGGAAGGCACCACCTTTTCTGCCGAAAAAGTCGTCGGTTTGTAGACCCCTGACCTCCTCTGCTTTCACACCCTTCATACCCGCGCCGCGAGTCTTTGCCTCTCGGATGTATTCTCTGACGGGGACCATGGCGGCGTCTCGACAGGCTTCTTTGATGTCGCTACCAGACATGCCGGCGCTGACTTTGACGAGGGTGTCGAGATTGAAGTGGGGTGATATGCGTGTGTTTTTCAAGGTCAGGGAGAAGATTGAGCGACGTTGTGAGGCTGAAGGGAGAGAGACGGGGAATTTCTTGGGTAGACGGCGGAGAATGGCTTCGTCAATGTCTTGGATGCGGTTTGTGGCTCCGAGCACGCAGATGCGCTGAGACTCGCCGAGGGAGTTTGACGATGTCAGACCGTCCCATTGTGTCATGAACCTGGACAGGAAGGGTGTGTCAGTTTGAGCATCTAAGAAGAGTCAAGTAGGACATACTCTGCCTTGACCATGCCGCTGGCCTCGTGTTCGCCGCTACGTCGCTGGCCCAGAACGGCATCGATCTCATCGATAAAGACGATACTAGGCTGCAATTTCCGAGCGAGACTGAAGACGGCCGAAACGAGCTTGTTGCTGTCGCCGTACCATTTTTCCGTCAGGGTGGAGATGTGCAGGTTGATGAAGCAGGCGCCGCTCTCGTGGGCCAGAGCCTTTGCAAGCATTGTTTTCCCACATCCCGGCGGGCCATATAGCAGGACACCCGAGGGGGCGGATAACAAGGAGCTGGTTGCTGAATACAGGTGTGGCATGGTCAGAGGGTAAATGACGGCTTCGCGCAGTTCATCGATGATGTCGTCCAGGCCGCCGATGTCGTTGAACGAGACCGGAATCTCCCAGGGCGCCACGACTTCCATGGCGATGGTCTGTTCGTAGGGGCTAAGGACCAGGTTTTGCTTGCGCTGCTCCCACTCGAGCTTCTGGTCGTAGTCATCGTCGTTGGCGTCGAGAGAGTCTTCGGGACCGCTGGCGAAGATGGACGACAGACGGGCAGAGGCGGCTGAGGCCTTCTTCTCGGCCTCCGACTTTGACGATGCTTCGGGGTCTAGTCGTGCCAGCAGACTCCGCATGATGAAAAAGGCCATGATGGGCTGCGACAGGCATCAGTCTTTCGCTACCTTGGCATTAGAGGAGGCACATACAGCGGCGGCCGCAATGGCGATTTCCTGGAGGATGGACGCCCATCGCCTGTTTCCTGCCATCCTGTCGGTTTTGTTCCTCGAGGTTGCTCTTTCCTCGAATCCAAGCAGACGCCGCGCGATTTCACATGCGCAACAATTCAAGATCGGCCGGGCGCACGGACGGCAATCAACCACTTTGGCGCGTGTCGCGTCCCTCCTTCACGTCTCCTCGCACCTGCAGTTTGTGAGGACGAGTTCCTTCCACTAATCCCACCATCACCTCAGAGTACAATTACCATGTCTCCATCTGCTACAACAGAAGCCAGCGGTCCTCAAGCCACACTCCAACCTGAAGCGACGCCAGACCGCAAGACTCCTCGTCAACATGCCCACCACGAAGAATATCAATATCTTGACCTGATCCGCGACATTCTGCATTCAGGCGAACACCGTCCAGACAGGACCGGCACAGGCACCTACTCCATCTTCGCTCCGAACCAGCTGCGCTTCAAGCTTTTCGACGCCCAAACAGGCAAATTGATTCTACCCCTCCTCACCACAAAGAGAGTCTTCCTCCGCGCTGTCATCGCCGAGCTCCTCTGGTTTGTCGCTGGATCCACCTCATCGCTACCTCTCACCGAACAAGGAATCAAGATCTGGGACGGCAACGGCTCCCGCGAGTATCTTGACTCGGTCGGCCTGTCTCACCGTGAAGTCGGCGATCTCGGCCCCGTGTACGGATTCCAGTGGCGCCATTTTGGTGCCGAATACAAAGATGCGACGACAGACTACACGGGCCAGGGCGTCGATCAGTTGGCAGAGGTTGTGCACAAACTGAAGCACAACCCTTACGATCGCCGCATCATCCTCTCGGCTTGGAATCCGGCTGATCTCAACAAGATGGCCCTGCCGCCTTGTCACATGTTTGCTCAATTCTACGTCTCGTTCCCCAAAGATGCACCTACAAAAGCAGACGGCTCCAAGCAAGGAACTCTGCATTCCATCCTCTACCAACGCTCTTGCGACATGGGTCTGGGCGTTCCCTTCAACATTGCAAGTTACGCCCTGCTCACACACATGCTTGCCAAGGTCTGTGATTTGATTCCGGGCACATTCACCCACACCATGGGTGATGCGCATGTCTACTGCGATCATGTAGACGCTCTCAAGCTCCAGATTGAGCGGATCCCAAAGGACTTCCCCGAGCTGGTCATTGAGAAATCTGATGGTGAGCTCTCTATTGACGGCTGGAAGGTGGATGATTTCAAGGTCTTGGGCTATGAGCCTCACAAGGGTATTGCCATGAAGATGTCTGTATAATGAATCAGCTCTTGTGAATATGAAACACAGCGCGTCAAGAGGGTAGCAAGACAAGAACGAACACAAAAACACATACGAGAGAGAGAGAGAGAGAGCGCGCGCTTTCACCAATCAATAGCCCAGTTCCCCGCCGTCTTCCAAAACTCATCCAACACCTGCCTCAACGCCACGTTCGGCCTCAACTCTTTTGCAGTCAAGGGCTCCCGCGTAAGCGGATCGAACGGGTTGACCTTCAAATACTCCAGCAACGTGGCCCTCTCATAAGAGTGGCCAGTCCGAGTAACTACCGGGTCATGCATGATTTCGAAACTGATCGTGTCCACTAGATGATCCGGCACTTCTCTGCTTTGATGATTTGCCGGGTCTGCAATAGCAAATACACTCCGCATTTCATCCACTTTGCTCTGATACGCGTCTAGAACCTCAGCACGCCGTTCTTGGGCTTCTATGACGCCTATTGAGTTATCCTCGAGTTCTTGCTCTATGCTTGCCAGGTCTGTCCGCTTTGTCTTTTCCAGCGATTCTTCCAGCTCTGCGAGTAAGTCTCCTCGTTGGCGCAGGCGTTGGCGCTCTCGGGCCGTGAACTTTTCCTTCTTGCACCGCAGCACAAAGGCTGAGAGCGAAGGAAGGGCGGCCGTGGTATTCCCGGCACTCGGCATCATTGCGTGCGAGTAGGCCGTCAAGGCAGAAGCCAGCGCTTCATTTGGGTGGTTCAAAGCAAGTTGCGCTTGGGCAAGGTAGAAGTAGGATTTGTAGTTGCTGGTGGTCCCATTGCTCAATGCGTCGGGACCCGTCAGCTCTATGCTCTGCAGGCAGTCATCTATGACGCCTTTCCAGCGTTGCAGGCGCAGGCGGGCGAGGGCGCGGTTGGTGTAGAGAAGCGGGTTGAGGGCGTATTTTGTTATGGCGGCCGTATACTGCTGTTCTGCTGCCGTGTAGTCCCCGGCTTTGAAATACTCGTTGCCTTTTTGTTTTAGTTGGTCGGCGGCGAAGGAGGCCATGGCTCCTTTTTTTCTTTTTTTCTTTTTCTTTTGTGTGTAGGTTTGTAATTATTCTTTATTGCATGCAGTTTGATGTCTGGTGTTTTTGTTTGATCCGCGATGCCCATGCACGCTGGAAAAAAAACTAGGTATTATGTCGGGGAGTGGAGAGAGGCTGGAGCAAACAAGAGAGATGACGGATCTGCTCTTATCACCGTCGCCAGACCGAGGCTGGGACTGTGAATTTGAGGTGATTTAATCTCCCTGTCCTGTTTCTGAGTTCAATCTCGAATCTTCCAATTGGTGCTGCCCAAAGCGGTCAGCCAGGTGATGGTTAATGCCGCTATGTCCGCATACCACAGAAAGAGGAGTGACCCTGTCTGAATATCTCACTCTTCGCCAGAGCCATAATGATGTTGTGAGTCCTGCACAACAGAGGCACTTGACGAGCAGACGTGGAAAGTTATAGCAAAGTGCAGATTTTTCTTTTGCAGTGAGCGTGAGCAAGCAATTCATTTCTTCTTCTGTTTGACCCCAATCATCAAAATCCCCTTTGCCTTGATGCCTTGTATGCATGATTCCCCGTCGGTACCCACTTCTGTCGCTGCTGGCTCAATCCAATCCAGAATCGTCCTACTCCATGTTGTGTTCTGGTGTGTCGCAGTCTTCAGTGGTCGAATTGGAGCCCCTTCTCTTCTCCCGCTTGAAGGTCGCGGCTTCATCAGCCATCAACTCAACCACACCGGCATTCAAGCGGCCAACAGGCGTAGACTCGCCCTTCATACAGCCAAAGCGAACTCTCTTCTTGGGAGTCATGAAGGGCCTGATGGCGTCGTACGTCTTGATTTTGTAGATGGGCTGCGAGAGATGCTTGCGCACGCTGTTCTTCAGACATCCGAAGCGGACTCGCTTTCTGGGCGAGGGTGACGACTGCGGGCTTCCGGCCGTGTCGATGTCGATGACGTTGTCGCTGAAGCTGACGCGATGGACTTGGGCTTGGTCGTCGGGTGGTGGTACCTCGACGATGCTGACCTTGCTGTTGAAGCGCACTCCTTTGGCTTTGCTGTGCTGCTTCTTGTCGACCGAGGGGGAGCCCAGCGCATCGGAAAGGTCGGAGAGACTGGCAAGTGGTGACATGGTGATCTGATCGTTGGTGGCAGGTTGATCAACTCTGTCGCGCACTTCTTGGATACGTTGAAGGAGTCCAGGGAGAAGGAATCGGTTGCGACGGTTGTTGGTTGTTGATGGACGAGTGCGCTTAACGGCGACAAGACCGGGTGCCATTGTGTTTGATGCAAAGAGAAGTATTGAGGTAGATAGCCTGCAGTAAAACGGAACCGAGGGGGATTAATCAAGCGCAAGTCGTGGTGCAATGAGTTTGTTCAAGTGAAAATGGAAAGGCGTCTTCGCATGCTATCACCTGCCCGAGTGATGCGGAAGGAGGTTCATTTCCGAGTGAAGGAGTCAGGCACCAACAAGGCGCAGTGGCTCCAGAAAAACCTCGGGGTATTAGAATATTTGCTTAGTCGACGATATCATGCTATTGCAGGTAAAACAAAGCAACAAGCGTGACCTTTTGTGTTTTCTTGCCTTGGGCACACGTGGGGAGCCATGTGCGACAGGCCTCATATCGACGATCGTCGCGTACCTACAACATTATTAGGTCCTGCGGGACCAATCACTCTCTTCTGCCAGGATTTGGGCCGCCGCATCTGTCCGTTGATTCGGAGCATATCCACCTACCAACCAACTCACGTAAAGCCAAGAGCAATCCAACTCGCTCCAGCCGTGTACAGTGTGCTGTCTCCTGACGTCTTCAACGACCAACGGAATCCCTGCGAGTCGATATTATCCACGTCAACAGCGACACGCAGATCTGCGTTGCCCGCCATGTCGATCATATTGAGCGCACACAAGACCCTTGGGGCAGGTCTATGTGATTTGAACACGCCGTGATCAAACTTGACCTGCGAAACAGTGTCGGGCATTGGATTGCTCCAGCTTCTCACGTCCCAAGTGTCCATGTGAGCCGCAAAGCCTGTGCGACTGATATTGGTCGCGTACGCTCTGATGCGATAGTTTCTGTCGCCACTAGCCATGTCTATGCGATTCAACCAGCAAATCACGTCGCGATCGTCCTCGAAGGGCCGAGGAAACGAAAAATACTGCGAGTTTTCTTGTTGTGTCTTTCGGTCCTGCGTGTCAAACTGCCCAAACACACAGTCTTTGGCGTTGGCCTTTTGCTCAATCCACGTTGAGCTTGCAGAGTACAGGATAGACTTTTCACCCCAGGTCTCCAGAGTTATGCGAAAGGACTCTGCCGTCACCATGTCGGCGACGACATTTGCGCGGACGGGCGCATCGTGGCACAGATCAAGCGACCGAAAGCCTAGGCTAAGAACCGGCGGCTCTTTGTAGTGGTTGCGCGGCAGGGCGATGATGCGTGATGTCGACTTGCAAGGCTTCGACCGCGGTCGCACCTCTTCGGTGGAGAAGTTACCAGAATCTGGGCCAGGGATGTCGAGATGGACCATTTTTGAATTCGAGATTTCAGAATGTGAGAGGGGAGGTAGATGTCAAGCAAAAAACAAGGATCGACCACGCATCATGGTTGACACATTACCTAATGACACACCTGATGATGCTCTTCTCTTTCTCATTGACTCTGAGCTCATCTCAACTGGCCTTCTAAAAATCCCGCTGGAGAAGGGATATACTTCGCATTAATACACCATAGATACCTGAGTACCTGAGATAATGCACACCCAGCCCGCCGGCAATACTTGCCAATAGCAGTCCTCTGACGTCAATTTCCAAGTTTCTATTCGAGATCCTCTGACCATGGACGGGACGGACGAAACGCGACATGGAAGAATTCTTGTACAGCAGAAACAAGTCCTGACATCTGAGGATGCCTTGGATTGGGGGGTGTAACACGAAAGAATCTGAAGAAGATGAAGTTTGACAAGGGGATAAGGTCTTGTCAGCACGTATCCGAAACCTAAGCAAAGGAGAAACAACAACAACCTCATCCCTCGAAACAGCAATCCAACCCACCAAAAAAAAACCCCAGTCAATCAAACCAGACTCTTGTATAATTGTCATGAAATAGCAAAGGGAAAATAAAGAATGCAACAGTCTAACAAACTCACTTCTTCTCGTCCTTTTTGCCACCAAAGAACGAGCCAGCATAACTCGCAGCACCTTGAGCTCCATCGCTCACCTTGCCCGCACCAGCAACTGCATAGCTGCCTACACCACCATTGTCTTTACCTCCCCTCTCAGCACGATTGATGCCTTCCTTTGACACTGCGTCTCCCGCCGGCTGCAGCAGACCTCCCTGTCCCACTTGCCCGGCAGCGAGATTGTTCACGCCGTCTTGAAGGTTGTCGATCTGCTCATTCCCTGTGATTTTGGTCTTGGAGAGTTGGTCTTGCTCGGTCAGTTTTTGATGGTTTGGGCAGCGCGAGATGGAGGATAGTGATGCCAACCTTTTGTCGCGTAAGAAGCCTTGTTGTCTTTTGTAAAGTAGTAGAGGACGTTGTCTTCGATCCACGGCATCCAGTTGTCGTACTGTTGGTTGTATTGCTTCTTTGACCACTCCATGGTGGAAATATTTGGTTTGTTTGCTGGTGTGGGGTTTTCTTTGCTGCTTTTGCTCTAATGTAAATGCGAAAGATGAAAACCGCAAAAGTATGGCTTGGGGCTGGGCTGTCTATTTGCTTTTGAAGTCGCGAGGATGGTGGTGATGGTGGGTACAAAACAAGTTCCTTCAAGCCAAAGAAGTGATCACACTCCCGCCGACGGTACACCAACTCTCGTCACGAACAAAAAAAAGTTGGACTTTCACATGTCTTCTCTCTGCCGCTCCTCCTGCAGCGTGACGGTGGGTTGCGTCACACCCTTTGCTTCACACCAACCACTGAGTTACTTCGAGACCCGATGATCTTTTTCGTATTGTGTCACGCGAATGAAAGCGATAAAGGAAAAAATGCAAGCATCTCTTGGATGGTATGTAGCTAAACCCCTTCTCCTGGCCTCCGGCCCAATACTCTCATGTGTTATGTAAATCTATCAAGAAGCAAACCAAAATGAAGAGCAAGGAGAATAGTGCAAAGAAAAAGAGCCAGTAGGAAGGAGACAGCGATAAGCTCACATCTTCCTTCCTATTATTCAACAACAATGTTGCGTCTTCTCGAAAGACTGGTGGTGCGCGGAGACTCTGCGCCATGGCGAGGACTCAGGGGAGAGTACTGTGTCAAGCTTGCGATGCGGCGCCTCTTAGGCACATACTGGCTCTCTTCCAGCTGAATGGCAGCACGTCGCTCCATGATACGTCTGGCGGCTTCGGATCGAGCAAAAGACGATGGCGCGCCGGCGTATTGGCTGCCTCCTCCATCTTCCGATATGCCAGTATTTGCACGTCGAGTTGCTAGGGTTTCCCGCAGACTGGGGGAGTGTGGATGTTGGATAGCGCTGGGGGTGCCATGAGATGGTAATCTCGTGTGACCAAGCTCAGTCAGCGCACGTGACGGGGCGCGAGCTGGAATCTCTTCAGATTGGTCGTGTTGAAGTTGAGAGTATCGAGACTGCTGGAGACTTGTTCCTGGACGGCTGTAACGAGCGGCATAGTCGGTCTGATCATGACTGGGCGACAAGTCCTGGTCGAGGACATCACGCGGACTTGTGACTATGGCATTTCCCAGCCCCAGGCCACGCAGACTGCTTCTCCGGCCATCGAGGCGGCTAAAGGAGGCTCTGCTTGGACTTGTTCTCAGATGCAGATCCTGCGGGCCCACACTAGCTCTACGAGCATAGCCGGAGGAATTCACGTGTGTGGACGTGATGGGCGGAGCTGCAAGATCCGACTTTGCATCACAGAGGGCGATGCATAGATCGGTGAGATTTCTGCACATGCTGTCGGCCTTTCTCCTAATGTTCCTGTCGGAGCCTTGGCTGCCGGTCATGGCCGCGAGAGACAAGGCATCAGAGGCCGTCACCTCGAGAGAACGATACAGTTGTGGACTGAGCACAGCCTTTGCCTTTCCAAGAGCACTGTGCAACAGAGGATGCAGTGTGGTGGAAGGAGCATCGGAGGCGGGCAGACTGCTTTGTTTGCGGGCATGCTTAGGGGACGAAGATATGGTGGTGGGAGCAGTTGTTGCTGTACGAGGCCGTTCCAATGAATGGTTGGTGGCGGTCGGGGCGGGGGACGAAGGCTTGCCGCCAATTTCCAGACTCCGGATGCGAGACTTGAGGTCGTCTAGCTCATCCCACACGGCAGAAGGGCCGTTGGCGGATGGCACTGATTCGCTCTCAGGGTCGGATGATTTGCGCACGGTGGGATTCGGGGACGTGGTCGGTGTAACGAGGCCTTGGGCGAGGCGTTCCGAGAGGCTGGACAGGTTGCGCGAGGTGCTGGCCGACTCGTATGCCTTGCCGACTCGATACAGGCGGCGCTGTCGGGGCATGGGGTCCGGTGCTGGCGTGGTCGAGGCAGCAGTCGGCCGTCTGGAAGGGAATTTGGGCACATCCGAGGCAGCCGTGTTCCACTGGCGAGCAGCGGCCTCGAAGGACGACGACGTGGTTGTTGCGATTGCATAGCGAGGCTTGCGCATCGAGGCGCGCAGCAAAGGCGCAGGCGTGGTGTTGGAGCGCGAGGAGGGAGTTTGTTGAGCGCGCAGTTCGGCCAGCCTCGAGGCATTCAGGCTGTCAGGGCGTGGTGCTGCTTTGCGCAACGGCACTGCAGGCACACATGAGTTTTGCACACGAACAACAGAGCAGCTTGACCCACCTTGAGCGCTGTCCGAGTCGTTCATGGCGAGGCTCAGGAACAGATCGTCATCGCTTTGGCGCATCCTGGAAACACTCACCCGCCGACTCACACTTTGCTTGTGATCGCTGGTCGACATGGCCGGATCATACGAGCATTTTTGCCTTGTGTATTCACCAGTCTCGTGGCGCGCAATTTGTGCTGCGCTAAAGACGTGCCCCAACAAGACGCGCCAATGCAGTGTGTGGAAGAGCGATTATACAGTATGATGATGATGCCTAGACCGGACAAAGGGCAACGACGCCGTGTCGAGGTGCGAAGATTTGCAGGCCGGCCAGCCACCCCTGACAAGCACGCTGCCTTGCCTAAGTTGCCTCTCTACGCAGAGCAATCCATACCCTGGCCAATCTATCGTATTGTTATTATTACCCATTCATTGCGCCGCCTGTTTTTTCTTTGAGGGCCTTTTCAGGTACCTCAGCACGTTTTGAAGAGCATATGAGTCCCGTTTGCAACGCATGGGATACCCCGAGTCCATCAACATGCAAAAAGACCAAAGATGCACAGTGCGTGCCGTTTGATCTAGCCTTTGCCGTTGCTCTGCAAAACACTGGTGCGCCTAGTACATCGTTATTGTTGTCATTAGGTACCTGCCCATACATGCTCCACTGCCACGAGTATTGCAGTATGCCCGCGATGATAACAATAATGCCTCGACAACTGCTCTGCGTCTTCGTCATTGAGCTGTAGATTGCAATCGGCGTTTCAGGGCCAACTTGACCAGCAGAGCAAGACGACTCGACCAACGATGAAACCTAGCGGCACGCAAATCAGCGCCCCCAAGCTGCGTGACAAGCTGCTATTTTTGGTACCCTTGGCGCCCATTCCAGAGAACCGTTTCTGTCTGGTCCTCCTGTCTCTCTCTCCCCTCTCTCTTCCTCTTCCCATTCAAGCGCGCGTATGACCGGATTCTGTTCTTTGTCTTCTTTCTCTTTCTGCTTGTCCCTCTTAATACCGACCACCTTCTGATCCTTGGCGACCCTGACGCGACAAAAGTCCCCTTCCCCGACAAAACATTGCTCCTACCACCGACGCGCCCGAAATAGCAGTTGCCCGTCTTCTTTGTTCCGTGCCTGCCTCTCACCCAGTCTGGAGCCCGACTCTCGCACGCAGCATCTTATCACTGGGACCACCGTTGGCCACAACCCGCACGCCTCGTCAAAGTCAAACACTCGGCACATTTCAACGACCGATTACCTCAGTCACCCTCTCCGACTGCCAACTCGCATCCGATCTCTCTGCGGTGCTGAGATCTCGGACTTGTTCAGAGAAACACCCTCGTATCTCACTCCACAAACGACCCCGCGACTCGCAAAGACATCTGCCCTCTGCATCACTCCGTCGCACGCGCTCCCCGTCTGTCAGCTCCATTCGACTATTCAATATTTTGGTATGTCTGCATCCTTGGGAGGTTTCTGTTCGTTTTCACAAAATACTGCGGGCGCTACTGCACTCAATGCGGCCGCTTCGCATGATCCCTGCGCGGCTACAGGCCGATTAGGCACTTGATTGGCCCAATGTACATGTGGATTTCGTGAGGCGCCCGGCTAACATATCGTGTCCGACCAACCAGGCTTCCATATCCACAGCTACTTTCGACTTGACGGAAACCCAGACCGCCTGACTGACCTGCTGCTTGCTCGTACTCGCCGATTACTACTTTGAGATATGGCTTTATAGCGCCAATCTTGCTACTAATACTCTGTTCTTGATCGCCCGCCAACGTGTTGCTAGCGGCCTCTCCCTCCTTTGTCGTTCCATATTTCCCGTGCAGAGTTCCTTCCCGGCGAAGGTCAAGAACCCACACTGTTGTAAGATTCTCTTGCTCCTCGTCAAACAGGGGACCCACACTGACTGCCGTGTAGCTCAAATCCCTCTGTCCGATCCTTTCGAGCGACTCGTTTGTATGAGACTGCAATGACTGGTGACCTCCACGCACCTGTCGGCACGAATATACCGCTTCCCGGCGGCGATGTCTCGCGGATAGCAATAACTTTGCAAAAACCATTCCAGCCGTACAAAGCAAGTTTGTCGTCAACTTCAGCATCCACCTCAACAAATTCATCTCCTACCACAACAGCATCCATTGTCGACGATTCTTCGGCCACGGAAATGTCTCCCGGATCATCACCAGAGTCGCCGCTGGGGAAGCCATATCCCGCTCCGTTCGCCATGCCCAGACCGCATACCTCGGACAATGGAATGGCGCATTCATCCCAGACCTTTTTTGAGATGCAACGGTCAACCACTCCGGGCAAGAAGCCAAAAAATCTCAAAAACCTTGCCGTCAACACCTCGGGCGCCTTCGTCATGAACAGAGCGGCATCGACTACTTCCCTCCCCATGGCAGCGTCACTCCAGAGTGGAACGGGGACGGCGAACCTGGCGCATTCATTTGCGAAACCTCCCAGCCTCACCAAGAGGCGCTCAAGCAAGAACCTAGGCTTGACTATTTTGACTCCCGCAAACGCAAGAGCATCGCCCCAGGGCGGTCTTGCTGTTGTACCTCCCACACCATCATTGGCCCGGCCTAACGTGCTCCGCCATTTCCAATCATCCCCCTCCCTTCCTCTACATAATATGCACATTACCGAAGAGATTCACGTACCGTCAGATGCGCCGCAGGGCCGAAAGGAAATCGCCGCGCCCACACCTGAACGTGCACCTCCGCAGACAAACGACTCGGATCAAAACTTTGACGTTCCCCAGTCAAAGGAGGAGAAGCCTGAAGCGTACCCCGATGGGCCAATCTGCGTATATGGCAGCAACTTGGATCTTTATTTGGAACCCACAGCTCAGCAGGCGGCCAACTACGATGTCATCTTGAATGTTGCGAGTGAAGTCAGAAACCCCTTCGACAGCGCAACGTTCCAGCCCTCCGGACCCGAGTTGCGTCTTGATGGCGGCGGAGGCATCCAGTATGCCTCCAAACGTAATTATCTGACTTCCCAGAATAGTCATGTTCGGGAGAATCTGAGTCCAGTCTACGAGGCTTCACCAACCACCCCCAGAGCGAACCCAATTCTGACGAATGTCACTTCTGCGCCTTCGAGCAAAGCGCTGGGCAAGCCGGAGCCCGAATATATCCACATACCTTGGGAACACAATACGGATATTGTGCCTGATCTCATTCGTCTGGTCAAAGTTATTGATGAGCGCGTTCAGCTCGGAAAGCGTGTCTTGATCCACTGCCAGTGCGGTGTCAGCAGATCGGCCACTTTGGTTGTGGCCTATGTTCTCTACAAGAATCCTTCCATGAGCGTACAAGAAGCATACGACGATGTGAAAACGCGAAGTAGATGGATCGGGCCGAACATGAACCTGATCATGCAATTGCAAGAGTTCCGATCGACTTTGCAACGTCCCATGAGCAGGTTTGGTAGCACCCGTGGTCTAAGCCCAAACCCTCCTCCCTTCGGCTTCACAGAAGCGGGCCGCCCTGCGTCTTTTGATGGTAGTAGTATGCCTGGGGTCAAACCACCCAAGACGGCTCCACTTGCCCCTCATGAAGCGCAGTCAAAAGTCTTGCGCAATCCGGATCTACTAGAAATCAGCCCTGGACCTTCATCAGCACCTTCCGGACTAGCATGGCCATCAGATCATGATGAGCCCGTTCCTCGAACCTCTGGAGATGAAGCAGCATACAAAGACTCTAATGGTCGCGTGGTTCCAGTGGTCCAGGTGTCGGAAGACCATCCTATTCTGGAGCCCAAGGTATCAAAGGATTCAAAAGACAGACCAAAGTCGTGGAATCTGGATTCGCCACACAACCGGCAAGATTCGGGCAGGCACATCACGCCTATTCTATCACCTCGATCTACCGAGTTTGCAATGGCACCGCTCATACCTTCGAAGGAGACAGACTCGGCCGATCAGTTTGGATTGATGTCTCCTCGCGTCGCGGAGTTTTCACAGTCGCTGTTTGACCGCGAATCGTTATTAGGAGCGCTAGGTATGGGCCCAGCACATCAACCTGTAAGACCTCAACACCTTGCTCCGGATGCGCAGAGGTCGAGAACCATAAGCGAGAAAAGAGCACCAAAGAGTCTTAAGCTCAGACCCAAGATCAGCTCGCCCAGCCTCGACGAGCAGCGGGAACTACAGAACATGCAATCCAAGCTCGAGGCCAACTTGATGCACGACGATTCTGACATGATGCAAGCTTTGGCTTCCCCGCGGGCATTTCAATTTACACAGAATCCATTCGCGAAACAGCCAGGAGACACATCGGCGGCCGAGGCGCTCGCCGGTACATCTGCTGGCAAAGGCAAAGATGATCCGCGGAGCCCTCCGCAAAAGGGGGCCAGTCCAATCATGAGGAATATTTTCGATGTGCTGTAAGACCGTGATGTCCAGAGCTTGCAACGACACCAACCACACAAGTCGGGCATGTTCCCGCATTATTTCTCTTGTTCTTCTTCTTTCTTTTTCCTCTTTTTCCTCTTCTTCTCTCTCTTCCCCCCCGTACGACGTTAGAAAATTTCTCTTCAGCGACGACTGCCCCATGGTCTTGCTTTTCCATGGACAAGAAGGTCGTTTGTTTATGCGAGGATTTTAGCTGTCCGCCGACAGAGAGGGATGGCCGATTGCGGCTTTCTTTTATGTTTATGTTTTTCTGCTTTTTTTTGCGGTTGAGAGAGTGGAAAGGAAAGGACACATGGATGTGCTTTATGCCATAACAGATATGTCATGTTTCTTTGTTGCAGATTGCCGATTGAGTCAGAGCACAATGTATGCTGTATAGATGGATAAATCATGCATAAAAAGCATAGTTGGGCAAACAGTGCAAAGAGGTGGATTTATCAGCATCATCGTACCTTCCTCTTTTTCTTTTTTTTGTTCTGAACATTCTTTGTCGTAGACCATCACGAAATATTATACACGCAACAATGTCTGCACACGCACCGCACAACGAAGATACGAACGAAGACGAGGACGATGAGGACATGTTCAACGCCGAGGACATGGAGGAAGAGTTCGACGCGCAGGGCGAAGACATGGCCATGTCGGACGACGACGGCGACGGCGACGAGCAAGAAAGAGATGGAGTGGTGGAGGAGATCATGCTCCAGAATGACAGCGTGGCGCACTTTGACGGACACACGGACAGCATCTTCTGCATCGCGCAGCACCCGACACAGCCGCAACTGGTGGCAACGGGCGGCGGCGACGACACGACGTTTGTGTGGGACTGCTCACCGCCCGAGAAGCCCGTGTTGCCGGCGTCGTACGAGAGCAACCCGCAGGCCGTGGAGCGGCACAGCCAGCAGGCCTTGGTCAAGCTCGAGGGCCACACAGACTCGGTCAACGCCGTTGCCTTTTCGCTGCCCGACGGCAAGTTTGTGGCCACTGCTGGTCTCGACGGCCGTCTCAACATCTACCTCACGCCCTCACAACCCCAGACCGACCCCGCCCAGCCTGTTGCCTCTGCCGCCGAGGTCGAAGAGATCAACTGGCTGCTGCCTTGTCCCGACCCGGCATACCCCAACACGTTTGCCCTCGGCGCAAATGACGGCAGCGTGTGGGTCTACACGCTCAACGACCACGAGCTCAGCATCGTGCAAGCCTTCTACCTCCACCAAGCCTCATGTACCGCTGGCGCCTGGACACCCGACGGCAAGCTGCTGTGCACCGTGTCGGAAGAGTCGAGTCTGTACGTATGGGATGTGTTTGGCCATGCCGCAGCCGCCGGTCTCTCGAATCCCTCGTCCGGCCAAGCCATTGTCGCCCTGACTGGCGACGACGAGCGTTTCCTCGTCGAAGGCGGCTTTTTCAGCGTCGCCGTCTCCCCTGGCGGTGCTCTCGTCGCCTGCGGGGGTGCAGAAGGCCAAATCCGCGTCGTTGGTCTACCTCGCCTTTCTCAAGCGGCCAAAGGTGCCGGTGCCCGTGGAAAGCAATCGTCATCTCGCGCTGCCTCGGCCGGCCAATCCGGCGTCATCCTTGCCTCTCTGGCCGCCCAATCCGACGGCATCGAGTCTTTGTCCTTCGCCCAGCCGCCGCTGACACTCCTCGCTGCCGGCAGCGTAGACGGCAGCATTGCACTCTTTGACGTCGCCCACAACTTCGCCATCCGCCGCCACATCCGCGAAGCTCACGACGACGAGGCTGTCATCAAGGTCGACTTTGTGAATGCCGGTCAAGGCGGGAACAACTGGATGTTGACGTCCTGCGGTAATGACGGTGTGGTAAAGAGGTGGGATGTTCGTGGCGGTACCGCCGCCGCAAACGGAGGTTTGAGCGGGGAGTGGAGAGGTCACAGAGGGGGTGGTGAGGGCGGCGGCGTCATGGCTTTTGTGCAGGGTGGCGGCGGCCGAGCTATCGTTACTGCTGGTGACGACGGTATCTCACTTGTTTTCCCTGCCCCGCCATCGCAGTAAGTCTCTACACGGGACTGATTTCAGTAGAATTGTAGATACCCCTTTTTTTCCATTTCTATTTCAAAAGCAGTTTCTACATGATTCCTCAACTTTGAGCCGCCACTTCTGCTTTGAAGCCATCCTTTCGATCCTGCACCTCTATGCTCTCCAACTTTGCAGCCCTCTCCACCCTCTCTTTGCTAAACACATAGGCCGCCGGTAAGCCTTCTCTTATCGCCTTCTTAACTCCTTCGTCAACCGTAGCTTCCATCATCATGCTCACGATGCTTCTTCCACACAGCCATGCGTTTGGCATTCCGTGGCCTGTGTATCCTGCCAGCACAAACAAGTTCTCGTACTCTGGAACCGCGCCTACCCAAGGTACGTTGTCGCGCGAGAATCCCATGATACCAGTCCATTGGTGTGTTGCTTGCAATTCCATTTCTTCAGTCTCGTCTTCTTGTGATTGCGAGAGAGCTGTTGGACCAGAAACCAACGATCGAGACAGCGCAGTGCGCAAATACAAGGCCACTCTGTCATCGACCGCATCATCGTCGCTTACCCCCAAGCTAGGCCCTTGGCTCCTGCCGCCTCCGAACATCAAGTGAGCTGCCTCTCCTGTTTTGGCGTCTGAGCGCTGCACCAAGTAATCGTCCATGCTATGGCCTAAGAATGCGAAGCTGGCGTTGCTCGTTTTGTAGGGGCTGGAAGGAGGCAGCAAGGCAGACATCTGACCTCGCACAGGCAGGATCAGAGGGCCAAGAGTGGGGAGGAGGTGAGAGGTATATGCGTTTGTGGCCAGAATTGTCTTGTATGCTTTTATCGTGCCGCGGGGCGTATCAAGGAGAGTCCAGCCGTGACCGTCTTGTTGAAGCGCCGTCACCGGCGTGTGCGTCTGTACATTCAGATCCATCAGATGATCATCTCCCGCTTTCGTAGTCGTCGCCGTTGCGGAAATCAAAAACTCCCACACCCAAGCGACAAACTTGTACGGCCACAACCTCGCAGCCACGCTCGAAACCACCGCTCCCTTTGCCTTTGGCACCTTCAACCCCAATCCTCGCAGCTCTTCCGCCACAGTCACCAATCTGACCAGTTTTGCTATTTCCGGGTTGTTTTGTCGCAGGACGTCAATCGCCTGCGAGGCGAGGGTGACCTCTTCGGCACTGTAAAGGGCACGGATCCCTGGCTGAGCATGCCATTCGCAAGGGATGGATTTGCTGGCTATGAGGTTGGAGAGGGCGAGGAAGTTGGCCTTTTCGAATGTAGGGATCGAAGGATCATGCGGGTGTTCGTGGAAGAGCGGGAGGCAGTGTCCGCCATTTCTGGTGAGATTGAGTATTCAGTCTGTGTGATTTGCGTTCAATCTCTGTAGCAATATGATTTCTGTCGTTGCTTTCGAGCAAATTGAGGAATTTTGCTGTTACGTTCCTCGACTTCGCATTCCTTTTTTCCCCCTCGGAAAGAGTGGTAAAAAGAACGGGCATCATGAGAAGAGGCAGGAAACAGAAAACACAGAAACGGAAATCTGTCCAGCATCATAGGAAAACTGAACCAAAGACTTACCGACCAGTAGCACCCCAACATATCTCTCTAGCTTCCAAAATCAGAACCGTCACCGGCTTCCTATCTTCTGCCTTCCTGCTTTCCAATTCTTGAAGCAAGTGGTACACAACCGAAGCACCACTTATCCCGCTTCCAATTACCGCTATATCGACTTCATGGGGTAGGTCTTGAGTTGTGCGATAGCCCAGGAGGTTGGAAGAGGGTTCAGAGTGCCAGAAGGAGGTTGATGGGTTTGTGGATGGGAGGCCGGATTGACCATGATGCTCCTGCTGCTCCTGCTGCTTCGCCATTTCGATTCCTTTTCCCCGCCTTTTCTCGGCTCCCTTACTCTTAAGACCTCTTCTATGATTTCTCGCCCTTCTCTGTTACTGGGTGATTGTTGGTCTTTGAGAACACAGCGCGATAAATGTGACAGGTCTGGAAAAAAAAAATACATGAAGAGGAAGACGTGAATTTTCCAGATCAAGCGATAAGATAGGGCAAGTTCAAGCAGGGTTACTGCGGACCTGCCTTGTTTGATCTAGGCTCGAGATTTCTATCTCCTGTAGGCGATCGTGACCTTATCAAATACGAACAAAGCATATAAAAGCTGGCTAGCCTTTTCCTCTGGCACGCGGCTGTTTTTTCTACAACATCGACCTCGCAAAGAGGAAGAAGTAAAATGAAGATTGAAAACAAAAAGAAAATCAAGCCGAGGTATGCCCCCGGGTATTCGTCGATCTTCCCCGCATCCGACTCCACATCGATGTGGGGGTCACTCACATCCACAGTCCCATAGACAAAATATTAGCAGAAAAGAACAGTTACCTTAGTCAGTGAGGCCGGCAAGGGATCACGACGGATGCCGTCGTTTGTGCTGCGGAGGAATTGGCCGGCGGCATGTATAGTATCCTCTTCCTCTCAAAGAGAGGTTACTTCTACTCTTCCTGAATCAACTTACTTTTCGGCGAACAATCCCCCCCCCAAAAACTATCTTTCTTATCGTTGTGATATCCTTGCAGAGATGCCTTGGGAGAGCCGCTGGAAGATCAATGTGCCCCAGATCTCACTGTCAACATACGTCTTTGGGTCACCCTCTGCTCCGCTGCCCGAAACGCCTCTGTTGCTCGACGCAGAAAAGCCAGAAAAGTACTGGTTGTCAGCCTCAGGCATTCGACAATGGTGCCAGCGATTTGCAGTCGGCCTGCAAAAAGCCGGCCTGGAGCCCGGTGATCGCGTGTTGTTGTTCTCAGGCAACACGATTTTCTTTCCCGTGGTGTTCATGGGCACCATCATGGCCGGCGGTGTCTTTACGGGCGCCAATCCCACCTATGTTGCTCGTGAACTGGCATATCAGTTGCAAGATTCCGGAGCAAAGTTTTTGATTTGCACCGAGGCGAGCCTGGATATTGGGATTGAGGCTGCAGGTGCTGCTGGCTTGTCACGCGACCATGTCTTTGCCTTCGATAACGGATACGACACTTTTGACAATGCTGGCAAGGGACGTGGTGATGTGAGGCATTGGACTCAACTGCTGGCGAGCCCTGCAGAGGCAAGCCATTTCGCTTGGGACGAGTTGAGCACTGCGCAAGAGTTAGATCGGACCGTCTGCCTCAACTACAGCTCTGGAACCACAGGCGTTCCAAAGGGTGTCATGATAACTCATAAAAATTATGTGAGCAACAATGAAGGCGTTGTGCGTGTGGCAAAGTGTGCGCCAGAATATGAAGAAAGCAGGGAAAGCACTCGCTGGTTGAGCATGCTTCCTATGGTAAGTGGCGACTGTCAAAGTCCACTACGAGATTATGTCGCTCGTCCATGCTAACTCTGTACCGTAGTACCATGCCTACGGCCAAAGCTATCACATCATCGGCACCATCTCGCGCCAGATCCCCACTTACGTGATGCAACGCTTCGATTTTCTCAAGATGTTGAATTACATTGAGAATTACAAGATTACAGACCTCAGTCTTGTTCCCCCAATTGCTGTGGCGATGGCAAAGTCTCCGGCCACCAAACAGCACGACTTGAGTAGTGTAAGGTATGTGGGAAGCGGAGCCGCACCACTTGGAAGTGAGATCTCAAAGGAAGTGGAGCAGTTGTGGACGGAGAAGCCGATGAACTTGAAGCAAGGCTGGGGGATGACCGAGTGAGTACTCTTTTGACAATTACCGTTCGGCCTGCGAACTAATCACTCTGTAGGTTGACTTGCTCAGCGTGTAGTTGGGATGTGACCAAGACATCGAAGTCAAACGGAGTTGGTGAGTTGAATCCAAACGTCCAAGGTATGATAGTGGACGTGATTACTGGCAAGGAAGTGCCTAGGGGACAGCGTGGTGAGCTCTGGGTACGAGGGCCAACGGTGATGAAAGGGTATTGGAATAAACCAGACGCCACCAAGGAAACGATCACTAGCGAAGGCTGGTTGAAGACTGGTGATATTGCATATTTGGACGAAGAGAATCATCTCTTTATAGTGGACCGTATCAAGGTAAGCAGTCGAATGGAAGGACGCGATATACGATAAGCAAGCGGCTGACTTTGTACCAGGAGTTGATCAAGGTAAAGGGCAACCAGGTCGCGCCAGCAGAATTAGAGGCGCTATTGCTGGACCACCATGCCATACAAGATGCGGGCGTTGTTGGAGTGACCATGTAAGTTTGAGACAGCAGATTGAAGACCTACCGCTTACCCTGCGCAGCAAAGGTGAAGAGCTCCCAAGAGCTTACCTCGTACGGCGTCCAGACCAAAGAGTCGAAGTTCAGGAAATCCAAGATTTCATAAACAGTAAAGTCGCCAAACACAAGCGTTTGGCTGGCGGGGTGGTGTTTGTAGAGGCGATTCCCAAGAACCCAGTAAGTGCTCTAACAATCTCGTTCAGACATTGAGCAAACATGCTGATAATCAAACAGTCTGGCAAGATCCTGCGTAAGATATTGCGCGAGCAGGCAGAGAAGGAGGTCGGAGATTCGGAAGCAAAACCCGCACGTCTGTAGAAACTGCCCAGGCCAGTGTCCGTGCCTGAGTTGGTGGCAATTGTGATTTATATCGAAATCAGTGCAGCACTTGCACATGTGGTTACTATTCCATAACATTGTCATCAGTATTTCTACCTTTCGTCTTCATTGATGCATGGTTGTAACGATGCAATATCCTTCTCACTTCTTTAGTAACCATAGCCAATGAGAGAATTCGATCATGGGTCTCTCCTTGGTCTGGAAATAATCCGTTGCATCGCTACAGGTTTGTTTTCAGCGTCAGAATGTCAAGAGGATATATCAAGTCATGTTTGACGATTGACTTGATATGCTAGGTGAGGCTGTGGGCGATTGGTACATGTACATGTAGGGAAGTGTCGTGTTCACGTTTTCGCACTAAACTCTTGCCAAGCGTCTTCTTGTGCAAGCGCACTCGCTTATATCGATCGCACAAATTTCTCTCCCGCGCTTTCCTTCCACGCCAAACGAGACACTCAACCAACCGTCAAGATGCCTTTCGTAAGTATCACTGCCTGCTCTTCCAGAGTATTATTGTCTTGATGGCAGAGAGTCCTTGCAAGATGCTTCGGAAATTTCTGAAGCGCTAATTGCTGACTCGGGGATGACAATAGACCAAGTTGGTCAAGAACCAAGCCTACTTCTCGTAAGTGCAATGCTTTGCAACAATGAGATTCTCGAGGTGCTAACATCCCTTCTCCGTCAGGCGCTTCCAGGTCAAGTACCGCAGAAGACGCTCGGGCAAGACCGACTACTACGCTCGCAAGCGCCTCATCACCCAGGCCAAGAACAAGTACAACGCCCCCAAGTACCGCCTGGTCGTCCGCTTCACCAACCGCGACATCATCTGCCAGATCGTCTCTTCCGAGATCACTGGTGACAAGGTCTTCGTCTCGGCCTACGCCCACGAGCTCAAGGCCTACGGCATCGAGCACGGTCTTACCAACTGGGCCTCTGCTTACTGCACTGGTCTTCTCATCGCCCGCCGTGCCCTCCACAAGCTCGGTATCCAGGAAACCTTCACTGGTGTCGAGGAGGCCGATGGCGAGTTCACCCTGACCGAGGCCGCCGAGGTCGACGGTGAGGAGCGCCGCCCCTTCAAGGTCTTCCTTGATGTCGGTTTGACCCGCACCTCCACCGGTGCCCGTGTCTTCGCCGCCATGAAGGGTGCCTCTGACGGTGGTCTTTACGTCCCCCACTCCGAGAAGCGTTTCCCCGGTTTCGACATTGAGACCAAGGAGCTCGACTCCGAGACCCTCCGCAAGTACATCTTCGGTGGTCACATTGCCGAGTACATGGAGACCCTTGCCGACGATGATGAGGAGCGCTACAAGTCCCAGTTCCAGGGATACATCGACGACGACATTGAGGCCGACGGTCTCGAGGAGCTCTACCAGGACGCCCACAAGCAGATCCGCGAGGATCCCTTCAAGAAGGTTGAGGGTGAGGGCGAGAAGAAGTCCAAGGACTTCTGGAAGGAGGAGTCCAAGAAGTACCGCAGCAACAAGCTCACCAAGGCGGAGCGCGAGGCTCGCGTCCAGGAGAAGATCAAGGCTCTTGCCGCCTAAGTGCATTTGTATCAGCATCAAAATGGGTATGTGATGGTCGTCGTTCATGACTAGGAGGAGCTTTCGGCGTCAATGGCCTTGCTTTAAGGGGGGGATATCATGGGTGGGACAATATGCTACGGCAATTGTGGTTGCTTTTTTCTTCCAATCAAAAAGTCTGCAAAGCAAGGTCATTCAAAAACACTGAATGTGTCTTTTGTGAACAGGTGTATTGTGACATGACAGGTCGTGTATTACACAGCAAAGTCGATGGTGTACATGTATCTGAGTGCCAATCGGAACGGAGTAAAGCCGAGTGCCTCGGAAAACTTTGTAAATAATGTACCCAAAGGTAAAGATGTTTTGGTTCGTGAGCCGATGGTGCAAGTCCGAATCGGCGCTCGCTCGCGACATTATTATTGTCTTCTTTTGACGAGGAAAGTCAAAAGTCCGGGAAAGGCTAATAAATGGTGGAGCCGAGACGCCGAGATTACTGTGCAAAACGGTAGAGACAAGTGCGCGAAGGAATAGGCATAACATTGCCCTGTAAGCAGAATGGCAGTGAGGGTGAACTCAACAGGAGCTACATGTAACCTCGAGACGCTGGGGGGATGCAAAGGTTGTGCACCTGGCGGCGGCAAAAAGGCGTCGGTCGGTCACATGGCGCGTTCGTTGGAGAGACGTCGGTCATGTCACCCGATTCTGGCCTCTTCTGATTAACGAACCATCGGCCCGCTAGCAGGAGGAAGTTACCTTGGGTAACTTCCCTCTGTAGCAGTTCAGGTAGGTACATGTAGTTACACACAACCAGAATTGTCCACCCCCGCGCCTCGTTGAGTTTCGTCCCCTGCATGCGACAAAGTTGTTTGAGCATGGCTTGACCCTCCGACAAGGCGCAACACACTGTCGACTAGAGCTCCTGCGATGGAAACCGTGCACGGCGTCGACGTCAGTTGGCAGCACAAGCCGAACAGGGACCAGGACCGAACAGCGCGAGAGGTTGAGGCCCACGTCCACCGCGCCCCGGGCGTCGTCAACGACGCGCCGCCCCCCGTGTCGTCGCATACGCGCTCGCCGCCTTCGCCCGTCGAACCCAATAAGACGCCCTCGACATCCCCTCAACAACCCGCGGCGCCTCAGTTTCTGTCTGCGGCTTCCACAGAACAGTCGAGTAATTCAGCCAAAGCCGCATCTCGCCGACCCAGCATCCTTGGCCGGTCTTCCGACGCCAGCCGGCCCCCGCGCCGGGGCTCGTGGATCGCAAACATCAGCTCAAAGTTCTCTTCCCAGGCTCCCCCGTCTCCTAGCGTACCGCAGACCACAAAATCCCAGGCCAACGGCACGAATGCCGGCCCGTCATCACAGTCCGCCAGAGACAATCTAGCAACCAGTCCGTCGCAACTGGCCCCTGGCCGCGAGGCCGAAGAGCTGCAGCCATATGTTCCTCAGAAGCCCAGGGAATCTACAAACTCCTTCTTCTCCAGCATAACCCGCCGCCTGTCTTCCGGTACCCAGAATGGCGCAAATGCTCGTGGAATGGAAAATGGGGGCATGTGCGCGCGAAGAGTCTTGAATGTCAACAAAGGCCGCGAACGCTGCCTCCTGCCCGAGCTCGATTCCTCCAAGCTACGCAGAGTTGCCTTCTCTGTTGATGTCGAGATTGCCTCTGGGCCACGATACAAGGACGACGACGGAGATAGCACGAAACCGAGGAAAATAAAAGAGAAAAGGCCCAAGGATCGTGGCGAGGGTGATGCTCTGAAGAACCCCCAAGCAGTCACCGAGCGCAAAGAACAACTAGATGCTGCTCAAGCAAAAAACGTCACATCTCCAGAAACCAGTCCTGAGCGAGCCACATTGCCTGAAGACGCTTCCAACCCGCGGCCCGAGGATGCTACTCGCGAAGAGCGTAATGAGAAGAAGCGGCAGAAGGCCGAAGACAGTGGACGGCTTCTGCGAGAGCTGACTGGAGTAGTTCCCATACACAAAACACCCGCTGTCGCTCCGGCACCTCACGCGCCAGGCACTTCAACTCCCAAAGACAGACCGACAACAGATCCTGTCAGAATCTACAGGAGATGTTGCCAGCTGAGAGAGTCGCCAATTCTCAAGCGCATCACCGAACAACTCATGGCAGAAGATTGCACTTCCCCCGACGATCCTGGTACGGTGGTTCAGCTGAATCTCACCGGATCTCGCTTGCAGTTGCCCGACTTTGTGACGCTGAGTGATTGGCTTGCGATTGTGCCCGTCAAGCGTCTCTTGCTCGAGGACGCAGATATCACCGATGAGGGCCTTCGAGTTGTTCTTGCTGGACTGCTTGCATCCAAAAAGCCCGAGCCTACCCGACGCCGGAACGGCACTCGTCAAATTCCCACCAAGCCTACTGGTGGTATTGTGGAAAAACTTACCCTCAAGAATAATCCGAGAATCTCGACAATCGGCTGGAAGCACATATCCATCTTCATCTACATGTGCCGATCAATCAGGGCACTGGACGTCTCCATGTTACGCTTCCCTCAGGCCCTCCCGCCTGTTGATGCCGAAAGCACCACGAAACCATCTGTTCAGATGCCAAAGTCTACTGGGGGTCCCGTCGATGCTGCAGACACGTTGTGCAAGGCTCTGTCTGGAAGGCTCGGCGGCTCACGGCTCGAGGAAATCACCATGGCAGAATGCGGACTTGTTCCTCCGCAGATTAGGAAAATTGTTGATGGCGCGACCGCCTGCGGAGTCGCTCGACTTGGTTTCGCCGGTAATGACTTGGATGACGAAGGCTTCGAACACATTCTGGACTATGTGAGGTCTGGTGTCTGCCAGGCTTTGGATGTTGGCTCCAATGATCTACGAGGCAAGCTTGGCAAGCTGGCAGAAGCCTTGAAGCACAATTCCACCTGTCCTGTCTGGGGTCTTGGTCTAGCTGGTAGCAATCTGGATACCGACTCACTGAGAGAACTCTTGCCCACACTCACGACTTTGCCATCCTTCCGTTTCATTGATGTCAGTCATAATAGAAGCTTGTTCGAAGGCGACGCTTCTGCGCTTCAGCTACTTAGGAGGTATCTACCCAAGTTGAACGATTTGAAGAGACTCCATCTTGTAGATGTCGGGCTTTCGGTGAAGCAGGCCATATCCTTGGCCGAGGTAAGCCATGTGCCCCTAAACTTGCCAACATGCACTAATGAGTTGTAGGTCCTACCAGAGGGGCCTTCATTAGCTCATCTTACTATTCTCGAAAATCCTCAGCTCTCGGCCTTGTCCCAAGCGACCGACGAGGACAGCCAGGAGGAAGCTTTTGCTCTGTAAGTTTGACCTTTTGATCCGTCTGATTTATGCTAACCTGGTTGAAAGCTACGCTTCGCTGTGTGCCGCGGCACGAGTATCGAAATCACTCGTCTGCATCGATGTTGACGTGAGTATTGATATGCGCACATCTGTACAAAGCAGCTCTAACTCTTGTTTTCAGGTCCCAAGCTCTGGTCAGAGTGAGGTTGTCAAGGCGTTGGCAAAGCAGATTGTGGCTTACTGTCTACGCAACATGGATACGACGATGGCTCAATCCTCGTTACTACCTGCAGCGGCGAAATTGTCTCAGCAGCACGGCGTTGAAGATGCGCGACAAGTGCCGGTCCCCGACGTATTGGTTCACCTTGTGGGTCACGTGGATGGACATGGGAATGCCGGCGAAGACGACGAACTGGCACCTGACGACGACTACATTGTTGGTGGGAATGGCATCATCAAAGCGTTGGAGTACTTCCTCAACGAGGACAACAAGGAACAGAGGAACGGGAACATATCGATGTCAGGGACCACAACGCCTATCGATATCGGCAGTCCAGCTCAAAACGAGGTCAAGAGGAGAAAAGCCAAGGAGGTCAGCAGGAATCTGCTCGACAGTGCTCGCAAACTTAGAAACCGCCTGAAGCCGGCTCTAGCCAAAGAGTTTGCGGCTGGTGACGAGATGAACTACCGGCGTCTCCTGTTCCTGGACCAGACACTCAGCGGCATGATTGAGAGATTCGAAGACGAATTCCCGGAAACTCGCATCCACAAGGGTGTTTTGCACTCGCACGACGTGTCGCTGTCTTCGTCGATCGAGTCGACAGAGTCTGGACCTCTGTCAGGCGATTTCATGGCCAGCTCTGGCACCACGCTCGGTACAGAGGGCTCGGCACTGGTCGAGTCAGATGGTGACGAGGAGCTGCACGTGGGATTAATGAGAAGAAGGACCAGCGACGTTAGTCTGGCATCACGAGCATTATCCATCGAAGAGGGACGCATCCACCGCTTCGGACACCAGTTGCGGCAAGACATGATTGACGTGCCATCGAGTGCGGTTGATGACGATGGTGCGTCGGGCGTGCATGAAGAATGGGCGCCGGGGTCACACATGACGGACATTGCGGCGAAGCTGCAGGACATCTCAGGTCCGGAGTTGCGGGTGCTCGTGGATAAAGAAGGCGGTTGGGATGGAGTCATGGCGAAGATGGGCGCAAACCTTGAGGAACTACAGCAGCTGCAGATGAAGGATCCTACTGGATGGGAGCAGTTCAAGGAGAGTCAACTCAAAGCACGAGCTAATCGGGGTGCTCCTAGGTCTCAATAGGGCTGACACGATCACAATGGTACTATTGGGGTGTGAAATGTCTTTCCAGGCGCAAGATTATATCAGTGAGAGAGAAGCCAAAGATGGAAATGTGTTTTAGTGTGGGGAAGGAGCGAGCTCAGGAGCTCAGACGGTCGCATGTGATTATCTGGCAATGACGAGCGGCCCCTGAATTATTTTATTAGGTAGCTACGGGCAATCATCATTGCTTAGCTCCTTCCATCTTTTAGTCTTGTCGGAAAGCATCGCCTGACTTTCCAAGCGACGCGTGCCCGAATTGGCCAGCTTGCAAGCAGCATCCCGCGTCGACTGATGCAGCACGCCGTCTGCTATTGTTCAGCGTCATGTCATACGGACTCCCTCGTACCGGACCCGATGCAGGAAGATTACGATTCCAGGCGCAGGATGCGTCGACAGGCAGCGCAGGCGTGGCGGAGAAAATAGGAGGAATGTTTGGGGACAGGAGACCGTCGTTGCCCATGTACAAGGACAAGCCGTTTGGGCCGTCGCGCACAATACCGTGGTTCAGGAGAAGACGTGGCCTCGTCGCCATGTTCTTGAGTTTTACGGCCCTGGTATACTGGCTGGGGAGCTCTCAAGGGGATGCGTCGGCTGTTGCATCATCACTATCATCACTGGCGGCGGCGGCGGACTGGGACTCGCGGCGTGAGCAAGTAAGAGACGCTTTCAAGCTGAGCTGGTCGGCCTACGAACAACATGGCTGGGGCTACGATGAGTACAAGCCCGTGTCGCAGACGGGCCGCCACATGGTCAACGGCGGCATGGGCTGGATCATTGTAGATGCTCTGGACACGTTGATGCTCATGAACCTCACGTCGGAGCTGTCGCATGCTCGAGACTGGGTTTCGGCTTCGCTGAGCTACGACATTGACCACGATGTCAACACCTTTGAGACGACCATCCGCATGCTCGGCGGTCTGCTGTCCGCTCATTACATTTCAAGCACCTTCCCGGACTACGCGCCCTTGACCAGCCGCTCGGCTACCGGCATCACCATCAGTGAAGACCTCTACCTGGAAAAAGCCGCCGATCTTGCCGACCGCCTGCTCGGCGCATACGATTCGAACTCTGGTGTGCCATACGCCAGCGTCAACCTGCATACTTCCAAGGGCATTCCATCTCATGATGACGGCGGCGCTTCCTCGACTGCTGAGGCCACAAGCCTTCAGCTCGAGATGAAGTATCTGGCCAAGCTGACTGGCGAGATCCACTACTGGGAAAAGGCCGAGAAGGTCATGCAAGTTGTCGACGACAACGGCATGGAGGACGGCCTCTTGCCCATTTTCATCTATGCCCAGACTGGCCAATTCCGCGGCGAGAACATCAGACTAGGCAGCCGTGGTGACTCGTACTATGAATATCTCATCAAGCAGTACCTGCAGACCTCGAAGCAAGAAGACATCTACCGAGACATGTGGGACCAGTCGCTTGCTGGAATCCAGAAGCATTTGATCACGTACTCCAAAAAGGCGAACTTGACCATTCTAGGCGAGCGTCCCAACGGTCTCCACAACGCAATCTCGCCCAAAATGGACCATCTGGTCTGCTTCATGCCAGGCACCATTGCCTTGGGAGCCACGCAGGGCAAGACGCTCGAAGAAGCGAAGAAATCCCCTGCTTGGGGCAGCAAGCAAGAAGGCGAAATGGAGCTTGCTAGGCAGCTGATGAAGACGTGTTGGGCCACTTACAAGGTGACTGCCACCGGCTTGGCTGCAGAAATCACTCACTTTGAGATGCACGACCCCCCAGCCATGATGTCCGATAGTGTTCTCCAATCACCAAATGTACTGTCCGATGACTTGGAAGCCGAATGGAGGCAAGATTTGATCGTAAAGGACGCCGACTCCCACAATCTGCAGCGTCCCGAAACCGTCGAAAGTCTCTTCTACATGTGGCGCATCACAGGTGACAACACCTACAGAGAATGGGGCTGGGAAATGTTCCAGGCCTTTGTCAAGCACACGGTCGTGGACCACAAGGGCGGATACACCAGCATCAACAACGTCAACCACGTCCCGACGTCCGCCAGGGACAACATGGAAAGCTTCTGGCTGGCCGAGACGCTGAAATACTTTTACCTCCTCTTTGGGCCCGACGACGTCCTCCCCTTGGACAAGGTCGTCTTCAACACTGAGGCCCACGCCTTCCCCACCTTTGAGCTGGGCAAACTGTTCAAGACTGGCTGGACCCGCAAACCCAGAGACTCCAAGGGCAAGATTGTCGAAACCCCATCTCGCGACACCGTTACGGGCGAGCTGCTGAGCGACGCTCCGGCAAAGAAGAATATTGAGACGCGTGTAAAGACTGTCACTCATCAAGGGGCCCCAAAGACTGCTGCTGCTGACGGAGATCCGGTGGCTATCAGCAATGTCAACAAAGGTGCTGAAGAACCGCTCTCGTAGTAATGTTGATTATTGGCAAGTGGCAGCGCCAACTCACAAACTCGGGTGAAATTCGAGGGGGTTTGAACGAAGAGAGAAAAAGAGCACACCAAAGATGTCCCCAAGATAGCAAAAGAAACAAAAAAAGAAGAAAAATGTTTTTTTTTTCTCGTTCAAGAAATATTGGTTCCACTCCGTGTGTGTGTCTATTTTAGCATGATTCTACCACCCACTAATGCTGTCTTGAACTCACCGATTCACTCAACTTCTGATCAAAATCTGACGTGCGCAGAAAGGGAGTAGGTAGGTAGGTGTGGAACGGGTCTAAAGAAAGTAAAGGAAAAGAAATAGAAAATTGATTCGATTTTTTCATCGTCGTGGCTGCTGGGGGAGTTTTTTTATTCACCACACAAAAAAAGTGACCCGACCCACCCACCCGTCGTGTGTGTTCGTATGTGTGAAGAGAGAGAGAAAGAATGATCCATTCGTTCCTCCCCGTCCCCATGTTGCCCCCGCCCCCCCTCTCTCCCCCCTCCCTTTCCAATGCTGTTTCTGAGAAAGAAAGAAGAAGAAGAAGAAAAAAATGCTTCTTTGTTGACGACCACGAAGGAGACAAAAAAAAAGAAGAAAAACAGAAACAAAAAGACAAAACACAACAAAAACGCCAATGCTGCCCCATGTTCGCCATCAGAACAGATAAAAAAAACGAACCCTTGGATCAACCGTGCCACACGCGCTGTCCGTCCGCGGAAAGAACCCCCCCATGATGGGCCAACTGTCGACACGGGGTGGGATTGTAAATCTTCAATCATCGTCCATGTCATCCTCATCAGATTCGTCAAGAGCCTCCATGGCCTCTTTGATGTACTGCGAGGCCTTTGCATCCAGGTTCAGCGCGGTAGTAAATGTACGCACGCTGTCCGCCCTCCTCCCAAGCCCCTTGAAGCACTTGCCAAGCAAGAAGAAGACGTTTGCTTCTTCCGGCGCTAGGTTTTTCAAAACTTCGAGCTCGACAAGGGCGTCGGCGTAGAGTTTCAGGCTCATGAGGACGCGCGCCTTTTTGAAGCGTGCTAGGGCAGAGTTGGGGGCTAGTTTGAGCGCGTGCGAATACTGCATCAATGCTGCTTTGGGGTGGCGGAGTTTCTCCATGCTCTGTTTCTCGTGTCAGCTGCGGTTCACCTTTCGTCGTTGTCAGATGAACTCACCACTCCAATGCAAACCGCCAGCACTGGATTGCTGGGATTGATTCCAAACGCAACGCGGTAATGTCGCTCTGCCTCTTCCCACTTGCCCATTCTCTCGTAGCACTTGCCCAGACCGTACCATGCTCCGAATCCGCGCCTCTCACTTCCGACTCCTTTGCGGAAGGATGCGAGCGCTGCGTCAAACTCTTCGTTAGTCAACAATTCATGACCCATCAACGTCCAGGCATAACTAAAGTCGGGATCGACCTGCGTTGCACGCTTGAAGCAGGCAATCGCTTGCTCATGCTCTCTACTCAGCGAAAATGCGTTTCCGACTGCGCACCAAGTCTGCGGAGAGTTAAAGTCCAGATCTCGCAGGTTGTGAGCAAGGAAGGCCAATTGCACCGGCTTCTTCAACTGCCACAACACTGTGGAATATACCTCCATGTCTTCAATGCGCGTCGGCTGGAGTCGGAGTATCTTTGCAAAGCACGCTTCCGCCGAAGAGTAATCTGCTGCTTCGTAGTGCGCCTTGCCGAGCTGGGCAAGTACCCATGGTGTTTCTCGATGTGCCGTAGGGAGATTTTTGAACGCATCGACCGCAGAGGATACTTGGTAGCGGCTGAGAAGGTAGTAGGCAGCTCCTATCGATCTGAATGTAGTCAAAAGCGATTCTGTGCAGGCCATCTCGACCGCTGTCGCTGCTTGAAGTGTCGGTCTCTGTGCAGGGAGAGCCGGCGCGGCAAGATTGTTACGACTCGGCGCACGCGTCTCTTTGACTTCTCCCTGAGCTGGTGGCATAATTTTTCGGTTGCCACTTACAACACGACCGACTTGAGGTGGTCCTCTTCCTTTTGTTCCTGTAGCCTTGGCCTTTTTGACTTCGTCGCGTTTAGCTGCCGTCAAGGAACCGCCCTCGGGGGGCATGCGGCTGGCGGTCTTTGAGCCAGTGATCTGACTGAATAGACGGTTGCTCCTCCTTGGAGCAGAAGTTATCGTCTCAGCGTCTGTGTTCTGCGCGCTATGCCCGGAAATGGTACGCTTGTGTTGTGCGCGTCTGTTGTGAGTGGCAATGGTCGCATCGTCGGGATCAACCGACTCGGCAATTGTCTTGCTCCCACCTCGTATTGTTGCAGTGCGCACTCTCTGGCTGTCCTTGCCGGCATCTAGTCCCAATCTCTGCAAGGCAGTCTTTGACCTTCGTGTAGGAGCGGCCGGGGCCTCTTCGAATGCCGTCGCCTCTCGTTGATGTTGTTGTAGTACATCGCCCATCACGACGTCTTCATCTGCAGACGTTCCGCTGCCTGTGGGGGTCTCCCAGGCCGGCTGTATGGCCGACCTCGATGTGTTGTTACCGAATATGCCCTTGGGCTTGATCCTTGGTAACAGAAAATTGGGTTGGGCTTGTGTGACGACATCCCCCCCATTTCGCGAGGGGTTAAAAGGATCGTTAGTTGGCGTTGAAGCGGTGATTTTATCAACATCCAGTGGATTAGATGTGGTCACGACTAAGGGCATATGTTCGGCGGGATTTTCTTGATGTGACGTTGTCGCAGAGGCTCCGGATATGGCCGCCGCAAGTTCTGTGCTTATCCTGAAGGAATTTAATACGTCGATCTCAGCGCCTGTCCAGTGTCAGCAATTTGAGAATCAAGCCGAGGTGACGGAGGGGGGTGTACCCATGTCGCAAAGGCCCTCGAAAGCTTCCCAGATGAAAGGGTTGCTCTTGTGGGCTTCAATGTAATAGTCACCGGCTCTCCTTGAGTCACCGTGGCCTCGCCACAACTTCCCAAGCAGGGCATTCACAGCAGCGGCATCTGGCGTGTGCCTGGTCGATGTGTCGGTGTGTTTTCCCCAGTGGTTGTGGCCTTGCCACAATGGCCTTGTCTTCTCCAGGGCTGCAATGCCTTCATTATGCTTTCCGAGCTCTTGACAGGCCAGGGCCAAGACATAGGCGCAGCCAACATGTCTGCCACTTGTGCCGCTCTTCTGACTGTAATCGTAGGCTGCCTTGAATCGTCGCAACCGGTAATATGTAAGGGCGAGGAGATGGTGTGCATCGGGGTTTCTCGGATCAATCGCGTTCAGACGGCCAGCAAGGAAATTGGCATTGTCCGGTGACTCGTTGTCGAGGTGGTAATAGATCAGGTGTTTGAGCTGAGTGACAGCCAGTGTAGATGTTTGCGACATGGAGGGCCAGACTTGACTAGTTTGCCGTCGCAAAGTAAACAGAAGACGCACAAATCGAAGCGATGAATGTTTGCTGGTGATACATGGGCGACAAGGACGAGGCCGAGGAAGGATGATAGAAACAAAGAGAACCGATCGAGGCTGCTTGGACTAGACGACTGTGAGGCCTGGCAGCTTGTCCATGCGACATGCAAGATGGAATCGCGTCGAGGGGTATAAGGTGGCTGTGTGTCAGAAAGATGAAGCCGGATGCAAAATGTCGACGCGAGATGTCAAGAGTCCAGCATGTGGCATGCACGAGTATGAGGTAGGCGCGTTTGAGAGGCCGTGTTTATTGACGCTTAAAGACGTGCATTGCAACCCTCAGTTAGGAAACTGCGCACAGACGCCCGTCATCCGCAGAAGAAGCCACCCGTCACAGAGAAAGAGCAGAGCAGCTCTTTCCCCGCCAGAGCACAGAAATTGCACACCATCAACCAGCACCACAATGGCCCGGGTCAGCATCCATCCCGTTCGTTTCTCACGCCCCATCATCTAAACATACCCAATACAGCAAGCCCTCAAAACACAGGCGTCCCGCAACACGGCCATCCTCCAACGAACCCGCTTGATCGCATTGGCCGTCCATGGCTTTCACCTACTCCTACGCTTCGTCCTAGTGCGCCGTTCCTTCTGGGCCTACATAATCCTGTCCTTCCCATCTCTGCTGCTTCAATTCTGGTTCGAGCGCGTCGGTCGTCCCACCTACGCAGATGGCGAATTGAAAAGAGCCGGCGAGGATCTCGAGGCAAAGGGTCTGACTGAATGGATGTGGGATGTTGTCTACTGGTCATGGGCTTGTATAGTCCTTACTACTCTCGTTGGTGACTGGGCCTGGTGGTTCTTTGTAAGTCGCAAACCCGACTCTTACACACAACCCCCGCTGACTCGATGTGCAGGCCGTCGTTCCTCTATACTCGGTTTGGTTGGCATACACGACTTTCACCGGGGCTCGCCAGGGTCTCATGGGGGGTGGTGGTGCTGTGCCTGCAGATAGTGTCTCGCCAGGTGCTCAGAGCAAGCGCCAGCAGAAGATGGAAAAGAGAGGCGGCCAGAAAATGCAGTACAGATGATGCGATACCATTGACAAATATAGATTCAGGAATGCAGCTCGTTCAAAACATGAGAATTTCTGTGGATCCGCCATATTTACACACAAACAGCGCTTACTGCTTAGAAGCAGAAGACCTGGTCCTCAAGCTTGCTGACGGGCCTGGCCTTTTGGTAGCCAAGGCTCTCGGCAGCCTTCTTCATGGCGGATACCATGGGGGGAGGTCCACAGATGAGCATCTTCATGTCGGGAGAGGGAGCAGCACAATGTTCCTAGCGGGTCGTCAGTCATTCTGTTTGTCCAAAATGGGTGACCCACAAGACGTACCTTGATCATGTCGGGCGTTACAAAGCCCACACCACCAGTCCAGCCAGCGGGAGGGTTATTGAGGACGTAGTGGACTCTGAAACCACTGTCCTCGCGGGCCATGCTGTCGAGCTCGTCCTTCATGAGGATGTCCTCCGGATTCACGTTGGCAAAGATCAAGTCGACCTGAGTCTTGTCGCCCGAAGCGCGGCCACGGAGAATGGCCTTTGAGATCTGGTACATGGGGGTGATGCCAGTTCCGCCGGCGATCATGGCAAACTTCTTGACCATGTTTGGAGTGTAGGCCATGGCGCCCTTGGGACCCTTGACCTTGATGGTATCGCCAATCTTCATCTCGCCAAGGTGTCTGCTGATGTTGCCAGTGGGGTAGCTCTTGACGAGGACATCAAAGTGGCCCGAGGTGGTGTCGTCGGTGATTGGGGTGTAGGAGCGCATAACCTCCTTGTCGGCGACGACCTCGGTCTTGGGATCCTTTACGGGAAGCGTGGCAGCCAACGAGATGTGCTGGCCAATGGGCAGACCGAGAATTGAGGTGGGAGTGGGGAGGCCGAAGCGGTAGATGGCAGTGTTGTGCGACAAGACTTTCTTCTCGGTCAAGGGGAATTGCTGGAAGACGGCGGGATCAAGGACCTTGTTGACCTCTGCAGCGTAATCAATGTCAGAAGAAGCGGCATTGAATCCGAGACAGGCCTACTCACTGTTGGTGTTGGAGTATTGGTAGCCGGCTAGAGCGGCGGCAATTGCAATAGCGATGGGCAGAAGCGTCTTGTTGACCAGGGCAGCGCCGACGAGCAGAATTGCCGAGGGGGCATAGACATTCTGGATGTATTGGGGACTCAAGAAGCCCGTGGTCTGCTTTGGCGACATGGCGGATGTTGGAGGAGAAGAGAAGATGGAGAAGAAAAGACAGCACAGCACTGCTTTCCCCAGCAAACATCAGACCAGCGTCGCACCCGATGTGGTAATACGTTCCGCCCATCCGCCTTCTGTTTCTGACTTTGTCACTCGAGTGCGGCGCCATGTCTAATAATGCCTTCCCACTGACGGCAATCGACCGCGAGATTCTGGCCATGAAAGACGAAGACTTTTCTTTAGTCACATGGGCAGAGCTCACGGACATCATTGGTGCTACCTCGTATGCTCCTCTTAATTGACCAAAAGAATCCTGACAATCCGACAGCTGCCAATCGCCTTGAGCTACTCAAGCGTCGTCCATCAGACCTCCGCCGCTACATTGCATGGTCCGCCGATACAAAGGCAAAATATGGCTCCATCACCAACTTTGTCGTCCGCCAACGTCTTCGATGGACTCCCTTGCCCTCTTCTTCGCCTGATAATCCGCCTGCCTTTGAGTTCCGTGACCCTGTTCCTTTCAAAAACCAGCTAGACTTTAGGATTCTAAAGAATGATTGGCCATACGGGCTAGATGCTGGCATGTAAGTAGCGGATTATAAATGTCTTGTTCGCCTGAACTAAATGCTTCTAATTAGCACTCACATGTGTGTCTGGACCAAGACGCCCATCAATACTGACTCTAGCACCGGCGACGTCACGGCTGAAGCAAGGTCCGTGATTGAGCAATTCGTCCAAACCACCTTTACAAAAAAACTGGATCATGTCTTTGGTCAAGGCAATGGGCGGGACTATGTGATCTGGTTCAAGAACTGGGTTTCTCTGCAATCAGTACGCGGAGTCGATCATGTCCATGTCTTGGTTCGCCATGCACCCAAAGACTTATTAGAGCATTGGACTAGAGAATAGCACAGTCTTCTCTTCCAAAATTCTAGCCATTAGGAGTTGGGTTAATTACTATATGAGAAGAATCCAGATCAATGACAGTCACGTGCTATGCTCGTTCGACAACCTCTTGTTTTCACATTCCCAATTCTTGACTGGGGACTGAGCATATGATATCTCAACTGTAAATGCTTTCGTCCACCGCATTGGGCCCCTAAATGGTGACCGGTCAAGAGAGACAAAGAAGAAGAGCAACCGCTAAATCCGTCCGTCCGGCTTTGCATCAACCGCTGACGAACCCATGCAAAGATATATCATACGCGAAGACCGAGCCGGGCCCGGATTTGAGAGAACGTGCTTGCCAGGCCGCCTCGTAAATGGTCACGCCAAAGAACCATGCCGCCAGGAAAACGTTGGCAGCCGTTTGTCCGATCGTCGGTTGTCTATTTTTTGACTTCTTACCCCCTTTCTCTTTTTTTGATTCGTCTCCTTCTTTTTGACTCTCTTCCGTCATGATGTACACAAGTCTGAACAAAATAAACAAACAAACAAATAGATAAATAAACTAGCTAGGCACAGTTCCTCCCTCTGCATGCAATTCTAGATCCTACAATCGCCTAGTTTACTACACGTTGCTGCTTCCAGGCTTAAATACAGTGTCAGAAGAACTTCTCTTTGACCAGTGGACCGCTGGTCACTGCCATCAATTCTGCATCTTCCATATGTGAAGAACAGTGTGCATCATGACCAGTGTATGACTGCTTGACCTCTCGTCTTCTTTCACAGTGATCAAGACCCCACAGGCACCTGGTGTCAGATCGCCAAACAAGGTAGTAGCGACTTCGGCCAGAGTGGCATGAAGGAATACTACCTTGCGGATTGAAGCGCCGGGTATCGAGCATAGAAGAGTGGCGTGTCGAATGGACGGCATCCAGAAAAGACAAACGTGCAGAGAGGGCATGCATACTTCCGATTGCCTGATCCTGGAAACGGATACGCAAAACGTTCTTCCGCCCCCTTTTTTTTTCTATATCGTGTTCACTCGTTTGAAAGCGGGCCGCCGTGTGGATAGAACGTTGCACTCTCGCTTCAATCGAGCGGTGTCCCAACAGCTGTCGAGATCGTGATCGATATGTTCGGAAGCCGTTGTGAGTTATATGTCACGATAGGAGTGCCTGCGCTTTCGATCGATACAGGGTGAAATCTGGAATGGGGACCTTGGAAAGCAGAATCATTAAGGCGAGTAATAATTTAACCGACTTTGTTCGAACGATCGATACAAACCATAGATAGCATTTGACAAAGGAGAAAAGGGGAAAAGAGCAAAAAATATCTGGGGTATAACAAGAATCGAAGAGAATTTCAAAGAGATGGAGAAGATGAACAACTCCCCGCCGAGCCAAAGAAAATTCTCGGCTTTTCCCAAAGGTCCCGACTTGAGGAAATCGCAAAACAAATGAAAATGCAATTAAACATCATCCAGCGAGTATTAAGAGCTCTCGGCTCGACTGTGAATTCGCGACCAAGTTGTGGTTGGTTATGCTGCAGATTCTGTCCATTCCCTTCGACTATAGTGCTCAGTCCTGCCGGCACGCTGTAGTCCAAGACATGTCCGCGCGTTAAAGACTGGCGGGGTCGATTGTGCCATATTGAACGAAATTTGACATGTCAATGTCGTCGCCATGTTGACTATGCGGGTCGTTTGCACCCAAACTCGGGCTATGGTAGAGGTCGTGGTTCTGGAGGTGCGAAGGGTGGTGAGCGGGCGTTGAGAAAGCCGACTCGTGCATCTGAGCAGGCGATTGGTACATCTTGTGATCCTGGAACATGCCAGCACCGTTGACCTTTGGCGTTTGGTACAGGTTGTGGCCGCGGTCAGGGTGGCCCATGTGTGTGGGCGATTGGAACGCGATGGCTGAGTCTTGGTGCATGGCCATGTGCGCGAGATTTGGCGATTGCTGATGCATCGGGGTCTCGTTCGGCATGCGGAAAGGAAGATTCATCTTGTTGGCAGGGACCGGCGAATTGTAGTCATAGTTTACATCTGACAGGGACGAATCAAAACCCATTTGCTCCTCAGGCAGAGGACTGTGGAAGCCCATTCCCATAGACTTGTTGTACGGATCCGATGAAAGGCACAGCGCATCGTCACTCAAGCCATTGTCGCCACCGGGGGTGCTGAAAATGTCGTCCTGGGTGCGGCCGAGGCCGTTCAAGGGGGGTGATTGATCTGCGATAACCGGGTCGCCACTGCTGTTGAACGAGACGGGGGTGTTGCTAGTTCCGATCATGGCAGCGGGATCGACAGAGAGAAACGAGTTGCCATACGGGGTGTTGAGGTTGGAGTGGCCCATCATATCACTGGTGGGAGCAGGATTGAAGAAGTTGGGCGTGCCAAAGTCGCTAGGGGAGTTGAGGGTGGTTGCCGACATGGGCCCAGCAAACTGTCTAAAGTCCATGCCGTAGGCAGCAGAAGTGTCGATACTAAGGTTGTTCGGGCCCAAAGAGTTGGCAAAGTGGTGTTGGGGCTGGGGAGCAAAGATGGCGTTGTCTTGAAGAGGCTGGGCCGACTCGTGCTGAATGAGGAACGAAGGCATGGGGTTGTTTCTGAGCATGGAGATGTCGATTGCGGCGGGCACCGAGCGGCTTCGCTGCCTTTTGTGGCCACGAGGAGCAGGAGGGCCCATGAGACCTATGGCAGAGTCCTGGAAGACGCCCGAGTGAGGATGCGCCATGTGGTTTGGTTGACTGGCGGGTCTGAAGGCAATGGGCGAAACAGGGGCCGAAGCAGCCGCCATGGCGAACTGCGCGGGGTCGAGCATAGAGTGCCGGTTCTGGAAAGAGTCTAGAGAGACGAGTTTGGCAAGCTGTCCGCTGAGAGCCTTGGAAGGCCCTCCGAGGTGGTGAACCATGACCTTGCTGGCCTGCTGATCTTCGGTGAAATCGCCGCACTCGTAGAAGCCACCACTGCCCGAGCTGTCCATGTAGAACTTGGGAGGGCGGACCAGTTCGACCACCAAGGCACCAAGTCTCTGCGAAGCGCCCTCGGCGGCACTCGTGATCTCGCCCTGCACGAGGTTGATGTTTTTGATCCAAGCAAAGGGGTACTCGATCTTGTAGCCGGCAGAATCGTTGTTGATGTAGTATGTGACACACGCCTTTTCGGGCGAGTAGAAGATAATCAGGTCCATCTGGCTCTGCCCGACTCTACGCCAGGAGCCGATCGAGAGAGAGCGGCAAGCAAAGTGTTGGATGACTGGATACAGATTAGCTCGACTCGTGCTTTAATCGCGCCATGGAAATAACACACCGACTTTGCCCGAGCTTGCATCCGAATTCAAGCTCATGGTACCAGGGTTGTAGGGGTAGGCATTGCCTCCAGGGCCCATGAGGTTGGGGAAGAAGCCCTTGCCAGACTCGAGTGCTTGCATGGCAAGATGACGACGCATCGACTCGGGTATGCTCTCGCAGTCCTCTCCATTCTCAATGCTCTTCCTAGCAATATTCTTGATCTTGGCACGTCTACGGTGGCATTAGTGTGCTGCATTGTGTGTAGAAAACGTGAAGGAGAACTTGCCTGTTCTGGAACCAAATCTGCACCGATCGCTCGGTCATGCTAATTTCATCGGCGATCCTTTCACGGACAGCAGCGGTAGGGGTGGGGTTTTTGTTGAACTCGACCTCGAGAGTGATGAGCTGATCTTGAGTAGCGCGCTGTCTCTTCTGGTTCTTTTGCTGTTGGGTGAGGGTGCTCTTTCTCGGCGGCCTTCTTGATGAAGAGCCGCTAGCAGTCAGAGGAGTCGCAGGGGACGGAGTGGCTGGCGATGCCGAGTCCATCGAGCCCAAATCCTTGGAGTCCATGGTGTATGTGTTTGCGATTAAAGATGGGTGGAGGGGGTCGTTTGTTGTTATTGATGATTATGGCCCGCAGCCGTCAAAGACAGCAAAGTCTTTGTGTCAATTACGTGCGCTCAATCGAGTCGATGCCGAGAGCAACAGCGGAAATGAAATGCACGGGAGGGCAGAAGTCGTGGCAAGGAAAGAGGCAGGCAGCCTGTTGTAAAGAAGGAACGATGGAAAGACGAGGCAGCCGGAAGGAGTGACGACTGGTCAGGGCAGGTACTGTTAGTGTGTGTGTAGGGTAAGAATCAAGCAAAGAAGCAGGAAACGAAGATAATGTGCAAGATGATTAGACCGCAGCGTAAGAGAGTGATGAAGCGGCGCACAGAGGAGCAATATGGAGAGGAAAACAAAGATGTTGCAAAGGGAAGCGCGAGGATAAAGTGCTTTGGGCAGGCGAAACACAGGTACACGCGAGAGAGAGAGAGAGTGCGTGCCAGCCCCCCTTTGAGAGACACTACTGAGCTACCGACGGTCCACGGTCCTCGGGTCCACGCTTGCCTTGACGAGTCGGAACAAACTTAGTTCGAGCATCCAAGCGCGCATGAAACGCACTCACAGACTTAGACTAAGCCACTCTGGGGGCCTTCGTTTTTCGACCACCACGAACGAGCCTTCAACCGTCTGACTGTGTGCCATCACGGCGTTGGCTGTTTTATCTGTGTCTCTTGATTCATCTGGGTCTTCCCACGCTCCCTGAAAATCGTTGCTATCTCACTTATCCAGCCGGCATCCACCACCCATCATAAGCCCTCGATCCGCTCGTTCGACACCATCCATCGCACCGTAACTAGCTTCCTTTCCTCCATCTGACTGTCTGACAAAACCACCATCTGCAAAGACTTGCGTGTCGATTGGCCATGCCCTGCATGCATAGTGCCTTGGGACAAGTTCTGACTCGAACCTCGGACACCCTTACCGCTGCCTTGGCGACCGGCCCATGCCCCAAAGAGCCCAAATCCCGCAGCCGTGCGTGCCTCTCTCGTCCGAGTATGAGTACTGGGTATTCCCGTATGTACCTTAACTGTCATATACAGTAGGTGTGGTGTGAACGGTACAAACTACTAGGTCTGTATACCGAGCAAAAATTATTAACTCGTAAGCGGGCCTCTCCTGACAAGGACTGCTTACACCAACAAACACAGCTCTCAACCCTGTACAGGCGCAACGCTTTCGCGCAACCATTTATGGGTCCGCCGCTCACTTGTTTGTCACTCTCTCTGCGGCGACGTTTGGTCTACTTATCCATCACGGTCGATGTCCAGATGCTTATCGGCCACATCGGCGCTCCTGACCTAGCTTGGTCTGACTGTTCCCCTTCCTAGAACAGTCGGATGTGTACGTCACAGAGCGCTGCTGCTTCTGATCGGGAAGTGTTTTGGGGGTCTTGGCTTTCCCCCTGGCCCCTGTTCTCGTGGCTTGCCGATCTTGGAATAGGCGCAGGCACCGTTCAGGAACACCCGCCACCAGCACGAGCCGTCTGCGTGAGGCCCACACAAGCTCGAGACTGGCAACGGTCGGGGCAAAACACTAGCGTCGCGAGCCGCAAAGACATCTGATGTTTTTCGCCCGGGTCACATCATTGACGACTAGATCTCTGAGCCCCCCATGGCATTTAAGACCGACCTGCGTGATACAGTTGACTATAGGCGCCTAGTTGCTGTCTCCATACGAAAAGTCAGCCGTTACTTGACTGGGGCCGGCCTGCTAACAGGGAGTATGAGCCGGGGGTTACAAACAATGGCGTTCTATTTTTGCGTCAGATAACCGCAGCGGCACCATGTTCACAGTGTACAAGCAGCCTTTGTATTTTGAGACTTCGTGATTCAAGGAGGTACGTACCCCAAAGTTCGATGCCGATGGCTTGCCGATGAGTTCTTGATCGGAGAACCTCTGCAACATTTGTTGCGTTTCGCCACACGACGACCTGTCAGTGGTGCTGCAAGTTTGGTCTTCCGTGTAGGAGGAGCGTTCAACGGACAGATAAAACACCAATATCACGCTAGAATCTTCCACCATTATTCTGCGGACTATCTCTGCCTTGTCTAGAGAAGCTCACCGCACAAGAGATCGTACCACTCGGACCTTGACGCCAGTCTCTCTTCTAGAAGCCGGAGCAGTCAGCCCACATGGTGCCTGAGGTGTAAGCTCCCGGCATCTTTGTATATGCACATGCCATTAACTAGCCGCATCAATTTTCTTACCTCTATTACATTCGGAAGGTCATCATTATTCGAAACTGGCCATGTACGGAATATAATGACGGCACAGAAAGAATGAGACCACTTATTCGTGCGCTCTCAAATGATGGAAATGTCATCGTTGATCTGAAGTTGGCCACTTCGACATGGTTCAATGGACCATTCAATGGTTGCTCGAGTCGACATCAATCCTGCTGCCGTCACACAACCCAAGATGTTGACACTCTGTGATGAATGTAACATGGCTGACGGCGAATTTCTGACATCAATGGTTATCTCCAAGCATAGAGTCGTCGAAGATAACGCTGTTTCAGTTTTGCCGGTTCAATCCCGAGATTCTACAGTTGCTTCTGGCAAGCTTTCCGAATTCTGCGTCGCGAATTTCAGTGGTACGTGCCACAGGAAGCAGTACCGAGTACTTGATGTCGTACAGCCTGTCGGAGGAATGGGCATCGTGCTGCATGCATGCCATGCTTTTCGGAGAGTTGCTCACGGCGTGTGGCTGCTGTCGTGCTCTAAAGACAGGCGCATACGTGTGATTGATGATAGAGCCTTCGTCGACTACATGTGGTTGCATATGTATGCCGTTCTACCACCCAACCTTTCAACAATCCATCAAAATCTGGCTCAGCTGCGCGATCCTTTGCTGAGGACAGTGGATATGTACAATCATGGCTTAGTTCAGAAAAGCTGCAACGTATTTGATGCCAGCCAAAGAGTTTATTCTCAATCATCACGTGTTCGACCTCGACCGGATCAGCACCACGTATGTGCAGGTAACGTATGTAAAAAAGATACATATCGAGGAAGAGTGCGCCGACGTCTAGCATTATCGAGTGAATACGTCACAAAATCGTCGTGTAATATAAGTTACTCTCGACGGCTTGGAGGCAGGATGCTGGTCTTCTTCACTTGCGCAAGACCTGGTCACACCATCACTTAGTCTTGAATATGTAAGGTAAGCCTCAGCCAATGTAGGGTGTCTTTTGATTCGATAAAACCTATAATCACTGCCACGTTTAAACAGAGTTGTCGTCCTTCAGCTCTCATCCATTGCTGCGCGAGGATTGTCTTGATGCAAAGGAAAAAGCAACTTGTCAATAAGATCACGGACGGTGCCCCGGACATCTCGTGTCGTATACAGGCTTTGCAAGAGCAAAGGTTAGGGTGATTCTGCAAAACCCAATGTCGCTTTCTGTGCTCCGGCGTTGATTTAAAGATGTGAGGGAGGACGAGTGACTAAGGTATGCGGCATTGTGACGTATGGTTGCTCTGGTCGGTAGTTTCAGTCGATTGGGACAATCGGAGTATAGATGCAGTGCTGGCGTTGAGTGCATCAAGCATGATAACTCCGAGAACCAATTTCAATACTACGGCTTTTCGTACCCATGGCCCTGGTGGTACCAGTGAGTTCCTTATGCCTGATACTTTCGTCCACCATATATTGCTAGAATTCAGCTGGTCGCACAGACGAATTTTGGGGCCACAGCGACCAGGCAAGTGTAAAGCCCTGATTTGAACACCTGAACCAATCTTTTTGGCGACAATAATTGGCGGAACATTGTCGCGCCAGATGCTGATCAAAACTTCGTTCTCATCCACATCTCGTGTTGTACTGCGCGATTCGGAAGTGTTGATAGAATTTTGACTTTCGTAAGTAAGCAGTGCATTTCATTGAATTGATATGCTTAGATGTAGCTAGCCATGACCTCAACAAGGGCGATGATAAGAGACACGATTAGTTATAAATGGTCGAAAACAACTAAATCCGGAACGAATTCTGTGTCGTTTCCGGAGGTCCGTTGAACATGCAACGTGCAGCCGTGCAAAATTCAACATCACCACGAACCTCCAGAGTCTCTTTACAAGAAGGCGGCAACACCGAGGGCAACAGCACCAACAGCACCGAATGCGGCGGCTCCAGTGCTCTGAGCTCCTGCAGACGAGTTCGCGGAAGAGGCTCTAGAGGTGGCTGAACTCAAGAGGGAATTGCCCGCGCTGAAATGTGACGAGAACATAGATTGCAATCCAGCAAATTCTGATGACAAGGAGCCCCTCAGACTGGACGCGGCGGTAGATGGGGCGGCGGAGATAGAGTTCAAACGTGATGAGATAGAAGCGCGAATAGATGAGGCGACGGCGGTGGCGGACGAGATTGCAGACGAAGCTGCGCTGCCAGTTGATCCGCTCTGTACGATGTTGGTGATGGCGTTGGACACGCTGGACACATAACTTGAGCTAGCGTTGGCGGTGCCCCCACTGTTGCTGCAGTTCTGGCCATCGCCGACAACGATGTTGACACTGCTGTCACTGGAACAGGACTGGGCGGCGAGAATAAAGCTGGCCTACATGTTGTTGCTTGTTGCTTGTAATGCTTGAATGTGTTTAAAGGAGATTCAGGAATTATGGATCAGTCAGGTAGGAATCAAGAAGGGCACTTTATAGTCGACAGTCACGCTGTGATCACCAATACCAGCGGCATCAAGGGCGAACTCGATAGAAAGTGATGAAGATGGACAATTGAACCTTGATCCTACAGCATGCCAGTGGCTGTTCACGACTTTATGCCATGGACGAAGTGGCTGCTACATTGTCGGGACCCGGCATGAGGTCCATGTTGTCGGTAGGAAGATCACGTCCGTTCAAGGGAAGGGTCCAGTCCTGGAAGGATCGACCATAACCACATGATTTGCGGGAGATCCACGGCTTCACCTTATTTGGGAACTCGTTCTCAGATATACGGTTGCTTTTTCCTCGCCTAGATCAAGCTTGGTAATAATCGCCCTGAACAGCTACTCAGCATCAACTGCAGCAAGCTTTTTCATGTCTTCCAAGCTTTGAGTAAGCCCATATTCCTACGTCTTGCCTGATCGAGTGATGCTGGTACAGTATAAATCCTTTGGTCGTCGCCTTCCAGAGAATGCTCTTCCACAGGAATCTTTCGATGATCGCGATGGTCGCGAAAGTTGCCCCGCCATTTGCCTCGGCCATGATCCAGAAGGTTAGATACAGTGGGCAGATGACGTGGCGGTGAGCTGTTGGTCACCCGTCAGGATGCCTACGAAGCGGCGAATGAACGCTGCTCGGAGGTGTGCGCAGGAGCAGGGGCATAGCATCACATAATGTACGGTCATGTTGGTCTTTGATCATAGGTACTAGTACCTACATGTAGTAATAATGGCAGGTAAAGTGCGTGGTTGGGTGACGCGAAACACGGCCCAATTGGGCGAAAATGAGTCGCAACGCGACTTCCTGCAAAGAACGCGAAGTTCATCACGCTTCTCGCCTCTCGCCATTGATACTACAACAATCCATCACAACAATGCCTGCCGCCAAAGTCAAGGATACGCAACCGAAGAAGCGTGTGCTCGTTGATGCACCGTCGTCACGCCAAAACATCCAACCCGAGTCTCCCTCCAAGCGGCGGAAGCTTAACAACAACTTCAAAACGCCGGGTGGCTCTAGTCAAGTCAAGAGCCAGTTCGAAGAGGAAGTTTTGGAAAAATTGACACAGGATCTGGGAGACCTGAAGGAGAACAATGCCGAGAGAGATCAGCAATGGGCGAGGCCGAGTCTGGGCGACTTTGACGAGACCAAGGACAGCTTGTGCTTCCAGCAGATTGAGGTCGAGGAAGGCACACTTCATGGAGGAAAGGCTTGTGTCAAGCTGTTCGGTGTCACAGAGGTGCGTCACACGTCCATGCCATGTCGATGGATTCTGCTAATCAATCCATCCAGACCGGCCACTCGGTCCTCCTGCACGTCACCGACTTCATGCACTACCTCTACGTAGCTGCGCCAATGTCGTTTCAACAAAGCGATTGCGAGCCCTACAAAGCATACCTCGAGACGCAGCTTGCTCAACACCAGCCTGCCATCTACTCGGTACAGATGCTCCTCCGAGAGAATCTGTACGGCTTCCAGGGCAATCAGAAGAGTCCATACCTCAAGATCACCGTGGCCGACCCTAAATTTATCAACAAGCTGAGGACGACCATCGAGAGTGGGAGTGCCAACTACAAGGGTCTCTGGAAAGGCGCAGACGGCGGCGTTCTTACCTTCGACAGCATCCAATATGTGCTTCGTTTCATGATTGACACAAAGGTAGCACCACCCGGAGATAGACAAATTTTCTTGACTAACAAATCCAGATCTCGGGCATGTCTTGGGTTGAAGCGCCTGCGTCCAAATACACGCTCATGCCCGCCAGGGACAGGCACTCCAACTGCCAGATTGAAGCGTATTGTCACTACAGAGACCTCATCGCCCACCCGGCTGAAGGAGAATGGGCCAAGATGGCCCCTCTGCGGACTCTGTCGTTCGATATCGAGTGCGCTGGTCGCAAGGGTATCTTCCCAGAGGCCAATGTCGATCCTGTAATCCAGATTGCAAACGTTGTCACGAGGTACGGAGAGGAAAAACCTTTCGTGCGTAATGTCTTTTGCTTGGACACTTGCAGTCTGATCGTCAACACACAAATCTTCGAGTTTGCCGAAGAGGACAAGATGCTGATGGCATGGCGGGATTTCCTCGAAGAGGTTGATCCCGATGTCATTATTGGCTACAACACGTCCAACTTTGATTTCCCCTACCTGCTGGACAGAGCAAAGCATCTCAAGGCCACCAGATTCCCCTTCTGGTCGAGATTGAGAAACGTGCAGTCTGTTGCAAAGGATACCAACTTTTCCAGCAAGCAGATGGGTAACAGAGACACAAAGGCAACCAACACCAACGGCCGTTTGCAGCTCGATCTTCTGCAGCTCATCCAGAGAGACCACCAACTCCGAAGTTACACCCTCAATTCGGTATGTGCTCACTTCTTGAACGAGCAAAAAGAAGATGTCCATCACACCATGATCACCGAACTATTCAACGGAACTCCAGAGTCGCGACGAAGACTGGCAGTGTATTGTTTGAAAGACGCCTATCTCCCTCAACGTCTCATGGACAAGCTCATGTGTCTTGTCAACTACACCGAAATGGCCAGAGTCACTGGCGTCCCTTTCAACTACCTTCTTTCGCGCGGACAACAGGTCAAGTTCATCAGTCAGCTCTTCCGAAAGGCCTTGGAGCAGCAGCTCGTCATTCCCAACCTTCGCAGCGAAGGCTCCGACGAACAGTACGAGGGTGCTACTGTCATTGAGCCCACAAGAGGTTACTATGATGTGCCAATCGCCACTCTTGATTTCGCTTCGTTGTATCCCAGCATCATCCAAGCACACAATCTGTGCTACACAACCCTACTCAACAAAAACGCAGTCGACAAACTCGGTTTCCAAAAAGACGAAGACTATATTGTGACGCCAAACGGCGACCTCTTCTGCACGCCCAAAATTCGCAAGGGTCTCTTGACTCAGATTCTGGAAGAGTTGTTGGGCGCCAGAAAGCGCGCCAGAAAAGAGTTGGCCACCGAGACGGATGTTTTCAAAAAGGCCGTCTTGAACGGAAGGCAGCTGGCCTTGAAGATCAGCGCAAACAGTGTGTACGGTATCACAGGTGCTACTGTTGGCAAGCTCCCTTGCCTTGCCATTGCCTCGAGTACGACTTCCTATGGTCGTCAAATGATTGAAAAGACTAGAGACGAGGTCCAGAAACAGTACACCATCGCCAATGGCTACACTCACGATGCTGAAGTCATTTACGGTGACACAGACTCCGTCATGGTCAAATTCGGCCCCACCGATCTTGCAAAAGCCATGGAGTTGGGTGAAGAAGCGGCCAAATTTGTCTCTTCCAAATTCATCCAGCCTATCAAGCTGGAGTTTGAGAAAGTCTACTTCCCATACCTCTTGATCAACAAGAAGCGTTATGCTGGCCTGTACTGGACGAATCCCAACAAGTGGGACAAGATGGACAGTAAAGGTATCGAGACCGTCCGACGAGATAACTGCCGCCTTGTTCAGACGGTCATTGAGACTAGCTTGCGTATGCTGTTGATCGATCGTGACGTTCAAGGGGCTCAAGAGTAAGTCTTTGCCCTCGAGTATTATCTTTGTCATGTACTGACCACTGCCAGCTTCGTAAGAGAAACCATTTCCGAGTTGTTGCAAAACAAGGTGGACATGTCGAATTTGGTCATCACAAAGGCTTTGACAAAGAACGACTATGCTAATAAACAGGCCCACGTCGAACTCGCCGAGCGCATGAAGAAGCGCGACGCTGGTTCTGCTCCTGCGCTGGGTGATCGTGTGGCATATGTCATGGTCAAGGGTGCGGCTGGCGCGAAGAATTACGAGAAATCAGAAGATCCAATCTTCGTTCTCGAAAACAACATTCCTATCGACACAAGATATTACCTCGACAACCAGTTGGCCAAGCCTCTTGGACGTATATTCGAGCCAATTCTAGGTGAAAAGAAGGCCGGCCAACTTCTGACTGGCGAACACACCCGATCGATTAGTGTGGCGGCGCCAACAATGGGAGGATTGATGAAGTTTGCCAAAAAGACCGAGACGTGCATGGGTTGCAAGAAGCCCCTCACAGGGCCAGACGAGAAAGGTGGTGCGGTCTGCGAGAATGACCGCCATCGCCTTGGCGAGTTGTATCAGAAGACCTTGAGTAAGGTTGGTGAACTCGAGGTCCGCTTCGCTCGGTTGTGGACGCAATGCCAGAGGTGTCAGGGCAGTATGCATAACGAAGTCATCTGTTCCAGCAGAGACTGCCCCATCTTCTACATGCGTATGAAGGCCAAGAAGGATGTTGAAGATTCTGGCAAGGAGCTCGTGCGATTCGACAATGACGGGGCTCTGTGGTAATGAAGATGGAAAAAGTCATTCTCTTAGGAAAGAAAGAGGGGTCGAGTGTTGGTTGTTTGTTGCTGTCTGAGAGTTTGCTATTCGCCGTTTAACAAAGTATATATCTACGGATGGTTATTGAACAGAGCTTTCTTACTACCTCAATCAGAAGGATGTGAGGAGAGAATCGCCTACCTCTTCTCCGCCATTGCCAAACCTACCTGCACGTCTCGGGTGCTTTCAAATAAGTATACAAAGGGCAGTATGTGAATGAGCATAGCTCGTGCAACGCTAGGCTACTGTCAAGCAAAGAACGATCGACGTAGGCAAGGGACAATTTAATAATCTTTGGATCCTACTTTTTTCCGAGCTCTGATACCAAAGTCCAAAGACTCCAATTCCGACCCAGGTCCTCGGCGTGGTTAAGATGTTTCGTCCCATCTCGCTTTCCTCAGTGCTAAATCCCCCCGTATAGCCCGTCATTGCCAGTCCAGAGCATTGAAGCCGATGCCCTCTCCAGATAGCACATGCCAGCCAGAAACTGGATGGTACCCACAACGTCTGTCATTGCGGACCGTCTTAGTGTTGATCATCGCCTGGATGAGATCGTATCTCATTACTGCCTGCTGGTGCCTCTCAGCAGCGTGTGCGGTGTGACGGTAGCGCTCCTCTACGTTCGCCAGATCTTCATTGTAAGCGTCTGGAGGTGAGCATGCGTCCATGGCTTCGGCAAAGACTTGCTTGGGAGTGGATGGATCAGAATGAAGGTCGTGAGTGAGGAGTCTCTGAGACGTTTCCGGCGCGTGACGGGCATGGTCTGAAGTCGAGATGCGGAAACAACTACCATAAAGGCGAGCGAGCATTGGATAGGAGAAGCGAGGACGTTTTTGGATGTGAGCAGGGCGATCGTGAGAAAGTTTGACTCCACCAGCTGCTCTTGGGCCTCTGCGAAGGACGAGGTTTGTATTGCGGCGCATTGGGGGGCAGTGTCTTGTCATCTGAGGGTGGGGCTCAAGAGAGGGCACGGTGGCAGACCTGTTTATGCGTGAGAGTCGATCAGGCACGGCGGCAGATCTGTGCATGCGTGAGAGTCGATCGGGCACGATGGCAGAACTGGTTGTGCGGGAGAATCGACCGGGCACGGTGGCAGATCTGATCATGCGTGAGAGTCGGTCATCAAGGACGGGATGTGAGCTGGCGGCTCGTAAGATTGACCGGTCGGATAGCTTGCGTCTGGCCTCAGGGCAAAGCGCTTCTTCGCTCTTGGGCGTGGCGACCTTATTGTTGACATGACTTTGATTCTGCAGATTTTGTGTTGCTTTGGCGTTTCTGCGAGCGAGGAGCTGTAAGTTGAGATTGGTGATTGGTGCCCAGACAAAGTGGCCGACCGGGACATCTTCATGGGCTGCAGCGGGCGGAGACAGGACACCGCGAAAGGGCTCAGTCTGGATGATAACAGATGGTTTAGAGACAGGAGGGCCCAAGCCTAAAGAGATGTCTTTGGAAGTTGTAGGATAAAAGTCTGTTCGTTGAAGTGACTCGATGGGCTCTGTTGCCATTACAACACGGTTCCACATGTCTTCATTGAGCTGGATAGGCTCATCTGAGGATATGACTTGTTCAATCCTGCGAAACGACCGATCCAGTGGGATGCCGCGACTGGCAAATAGCCGGAAGATGTAGACAGCGGCACGGATCTCAGGAGAAAATGAGACGCTGGTCGTGCCGTCGGGGTTGCGATGCAGCTTCGCAAGTGAAGGTGGCGCTCCGCCGCTAAACAACCAACAGGTGTAGAGGCGATGGTAAGTCTCGCTTGGATATGCGCAATCGAGTTTGAAGCGGTGCGTGCCCGAAGGGACTTGTGCCCTGAAGGAACGAGTCTCATCGCGCCAGGTCGAGAGAGTCACGTAGAGTAAGAAGAGCGAGCCCGGGATCGAAAGGAGGCACTGGTCATGATCGCCGCGGCAGAGCATGATGAGATTGGGCACATCTGGCGGCGTGCTGGGCACACCAGTAAATGGATCATTGAAGATGGCTTGTGTGTCGGACGACATGGCGGCTCTGGAGGATTGCGTGGAGTAGATGCGCAATCGGCCGCAGTTGGCGAAGCGAATAACAGCTTGAGTGCTCCAATTGTCACAGAACCAAAGGTACTCGAAGACACAGGTTGTGATGCCGTGCGATTGAAAGTGACGAGTGACGAGTGACGAGTGGCGAGTGGCGAGTGACGACGAAGCGTCGGGATCGGAATTGCTATGTCGAACAGAATCACTGTGAAGTTGCAAGTGATTCGAAATGCGATCTGTTAAAGGTTGTGAAAACACTTGATAGGGACGACAGACCAATGTAACAACTTGAAGCTAGGGCACTTGCTCGCTAACAGACCATACCTTATGCACAAACAGGAGAACAAGCCAAGAACAGATGAGCGTTGACGAAGTCAGAGCAGTCAATCAGGGATTTCTTAGGTGCGGTGAAAGGAAAGGTGCGGTGAAAAGAAAGGTTAAAAGGAAGGTGCGATGAAAAGAAAGGTCAAGGAAAGAAAGGTCAAGGAAAGAAAGGTCAAGGAAAGAAAGGTCAAGGAAAGAAAGGTCAAGGAAAGAAAGGTCAAGGAAAGAAAGGTCAAGGGTTTTTTTCCAGCGAAAAATTGGCAATAACTGGTAGAGAAGAGAAGAGTCGAAAACAACCTTGTATTGGAAAGAAGCCGGTGCAAAAGTAAAAAAAAAAACAAAAAAAGATAAAAGAAGAGGATCCATCCATGACGCCTTGCAATGCCCAACCCGCGCTTCGTTTTTGCCTGTACTGTACATGTAAGATACCGAGAGAGATGAGACGGCTCTAGTGGTACATTAGATCATCTGGCGAACAAACTGGCAGAAAGGCAGAGTTAGTTTGTGGTAGACAGAGAGGCGTTGGGGAGATGCAAACTCACAGTCCAAGCGCCAGCGGTGCCGGCGACCAGACCACCAGAGATCATCATGGGCCTCAAGCCCTTGGTGCTCTTGAAAAGCATGCCACTCAGAGCGCCGGCAGCAATGCTGTTGGCGGCATCATGTTGACCGCGGTAGTGGCCGATGAAGGAATTGAAGCCGTTGTAGACCATGGCAATGACGCCGGCCGAGTTTGCGAGGAAAGGGCCGCGACGTGTGATGGCGTTGAGGGCCGAGTTGAGACGGAGCTTTGGCGGAGCCGAGGCGGGCAGTCTGTTGAGCCCTTCGGCGAGGCCCCAAGCACCGCCGACGGTCAGCCCGGCGAGGTACGTCACGCCGGTGCCGTAGCAAAGATCGTCGGACCAGCCACGCGACGGGAGCGCACTGCGGTTGCCGGGCAGCTCCGAGAGCGCTTGGTCGTCTAGAGAGAGGTAGTCGAGCGTGTCTTGGCTCAGCCCGGCCAGCGGATGTAGTGACGCCGGGTCGAAGGCGCCGGGCGTGTTGAAGAATGAAGAGACGTCTTGTGCCTCGAACTGCGGTTGCGGCGCCATGTCTTGCATGGGCGCATCCTGCACTGCTTGCTGCGATTGTGTCTTGCGACCGGTAAGCGAGTCCCAGATGCCCATTGTGTCGAGAGGTTGTGGTGGATGATGGTGCGGCGAGCGCTGACGACGAGACGATTTTTTGGTCAAGCTTTCGCGGAACTTTCCACTTCCATCCCGCTCGCACGCCAAGCTCATTGTTTGCTGTGCATACCATGCTACAAAGCGAATGCAAGGCAGAGCTCTCTGACAGGCACATCATTCAGCTTTCTCTTGAATTCTGAACACAGTTGATAGGGAACCACAGCTTTCTTTTCGAGCGGAGCAGTGCAGCTTGTCCAAGTGTCATGTGAGCGATATAGTCGAACATACATGTAATATCATAACTGTCACAGTTGGGCACATTTTCTTTCATTATGAATGCTTCAATGTCGAGGCAAGCAAGAGGCGGGAACAAAAGTCCGAGCTGCGCATACAAGCCCCACCACAGGTGGTGAATATCGATGTTATTCAAGGTGGGTTAGACACTATTGCTTGTGGGCCGGGGTTGGGGTGCTGGGCGGCTGCATGCATGGCTGTCACGTTTTGCTTTCATGTTGGCAGAAGCAGTTCATGTACCGTAGCGGCGCAATAAGAGTGACTACAGTACACGATGGTTGGGGACAAGGGCAAGCTGAACATCATCAACAACAACAACACAACGAGAAAGGGGCCCCGGCAGGAGCAATTTGGATACACTATCATTGATGGACGAAGGAGGAACCTTTCATTTCGGCTCCAGCCGTCCGTTCTTTGAACGCACCGCCGAACGCGCCAGCCCACACGTCGGCCAAAGGAAAGAGATGACCCTCTTTTGATTGAGAAATCCCACCCTTCCTTTGGTTGTTTTGTGTTCTTTACTACATACCCGCCTTCTCCAGGACAAGACTCCAGTCACTCTTTTTGCACTTGACAGTTTGGTAAGTCGTCGTTGTCTGCTTCATCCCCGACTCGCTCCCTTTGAAGAGGAGAAAAAATTGTTCAGGGTTTCATCAACCACAGAGGGCGGCGCTCGCTCGGCTGGAAGCGGTGCACGCGGGCTTTGACTTTTTTAGCATGTCGACACTGGCCGTTGGTGCACTCTTCCGCCATACCTGTCCCTCCTGTTTGCTGTGCCCTGTCTGTCCGAGTGCGTCCTGCTGTCTATCTATTGATTGCCCTTGCCGTCGCCTGCGGTCAATTGCCTGCACCTGCCCATCCCTTGGACCCTTGACCCGACTAACGGAAGCCGCTCAACAGTCCGCCTTTTTCTGCCCCCCTCGACTTTTTTCAACACTCGAGTCTTTGCGAAGAACCGCAACACCGCCTAAATAGCCCGCCTCGATCCAGGCTTCGACCATCATGTCTGCCTACTACGACCAGACCCAAGCTGCTGCCCCCACGGGCACATGGCCTGCTCCCGGCCGCCAGCCTTCATGGGAACAACCTGCCCCTCCCTCGAGATCCGGTTAGTAAACCCAACGCAGCACCGCTACCGAGGATGCATGTCTGAGTTGTGTCATTGCAGGAACTGCTTCGGCGTCGCGAGACGAGTCGGCCGCGTTCAGCATTCAATTTGAAGGTGCGTAAAGGAAATCAATACCACGACTCAACACGAGACCATTTGATGGGACCACACGATCTGATGGGATTGATGCGATCCGGCCGTGTTGAGCGCAGGCACAGTAGCCGCTAACAGCACGCTGCAGAAATCGACCGCGCTACTGACAACCTCGTCAAGAGCGGCAAGTGGATGGCCGGCGGTGGTGCAGGACCCTCGTACAGCACCCGTCGCGAATCCATGCCTCCCATGATGATGGGCCGCGGTTACAGCGCCGACTTTGGTAAGTGATTGCCGCCTTTGCTCCGGGTGCTTCGCCTTCTCATCTTCTACTCGCAGCAGGATCCAAATCCAACTCGCCTGCGGATTCGCGCATGGGCGGCAGCAGCGGCTCGGGACAAGCGCGCCACCATTCGGTCAGCGAATACGACGGCGCGCGCTCCAACTCGGCAGCCGCCCTCCAGGGCTACTATGCGTCGCAGCGATTCGCACCGCGTCAAAACGAGGCAGAGCAGATGATGCAGGCCAAGCGAAGGATGGCCGCGCAAAGAGAGAGGGAGCTCCGCAACTACCACCAGGAGCAGCAATATAACAGGAGTAAGAGCGTCGCAGAGCAGCCTTAGACAGTAGAATCCGAAGTTGATTGCCTCCTACAGACACTTCGGCACAAGGCGTCAGGCCCGATCGCGCCCTGAGCCCTGCAGCCACAACCATGAGTGAAGACGAACGCCGCGACCTCATTGCCCGTCAGCACCGTGCTCTATACGGCAACGATTCCGCCCTGTACCCCGGCCCCGACGCTGCTGCTACTGGTCGTCGTGCTTCGCAGGACGTCAGGGGCTCCGTTTCAGGCGCCTCTCGGGGCGCTGCCTCGCCACTGGCTTTCGACCCTTTCCATGGCGAGCCTGCTGTTCAGATGCCCCCTCGTGATGGCGTCATGCTACCCAAATCGCCAAATAGCGCCTCGTCTCCTCAATCAAACCCCACCACCTTCGGAAGTTTGATGGGCGAAACGCAACAGTCCAGCCGAACTTCAGTGTCCTCGCCAAGTGCATCACCTCCTCTTGGCCAGGGTACGAAGGCTTCGGCTGCCCCTATCGGTACTCGCCCAGCTCCGAATGCTGCACAGGCAACTGCTTTGAACAAGCGTGCAACCACCCCTCTGCCATCACCTCTAAGCTTCGGCTTCAGCGCCAACGAGCAGAGCAAGAACGAGCGCTCGAATTCCGTCGGTCCCAACGGGTCCGCAGTAGACAAGGGAGTCAGCCTTGGTTCCTGGGGCTCCAACAGTGGAGTCTGGGGCTCTGCTAAGAACAACCTCCAAGCACCCGTATGGGGCTAAGCTATGATTATGTTTTACGCGTACTACTAACCCCCTCATCTCAAGAGGTACGCTGGAGTGGATTTTGTTTTGTTTTCTTTCTTTTTTTTGTCATTGTCGTCCATCGTCTTCCATATTGCATGGGTTGTCTCGCGCGCAACAACAACAACAACTCGTCAGAAACAGGAGGAGAGACGGATGTCTTTCATGAGTTTTGTTGGGCGAAATGCTTATATCCTTCTGGCATTTGATGGTGGGATTTGGTCATTGGTGGCTGGTAGCCATGGTCTGAGGTCGCTTGCTACAACATTCAAAAGAAGCTTTGGTCTGGATGGGTACATTTTGTTTTCAGGGGGTCAGTCAGGGAGGTCAGGGTTGGGGAAGGAGTCTTTCGCTTTTAAACACTGGCGGTGGCACAGAAGGTGGATTCTAGGACTCGACAAATTTATGGTTAATTGTAGGGACATAGAAAACAGGACAGGGCATCAAGGGAATCATTGTCTTTGTATCGCAACGAGAAAAAAAGCATGTCCGTTGTTCTCCATGATTAGGTATTGTTCATGTTCCCCAGAAAGCGCTGGAGTGGCCTTTTTTGCCAAGAGAGAAGGAGACGAGCTTCCGGGCCGAAGTGTGGGACGAACAGCTGGTGTCTACGAAACTGGACATTGGATTGCTGTTGCGAAAGCTTTCGACTCACCAACGACGCTTCTCCTGCCCGTCAATTGCTTTTCTGACCTGAAAGTCGCGGTGCCGTGCAACCAACCCTCCCAGCGAAAAAGTCCCCGACCGCACTCCCTCCTTCGCTCCTTGTCACTCCTCGTCCGTCCATCATGGTATGCCCATCTCTCCTTAATCGCTCTCCTGCGCGCTTATGGCCAGTGGATCCTCCGAGTCAACTTGACTGTTGATGGCCTGGTGATGCCTGACCTGAAAAGCAGCAGCAATGTTGCTACAGCTCCAGCACAACGGCCATTCTCTCTCGCACACGAGCATATATTCTAACAAGGCGTTTGCTGTACAGTCTTCTCCTCGCCCTTCATCGCCCGTCAATGCCGCCCCTTCGACTGGCTCGACTACTGCACGCGCCGCATCTCCCAAGGCTCCTGGTGGTCCAGCAACTGCCATCCGTAGAAAGGCTGCCGCTGACCGTGCCGACCGCGCTGCCAATGTTAGACCTAGCAGCACCCGCGCCGCTGGCGCTGGTGGTAGCAGCAGCACTATGCTGAGACTCTACACTGACGAGTCACCGGGTCTCAAAGTCGACCCCTTTGTCGTCCTTGTGCTCTCTGTCGGCTTCATCATCTCGGTCGTCGCGCTACACAGTAAGATCGTACCCTTCGCAGTATGCAGCAAGCCGAGAGAGCAATACTGACATGTACCAGTCCTCGCCAAGGTCACCAAGAAGTTCTCCTCTTAGAGTCACCCGTTCTTCCTCAGCTTCGTGGTTTAGCGATACCGATGCTGCTTATTCTGTCCCTTGCTCTTCTTCTCTTGTATCTTTAACACGGTCCGGCGTCGAATGTTTTTGTTTTGTTGGCACGGGAATGCAGAGAAAAAAAAGTCATCTTCAGCCTTCTTTGCTCAAGCTATCACTCTTGTTTCCTCTTTGCGATGTCGAAAAATGACAGATTCCCATCGTCAGCCCTTCCGCAACTCCTCTGATCATCTCCTTGACATGAGTCCAAGCTGCCGTGTGCCAGCACGAGTGGTAGTACTCATAAATGTTTCATAAGGTAGGTACGCATCGGTAGGTATACCTCACGCCTTGGCGCGGTGCGAAATCTCGGCCCCAGATCCTGCCGAGTTTATCCAGAGCTTTAACCAGTTTGGTCCCGGTGATCCGTGAGGTCCGGGCCGAGCTGCTGAACAATGCAGGCGCCGGGCGGCTAAAAGCGCAACCCCCACTTGCATTGTGCCCCTCCATGAGCCGCATCATCCACTGTTTTGCCATCTGCCTGCCCGGATAGTGTTTTTATTCTGCGGATCAAGTGGTTGCTTTCTATATTCCAGAGCAGACGGGGAGAAGGGCGAGGGGTAACCGGCAGGATTGAGTGGATCGCGACGGTTGATTGGGGCACAAAAATGTGGGAAGGTGCCACCAAGGTGCATGTCTTTTTTTTTACATTTATGATTCCTGTCAGTCTCCAGAAAGTGCTTCTTCCATTTGCTCTCTTCCCGCCTAAAGTCAGAACCGCACTTTCCACCGCCCTACGGCTTTGCTGTACCCAAGCTGCCGCCGTTGGCTGCCAGAAAGATGATGAACGTGCTCAAGCCCTTCGTACGGTAAGTGGATGATGGAGTGATCTGGCTGTATTTAAGGTGTCCAGCCTGCCCCTCTCTCCATCAACTTACTGATTCTACTCTCCTCCTCTCTTACAGATCCACCCCAACACTTGCCTCCAGAGCAACATTACGCTTTACTGCCACGGCGAGACCTGCCTTCAAGAAGTTTGAACCGATCACATTCCGCAGCTACTCATCCAAGATGCCTTCAGTCCCCACCGTCAAGCTCAATAGCGGTCACGAGGTAGGCTTCTTCACACAGAGTAACCTTTCAGCAGACAGCTGATTTGCTGAACAGATGCCTCTCGTTGGCTTCGGTCTCTGGAAAGTCGACAACGACACTTGCGCCGACACCGTCTATAACGCCATCAAGGTCGGATACAGACTCTTTGACGGCGCCTGCGATTACGGCAACGAGAAGGAAGTTGGCCAGGGTGTTGCCCGCGCTATCAAGGACGGCCTCGTAAAACGTGAGGACCTCTTCCTTGTGTCCAAGCTGTGGAACTCGTTCCACGACGCCGACCAGGTCAAGCCCATCGCCAAGAAGCAGCTCCAGGACTTGGGCATCGACTACTTTGACTTGTACATCATCCACTTCCCCGTCGCCCTCAAGTACGTCGCCCCCAGCGTTCGCTACCCTCCCAGCTGGACCGATGAGAACGACAAGATCACCTTTTCCAAGACTCCCCTCTCCGAGACGTACAAGGCCATGGAGCAATTGGTCGACGAGGGCCTCGCCAAGAGTATCGGTGTTTCCAACTACAACGGTGCTCTCATGCTCGACCTCCTCCGTTACGCCAAGATCACTCCTGCCACTCTCCAGATCGAGCACCACCCCTACCTTACCCAGGAGGGTCTCGTCAAGTTGTGCAAAGAGAACAACATCCACGTGACTGCCTACTCTTCATTCGGCCCTGCTTCATTTGTTGAGTTGAAGATGCAGAGAGCACACGACACGCCTCTTCTCTTCGATAACGAGACGGTCAAGAAGATCGCCGAAAAGCACAACAAGTCAGTTGGCCAGGTGCTGTTGCGATGGAGCACTCAACGTGGTATTGCTGTTATTCCCAAGTCCAACAACAAGGATCGTCTTGCCCAGAACCTCGATGTCTGCAGTTTCGATCTTGCCGAGGATGAGATCAAGGCCATCAGCGCTCTTGATAGAGGCCTCCGGTTCAACGACCCCGTCAACTACGGCCTCAACATTCCCATCTTTGCTTAAGTCTGATCGCAGGATGCGAACGGACAGAGAAGGCGGAAATGGAACGTATAGCTTTATATCCCTAGTACTTTAACAACGAAATAAACGATTGCTCATTTTCATACCTGCTCCTCTTCCTGCATCTACAACCATGTAACGTAGCCATGCCTTAAGAGATCATCTGCTCGCTTCTGTGCCGCCTACCTACCTCTATGCATCTAGAACAGAAAGAACCTCGCCAATCGTTGACACGACGTCATTTGCTCACCTTGTGGTGTTCCAAAACTTGTAGGTACCCACCTTTTCGTGAGTGCATCAGCAGCTCTCGACTACAAAACCCCGTCGTGCTCGCATTTGATTCCTCCTTCTTTCTCTCGATATACACGAGAGGGAGAAAAAGAAAAACAACGGTCGAAGCATCTCCATCCACGACCAAACCCACTCCAAACCTTATCTACCCCACCACAGAAGCTACACCCTACAAAGCATCCAAAAAACAAAACTGAAAACATGTCAGACACAAACAACAACAACAACACTACTCAACAGCCAAAGCAAGGTGGTGGCGGTCTCTTTGGCGGCGTCACCAGCGCAGCCGGCGGATTTGTTTCTGGGGTCGGGGGCGTGGCGTCCGGTACCGTCAACACTGTCGGCGGCGTAGTCGGCAATGTTGGCCGCGGCGTGGGCAAAACCATCTCGGATGCGAGCTCTGGCTTGGAGAACACTACCAAGGGTGCGGGAGATAGTATTGGGGGTGTCAGTGGTGCCAAGCAGGATCAGGCGAAGCAGTAGAGGAGTATGAGGATGGAACAAAATGATGTTGATGACGAAGAAAGCTTTGATAACAGAAACATGGTGTGGATATGGCAGAGATTAACAATTACTCATGATCGTGAAGCAACGACACCCTTCTCCAATGCTACAATACTCTCCCTAACTTGAGGGCAGAAATGTTTCCTCAACAACTCGCCTTCCCAGACCGTGGTCGCAAACGGATTGCTACCTTCGACCTCTTCTCTGAGAGGATTGAAGACACCATCTCCCTTCCTCTCTTCTGTATACCACAAGGCTGCAATCTTCTTGCCTTGTACTTTTGCGACTTGCTGTAACAGGCCCATCATGGCCAAGCACGACTTTTCGGGCAATTGCAGGGATATGGTGAGAAGCTGTTTAGCAAAGGCGGCAAGTCGGAGCGGCGGGACGGAGCGGAGATTTTGCGGCGGCAAGAGAACTGAAGAAAGAGATCGGAGGAGGAGCACAGTAGTTGTTTGCACGTTGATCTTGTGTTTGGCTTGTTGAGGAAGGAGCGACGCGTCGTCGTTGCCATCTGGGTCGCGCAGACGCAAAGATTTTGCGCTCAACTCGAGATCTGGATTCATAGATGAGGGCAAAAGAGTCTTGTAGAGATGAGTGATGAAGAATTCAAGGTCCAGGTGCAGCGAGCCAACACTCTTGACCACATCTTGGCCTTGGAGGAGAGCAAAGGCTGTGATGATACAAAGGAGAGACTCGCGGTTGATATTTCTCGGAGCTGTAGAAGCATCGTCGTCCTCCTGAGCTAGCATTTCCTCGGCGGCTTCGGTGGAGATGACAAGTTCGCGGAGAGCTTCTAGAATGTCGCCAAAAAAGTCCTGGTTGATGAGATGGGCGTAGCGGGCTAGACCTTCGAGCACGGCTCCCATGAGTTGCGGGACTCGTTGCTTGAGGATGCGGAAGTAGGCGACAAATACTAGCTTCAGCATTTCGGACTGGTTTTTGTCACGCTCTTCGTGCGAGACGACAGCGTCGGCTTCTTGCAGTTCTTTCTCAACGCCCTTGACCTCACGCAGACGTTTTCTCTCCTTCTTGTTCCTGAATTCGCGCTTCTGCTTCACCTTGGTGGCCGGGTCATCGGAATCCTTGTCGATACGGCTGTTGCTGCCCTTGTGGGCGAACTCGGAGAGAAGGCGCAAATGAAGGAAAGTATTGAGGACGGATTCGTGGATGTTGTAGTTGCGCGACTTCATCATTTTGCAGAGGAGATCGACGGCCTCGCGCGAGGCATTTCCATCCTCATCGTCGCGGAATAGAGTTTCCAGACACTCGACGGCATTGTGGAAGTCTTGGTTCACCTGTCTGACGCTGAGCCTACCAACAAGAATATTGATGAGTTCGCCGCGGAAGTTGAAGTGCGGCACCGTGTTGAGCAGAGTGCAAGCGCACGAGATTGCGACTGTGGCCACCGAGGCCGTCTCCTTGTTTCGGTCTCCGCTCTTTTTGGCGGCTCTCGTCAGAGACTTGACGTACTCGTGATAGCCGCTGACCAGAGACTGCTCGAAGTTGCGCAGCTTGCGCACGTCCTTGGACAGCTTCTGCTTGAGCTCCTCCTTGGACACGGGACGAATACGGTAGCCGGGGATGATGTCACGGTAGATGGCCAACTGCGTGGCCAGGCACAGCTTGACGACGGTTCGGTTTGGAGACGTGGCGTGCACTTGCAGCTTCTTGAGCAGACCAATGTTCTCTTCCGGGTCCTCGGAGATCATACTGGCCACATGGGCGAGGTTCTCCTTGGCCTGAAGGATCTGCTCACGGGCAGAAAGCTGTGGTACCTCGGGCGCTTCTTGCTCTTGATCGTGGTCGCTGTCATCTTCGACAGCCTCGGCCTCGTCGCCGCTTCCCAGAAAACTGTCGGCATCCTCATCCTTCTGCTCGACGGGAGCGGGAGCCTGCTCGACCCAGCCGTCGGCAGTCTTGATGGGCAGCCTGTTCTCTTCCTTCTTCTTCTTCAGGTTTCGCGGTCGGTTTTCGTAGTCTTGTTCAAGATGCCAGCCTGCAGCGTTGCGGTAGAAGTCGTCCATCTTCTCCTCGGAGGATATTATATTGGGAGCATCCTCGACCTCGGGACTGAGTCGGCGTCTCTTTGCGATGGGCGCCATTTTCGATGAGTTTGTTTGGAGTGATATGTTTTTTGCACCTGGAGAGAAGCAGCGAGACGGGAGAGAAAAAAGATGCAGCCGGCGTCTGCCAAGAGTTGCACCTTCCCAATCAGAGGGCTCCATTTGCGGCAAAAGCAAACCCCCGACTGCCTTCTCCGCATTAATTTTTTGACAGTCCGAGGGCTCTTTTTTCTTCTTCACATGCACGCTCTTTTGCAAAAATAGAAACAGGACCGTCCTCTCCAGTCGCTCTCGCCTTTTTCGCTCGTCCCCGTAAATCCGCAGTCGCGTCCGCTGCAAACATGCGGCCTCTCACAGAAGGAGAATCCAAGACGGTATTCGAGAAGCTGGCCAACTACACCGGAAAGTCTTTGACAAACCTCTTGACCGATACTGCGCCTGGGAAGGACGGAAAAGCGTGGAGATTTGTCTTCCGCGTGCAGGAATCGAGAGTCTACTATGTGCGCGAGGATATTGCCAACCTGGCCACGTCGGTCGCAAGAGACAACCTGCTGTGTCTCGGAAACTGCATCGGCAAGTTGACCAAGACTGGCAAATTCCGCCTTCACATCACCGCTCTGGACATCATTGCCCCTCATGCCCGTGCAAAGATTTGGGTCAAGCCCAACGGAGAGATGCCCTTCCTGTACGGCGGTCACATTGTCAAGGCTCATGTCGGCCGCTGGAGCGAAGACTGCCCTGAACACCAGGGTATCATCGTCTACTCCATGAACGAGTCTGTCATCCCCTTCCAACATTTCTTGTGAACCCCGTCAAGCTGACTTTTGATAGCACACCCCTCGGCTTCGGTGTTACTGCTCGTTCATCGGCTGAAGCGAAACGTTTGGATCCCACGGGTATTGTTGTTTTCAGACAAGCAGATTCGGGAGAATATCTCAGAGAGGAAGACACTCTTTTCCAGTCTTGAGCCATGCAGCGTCACTATTTCCCTGCTTCAAAAATGCATTGTTAGAGATACCCGTTGATGATTCCGGGACAATACGGAGTTTTGGAGTTGGCACATTCGTCGTCAGATGGCGTCTATTTACTCAAAGGATATAGCGTACCTACCTAAATATCAAATCCATAAATGTTGCAGTATGCTCACTAACTGCGTCTGTGCTTTCTGCCAAGACTCAAAGTGATCAGGAAGTGTGCAAGAATGCATCCATCTCATCACTACATGTAAATTCACGAAACATAAGCATCAATCGAACGACCTCTGAATGCCATTCACTGTCTCTGCTGGCTCTGGTGAAATTAATAAATTCTCTCTGCTTCAAAGAAATTGGAGGCATTCTTGCTCTTGTTGCACAAGTGGGCAAGGAATCACGCCTCAAGACGACTCTGGATCGATCTGAGCGAGGTAGAAGCGCACTTCTCTCGATAAATCCGAGGATTACTTGGGGCTGGGGACATTTTTATACAAACCCTTTCTGGACATCAAACGATGATCAACCCATTTGGCCTTTTGCAACGGGGCTTGAATGTCCTATTGCCATTCGCAACTCCCGGAACGCCGCTATATCAAGATCTGCTGCATCTTGCCGCATTGTGTGCGGCCTTGTACTATGCTCCTCAAATCCAAGCCTACGTTCAAGAACAACGGCAAGCACAAAATCAGATCGAAGCACATCACCAACCCGGACAGCACGATACAGCTGTGGAGATACAGAACCCAGAGCCCGCACAACAACAAGCAGTGCCGCCACCTCAACCTTTCGTTGAAGATGATGAAGAAGATGAACTAGTCCAACCAGATGCTCCCTTCAATGACTTCGCCGGTCAGGCGAACGATGACGATGACGGTGAGCCTGGTCCTGTGAACCCACGCCCCCAAGCACCACCTGGCGGTTTCAACAATCGTACCGTAGGTGCAAAGAAAGCCAAGTCCCTACAACGTCGCGACCAGCGCCGTGCTTATAACGAATTCATGCGCTCGCAGGGAGAAGCACAACGTGCAAGGGATGCTGAAGGAGCGGCCGAACGCGAGGCATATCTTGCTGCTGAAAAGGCTAAACGGTTGGCGAAGGAAGCCGAGGTAGAAGCCAAGCGGGCAAAAGAGAGAGAGACCAGAAGGTTGCAAGAGGAGAAGGCTCGGGAAGAAGAGATCAGAAGGAGGGAGACGGCACTGAGACTGGTCCGAGAAAATCTCGATGCTGGACTTGCAGTCGATCTGGCGAATGTGGCGAGAAGGATTGATGGAGGTGTCGACCGCGAATGGGTCGAAGGACTAGTCAGGGCTTCTGGGATACTCAATGAGAACCAGACCCTGCACCAGAGGATGATTACAACAAATGGATGGGCGGTCAGAGTGGGCAGAGAGGACATGGACGCGTTGTATAACGAGGCTGGCAGAGTGGCAGATGAGACTGAAGGCACCGTGTCTTTTGCTGACCTCAGCCGGAGTCTTGAGACCATGTTGGAGAGAAAGGCTGTCTCGGCAAAGTAGACAATTTGTTACAACGATTCCAAGGCATGTGAACACTCCTACGCTAGAAAACTGACAGAAGGTAGCTAGCGCTGCATCGTCAGCCGCATGCTCCTTCGGTGCACTGCAGAATGATGGACAGTAAGAGCATGACTGTACATAAGACGAGTACCGAGTGAGGGCTGCCCCGTCTACCAAGACAGGCTTGCGCAATCGCAATCAGGGCCGTGCCGTGAGTCTGGGGCCGAAGGAACAAGCTTTCCCTATCTCTCGACCTCCTTGTCATCTCGATGCTTGCGCCTTCCTTCTTTTCTCCTCAACAACCCGTGTTCGGTCTTTCCCAGATTGAGGCCTGACGCTCGCTCGCGGCGACTACCTTTTTGACTCACCCTCGTTCTTGGCCCAGAAATAGCCTTTGGCTCCGGCATTCTAGAATTCAGTCGCTCAAGTTTGATGCAACCTTCTGCCGGCTAAGGTGGTGGAAAAAAGCTTCAGTCCATATGCTCTTCCTGTTTTCGAGTCGTTGGCCATCAGCAACAGTTTAATCCACTCACGGTACACACACACTCGGCCATGGCATTGCCGACGCTGAGAAGTGCGTGGCCGCTCTTGTCGTTGCTTGTGTCGTTGACGCAAGCCTTCTACATTCCTGGTATGCACCGTCCGCCTACCTTCGCAGGTATGGTGATGCTGACTCGAGTCAGGATGGTCCATCAAGAGCTATAGCGATGGCGAGGTGATACCGCTGTTCGTCAACAAGGTCTACTCGGACAAGACACAACTGCAATACGCATACTCGGAGCTTCCCTTTGTATGCCCACCCTCGGGTCGGCGGAGATCCGGTGGCCTCATGTCGGGATCCAACATCGCCCTGAACCTGGGCGAAGTCCTCCGTGGCGATCGCATCGTCGTCAGCGACTACGAACTCGACATGGGAAAGGACGACGAGGCGCACTACCTCTGTAGCCACAAGGTGGACCAGGCAGGCCTCCGGAAGGCGCAAGAGATGTTAAAGGACAACTACGTGGCCGAGTGGGTCGTCGACAACCTGCCCGGTGCAACAAGCTTTGTGTCGGCCGACAAGACACGCAAATACTACGCCTCGGGCTTCAAGATGGGCTTCCAGGACCAGGATCCCGCCACGGGCCGGCCACGCTACTTTATCAACAACCACGTAACGCTCGTCATTCGTTACCACAGGGCGCCAGGAAAAGACGGACAACGTGGCAAGAAGGTCATTGTCGGCTTCGAGGTCTACGCCAAGAGCATCGAGGCCGGCAACAGAGACGCGCAGGGCATTCCCGCATCCATCAGCGACGTCAGCAGCGGCCTAGAGCTGACTATGCATACAAATGTCACGGCAACCGCCGCGCACTACTCGGATGACTCGACGTACCACCCGGCCACCAGCGATCAGTTCGACGAGCATGCCACCTTGACCATCCCCTACACCTATTCGGTCTACTACCGGGAGGAGCCACACATCGAGTGGCAGAACCGATGGAGTCTGTTTTTCGCCAATCAAGCCGACACCTCGGGCACCCACTGGTTTGCCATCTTCAACTCCATCATCATCTCGGGTCTGCTCACCGCTGTCGTTGCTGTCATCTTTGCTCGCACCATCCGTGGTGACCTCAAGGCAGGCAGCATGGAAGAAGGCAAACTCAAGGTGAAGCGCGGTAGGACTGGCACCCGCTCCCCGCGCAAGACCGACGACAAGCTGAGCGTTCTGCTCGATCAAGGAGATGCCGATAACGACTTGTCGTCTGACGACGAATCCGTCGAAGACCTGACCGGCTGGAAGCTGGTTCATGCTGATGTTTTCCGTGCTCCTGCGCATGGTGGTGTCCTAGCAGCTCTTGTCGGTTCTGGCACTCAGCTTGTCTTTGTCGTGACTGGCCTCATCATCTTGTCTTGCTTCGGTGTCCTCAATCCTTCCTTCAGAGGCGGCTTTATCAGCTTCGCCGTCGCCCTCTTTGTTCTTGCTGGTCTCGTCTCTGGCTACTTTTCCGCTCGTGTCTACAAGACATTTGGCGGCCAGGTCTGGCAAAAGAATTGTTTTGTTACTGCCACCCTGTTCCCCGGTCTCGCTTTTTTCACTGTATTCATTCTTAATCTCTTCGTTTGGGCTCAGGCCTCGAGTACAGCATTGCCATTCGGCACACTTGTCGGTCTGGTCGCGCTTTGGCTTCTCATCCAACTTCCGCTCGTGTACATCGGTTCTTGGTATGGCTTTGTACGTGTTGGCGCTTGGTCTCATCCAATCAGGGCAAACACCATCCCTCGCCAAATTCCTCAACAAAGCTGGTACATCCGTAGCTGGCAGAGTATCCTCGTCGCGGGATTGCCCGCATTCTTTGTCGTGGCAATCGAGCTCATGTTTGTCTTCAAAAGTATCTGGCAGGACAAGAGCGGGTATTACTACGTCTTTGGCTTTTTGGCCGTTGTAGCCGTCATGCTTGCTGCCGTTGTTATGGAAGTGACGGTCATAGCCGTCTACATTCAGCTATGTTCCGAGGTGAGTTTCCTCTTGTCTTGTTACAAGCATATAAACTGACGTATGCTCAAAGAACTACCACTGGTGGTGGCACAGCTTCCTGGTCGGTGCCTCGAGCAGCGTCTGGATCTTCGCTTACTGTGTCTATTACTACTTCCACCACCTGCACATCCACGGCTTTGTGTCATCACTGCTGTTCTTTGCCTACTCTGGTCTTGCTTGCGTCGTCTATGCTCTCTTGACTGGTACCATCGGCTTCTTGACTGCCTACGCTTTCGTCCGAAGGATCTATGGCGCCATCAAGACCGACTAATCAGCGCAGGGCGGGAGGAAGAGACGGGAAAGGGACGCTAAATCAAGTAGTATATCTTAGATGCAGTATATTGCAATGCGCTGTACATATCGAATATTTTATCATTATCAAGATTGAAATGTGTAACCTGGCGTGTGACTTGTGATTACGTGGCTCGTGAGATGATAGGTATATAGCTCGAGTGCGCCGCGAGAGAAAAGGAAAAGAATCATGAGACTTCTAGAATAGGGACGGTTTCTAGTGCGCCAAAGCCATACGCCTGCTCATATGGATCAAATAGGAAACGTGACGAAACGACAAAGGAGAATGAGAATCGTAAGATCGTGAAGTCAGATGGACAAGAAGAAAGAAAGAAAGAAAGAAATGGGGAAGAAGGGGAAACCAACTGGGTCAATTGCGATCATGGCCAAAGATGTGCAAGATCAAAAAGCTCCTGTAAATGGCTCTCGAAAATCGTAAACCGAGCATGGAGCATCTACACGTCGTGAGCGCCTTCTTTAGTTTCATCAGGAGTGGGAGGCAGGGAGTGGAAGCTCCCGGGCATGTCAAGTGAGTCTTTGCTTTCGTGCCTTTGGTGCTGCTCCAGAATTTTGTCCCAAGGATTCCTCTCTTCACCTGGACTCGGTGTCGGGTCTCCCATAATAGAAGAACCATCAGGACCACCTAGTCTGTCCGCCGAGAGGCCCCAATGGGGCTTGTTTGTCCCGAAAGGAGATACTTCAGGGCTCGAAGGGTCGGTAGAGGAGGGACGCTGAGCTTCTGACTCGGCGTTGATGACGACGGGTCCGCCGCGATTGGGATTTCTCGGAGGAAGTCGTGGAGTTACTCGCTTAGGCACTTCGACCAGACGAGCACGGGAGATGAATTTGGGAGCGGTGGCTTTCTGGACCGAGTGCACAACGGGCTCTTCGATGATGGCCTCGTCGACATCGTCGTCGATATCGGCATCATCTTCCATGTCGGCATGGTCGAGTGTCTCGTCGAAAGTTTCCTTGTGGTGTGAATTGGAGGCACGTGGGGATTGTGGTGGTGGTGGCTGCGGCGGAGAAGAGTTGGATGGCGCATCGCTGCCACTGTCTGTGCGAAGGTGTGAAGAGCGGAATGAGGCGCGTCTGGGGCTCGAGCGCGTAGAACTGGCAGTGCGATCCGTCCTGGTGCGCGGTGAAGTCTCGATTGTGCCGTTTTCGGCAATCTCGTGCAAGCTGCTATGACGGCTGCGGAGGCTTCCAACGCGGGGGCTGACGGGTTCGGGGAAATCGGTCTGGGTGCACACGTCGGACATGGAGCGTCCAACGCTGACGCGATGTGGCTTGTCGTCGTCGGCCGAGATGGCGACTTGCGACAGATTTGACGTTTTCCACGTCGAGTTGCTGCCACTGCGGGTGCGCGTGCCATTCTTGTCAAAGCTCTGGCGGCTGAAGGTGCTGAAGATGGGACTTGTAGGCGCGGGCTGGAAATTGAACTGGTCCCAGCTGGCGCGCTTTTGTGTACCTGCCTCGCGAACGCTCATTCCCTCCTTTTCCAGAGCCAGCACACCGTACGGATCCGGGTCCTGTTTGTCGGGAATGCCGAAAAGGTGGTCCGGGTCGTTGACGTCGAGGTCGCTCGGCGGCGGGCCAGAAGTCAACAGGGTCTCGTCGACGGCCATGTCGCCTTGGGCTGCTTTGATCGTCTCGAGTAGCGGGCGGCACTCGAGCGGCGGATGGAGGATTTTGCCGGCGAGGATGTCGCCTACCGAGATCTTCTGGTTGTAGAAACGCTCGTTCTCGTCGGTGCGCTCGATGATGATGGTGCCGTCGATCTGCACTCCGGCGTAAAAGCCGCGCGACTTGAGGTAGGTGAAGACTGGGGCCTGTCTCTTGTGAAGTTCGGTTTCGAGCATTCCACCGGCACCTACGGGCCCAGCCACAGCGCTGATCTCTCCGCCTAGAGTGCACCGTATCTTGGAAAAGGCATCAAGTGCTTTCTGGGTGTTGATGACGACGACACAGTCGTAGATGTCGACGCCTACCAGGAAGCCGAGGCCGGCCGTGTGGAGCATGATGCCGGCCGGGGGCGACCAGGTGCCGTCTGCTTTTCGGCCTACCAGAACACCCGAGCCGCCGGCACCCGAGACCCACAGGCCCGTACGCATTGTTGTGAATATGGCCAGGCCTTTCGCATTCTTGATGACCTAGAAGAGCGGGCAAGGTTAGATTGGGCGGATCGATGAGTGGAAGAGACGCACGTCTTGCGGAATGCGCTTCAAGACTTTCTGTTTTGCTTTTGGCGCGCCTGCCGTCGGGGTGACGGTCTCTTCGTGGTAGAAGCCATCCTCTGCTTGACGTCAGTGACTGGACAAGGGAAGGTGCGATGGACGGAACATACTGCAGAAACTGCGCAAGATGCGTGCGGCCTTGTCGCTCTCCTTGTCTAGAGTCGTTGGCCAGAAGGCTTCCGAGCCCAGCTTGTTGCTCAGTCTGTTGGCGGGCGCGCCCAGCTTGTCGACGAGGTTCCACGCCTTGTCGAAGCCGACCTTGCCTCCGCCGCTTACTCGAGACCACCAGCTGCTCTGTTGGCCCGTCATGCTAGACAACCAGGGGGCATGGCCGGGAAGTGCAACAAATCAATGTCAGCAAGGAAACGCTCTCCTCGCTGGTTTATACTATCGTCTTTGTTTGGTCCGTTGACGTAGGGTGACGACCGTGCGTGCCATAATTACAGTACATCCAAAAACCCTCTCTGTCCCTGTTCCGACAACTCCGTGAATTTGATACCTGCTGTACCAAGTATTCTCTCTTTCCCCCTCTCAATTCAACCACTATCGTGCCGACTTCCTCTTTTCAGCTGGTCCGTCGCCCCAAGCACTCTCCTGAACATGATGGACCGTACCTGAGCTGTTCAATGTCTAATCTGCACTTGCAACGGTCTTTTAGCTTTGCGCTGCTGCCATTTTTCCCAAGCTGACAAGTCATGGCTGAGACATTCGATACACAGCATCCCCTCCGACGCGCCTTGGTTCTTTCCAACGTGTGGGTATGCCTTGCGCCCATTTCCTGCGTGCACCGGACTCGTGACTTGTCGGCCTTTTTGTCTAGGCACACCATGCCGCCGAAGACCTCAGCCGCCCATTTCATCTCACGAAGCTTCCAACATTTAGGTATTTGTGCCGCTCGGTCCGAGCCTTGAGCTGAAAAGGATTTTTCAAAAAGGTGCTGGTGCTTTTTTGTTATGGTTGGGGATGAATTATCTCGGCATTTGCTCTCGACGGGCACGTGAGGACGTGGTGCTACAAAACTGTCTCGGATCTTGCTTACGAACCCCAATAATGTTCGAACTGAACGGTAAAAGACACACCCGTTCGGACGTCGACTGACGATGCCCAACTGCTGCCCCTGCAGATCCCTCGCGGCTGCCTCTTGATAAGCGTTTAACTGGTATACAAAAGGCACAAAGGACCAAGTCTTCCGATACCACAAGCTGTGACCAAAACTTGCTAGTCCAATGAATAGGCCTCCCGCGCCGTCCCATTCCATACTCTCTCCTTCTCGTCTTCGGTGCATCGCCGTTGCTCCAAGACTTCTTCAACAACACTGGTCCACACAGGCCAGCTTCCCTCGCCTTTTGGGCCCTTGACATTACACACAGGCCAATCGCTCCCAAACATTATTCTCTGCGGGCCAAACGCGTCAAAGACTGTATCCGTCCAGGGTTGTATCCTTCTGGCCAGCTCTCGAGGATCGGCCGTATCGACCGGAGATGCCGAATCACTGAGCTCAGAAAAGCCTCCAGAAAGTTTCATGTAGATTGAAGGATAGGAAGCGAAATTCTGTATGCAGGTCTTCCAGCGCAGGAAGTCTTGTTCCGAGGTGGATGTGTACGCGGGCTTGCACATGTGATCTTGAAGGATGCGTGTTCCAGCGATTGTGAGAACAGCGCGGGGTTTGACATCTTACCGAGTATAATTTTCGTTCTTTGGCCTTCAGGCACGCCCTCGTAGACCCTTTCTAGTACCTTTGTAATACTTTCAAGCTGCCATGCGCCACCACTGCATTGATCTATCCCCAAGTCGAATGAGAATCTGTCAACTCCTGAAGAAAAAGATCTCAATATGGAGATGAAGCTGTCGCTGAGCACCAAGCTCTCGAACTCTGTCTTGTCAGTGATGGCCTGCAAGAGGAATCTGAACCCCTTGATGCGAGCCCATGTGTCGGCGCCTGTGGTCTCTTTGGCCAAAGTCAACCACTGTGAGAAGACCTCAGGCCCTCTGTGTACAGGTGCCCATGGAACGATACCCCGCAACATGTCGGCCGCCAGAGTGCCATATTCCCCCTCTATGATACTTCGTAAGAACTGCAACTCTTTGACTGCCTCGCTTGCCCAATTCTCGAGCGACGAAGCATCTGGATCGTCCAGTCGGCGGTCTGTTTCCACATGTACAACTCCAGCTGTTGGGCGATGAGAAGACACGGCGGCAATGTAATCCGAAGGAAGATGCTGTTTTGAGAGAATGTGCTCGGGATCGCTCATCCACGCATGACCGGACGCATTTGCCGCCGAGGCAGGCCAGAGATGGATGTGGCTGTCTAAGATGGTGAATTTTGAATCCATTGAGAACAAAAGAGGTGCGGCACTTGAATCGGTGTTTTCGAAAGAAGGGAAGTTCAACACCCTTGGAAAGGCGTGCAGTGAGTTTCGGTGCACAATAGCCCGAGAAGGGCGAGATGGTCTTCGGGCAACGTGGGGCCCCCGGGATCAAGGTCGTGGTAGAGTATTAAAACATTCGGCTACCCACCCCTCTTGTCCAGGCACTTTATCTTGCCAGAAAACTCATTGCTCTGTTTCTCTACAGGCCTTTCAATTCTTGTGCAATCATCATGGTTTCTTCTCCTCCTCCTTCGGGAATCTATGTCCCTGTACCCACATTCTTTGCATCTCAATCCGCGTCCAATTATGATCCCGTCAACAATCCCTTGGACCTGGAAACGCAGACAAAGCACTCCATCTTTCTTGTCAAGGGTGGAATCCGCGGCCTTGTTATCTTGGGATCCACTGGAGAGGCCATCCATCTGACCAACAAGGAGCGCAACGAGGTCATCAGTAGCCAGCGCGAGGAGCTTGACAAGGCTGGCTTCAAGGACAGACCTATCATTGCCGGCACTGCAACACAAAACGTACAGGAAACTCTGATCCAACTCGAGGATGCCAAAAAGGCCGGCGCAGAGTACGGCATGGTGCTCACGCCAGGCTACTTTGCCTCGGCCGCCAGTCAGGAAGGCATTGCAAAGTGGTTTGAGGCAGTGGCTGACAAGTCCCCCATTCCCATCATGGTGTGCGTATGCCCTTTACTTGTCCAAGGCTGATCAAAGGCTAACCTGGTCACAGCTACCACTACCCTGGCGTGACCAACAACATCGTTGTGGCCCCCTCGACATTTGAGCGCCTTGCTCAGCACCCCAACATTGTGGGCTGCAAGCTTTCGCATGGCGACATTCCTGACCACGCCATGATCGCATCCTCACCAAAGGTTGATCCTACGCACTTCAGGGTTTTCACTGGCATGGGTCAGAACCTGTTGCCGGTTCTCACAGTCGGCGGGCAAGGTGCCATCGACGGTCTGGCGGGCATCTTCCCTCGCACGGTGGTCAAATTGTTCAACATGTTCCAAGAGGGAGCAGACAACAAGAAGATGCGTGAATTGCAGTTCAAGATCTGCGAGGGGGAGAGATTGATCGGCAGGTGGGGTACCGTTGGTATCAAGGAGGCTATTGCGAGATGCTGGGGGCTTGGTGACAAGGAAGGAGCGCGACTTCCGTTGCAGGGTGGCTTCCAAGAAGGTGAACAGGAGTGGAGTAAGTGGAGCGGTGTGTTTGCAGGTTTGAAGGAGTACGAGCAAGAACTGGAAAAGAGTGGCTAGAAAGACAAAAAAACATCAGACTTGACCAAGATCTAAGGGCATCTATGGTAGTCAGCATCCAGTGCAATCCGAACATGTCTTTGGGTCATGTGAGGCAGGATTTGATCAGAGGTTGGGAAGATGGTGGCTGGTTCTGGAAGTCAGGCATGTCCAACGCGCGGCATGAAGCGAGGCTGCTAGAACAGATCTCATATGGCCCCAGCGTATTCATCATGGAAATTTACTAAGAGAACAGGAAGCAGCTGGCTAAACGTACCTGTATGAGAGTCAGACGGTATGCGCTTGATTGTCTCGGTCAACAGAACATTTAAAAGGTCGATAATAAAGGGCCCGAGCTCCTTCCTAACCTGACGCGCTCGAGAAGAAGTAGCGATTCGCGACTGACAGTAACACAACAAGACCTCACTGCGCACGAGTGCAGACACAGCAAGCAACTACATGAATTGAAATGTTCAAGGTGCCCGACTCGGATCCGCCGTCGACGCCGGACTCACGGCGCGGCGACGATGCGCACCCGTCGACAACACCGGCCGGGCCTCCACCCAACACCTTCACACCTGCCGGACGACCACCGGCGACTGCTTCTACAAAACATGCCTTTGCGCTGCAAAGCAGCCCGCCGCACCACGACGAGTACATGGACGCCGACGGAGAGAGCATCCTAGACAACCAGCTGCCTGCTTTCAACTCTGCCTTTCCAACCGCCTTCCCATCCGCCAACAAGGTCTCGTCGCCACGCGGCCTGAAACGCTCGCGCTACGGAGACATGACGGGCAACTCATTGCGGCAGTCCACGGGCTTGCGCATGGACAAGGACCGCCATACTGCCATCCCGGGTATTGCAAAGAGCTTGGCACAGAAACCCACCACACCGCTGAACGAGAGCGACGACATGATCCTGCGCACCGATGCCTTGATGGCCAAGCTGCACGCCGACGCCATCATGGGCCAGCCCCCACCGCTGGACCAAACAGCGCAGCAGCTCGCCCAGCTGTGGCAGAAGCACACGCAGCGAAAGTCGCTGTCCGGCGCCATCGGCCCCAAGTCGCAGTCCGACCTCGACAGGGCCAACTACCTGGCTCAGCTCGTCGTCCGTCTGCACCACCCGTTCTCCAACGCCTCTCCCACTGGCCTGTCAAGCCTCGTGCTGGCCCCCGGCCATGCCACATCCATCCCGCGCGCATTGCTGGACTGGCTCAACACATACCACAATCCTTTCCCCGACGACCTCTCCGATGTCATGCACCACCGCCCTACGCCTGTGGCTCACGAAAGATTCTGGGACATGGTCTACGCGTGCACCTTGCGCGGCGACGTCATCAGCGCCATCAGCCTGCTGGAAACGGCCGATTGGTCGCAGGCCGAGTCGGCGCTTGAAGACGGCTACGACGAGCCCGGCTACACCGGCATGCACTTGTATGCTGTGCGCGACGTGGTCGGCCGCTGTGCCGATTTGCTCAGGGAATGCCCTGCCGTCAGCGGAAACGACTGGGACGTCAAGGGCTCCGACTGGACAATCTTCCGTCACCGCGTGCGGCACGAGCTGCAGGACCTGCAAGACTTTGCCGAGGCCGACAGCCGCGACAAAGACGCTTTCGGCATGCCGTTCAGCACGGCCAGTCGCCGGGCCGAAAGCAAGGTGCCGTGGCTCATCTACGAAAGCCTCAAGACGTTGTATGGACAGCTTCTGGGCAAGCGCGATGAGATCATGGTTGCCACTCAAGACTGGCTGGAAGCCGTCATCTTCTTGACTGCCTGGTGGGACGGCGAAGACGACGACGTCATGTTGGACCAACGCTCCCAGTTCATCCGTCAAGTCGACGTCTCGCCTCTGTCGGCCTACAAGAAACAGCTGCTTCTCGCCTTTGCCTCGACTACAGACAAGCCCGACGAGGAAGAATTCTACCTCAACACCCTCAACCCCGTCCACGTCGGGCTTGCCTGCATCTGCGAAGGCGACATCCAAGGCCTGATTGGCATCCTGAGGAGCTGGTCGCTGCCCATTGCATCTGCCGTCGTCGAGCTGGCCAGCGTTGCCGGTTGGATGCCGTCGTCGGCCGCCAACGTCTTGGACGCTTTCGACCAAGACGATCTGATGGTCTTGGGCCACGGTCAGCCCGACCGTCCTGAACCCATCAAGCGCGACCAAGTCTTGATCCAGTATGCTTCCGCTCTCGCCACGAAAGATTCCTTCAAGAATGCCGCCGGCAAGCCCGTGCAAGAGGGCTGGGACCTCGGCTGCCGTGTTCTGGGCCGTCTGGACAGCTTCGAAACGGCCAACTCGAGCATTTCCGAGCTGCTCCGCCAAGTGCCTCTCGACACTTCTGCGCGTGTGGACAAGGTGCTGACAGTGCTCAATGAGATTGGACTTCCCGACCAAGTCCGTGACGTTGCAGAACGCTATGCAGACGGGCTAGCACAAAACAGCCAAGACTATGGCAGCGCTCTCATATACTACGCCCGCGCGCACGCCTCCCAAAAACTCCACAGCACAGTCGAGCTTCTCATCTCGCTCTGTCTGGTCCAGAGTGCCGCCTTCCCGCCTCGCGCCATGGTTGACTCGCAACTAGATGCACTGCTCAGTGACCAGCACGCTACACTGCATCGGATTGCGCGTCAAGACTCCGTCGCCGCTCATCTGCTCGCTTCCCAGCTCAGCGGATATGCAACGTTGCGTCGTTTCTACCATCTTCGCGACGCCGAATCTTCCAATGGCCACGCAGAGGCAGAAATTGACCATGACGAAGCCCACGCTGTTACCCTCCGACCCTTGGCGAGAAAGCGTGAAGCTGCCAAAGCTTTAATGGCCGTCGTCGAGTCTGCAGGTGAGAGCATTCGCGGCGGTCTCTATGATGCCGAGGTGAAGTCCGTGGTCCCAGTAGACGCTTTGATGGCGTTGCTGTGTGAAGCTCTGCCTCTGATGAATCGTGAGTATCATTGTCTCCCATCATCAATGGAAGATATGCTGACACGATTTGATACAGAAACGAAACAAATCCTGAAAACACCTCACCTCCTCACCCTGATCCGCGCGATAGAGGATCTGGAAACAATCACTCCAGGTATCTACGCTCAATGCTCATCCCTCTTCTCCGCCGCCATAGCCAACTACGTGGCCTCCTCAACGAATAACTCCGACCCCAACGTGTCCACGTCGACCCCTGATCTGAGCAAGTCGATCGCAGGCCTTAGGCAGAGCGTACATTGGAACATGGTCAACAGCAGTGGGTCACTAGCGTCCGAGAATGAAGGCGTCGCAGTGCCTGGAGAAGGCTCCAACATAAAACGTGCCTGGGATTGGAGGAGCGGTGCCGTGCATATGAAGGGAAAACACGTCAAGGCCGAACATGTCATGAGAGTCTTGAGGTGTCAGGTTGCGATTGAGATGGCCAAGGTGTGGACGTGATGCTCTCCACGGAATTCTCTCGGAAACTGAAACTATGATGCATCGAGCAGTCAGGAGTCAAGGTAAAGATGCATTTCAGGATTGAACATGACACAGCAGTAGAGTATAGCCGACAATCGGCATTTGAAGAAGAAAGAAAGGGATAAAATGATGAAATCGACCCCTCGCTATGCCAGCCGCCCACGCTCAAAGTGCTATTGGAAAAAGAGAAAACAAGAAAAATATGAATAACAAACCCTACCTTCCAAGCCTCTCGGCCGACGACTGATCACAGCGCAATCAGATCAACGTTTGCGAAATCCGGAGGGCTTTTCCTAAACACAACCTTGTCCTTTGCGTTCAAGGCCGTGCCCTCGTTACTGATCCATATGTTCGTTCGATGCGTCCTCCTCTCCGTCTCCTTGTCAATGTCTTCGACGGTGCTCATGCGCTTGGTCCTTTCAATCTCGTCGTCCGAGATGCCCAGCTTGTCGCGTGGGATCCAGACGACCGGTCTGCGGGCGCGGAGTGCCGAGTGCTGGAAGGAGTAGCGGATGAGGGTATCGCGTTCTTCGGGAGTCAGGTCTTCGAGCTCATCACTGAATCCACCAAAGAGTACATCGCCAACCTCTCGCTGAGATTCCATTTCCACCTTAATGTCCTCGGGGTCGACGTGCACGGCAGTCGGCTTGCCATCGTCACCATGCCTGTGCGGATGCGCGATCTTGCGTATGTGTCGAACAGGCTCGCTGACTAGCTTGACTGTCCGACCCGTTCGCCACCGGTCACCGTTGTTGTTATTCGCGGGTTTTGTGCTCATGATGGTGTGATGCGGTGAATCGTGGGAGCCAAAGCTGGACATGCGACTGCCTGCGCGTTTGTACTCTTGAATCATTCTACGTTCTTCAGCCAGAGCCAGCTCTTCGGCTTCGGCTTCATCACGCTCGCGTTCTTCCAAATTCCTCTCAGGATCCCTGTTGAGTGATTTATGCTCGCCTTGTTGGGTTGTCATACTCTCCCATTTGGCTTGCTGAGCACGAGCAAACTCTTCGTCGCGTACGACAGCATCATCCTCGAGCGTGATAGGCAAGTATCGGAACAGGGGCGCGAAAGCATCATTGAGAAGCCACTGGAAGACGGCGGTTCCTACGAGCATTATGATCATGATGATGGCCTGGGGCGCACCTTTATTGCCGGCCAAAGCAAAAAAGAGACCGATCATGGCAATCTCCATTAAGTAGAGACCGACAAACAATTGGTTGATGGCTCGAGGAAACAGCAACCCTCCAGTATCATTGCGGTACTGGTAAACGTAAAGTGCGTTATAACGCTGGGTAATCCAGTAGATACTAAAGACAATGAGGTTGAAGACCATGACAAGCGGAGCGATGATGGAGAAGACGATCCCAATGACCGCAAAGTTGGTGAAGGGGGGGAAGAAGGATCCCCATTGCACTTGGCGCAGTTTGGTCTGTCTGGCCCATCTTTGGCGAGCAGTACTGTCCACAATGGGCGCCCACAGGAACCACTCAAGCAAAGCAACAACCTGTAGAAGCGCACCGGCACTGTTGTTCAGTGCCTGGACGGTCAGGTATGAGAAGAAGTAATTTGAAGCTTTGGTCAAATTCGAGGCGAGATTTTCGGGGATTTTGGTAGTCTCCGTGGCAAGCTCCTTGAAAAATGTCGGCAGTCCAGATGAGAGTGTGACAATTAGGAAGACCTGGATGAACAAGAATACAAAATAGTAGATCTGAACACCCATTTCTCTGCCGTTTCCAGTAGCAACTCCCGATTGTTTCACCAGTAGTCGGAGTATGACCGGAACCAGAGCAAGCACGATACTAAGGTAGATTGGTGGGAGAATACCCTGAATGACATCGACAGCCTTCGGCGGTAGCCTGGAGATCCAGGACAACCAGGATATGTTCTTGAGGGTGTCGAGCGTTGAAAGAAAACCGGACACGGCGGAGATGGGTGCCCAGAGGAACAGCATACCGACAACAGCACCAAAAACAATGCCACCCCGTAAATAACGCTCCCACCATTTCATAGACATGTTGTCCCACAATACGTCGGTTGGCGAGATCTCGGCCAGACGAGGTGTCATATGCTGCGGCATATGATGGCTTACAGACTGACATGCCATATGAGCAGCGACCTGATGGTTGAACTGGATGAAGGCCGAATTCATGTGCGGGTATCTCTCCGCATTCTGTTGATCCTCCTCAATCTCGACATTCAATCGGGCAAGTTCCTTGCGCAGGTAATAGATCTTATCGATCTTTTTTCCAATCAGGGGCAGGCGAGGCCACCAAGGCTTGTTGAAAATTGGTTCTCGGAGTGTATCGCGATCCTTTGGCTGGATGTATAGTTTCCACAGAGGCTCATCCTCTTCAGCCTTGGCGAATTCCTGGTTGAAGGCTTCTGGATACACAGGCTTCTCCTCTTCCTCTCCATTGCTCTTCCAGAACAAAAGCCAGCCAAATTTGCTGGAGGACTTCCCCTTCAAAACATCCTGATCAGACTGGTCGCCGCCGTCCGTATTCTGAGACTGTCCAAGAGTATCAAGAGGATACTCATCTCCTTCGGCTGCAAATGGTTGAGGACTTGGGAGGGGCAATGGAGGTGCCTTTGATTTCTTTCTCATAGTATCCCACGCCCTTCTGGTTGCACCCCTCTTAATGAGCGTTTCATTTTGCTCTGGCGAGGTTGATTCTTTGAGGCTCGATTTTACATTCTCCTCGTCTTTGCGGATTTTAGTATTTGCAGAAGAAGGCTCGCTCCAATCGGAGTGATCAGCAGACAGCTCGGCTCGATTGTGGGAGATAGAATCGCGAGGCTTGCCGGGCTCTGTGGAAGGCGGTTCATTTTGCCTCTCAAACAAACTGGACACGAATGCAGGAACGGGCTCCGACATGGGAGCAGGGGCGGGAGCAGGTCCAGATGCAGGCTTGACTGCATCAAAGGCGAGTCTGTCAGCAGGGTTGGGCTTATGATACTCGTCAATATCTGCGCAGAAGCCTGTTATATTGTTGGCCTGGTCCACCGTCTCGTTGACGTTCTGAATGACACGATGGACGTCCCCGGCGACATCGACAACGACTTTGCGACCGAGGGAGCCTATTGTGCCGAATCCATGCCCGACGGCCCCGATGCTGAGGCCGATTTTACCTAGCAGTCGGTCTGGATCTTGTTTGTCATGCTTGCGCTCGTCTTGTTCGATTTCTTCAAGGACCTCGTGCATGTTGTGAGGCACCTGGTGAGGATCACCAGAGCTGACACCATTCCCCTGGGCTGTACGCTCGGCTTGCTCGTCGGCGTTGGCGCGGTCCTGCTCTCTTTCTTGCTTTGTCTTTGTACGGCCTTCCTCTTTGGCCTTCTTCGCTTCCATCTTTCTGTAGCTCTTCATACACTTCTGAATCAGGCTAGTCTCTGCCTCCTCCAGACTCTGGGCAATGTTATCGCGTTCCGAGACTTTTTCGGCAAGGGCATCAAAGTTCCTGTTGATCCAGATGTTGCGGATGCCTCCTGGGAAGACATCGTAGAGGCCACTCAAGGCATCGACAGTCAGCCACTTTCTAGGAATACCGCTGACGAGAACAGTGGTGGCCGAAGCACGGATACGATGTTGCGGAGAGGCGAGGTAAGCCTGTCGAATGCGAATGTAGCCACGGAGCTCCGTGTAGATGACATATTGGATCCACAGGATGGTCAAGACGGCCAGTATCAGGTGAGCCCAAGTGCGGTCAGCATGGGTAGCGGGAATATTTCTCCAGCCAAGCTGATCGGGACCGACTGTGCAGTTGCGGCAGCTGAATTTGTTGATAGGGAGGAGAATAGGCAGGATGACGATCGAGAGGGGCAGAAAGATCTTGAGGAGCATGCGGAGGAAGCGCAAAAAGAAATAAGCGTCGAGACCGCATTTTTCAATGAAGGTCTGGTTCGGGGTGGTGAAAAGGGGGATGGTCCATTGCCACACCCCCTTGACCGGGGCGGGCACTCGCTCACGCTCGGCTACGAGATACGACTTGGGGCGGCTGGAGAGAAGAGTCAGCCAGAAAACGAGACGACGAGGAAGGAACGGCCCTACTAGATCTTGCTCAATCGGAGGCGGAGCAAAACAAAGCCCAGCAGCTGGGCAGCGAGGGAAGCAAGAGCAAAGCCGATGGAAGAGAGTAGCGTGCCCCAATTCTGGCCATAATCACTGAGCGCAGCACCGCATCCAGCGTTGAACAAGCCAATGCCACAGCTGGTTGTGGCCGACTCTGCGGCCGATCTGGTTTCCGACATGATGAAACGACTCCTTACACACCAGCGACCATGATCCCTGAGCGACTGTTGGCCTGATGCAGTCCTGGCTTCGTTTTGGTAGAGGCGAAGAGGTCAGGTCAAGTATTTAGGATAGATGCAGCACGCGCGTTGAACAGTGACTGTTCAGGGCGCCAACACAACTGCAACCGAAATCAAGGTGGAAACAAATAGATTGACCAGGCGAGCCAATCATGCGCTAGAAATCACCTCTTGGCACATGTCATTAGCATTCGGCCGATCTTATCAAACTCCATTAAATTGTCATCGTCCAATCTAAGCGCTCTCGACTTCTGATTGTGCACTTGTCTAGTCTAGTAGTACTACTGTGGCCGCACGCAAAGCTTACCTACACACCAGCAGGTTCAGTAGTCTCAGGGAAGGCGGCTTCTCCCAGCCGCTCTCCGCATGCCACCTTCCAGTTCTTAGGTGTGAACTTGTCAACAATGCCTTTAAAGGCTTCGAGAGTACATATGCTCTCGTCTTCTTTGTAATGTTTTCCAGCTGGCATGCAACCAGGAACCTTCATCACACGGTCATTATAGCGGAGACGCACGTAGTAGCCATCCAGCTTTTGCTTGTCAGCCTCGCTGAAGTTGGACAGTGGTGTGCGAGAAGGCACTTTCGGGGTCAAGATGTTCTTCGCATGGAAAAGAGAGCTCCACCAGCTAGCAGTGGTGATGGCGGGTTGGGATGATGTAGGAGCTGCGCGGTCCTTGAAAAGCTCGATAGCCACGTGACTGGTATAAGGAGGCCATTGCTCGCCTTGGAAGGCGCCCATACTGCTCAGAAGGGCAGCCAGAGTGGTGTCGTGACAGCCGGACAGCGCCATCTGGACGTCACTGCCGCTGTTGGTCTTCTCGATCATGCGGCCCACAATGTCGCCCATGAGTCCACCGATGCCAAGTTGACGGTATTCCAGAGACTCGGTGTAGCCCGAGAACCATTCCTCGACGCTGATTTTGTCAATGATTTCTCTTCCCTTTGCGTCGTAGAATTCGTTGGGCAGTCTAGTGTCTTTGGGGTGGGCAAGAGTCGAATTTATGGTGTCCATGATACCGCTCAACCTCGGATGGCTGTCGACTTTGACCGTGGGTGAATCTTTGGGCATCCATTTGCCAAAGGACTTTGTCAGGTGGGCCATTTCTGGTGTTTCATTCCAACGGTCGGCAGTTCGCTGACCAAATGCCTGGCTGAGCTGGGCAAAGCGCCGACATGCACCCTCGTTAGGGTAGAGCGTCTCGTGGTTAGGCTGGCGTTGGATGATGGTCGGGGGAGACAAGTTTGCGGATCTCGATGCGGGAGGGTAGAGTCCGGAGAAGGTCTGCTGGACGGATTCTAAAGCTCTGGGGATTGGAGTGGCGCGGAGATAGATGTTGTTGGCATCGTGCAGGACGTCAGGCATGAAGCCCAGCTGGTCGACATACAAGGCACGCAGGCGCTGGCCCAGAGCCAGAGTCGAGGCACGTCCTTGGTCGGTCAGCTCTCCAGGAAGACAGATGCCGTCAGTTTTGCGGGCAGGGCCTGTGGACAAGATGGGGCTGTCGTCGCTGGGATCGAAGGTCTCGAGCTTGCGTTTGTAGGCCAGGTCGTCCCACGAGTCGCTTGCCGACATGACGACGCTGCGGAGGTGCTGTGCGGCGTTGCAGTAGGGCCAATTGGCGGCGAGACCAGCATTCTGGAATCTGGCAGAGACGGGAGATCGTTCGCCATGTCTTAGCAGAACTTGAACCTGTTGCAGAGCCAATGATTCGGGATACAGTCGGGATAGTTCGTCAGAGGTGTAGCGCTCCCGGGGTACCAGCGAAGTCATGGCGAGGGGTGGACGCGGGGGATGGAGAAGGAGAAATAATAGGAGGAGAGGGTGGTAGGGTGAGATGGAGAAGGAGAAACAAGAGGAGGAGAGGGTGGTAGGGTGAGATGGGAAAGGAAGATATTGTCTAAATTTACTACTGTAGGCAGGCACCTTAAGCTTCAGGTCGTACCTACTCGTAGCAATACTACATGTACCGGCGATTGCGAAGTTCTCGGCGATAAGCAGACTTGGCCAAAACGCTGCCGACGGATACAAAGAAAGAATTGAGCAGCGACCGGCCCAACACATGCTCTGCTCGAACCGTTGTCGTGCTGCAGTGCGGCAATCGCAACAGCTGCGCCGCGCATCCTTTGACCACCTTCTTATTTCGCCGAGCACTCGCTACTCACGGCCCCGCGAGAAGGCTGCTCCTGCTCCTTCTGCTGCACCTTCACCTGCACCTGCCGCCGCTGGTCCTGCCCGTCTGCACGACTATGTGACGGCTACCAGGAAACAATCGTCACCGAGAGACAATAATCGGGACAAAGCCCTCATTGCATACACGTCCGAGCTGGAAGACCGCGTCTCCAGACAGGATGCCGCCGCCGCCTGGGCCTACTTTGACGCCAACTACACCTCTCCCGACTGCCCGGCCTTGGACACAGCCCGTCTGCCCTTTGTCGATGTCTCGAAACACAAGCTTGGGCACGTCTATGCCCGCCTGCTCGCTCTGATGATCCGCCGCTGGCTGCAAGACTCTGCCTCACCGGCTCCCATTGCCGTCCTCTCAAAGTTCCAACAGCTCGACATCTTGTCACCGTACCTTGCCTCCCGCACAGCGTTGTCTCTGGCATTGCATCTCCATCTCGCTACCGTGGATCCGCTCTATCATCCTACGACCGAGCCCGTCTTTGTCCACCTGCTCCAACTCTTGCCTCTCTGCTTCTTCCCAAGAAGTGACGACACAAGCGCCGAGACGTTTAAGCGCCGTTTTTTCGGCCTCTTGCAGAGATCCCGAGAGAAGCCGTCGGATTTACATCTGTCTCTTCTGCTCATCCAGGATCTGCTGTGTCGTGCAGCCTCTCTTCCGCAAAGCCTTGACCAACACCGCCCTATCCTAGAAGCTCTCGGCAGCGCTGTCTCTCACTCGGGCTTATCCGAACCCGCAATCCGTTTTATCCAAAACAAACTGGCCAAAGAAGCCCCCGGTCATTACTTGGCGTCCGCCGAGTTCGCTCAGAGACTGTGTCACCTCGGCATCGCTTCTACACTGGCACCTGATGCTACTATCGAGCAAAAGGCGAAACGAATGGCCGCTGAAGTTGTCCGTGCCGCCAAGACGCAGAACCTCGACACGGTCGAGGACTTATGGGCGCAAGCACAAGACCATCTCAAGAACCCTCTGTGGCGAACGCCCGAGGTTTGCTCCTTCACTCGCGGCTTGTATGAGGCCTTTCTGTGGACCTTTTTCAAGCTGCGCCGCGCTCAGTCCGGCTTGCAGGTCTGGAACAGCATGCTTCAGGCGGGCTTTGAGCCTTCGGTACGTACCTGGAACGTCATGATGAAAAGTTGCCACATCTCTCGAGACTTGGACATTATGGAGTCCATGTGGCATCACATGCGGAACTCGGGCCTGCAGCCTGACACCATATCCTGGAGCACCAGGATCTACGGCCATCTTCGCAGTGGCTCCGTGAGCGACGGGATGCTTGCATTGGACGAAATGGGAAGAGAGTGGCTTGAGTTCCAAAAGCGCAAGGCATCAGACCCAAGCGCGCCCACGGTAGCCAAGCCAGATGTCTCAATATTCAACACTGCAATTTCGGCGCTGCGAGGATACAGATCGCAACACATCCCTCGGGTGCTCGCTTGGAGTCGCTCTTTCAACATCGAGCCAGACGTGGCCACTTATAACAGTCTGCTTTCTGTCTCACTGGCACAAGGGCAGCCGCCAGCGAACGCAGCAAAAATCCTACAGCGCATGGCTGCCTCGAATGTGAAACCCGATTCCGTTACCTTTGCCATCCTCGTCAATCAAATGCTGTCTACAAGTGTCCTCGGCCGCTTGACGAACCAAGAACAAAGGGACAGGGTCATACACGTCATATCTGAATTTGAAGCTTGTGGTGTGCGGGTCGATATGAAAGGGTACGCCCTTCTTGTCGATCGCATGCTCAAGGACCATAACAACCCAGAAGCAGCGCGAGACATCATCGCGCTCATGGTGGCAAAAAATATCGAGCCCACATTCCACATCTACACGATCTTCATGACACATTACTTCGACTCAAACCCACCCGACCTCGCGGCGGTAGACGGACTATGGAATGAGATCAAAAGTACTGGTCGCGCCAGGGATATGGATGTCATATTCTTCGACAGAATGGTCGAGGGATGGGCACGGCATGGCAACAATGGCAAGGCCACCGAGTTCTTGACAGACATGAGCAAGCAAGGGAAGCGTCCTGGTTGGTTGGCATTGCTGGCAATGGTGCAATGCCATGTGCGCAACGAAAACTGGAAGGGTTTCTTGAACTTGGTACGCAATTGTCACGAGCCAGGCAGACTTATGAGTGTTGGGGCGCGCGGCACCAAGGGGCGGCTTGACTTCTGGCAGTATGTAGAGTGTGTGGCGGAAAACGAACTGCATGGCAGCGCCGAAGGAAAGGAGATGCTCGCCATTGTCAACGCTCAGATTTACCAGAGAACCGGCTAGGTAGATACTAGGACTGTACGTACATATTGACAATGTAGTTGGGTACATGTAGGTAGAAGCGGGGTCGGCGAAACCATGTTAAGTCCGATGGAATTTCGAAGCAACGGCATAATACATAATTAATAAATCAGGTACTTGACTCCAACTCGAAGCAACTTGAAAGTCACACTCGACATCTGACAGCTCCATTATGTTCTCAGCCGCGCTCCGCTCACGGCCTTGTAGTGTCCAGCGCGTGCGACCCAGAGCAATACGGAGAAGCGTTGCCTCTGCGGCCACGACGGCCAGCGAAAGACGGCAGGCCATCAAGCAGGCAAAGCCTTTTTCCGACTTCTTGACGGATAATTTCAAGCGCCAACACGACTACCTGCGCATCAGCGTCACGGAACGATGCAATCTGCGATGCCTCTACTGCATGCCCGAAGGTACCGGACATCTCGTGCTCCCTTGATCTTGTTCTGACATGTCTCGCTAGAGGGCGTCCCTCTCTCGCCGCAAAAGCACCTTCTTACCACCCCTGAGATCGTCTACCTCTCGGAGCTCTTCGTTTCACAAGGTGTCACCAAGATCCGCCTGACCGGAGGAGAACCAACCGTGCGCCCGGACATTGTTCCTCTGATGCAGCAGATTGGAAGTCTGAGGGCCAAGGGCTTGCGCGAACTTGCCTTGACCACAAACGCCATCTCGTTGCACCGGAAGCTCGACAAGATGGTCGAAGCTGGCCTGACGGGCGTCAACATCAGTCTCGACACTCTGGACCCTTTTCAGTTTCAAATACTCACCCGCCGGAAGGGCTACGACGCCGTCATGAAGAGCATCGAACGCGTCTTGGACATGAACAAGCTGGGCGCTGGCGTCAAGTTGAAGGTCAACTGTGTTGTCATGCGGGGTATCAACGAACGCGAGCTCCTGCCGTTCGTCGAACTGGGCCGGGAGAAGGACATTGAAGTCCGCTTCATCGAATACATGCCCTTTGGCGGAAACAAATGGAGTGAACGCAAGATGTTGACTTACCAGGAAATGCTGCACACCATCCGTGAAAAGTACCCTACCCTTCGTAGTGTCAAGGGTCATCCCAACGATACGAGCAAGACATTCGAGGTGCCGGGCTTTGTTGGCAAGATTGGCTTCATTACTAGCATGACACACAACTTTTGCGACAGCTGCAATCGTCTGCGAATCACTGGCGATGGCAATCTCAAAGTCTGCCTCCATGGCAACACCGAAGTTTCCTTGAGAGATGTGATTCGGAAGGACAACAACAACGAACCCATGGATGAACAAGCCTTCGAAGCCATTCGAGAAATTGAGATGAGCAGACGTCGAGGCATGTCTGTAGCCCGACCGAGCTGGGTCGAGAGAGAAACGGAGCTGCTGAACTTGATTGGTGAGGCAGTCAAACGCAAAAAGGAGAAGCACGCCGGCATGGAGGAATTGCAAAATATGGAAAACCGGCCCATGATACTTATTGGTGGGTAGGTTCCGCACTCCTTCTCGCTTTGTCGACTTTCGTAACATTTTGTCTTGACCCTTACGAACTATCGGACCAACATTTGTCCCACGATACTAACATGATGGTAGCTGAGGGTAATCACTCGCGGAACGACGTCAGACGTCTCGGAGTGCGCTCCAGCCGATTGGGGCAGACAGTTCCCTGGCATCTTCTCTACTCCAGCAGCCCGTACAACACTGGAGCGCGCATGTACTCTTCTTCTTCTTCATATTCCTCTTCGCCGCCTGACCCTTCGGAAGGGTCTCAGGCGGACGCAGAATCATCCTCAACCACAAATACGAACTCTTCTCCAAAGTTCACAAGTTTACGAGGTCTCTTCAACAGTCCTCCTAGAAGAGCCTGGTCTTTTCCTGCGCCAGATGTCTCATATACTGATGAGGTCGCCCCTCGATCAAGAGCTCACAACCGAACACCTGACAGATCTCCCGATGATCCATTCAAAGATTCTGTCCCGAGTTTGTCGTGGAGAAGAGAGACTAACACCAGAGGACAGTCCCCTATCCAGACCGGGGCAGTAAAGACAGCCAGCGATAACAAGGACACAACCAACCCTGTGAAATTGCGCTTTCACTTGACACCAAAGCCCGTTTGGTCCCAAAACATCAAACCTGGTCGGTCAGCTGCGCCACCTCAGCAGGCTGAGCAGCGGCCGATTTTGAAGTCAGCTCAGTCTACCACACCGATGTCGACTCTGATGCAGGACGACAGATTGGAAGCGGATCTCTTTCCAGAGGTGTCTCTCCCAGCGAGTCCATCACCATCAACAAGCCCTTTGAGCGAGCCGACATTGACACACCTCACTTCTACCGGTGAAGCTCACATGGTCGATGTCGGCCACAAGGAATCAACCGAGCGAGTAGCCGTCGCTATAGGAACCGTCCAGTTCAGCAGGCAGGAAACAACCAAACTCATCGTTAAAAATCTCGTTAGCAAGGGCGATGTACTCGGCGTGGCGCGCATAGCAGGCATCATGGCAGCCAAGAAATGCTCCGAGCTTATCCCCCTTTGCCACCCGATCCCAATCACCAAGATCACTGTGGATGTCAAGCTACGTCTTCCTGGGGCATGGGACGATTTGTTCGGCCTCTTGGAAAGCGGCGGGGTTTCTGTGAAAGCTCATGTACACAGTCGCGGGCAAACGGGTGTTGAGATGGAGGCTCTTACTGCCGTGAATGTTGCCTGCTTGACCGTGTTTGACATGTGCAAGGCGGTGGACAAGGAGGCTTTCATCAAAGATGTGCGGGTGCTTCACAAAGCTGGCGGCAAGTCAGGCACGTTCACGCATTCCAGTTACGACAAAGTGGGAGACTCGTTCGTGCAGAAAATATCGTACGATCGTTCGTGATCAAACGTTTGGAGCTTGGAGATATTATGTAAATAGTTCGGTTGTAATGGTAGCAGGTCTCTCGAGAGCTATTGATGTGTTTACTAACCGTATCGGGCTAGACCTCTTATCATTCAATCGTAGACCTATCGAATCACTCCGCATCCTCTCTCGCTCTTCCCAGAACGCTGGTTCAAATCCTGGCACATTTAGCCTTTCGTAATCATTTCTTCATGTCGCGTTGCGATGCAGGTTGGCCGGAAATAGACTCGCCAACACCAGTCTGATAGCTTTGTGGTCCGCTGTGCATGCCGTAACCTTCCACGCTGCCGACGCCACCGTACGCAGGAGGTTGTGCGTCGCTCTTGAGCCCTGCCTTTCTCATGTCCTCGTCCTCTACGACACCGCCATCTCCGCCCCCTACGATGATTTGACCGCCGTTGCGAACCCGACCGACCACCATACCTTTCGCGACCGATTTAAGGACGGCGCGACGCGACACACCCGTCACATCGATGTAGACCAGTCCGACGTTCTTGACTCCGCCAGCGAGGCTAGACGTGATAGATCCAGCTTCCGCACCATAGCGGTGACCCACTACCGTGCTTGCAGCAGAGCCGCTCTGCTCGAGCAAATTCTTGCCACTGGTGGCAATGCCGTCGGCGATGGTAGAAAAGGCAATCATGCTTCTGTTGAGAAGACCAGGCTTGTACTCTTCCAATGGCTTGCCGTTGGTGTCAAAGCCCTTTTTGGCGCGTTCCTGGTTTTTGCCGCCAAATCTGGCACCAATGTTTTGTGCATACTTGGATGCCTGGCCCAACGTCTTTGCGGATACGCCAGCGGCACTGTTGGTGAAGGCGTTGATCTTGCGGACACGTTCGTGGGTAGCGGGGCTGAACTCCATGGGTTTGGCGGCGGGCTTGACCTTTTGAGTAAAACTGTCCGCGCCAGAAGTCAGGATGTTACCCAACGAGCTGCTGGATGTGACAATGAAGCGGGAGGCGGTCGCGGCGGTCTGAACCAAGCCACTGTCCTTGTACGCAGGATGACGGGCCATCTCGAGATAGTCCTCGCTGATGGGAGTGACGCTGATGCGTTTGCCATCGGCCGAAATCTCCAATTGAACGGGATCTGTAGTGTCATGATTAACGATGTGATGGGGGATGATTTCTTGGAGTTGAGAGAGGGTTACTTTTGGTGCCTTGGCTGAGAGTCGAGTCCTCGACTATGTGGGCGTCACCGGCCAGTTCTCCTACAATGCTGCCATTGTCCTCGTCGATGAGCACGACCTGTCCGTGTCCAGAGCCCTTTGCATCGTGATACTTCCCTCCAGGTGCATAGTCTCTCGGATTGTACTGCTCCAGCGGACGAGATGGCTTTGGCGGTGCAGCACGCTCCAGGAAGGCTGTGCACTGGGCCAAGATGGTCTCGAAGGTGTCGTGATCCTCGGGCGAGATATTCCTATCAAAAGTGATACGCGTAAACACACCGCTCTCTGCGCCAAGATCCCAACGGGGGATCAGGTATGAGTGCGGAGGCTGGTGGTAGACCTGGGTAGTAGCGGGCATGGGCAGATCCAGCTCCGGCGGCAGGTTAAGGTGCAGGTAGAAGTCGTTCTCGGGTATCTCATTCTGAGGGATGGTCGATGACAAGTCCGAGAAGGGCGACGAGGTAGGAACCATGAGCATAGACAGCGTCTGCGGGCCTGATGGGGTCAAGTCCTGCTCCTCTCCGCCTTGGATGTGATATGCCTTGACATTGGCGATGGTGTACAAGAGTTTCGGGTCATGATGTCCTGCCATCTTGGGATTACTCGAGTGTCTATGTCTTCCTACGTGAGAATGATCGAGGATCAATCAAGCAGGAAAGCAAACGACGTTTATCCCATCATGTTTCCACTGCATACGTCGTCGCATGCTGTCGTCATGGGGCTGTGCCAGCTACAGCCTGTGTTGTGGCTGTTCATTCAGCCACATCTTGGTGGCAGCTTTCGGTCTGGCCACAATCTGTCGCCAGCATGACGAACCAACCCCTTTTCAAGCACATCAAAAACATCAAAAACATCCATACATACATACACACACGCATCACACGTGGGTCTGTCCGCAACCACTACATGGCCCTTGACAACTAGCCGGCGTCGCCCAGGAAATATGCATCAACTGCAACCTGCTATCAGCATCAATCAAATACCATCAACTTCTAACATTGATTACACCTCAAAATGCTGGCTCGACGTCTCAAGCATCCTCTGCGTGCTATCCATCGCACATTGCCTCCTGTGAACTTTATTACTCTTCACTATGCCTACTTTGTGATCACATGTCTTTTGGCTTCGGTCATATTTTGGGGCAGCTCTACGAGCACACATGTCACGTTCATCGATGCATTGTTTCTCTGCATCAGCGCCATGAGCGAGGCGTGAGTGCTTAGTATTACTCAAGGTGAATTGCATGTTGCTGATTCTTTCTCAGGGGCTTGAATACCGTCAATCTCAGTCAACTGAACACATGGCAACAGTTCATGCTCTTTATACTCATATTTATCGGCTCTGCCATCTTCGTGTCAAACTTTGTTTTGCAGGTCAGAAGAAGAGCTTTCGAGCGAAAGTTCATAAGTATCATTCAGACCAGGGCTCGCAAAAGCCGGCGTGGATCACGCGCGTCCAACTTTTCAATGTCCATGCTCTCTTTCAGCAGGTCTCGAGAAAACCAGGCCCCAGATCTGGATCCAGATAAGCAAGAACGTAACAATACATCGGGCATCGATGCTATACAGAGTCCGGTTGGACAAGCGTTCGCTCGGGAAAGCAAAACTTCTCTTCGTCCGAGTACTGGCAAAGCAAGGGAAGCGAGAGATATCCACCCCAATGACGAGCAGATGATCTGTCAAACCCCTGAGCGCCTAACCTTCAGCCCGGGAACCAGATTCGCATCTCAAAAACGGAATGAAGCATCACCGACCAAACCAAGACATCGTATCTTCTCCGTCTCTGGTGTAGGAGCCAGATCTGAGGCAAGTCTTCACCGTACTACATCAATCTCACGGGCCTCCATTTCTGGTGATGACGGAAATGCTGGTATCAGATCGACAGCCGAATACTTTCCCTCATCCGGCTATGTCTCACGCAACTCTACGTTCCACAACTTGACCGAGGCGGAGCGCCAAAAGCTTGGTGGTGTAGAATATAAAGCATTGTTATGGCTCTCCTGGATTGTGCCAATCTATCTTCTACTCTGGCAACTTCTTGGTGCTTTAGGTTGCGCTGCCTATGTTGCTAGAAACCGCCCAGACACTGCCCGTCAGAATGGTTTGAACCCCTGGTGGGTAGGAGCCTTCAACGCGGTATCCGCCTTCAACAACTCCGGGATGAGTCTGCTTGACGCCAACATGGTGGCGTTTCAGACTTCATATTACCTACTTCTCACTATGGGAGCCCTAATTTTGGCTGGAAACACATGTTATCCCATATTCCTCCGCTTGATCGTTTGGACAATCTATAAGATTCTGCCCAACAGCGCTCGATGGGACGACCATCGCAGCACACTACGCTTCCTTCTCGATCACCCTCGTCGCTGCTACACCAATCTATTTCCGTCAGAGCACACATACTGGCTAGCATTTGCCGTCATTCTCTTGAACGGTGTCGACTGGGCTGCTTTTGAGATTCTCAATATCGGAAACAAGAAGCTGAATGATGGAGTGCCTGTCAACATACGCGTGATTGATGGGCTTTTCCAAGCTTTTGCCGTACGTTCAGGAGGTTTTTACGTGGTGGCCATTCCGTCTCTCCGAATCTCTCTGCAGGTGCTCTATGTCATTATGATGTACATTTCCGTTTATCCAGTCGTCATCACAATCAGAAACAGCAATGTTTATGAAGAGCGGAGCTTGGGGGTCTATGATGATAATGACCGTTCCAGCTCGGTCGAGTCTTCCGAAAACCCCAACAGCTTCTACAACAGATTCAGAGGTCTGAAGAAGCAGGTTGCTAGCGGGTTCGGGGGACTGGGTGAGAGAAAAAGTTACTTCATACAGCAGCAACTGAGAGCTCAGCTAGCTCACGACCTTTGGTGGATCGTCCTGGCGGTATTTCTCATCATGATCATTGAAGGCGGTCAGTTCGAACGCGATCCTGCCAACTTTTCAGTCTTCAATGTCATCTTCGAAGTCGTCAGTGCCTACGGGACCGTCGGTATCAGCGTTGGAGTACCCAACGATGCATACTCATTCTCGGGATCCTGGCATACTTTGAGCAAGCTGATTCTCTGTGCAGTCATGTTGAGGGGAAGGCATAGAGGGCTGCCTATTGCTATTGACCGTGCCGTCTTGTTGCCTGACGAGAGGCAGGATCTGGCCGAGGAAGAGGACGCGGCCATCAGGATGGCAAGATCGATCAGCAGACACGGTACTGTTTGATTGAAACGTTCAGTTATGGACCCGAACAATGGATAAGTCATAGCTTTGCCATGGTCTTGTCGTGCTCTCCAAGGCCTCCACTCATGTAAACATCATCGGATCTGGGTTCATAGCTGCCAGTCAAGGCTTCTCTTCCGCCTCGTGTAGTCCACCATCGCACGCAGATCTGACTGCGCTCGGGATCCATATCCCCGCCGACTAGGGTTTCCCAGAAGTGCTTTTTGCAGTACTCAAACATGGCAGGATCACGGATCGTCTGGGTTGCAGCAGCAGTCAGAGGTAGCCACTCGTCTAACAGCGGCGATGAGAGAGAGGGGAAGGCATCGATCAAGGTCAGTATGAGTACTGCTTGTTCCGACAAGTCTGGTATGGCGGATTGGGGAGCGGTTTCCAGTTCCGGGGCTGAAGGCGGTGATGATGCGTAGCTTGATGGTATAGGAAGCGTAGAGGCGTGTACGGCACGTTGATGTACAAGGTCAAGCAGCGTAGCAGCGAGCATGGGCTGCACGAAAGCAATGCGGCTGGGTGCCGAGACGACCTTGATGAGGTTCTTGAAAGCGAACCTGAACTGACGAGCGGACAGAGTTTGCGGGAAGACTTGAAACAGGGCGTCGACATAGAAGGGTAGATGTTTTGCAGTGAGCGCAAGATTCTGAGGGGCTGAAAAGACGGACAAAGTCACGCTGTGGGCTGCTTCGAAAACAGGGACAAGGTCAGGGCTGCCAGCGGCGACGAGATATGGCGATGAGGCTGCTAGCAGGACATGTTCGTTCTGCTCAGGAGAGAGGACAAGAGCAAAGTGCTCGGCGGTATTGAGGAAGAACAGATCGAGATTGCGGTCGAGCGCACGCGGAGGAATGTTGCCAGGGTCAGAGGGAGCTATTGAGTCGAGGAAGGTGGCGACCTGGGCCGGATATCTTGCCAGAATGTCGATCGAGCTCATGTATACAAATGTGTATTGCGAGAAAGACACGTTGCCCAGACGCGAGAAGATGAAGGAGAGTCCGCGGAGGCATCGCAGCGCTGTCTGGGCCATGTGTGGTGCATTGTGATGAGTTGCCAGGGGTCCGTCTCGCACCACACGACCCATGGCGCTCCTAAGGATGACGACCACAGCAAATAAAGTTGAGCGGAGTAGCCTCCACAGAGCGGGCGCAGTAGCATCCATCTCTGACAGCTTGTTTTGTCTCCACAAGACTTGCAGACGGGTAGAAAAATCGCAAAGGTCCTCGACTGCAGACAGCACAAGCCATGCATCCTGCACCTTGTCTATGCCATGTGCGATCAGCTTCGATAAAGGGCCGAGCGAGGAAATGAGGGGGCCCCTGAGCATGGCTTCGATTTGGGCCCACCGAAGCGATACGTCACCGACGTCGGCATCAACTGCAGCCAGGAAAGAGCCCGACTGCAGGCCCTCGGACGAGTGAAAGGCAGACGTCATAAGCACAGGAAGCAGACGGTCATAGTCAAGTGAAGACCGATGCCAGTCGGACAGATGGCCAAAGGCGTGATTGGCGGCCAGGCAGATGGTGGCATAAGCGGCCTCATCGTCTTCCAACAGAGCTAGATTGACAGCCCGTACAAAGGCTTGCTGCAAGGTCGATGCCAAGTTGGTCGATGGGAAGTCTGGGTCGCAAGTGGACAGACCTATAATTAAGCCCGCAATCGCGAGTATATGGCGCGAGGGAGGAGAGTGATCGTCGGCCCCGTTTACTACAGCCAAAACCCATTGTCGGCGAGAGATGTGAGTCCCGTTGAGTTCGCGTTGATGGCATCTGGTGGCGGCCGAGTGGAAGAGGGTCATGAAGTTGAGTGCAGACGACAGGCTTTCCTGACGGGCCCAAAGCGCCGGTGCCGACAAGAGTTGGCTTGTGAGCAGCGTGATGTTCTTGGGATTGTTCAATGAGCCCAACAACGAGGCGGCAGTGCCCAAAAGACTTGAAAGGGATCAGTTCTAGACGTTCAGATACTCGCCAAGTGGCTATCCTACCGGAGACTGTCCTGTTGCTCGGCATCGGACTGGAGATATCTAAGCAGTGTAGCCAGAACTCTGTCGGTCGACATGATTTTGGATCATCTAAAGGACACGACAAGGTCTACAAGAAGCGAACTATGTGTAGACTAGCTAGCAAGAATGTTGATCAATCACAAGAAGCGAACTGTGTATAGACCAGCTAGCAAGAATGTCGGTCGTTCTTCTCCAGACCGAGCCTCGGCTGAAACGCCCGCGCTCTCTTCGTACAATGCAACCACATGGCTTTCGGTACCTAGTAATTAACGTAATTAATTCACATACCAAGTCGGCGACGCAATAAGACAGAAGAACAACACAAGCATGGGGTTTGTCCCTTTTCAAGACTTTGCAGGCCACGACGACTGACACGACGCAGGATCAGGTAAAGCCACCTTCCCATAATACCGCGCCTGCCTCGCCTGACAACAGCGTGTAGGGACTCGTTCCTGCGCACCATCGTCGATACACCTCCGCTTTCGTATACCACCCCGCCCTTTCCCTCGCTCTACTGGCCCTTTCCTGTCGGCGGCACCCAGACCCTCTACCTCTACCATTCGCACGACATATGGCGCTTCACCCTGCTCTGGACCATCATTGATGTCGTTGGCATCCACCTGATTGCGGCTGCCTTTGCCATGGCCATCCAGTGGCGTAACTGGAAGCTCATCTGGATCACCCCTATCCTGTTCGGTCTCGTCGGTGCCATCGAAGCCGTCATTGCCGGCAACGTCGTCGGCGGTCTTTTGAGCGGCGTCTATACTGCCGGCTACTTTCGCATGTCCACCTGGATCCCCTTCTCTTGGGGAATCATCAACTCTCTCGTCCTGATCTTGTCTTCCTTCGCAATACAGGGTGGCATGTGAGTGGCTGTCTTTGCTGGTCATTCTGTCTCTTGTAAATATCTGGATACGATGGCTGAAACATACACGGCAAAAAAAACACACAAAACAATGCTATGCTTCAATGCCAGCCCTTCTAATCCTCCTGTCTACCCGGACAATTGCAAAGATTCGGTTTCTCGTTGCATCTTTGACATCGTGGCTGGTAGGTCCTTTGTCTATGGCCACGAGGAAGCCCCGTCCTTTTGAGGTTCTTCACTCTCGGAGGGAGCATTGATCTACCCGTTGCCAACGACTCAGCGACCTCGGGTGTGACATTTTGCTCGATCGTAACAATTTCTCCGTCCTCAGTCTGCACGTTTCGTGAGACTGAGACTTTGTTGCTCTTGGCAGCCCGAGACTGGCACATTTGGTGGGGCGATGATCTAGTCCTCTTCGTTTTGCAGGACCCGTATTGGGAGCTCGGCTGCTCCTGCCTGCTGCCGTCTTGAATCATTTGCTGTAGGAGCTGCGGCTGTACGCCTTGTTGTTGTTGTTGTTCGACTGGCAGATCCAGCTCCCCAAAGGCTGATTTGAGCAACCTCATGCTTCCATCACTGCCTGATTGGATCTCTCCACGGCCATATCCAGCATCTCGAAGGGCGTCTTCGGTGGCCTTCCATAGACCATCGTTAAACACTCCTACATCCCGGGACCAGGCATTGTGGTCGTTGACATTGGAAGAAGCCATCTTGTTTGCTGTGATGGGATCACGAGACGAGATGAGAGTATGGGCGAGAATTTGCCAGGTACCTGCTGTTCGATGCTGACAGCAAGTTGACGTTGCTGTTGCTATTGCTAAGTGAGAGTGTGATGAGACAAATTGACGGAATCATCGCATTCTTATAAGACTGTCACGGACGTCCTGTGACTCAATACTCCCTGAGGGCTTTACTAATGGAGACAAATCTATCTCAAACTACCGTACTGGGTTATTCAGTTGTCACCTAGGCTCTGGTAGGCGCTCAAAGATGACTGATTTGACGACGCCTCCGAAGCACTCGGGCAACTCGACGGGCTCTTCTCAGTGGCGCATTCTGTATCTCAAGTGCTTGACCATGCTCCACTTGAATTTTACTATACAGACATTCGACTGAAGCTTTCATAGACAGCCATAGCCGTGGTTGTTTATCGGAAGTTGGCATCTTTATATTATATCGTAGTGGTACGTCCCCTCAGACGGCTCTTCATCAAAGCACAATCTCGCTCCTTACCTCTGCCCAAGTGTTTCGAGATCCTTAGAAACGGACATGGAATCTTGCGCAAGTTTACGGACGTTTCTTTGGAAAGTAGTTTAATCCCACGCGTCTCGAGTTGGCTAATCCACTCACACATTTGGCTCGACTACCACACACGCAAAACGATTCATCACCAGCCCCTCTAGAGAAACAGACATGTGGACATGGAGATTAGAGATTCCGATATTACCTGGAACAGTTCGACTCTTCTTTTGGATCAAAGGTCGACACAGGATACGCTTGCCTCCGAATAGAAGGGGATCACATCTTCTACGGCTACAAATGACTTGGCAGTAAACTTGTAAGCACTCGTAAGCTCGATTTTTAAGCTACAAACAGAGAACCTAGAAAAAGCCATGGAAGAGGTGAGGAGTAGAGAGATCTCGTGTGGAAATACAATCTTAGCGTAGTCAACGTGTCACATCACGAGAGTTGCCTTGCCGAGCGGCCATCGTTGTAATGAGTGGCTGAGTGGACTGTTCATATCAAAAGCCTTGGCTTCCGTCATTCTACCAAGCAAGGTACGACTCAGTCATCACTTCCAGGCGCGACTCTTCAGGCACTCTCACATCTATCAATAATCACTGCAAGTTTATCAAATACTTGTGTAGACTCCACATGATGATGGCAACAACGCGAACAATCTTCACCAAACACATGCCAAGTCCTCCGGTCGTTCGTCAGGCGCTATATAGCCAAGTGAAAGCCGGAGGCAGCAAGTCATGGCAAAATCACCAGCAGAGGTCATATGCCAATGGCTTTCGCCGAGGAGGCGGCACCCAGTATCAGCGATTTCAGCAGGGGCCCGGTGGGCTGTTGAAGCGCTGGGCGGCGAGGCCATCTTTCTATTACGAACTTGTGGGTCTGGCTGGTGCTGGTGGTGGATTCTACGTATACAACCTGGAAGTTGTGCCGGTGAGTAGATGCTGACGCAAAGAGAGATGCAAAAAGTCATGACAATTGTCCCCGATAGGTCTCTGGCCGCAGACGCTTCAATGTCCTATCGGCAGCAACGGAACAAGAGTTTGGTCAAGAAGCCTACGCACAAGTATTGTCTGAGTATCGAGGTCGAATTCTACCGCCGTCTCACCCACAAGTCAAGCTAGTCCGACGCGTTCTCGATCGCCTGGTCCCTCATTCTGGTTTGCCGGCCGAGACAAACAATTGGGAAGTGCATGTTATTAATGACGCGCAGAAGAATGCGTTTGTGATACCGGGAGGCAAAGTGTTTGTTTTCTCGGGCATTCTGGAGGTTTGCCAGGGAGAAGCAGGACTGGCTGCAGTCCTCTCCCATGAGATAGCCCACAACGTTGCCCACCACAGCGCAGAGAAGATGAGTTCGTACTTTGTTATCTTGTCGTTTGCGTTTGTGTCATCAATAGTGCTGGGGCTCGGTGATGCCGGGAACGTTTTCACGCGCATGCTCTTAGATTTGGCGTTCCTGAAGCCTGGAAGCAGAAGGCAGGAAGTAAGTTGCCGACACACACTGGTCAAGATAATGGCAGCTAACAGTGGTGCGCAGTCCGAAGCCGACTACATTGGACTGATGATGATGTCGCAAGCCTGCTACGATCCGTCGGCGGCGGTAGATCTATGGGCTCGCATGGAAGCAGACGAGCAAGGCTCTCCGCCAGAATTCATGTCCACTCATCCGTCCAGTCATAAGCGTAGAGAAAAGATATCATCATGGCTGGGTGATGCCGAGGCAAAGAGAGAGGCAAGCGGATGCGGACAGATATCTGATTACGGTGAGTATCACTGGTTGCCGTTCGAGTGTCTACGGATACTGACTTTGGCACAGCCGACCAATTTCGGGACAGCTTCTCTGTTCGGTGGTGAGCTGACATGACTCGTGCAATGCATGTTTGGGGACATGGATCAAGTAACGAATCGTTTTCTCCTGTCCAAGTAGTACGCACGGATTCTAGGTAATTATCCTTCAATTGGGTGTGTACAAGTAGTATTGTAGAAGCTCCACTCGGCCAAGAGTGATCGTCTTTAGACATCAATATACAAGTATGATAGCACAGAAGTGGCTGCAAAGCATGTGAAAGAGACGGCTTTGGGCAAATGCAAGACCTTCCAATGGCGCTATGGCAAAGGAATGGTTCAATCAATGAAACAGAGCCTATTTCAATTATAAATCATGCATGTGGTGATGGACGGGCGATTTGCAATAATTACCGTTTGACGACGACGGAAGAGCGCGGCTTTGTGGATCGTGATGCGGTCATTGGTGCCAGCAGACTAGGTACCTAAGGTAGGTAGTTCTTCCAGCAGATGGCACTTTGACTCATTCACTACGAGCTGGACTCTTTCACGATGAGCGACGACTCTGCGAGGTAAGCGTGCAAGGCCGACGGATGGAGCAGCTTCTGACATTGATGCAGTAGGACGCTCAGCATGGCCGTGGCGTCGCTCATCCTGGTGACACACGCGGCAACAGCATACTTGTGCTCCTTCTTCCCCAACGACCCGCTCTACCTGTCCTTCAGCGTCACGGCCTACACCTGGTACGGCTGCGCTCTGGCTGCGCTTGCCATGTATGCGTCTTTCAAACGACGGCCCACCTTCCTCTGGATCTTCTCCAACCACCTGCTCATCGACACGCTGCTCTCGCTCGTGCCCAAGATCGGCCTCGTCTACCTCTTCCATGATGTCACAGCCGATGTTTGCTTCACCAGCAAACTCAACACGTCCTTCTGGTTCCCCTCGTCCTCGGAACCTCTGCATGGCCCTGGGCGTGTCATGCAGACTCCGTCGTCTATCCAGGCACGCCGCCACTGCGAATCCCATCTTCTCATCGCCCAGATGGCCTTCGGCCTCACCCTCTTCCTGTGGACCATTGCTCAGTTGCTCATGGGCCTGGCCGTGCGACGCTATGCCATCAGGCTTGAACTCGACAGTTCCATTCCTGCCACACTCGGAGAAAAGGAGAGCACATCTGATGTCATTTTTGTTGTTGCCAAGCCTTGTTGAACTGTCTTCTTCCTTGTTTACTTGCTTGTCTTGTTTTACGTCCTTTGTGAGATGACTGGTTCATCTGCTTGCATGTGTATCTTCGTCAAACACCAAACATCCCGCTTCCAGCATATCTGACAGGACGACTTGCAGCTGCATCTGCCCCACGCCAAAACACCGCCGCAATGCATACACACTTCTTCGACACTCCATCCTTCCGCTTCCTGCTGTTCTGTCAAATCTTGTCGTGAGGCCGTCCGCTCGAGCCGGGCGCAATGCCATTTGCAGATCCGATGCTCGACCATCTGGCCCTCACCATTGCCTCGTCTCAAATCTTCCCTCGGTCCCCAGGCAAACAGCACCGCGGGGTACCAGCTCCCGCAGATCACGCAGCATCTCCGTCTCGATCTCTCTTCCACCTCATCCGTAGCAGCCAGCACTGCTTTTCTCTCACACTCATCCAGCGAACTCAGCTTTCGTCGTTGAGGCGCTGTGACTGCCGTGTATAAATCCTTGTTGCTGAGGCGGAGGGCGACTATTGACGTATATGGCAAGTGCGTTGGCAGATGCATGGCCAAGATGTCGACAGGCAATTGCAGCAGCGGGAATGCACCCGACCTTAGATAGGCTTTGTTGTTGCTCTTACATCTTTGATGAGCCTTTCCGTGGCTGCCAGGCGCTGCTCCCTTGGGGGTTGGTTCGTTGATGGAGTGACACAAAGTGACGAGATTGCTGGGTAGCCACATGGTAATTGATGGCGAACGGGCAAGATATCAAGATTGAGGCGTGCCTTTGCGATTGCTTACTTCCTCGTCTTGTTGTAGCTGCTGTGATTTTCGAACAAAGCCTTCCTTCGATTATATCTTCGACTAGGCAGCTCTTCGCTATCGCTGTCTCCACAAATCCATATGCTTGCTGCAGTCAAGGAAGTTGCTATGGCCAAAACAGAAATCAGAGTGAACATTTTTGTTCTCCGGAGTATGGTAAATAGGCAATGTCTGCAGGGGCCGTTGCGCTTTGATCACGATCGTTCTTTGTGATGTAACGGGTTTGAGTAGTCGCTCTTGTGAAACCTAGATTGTCTTTGGTACTCGTTTCAGACGATTCAGGAGTTCTTATGAGAGGTTGGACAAAAAAATGTGGAGAACTGGTCATGCAGGTCAAGGTGAAAGGGAATGGGCGTCTAGGCTACGCGGCGCTGTACTCTAGCATCTCTCCTCTCTTTATATGTTTGTACGCCCAGCGCCTCGAATCGCATCTTGTCCAGGTGAACCCTCCGCCTGTGAGCCCGCCATGTCACACGTAGCCTCTGCGCATGACCAGATCCAACGCTGCGATTCCTCACAACCTCAAAACGCATGCGCAACTGACAACTGTGCCTCCATCACATGTGGTGTAGCAGGACATGATCAAGGACTTATTACCAGCCTCTAGGGGCATATACATCCGAAGCGCCTAACTAATCTGCCGCATGTTCTCGCTCGGGTCGCATAGCATCATGCACACGCAGCCGCTGACTTGAGACCAATGCGTGCAGTATCTAGCGCATTACTGGGCCCTTGATAGAGGTTTAAACTATATACATAGTAGTTAATGTAATAAGATCATGATACATGTAAGGCTATGTATATTTATGTGCATGTCGCATGTGCTAAAATATGCATGTCACAGTTCTATGCTATAGATTGCACACAAACACTTCAATCCACAGAGATCGGCTCGTTTGGTCTAGTGGTATGACACCTCGCTCACATTTATGCTGATCCGAGTAGGTCCTGAGTTCGATCCTCAGAATGAGCATTTTCCTTTTGCTCCTTGTCCAAGTGTGCAGCTTCGTTTTGTACAAAATGGTTGGTTGATGAGTTGACAACTGCTTCAAATTATACCGACTGTGCTCGGATCACTCTCTGTGTCGAAAAGGTCAACAGGCATGGCTTTACAGATTTTGATAGATAATTACCCTTGTATCTACGGTGGCCACACTTATGAGCTCATGCAGTCTGGCAGTCATGGCCCGCTTCTGTAGTACGATCCAGTCATGCAGCTGTATGTAGTAGTACTGGTCTGAACAATAAGAAAATGTGCTTGACAGCTCTTATTATATACATATATATCAGCAGGGTCACCCCTCTTGCAAATAAAATCAGAAGATTGTCTCGAGTTTTTGTCACATGAATTGGAATTGCCATTGCACATAGTCGAAGGATGGGTACTTGGGAGTGTGTGTTACTCATGACACCAATATCACAGCGTCACGAATACCGTAATTTGCATCAATGCGAACACGCTTCATCCTAGAGCTTACATGTTAAGAAAGTGGATTAAGAGTTCTAAGAATTCATACCATCACCGTTCTAACATGCTGATACTACTAGAAAGAGAAATGCATTTACATCCATCTGCTTGAGAGACACCATCAAACCAATAAACATATAGCGTATTTTCCCGCCGCCCCGCAACAGGCCTCACCGAGACCAGGCCGCGAGAATTTTCCTCATGGTAACACAAACAAACATCCCTCGTGGCGCAATTGGCTAGCGCGTTCGACTGTTAGATTTGCTCTCCTGCAGGTCCCCCAGTCATCGAGAGGTTGGTGGTTCAAGCCCACCCGAGGGAGTTTCCTTTTGCACCATGATGAGGGAACTGGCATGGGAAAAGACACTGCGATTCCTAGCCCATCCGCTGGAAGATGCTCCGAATTTATAAAACTCTTTGTTGTTTTGTTGTAGCTTTGTTGTGGTCGAGGGTGGAAGGCTTTTGATGCTCAACCGAGTGAAGGCAATGAAAGTCAATTGGTCAATTGTGGGTGTTTATCTCCAAGAAGAAGGCTTCTTCTGTTACGTCAAATAGAGAGATAACAGGCTTCGTTCAGTAGACCGAGTAAAAGGAACATCAAGTAGATTGAGCACTAGGTGCAAGGCAGTATATTCTTCGTCGAGATTTTGAAAGCTCCTTCTTGTATTCATAACGCGTGCTCACACCAATATGATTTTCGCTGCATGCCAGTGACAAGGAAAGAATCCAGTCCAATTTGGACGTGGGAAAAAAAAAAGAAATAGCATGAAAGTGTCTCTGATGCGAAAACTGCGCAAACAGAGCAAGGTGGGTATATCACTTTCTCTCCTACTGGCCCATTCCCGAGCCAGGCCGCTGCTGATTCATTGCATTTTGACGGGCAGCGAATTGCATCTGCTGCTGCATCTGCTGCTGGGTCTGCGCCATGTTCATGTTCATGTTTTGCGGCTGGCCGTTCATCATTCCCGCCTGTTGTCCCATCTGGTTATTTCGCATTCGTGCGATGAGTGCTTGCTGATTGCGCAGATTCTGCATGTACATGTCAGTATTGCTCGTGTCACCGAGGGCTTGCTGCTGGGTGCGTGAGGTAGCGACTGCCATGGTCTGTTGGGCGGCTTGGACCATCTGTTGCTGTTGCTGGTAACGCTGTTGCAACTCGACAGGTATTGGCTGGCCCTGGGACTGCAGTTGCATGATCATTTGCTTTGTGCGCATGAACTGGGTGCGAGCTGCATGAACGGCCTGCTGTCTCTGCAATGCTTGGGCAGTCTGTATTTGCTGCTGCTGCTGCTGCTGGCCCATCTGTTGCTGACCCAACTGTTGGCCCATTGCCTGGCTCATCTGCTGCTGCTGCTGCGAAGGGGTTTGCATCATGGGCGTTCCGCCTTGCATGTTTTGCATCTGCATACGCTGTTGCATTTGAGCATACATCTGGGGGTTCATCTGCTGCTGCAATGCCATGGTCTGCTGGTTTCTAAACATGGCCAACTGTTCGGGCGTGTAGGCTTGATTTGGAGAAGCGGACTGCATGGCCTGTTGCTGCATGCGCGCGCGCTGCTGTTGCATGATTGCCATCTGCTGACTGGGAGTGAGCTGGTTCATCTGTTTGGTTCCGGGCATCAAGTTTGCTTGGCTTGGAGTGCCCTGCATGTGTGGTGGGATGGGACTGCGGTGCTGCATGTGGGGGGTGCCGCTCATCTGGCGGTTGCCGTCAATGGGCACAGCAGCGGCCATCTGCGGAGTGCCGAGGGGCATCTGCGGAGTTGCATGACGGCTTTGATTGGCCGCTTGCTGGCTGATTTGTCTAGCCATGGCGATGGAGGTGGCATGCTGCATGGCGGCCGAAGCAGGGCGTGGGGGACTTCCAGCGCCTTGGTTAGAGGCATTGGGCTGCATGGGGAAGCCGCCCATGTTCATGTTGGCGGCGTTTGACATCAGAGGCGATGAGGCCATGATGGGCGTATGATTGTGGACGACTGGAGACGAGGCCATGGCAGCTTGTTGCTGAAGATGCTGTTGCTGGGGGTTGGCGGCCATGGGAGTCTGCTGCTGGATATGCTGTTGGAGTTGTTGCTGCTGCTGCTGGAGCTGTTGTTGTTGTTGTTGTTGGTGTTGTTGCTGCTGTTGCTGATGGGCCTGTTGCTGTTGCTGCTGTTGCTGCTGTTGCTGCTGCTGCTGCTGCTGCTGCTGCTGGGCCATTAGCTGCTGCTGCTGCATCATCATCTTCTGCTTCTGTTGGGCAGCGACCTGGTCCTGGCGGGTCTTCTCCTCGACCAGTTTCCTTCTCTGGGCGAGGGCCGTGTCGTGTTGGCGCTTTTCAATGGCCTTTTGCGCCTCCTCTTCCTTCTTCTTGCGATCGTTTTCCTCGTGGGATTTCTTGATCGTCTCCAGAGTCTTGAATCTAGAGAAGCCCAGAGCCACCGACGCCGTCTGGCCCTCGGAAGCCGAGGCGCCGTTGGCACCACGCATCGACGGTTTTGTGCGCTCGTCCATAAAGAGCATACGTCTCTCTTCCTCAAAGGCCTGAGCATCATCGAGAGCCATTTCGGCATGGGTGCGTTTGCGCGATCGGGGAGACGACGGCGCTTGGGAGTGCAGGGGGTGCTTGAGCAAGTCCAGGGCCATGTCGGCCTCTTCTGGGGACGTTGCCGGAGTCAGCAGAAGTGGCGGCTCGGTGGCCACGAGCATCTCGGCCTCGAACTGTTGGTAGTCGCGTTCTTGCATGGTCTTGTTTGCCAGATACATGAGCTCATGGTGGCGAGAGAGGTCTGTGGGGTGGAGCACAATGGTCGTCGTCTTTGGGCCCGTGTGGGCGGCGTGGTCTTTTGGCTTGACAGACTCGGACCTCGACTTGAGCGGCGACTTTTTGGGATACGGGCCAAAGGGCGAGGGAGTGATGTGGTCGTGGTAGTTGTGCATGGAGAAGGCCACGTTGGAGTCGGACGACAGGTTGCCCGGCGTGGGAGTCTTTGCCACCGAGGACTGGTGGTTGACGAGGTTGACTATCAGGCAGCCGTCGTAGAAGACGACGTCGTTGTCGAGCAGGTCCGGGACCATCTCGTGGGGCACCGTCTGGCTGCGCAGGTGCTGCAGCACAAACTTCATGGGCGAGTCGAAGGGGAAGCTGCCATCCTGCTGGTCGAAGCGGAAGAATGTGGCATGCAGGTGGATTGTGAGCGACGGAGGCTTGCCGCGGAACTTGCGCAGGATGTACTCGGACGTCCTGACGAGCGGCTCGGGCGGCGTCTTGACGGGCGTGTTGATGGCCGTCTGCTGGGTGCTGGCGCGTGTGCCGAGGCGCGCTCCCACGCTGGGCCGCGGTCGGCGCATTGCATGTCCGGCCTTTGTCGTTGTTGCCGTCGCCATGGCCTGCCTGCCTCTTGGGTCGATGTTGTGCGCGACGACGCTTGTTCGGGGCCGGCCCCGGGGATCCGCGCGACGCTTGACTGACGAACGTCATATCACATGTCAGCCAACTCGACATTACCCACCTTACATACATAAGCTACATGTAGGCAGGTACGATGGGGGTTCCTGCCTCACAATTACACCACAATGGCTGAAATAGCAGCAGGAGCAGTCGTCGCCGAACAGATCGTGTCTACCACTATCGAGGGAGGAGTCATTGCTGGATATGCCGTCGCCAAACCCACCGTGCCGCTCAAGGCCTCTTTCTCACAGATTGCCTCTGCAGCCAAAGACGATGCCACGTAATTGACCACCATGAAATCAAGTATTGAGCTTCTCTAACAACTGGTCAACAGCCTGGCTCTGGCTCGCTCACATCACACCGTCACCGTAGCCAACGACAAGGCTTGCATCTTTGGCGGCCAGTCCTCCAATGGAAGCCTGGCGCCCAATGACATGCACGTTGTCACGCTGCCCCTCAAACACACCAACGACACGGACGTCGCATATGCCTGCATCCCTGCAGTCCCCCGCGACCAACATGGCCCCGTCCCATGTCCACGCCTCGGACATGCTGCATGTGTACAGGGCCACCAGTTGGCTGTCTTTGGAGGCTGTGATCACCATCATGCACCTGTGGACCCCGACTCGTCTCTCTGGATCTGGGACATTGAGTCTTGCAAGTGGCATCAGCTGCTCTCAGATGAGTACGTCCTCCTCTTGCCTTCTCTGCCGCTGAACGCTGACCACAATCAACTCCAAAGCCCAAAGCCCTCGCCTAGATTTGACCACAAGCTATTTCACTATGGTGGGCATCTCCTGCTCCATGGCGGACGCTCATCTGACCAGACCGAGCTGAAAGACACTTGGTTCTTCGACATGGTTGCCCGCACATGGATTCGCCTTCCTGATGCCCCCGAACACTCAGACAGTGTGGCCTTTGCAGACGGCACCCTCTACGCCATCACAAACTCACCAGCCCAGGGCATTACGCACGTCTACAGACTTGAAATTGGTGATAGTGTGCCAGCCCCTGAATCGTCACATGCGCTCGAGTGGCAGAGAATCACCAACCCTTCAGAAGTGCCATCCATCGGCCCTGGAGCCCGGACTGGCGGTGCTCTGATACCTATCACTACAGGCTATGGCCGTCTGTATCTTGTTTATTTCCTTGGCAGTAAGAAGACTCTTCCAGACGCCGAATCCATCGTCGCAACCGACACGCCTCGACCCTTTGAATCCGATATCTGGACATATCAGCTGCCCTCCAAATCGACCAAGCCCACGACATGGACCGACTTCAAGCCAGCAGCCATAAAGGACACGATCCGGGACAAACTGGGTTACAAGAGCGGTGAATACGAGTGGGCAGAGGTCGAGGTGCAGGCTGTCGAACAAAGTGCTCACGAGGGCAAGGTACATCCTGGACCGAGAGGCTTCTTCGGAGCAGATGTCGCGAGCAGCGATGGCAAAACTGTCATCATGTGGGGAGGGGACAACGCAAAGGGTGAAAAGGAAGCAGATGGCTGGCTCATCCGCTTTGAATAAGGACAAATGCAACCTTCATGACGATCCAACGTATCGCCTTTTGCCGACCGTGCGTGCATTCATGTTGCCTTTGCCGTTGGCCTGCAAGGGGTGTTCCTTGGCCCACGTTTCATCGTCGCGATAGGCTTCGACAGCATCGTCCAAGTGGTATTCACTCTGCTCGAGATAGAGTTGTGCAACGTCATAGCTAGAAAAAGGACTTGTTAGCGAGCTGGCTTGGTGGCTGAAGCCGAAAGCTGCTTACTCGGAAACTTTGCAGGTGACCATGAAGCGGCGGATCTTTGACTTGCGCAGCTCTTCCTCTTCGCCATCAACGGGCCTGGGACTGAGGCTCACACCACCTTTGTAGTACTCTCCAGGGATGATGACGGTTCTACGACCTTGGAGGAGATGGTCGGCAAAGACATTGTTGGCCTTCCTCAAGGCGTGCAGGGGGACACCATAAGCTAGAGACAAGGAGAGAGCCGAGTCGGTGGGGGTCAAAAAGTGCAAGACATCTGGAGCAGGTTGTTCAGGGCCAGTCTTCTCGGACAGGGGTTGCGGTGTCTCTTGGGCAGAGTATGCAGGAGGAGAGGCATCAGAAGGCGAATCCGTATCAAGGTACGGTGGAGGGTCACGGAGGCCTTGTGGCAAAGTTGAATGAGGATCTGTAGAGATCTGGCAATAGGGACAGTAGGCGTTGTAGCGAGGATTGTTTGCTATGCACTTTTGGCAGACGGGACGAGAACAGCACGAGAGGTGGCGTGCAGCGATAATCGGCTTCTCTGTCTTTGAATCTTGCGTGTCCAGCACCGACGAGCAGATGCAGCAAGCGGTGGCGACAGACATGGTGGATAAGACTGTGAAATACGGAGAGAGAGAGAGAGAGAGAGATAAACCTACAAAGGCAACAGGGGAGTGGAAGGGAAAGGTATCACTTAGGTATTATCAAGTCGAGCCATCATGCCATGCCGTGTTAGGCAGTCTTCTGGAAGATGGCGGTGGCGAACGACGCAGTTGTTGCACGGCCCGGGAGAGGGCAAAAGGCCGAGCGACAGACAGGAGAGAGAAATCATCGGACGAACAACACTCATTTCCAACAACCTACCTACCTACCTACTCGCACACTCTTTTCCCAACTCGTACCTGCCTGATCTGGCTGTCCTTCCTTATCCGCCGCTACCCTCTCGTGCCTGCTTCGAATACCTCCCACCCCGGATCCCTGACGGCTGTTTTTCTTGGAAGGCGCAGCCACAACAAGCGGAGTGCCTGCCTGCCAGCTTCACTCGCACAACAACAGCAACAACATGATCAACGCAACAATGCTTCCCCTGCCTCCTCTGCCCGAATATACCCTGACTCCGCTACCGCCGCTGCTCTCATGGATCCCTGACCTTTACCTGGCCCTGATCCTGCCCGTCGCCGCCTACTGGCTAGTCTCGTGCATCTTCCATGTCATCGACGAATACGATCTTTTCCCACAATACCGTCTGCACACCCCTGCCGAGGTCGTCAAGCGCAACCACGTCTCGCGATGGGACGTCTTCCGCGACGTCATCGTCCAGCAAGTCATCCAGACTGCATTCGGCCTTGCCATCACCATGTTCGAGCCCGAAGCTACCATTGGCCAGGACGACTACAACGTCGCCCTTTGGGCCCAGAGACTTCGCCTCGCTCAGCGTGCAATCCCCTCCCTGCTCGCCTTTGTCGGTGTCGATGCCAAGACATTTGCAGCCAACCAAGCTTCTGCCCACCCTATCCTTTCTGCAGCATTGAGCGGCGGCTCCTACGACCTCTACCAGCAAACCCTCTCTGGCGAGATCGTGCCAGCCTTCGCCTCGTGGGAGATGACAGCAGCCAAGGCCATCTACTGGGTCGCCATCCCCGCCATTCAATTCACCTTTGCCGTAATGGTCGTCGACACATGGCAGTACTTCTGGCACAGGGCCATGCACATCAACAAATGGCTCTACACCACCTTCCACTCGCGTCACCATCGTCTCTACGTTCCTTACGCCTACGGTGCTTTGTACAACCACCCCTTCGAGGGCTTTCTTCTTGACACCCTTGGTACTGGCATTGCTTACATGCTTGCCGGCATGACCTGCAGACAGTCAATGTGGTTCTTTACCTGCAGCACCATCAAGACCGTCGATGACCACTGTGGCTACGCTCTCCCATGGGACCCTCTCCAACACATTACTAGCAACAACGCTGGCTATCATGACATTCACCATCAGAGCTGGGGCATCAAGACTAACTTTAGTCAGCCGTTTTTCACCTTCTGGGACGGCTTCCTTGGTACCAAATGGGTTGGAGGTGACGTTTCCGCCCGTTACGAGAGATCCAAAATCGCTGCCCAGAAAAAGGTTGAGCAAGACGCCTTCACCGAACAAGACGCTCAGGCCGATCCATCACCATACGAGTCGGAAGAGCAGAATGCCAGCATATTGGCAAAAGAAGCCCAGTCTCAACTGGACCCCAGCATCCCTGCGGGCAAGGCAGCGTTGCAGGCCCTCGGCTCGAGGCAGCAAATCTTGGACGACAAGGTCGGTGGCGGAGTCGAAGTCCTGATCGAGGAAGCTGCCGAAGAGCGCGAAGCACAGCGCGTCTTGCGTCGAAGCCCGAGGAAGAAGACGGTGTCACAAGCATCATCTGCACCGCTGAAGGGCTTGCGAGATAGGGTCAACACTAGCCTGCATGGAAAGGCGAGTGGAGTGCTCGTAGAGAGCAGCAGATGATCCTTTGTGTTCCATCCCGAGCCAACCATTGGTCGCCCTTCTTCCATAATGTCCATTATACCCCCTTGTACCATTCCTTCTTTGCACCCGTCTGTCGTTCGTTTAGCATTTTTGTTTCGTGGATTTTGCGTACTCTGTTAATCGTGGACTGGCTTTATTCCCGTTTTTGTTTCTCTTTTGTTTCAACGGGCATGAAAGGGGCATTTTGAAAGGAATCACTTCTGGCATAATTAGTAAATTCACCAACTCCGACACATTCTTGTTTTTGTAAAGCACACCTGCTTAATCACCATATCACATAGCGAGTGCATCGGGGATATGTATCATTTGGACCATTGTACCGTGCAAACAAACTCCGATGTCAAGATCAACAGTTGCTGTGTATACGAGAAAGAAAAGACCGCCGAGTAGAGATACTCGTGAGCGCAGATTAGCAGGGTGAACGGAGAAAAAAAAAGAGGTATCGAATGTGCATTTTCCCTTGAAAGAGAGCGCTGGGCTGGTTTATTTAACTAGCCGGGACCTCTCCAGGGGAAGTTAAGAGCAGGAAAAAGCCTTCTCCATATCCTTGATAGGCCCGTCCAGGAACATTTGAAAAGAGGGAAAAGAAATAAGTGGGCGAGCGAGAATGACGGCTGATGGAGAGATGGACAGAAAGAAAGCATCGTGTTCCTCCATTCCCATTTCGTGTTTTATCGTGAAGATTGTTGTGGATGGGTTGTTGATGACTTTTAATAACTCGCTTGCTCTTTTCTGAATTTGATTCGGCTTCGCATGTCTTGGCTCAGCAGTGCAGAGACACATGTGACATCGGATGCCTCGAAGATGCATGCGTAGGTATGACTGTGCGTGTCATCGGTTCGCCTGAGTGGCCGATGGCTGACTCCGTTGGGCTTCGAGGCGAGCGGCGCGTTGTCTTTCGACTTTTATTTTCTCGGCCTCGGTGCCGTCGTCTTCGTAGTGTTCCTTGAACCAGTCGTGCTGCAGGGCTTGGTGTGCCGTGATTCGCTTCTTTGGGTCGTAGATGAAGATCTTCTTGAGGAGATCGAGGAACTTGCGGTTGAACTCGTTGTGGGCGGGGATGATTTCCTGAAGACAGCGTAAGTATGGAGCGCAGTGGTTGTGCCCGAGGCCGGGCGGACGGGCGACTGCAGGAGCGACTGGGCCAAAGTCGGGCAAGGGAGGGCAGGGGAATTTGGCAAGTCTGGAGGACTGGGGAGGGCTTACATGAAGAGGTTTCATCGCCTTGACAAACTTGCGCGACGAGCGCGGAGTGTCGGTCTGGGGATAGTCGAGAATCTGGCGCCTAAAGTAGCTTTGGGGGAGGTTAGCACGCAGACGTGGGCGAGGAAGGCACGACTCACGCAGCTGCCGAGTTTTTGTTGCTGCCACGGCCAGAGGTGACCTGGCGGACAAGGGCTTTGTCGATTGGAGTGTTGCACACGGCTTCCATCATTGCCAGATGCTCCAAGTTGTCGTGCGTCTGGAACAGGGCGTCGCCCGTGAAGAACTCGACCAAGATGCAGCCTATGCTCCAAATGTCGCAGGGAAAGCTCCAGCCCAGATTCAGGATGATTTCGGGGGCGCGGTAGTGGCGAGTGGAGACGACGGACGAATGGTACTCGTCGTCAAACGTGGCCGAGCCAAAGTCGATGAGGCGGATCTCGGGGTCGAGCAGGACCCTGCGATACTTTGCCGAGCGGGGGTTTGAATTGGACGACGAAGGGATGTTGCGGTTGTATGTGAAGGTCTGGTAGTGGTTCTGCACGAGGAGGATGTTCTCGGGCTTCAGGTCGGTGTGGATGAGGTTGAGGTCGTGCAAGACTGGAGGGTCAGCAGGCGGACGGACATGGCGTGCACCGGAGCAGACTTACAGGCGACGCTGGTGAAGAGTTGGCGGGCAAACTGCTGGATGTGCGTGCTGGGAAAGGGCACGAACTGGTTGCTCTTGAGAAAGTCAAACACGCTCTGGCCCAGCAGGTCGGTGACGATGCAGATGTGGTTGCGGAAGTCAAACGTGTCGCGCAGGTGGATGCACTTGTTGCGGTTGTTCTTGTCGTTGCACGCCAGCGTCGACAGCACTCGCAGCTCGATGCGGCTAGCATCGCGGTATTTCTGCACCGATCGGATGATCTTGATGGCCACGTCGGCGTTTCTCTTGCGGTCGTACGCTTGCACCACCTTGCCAAACGTGCCTTGGCCGAGCAGCTTGACCACCGAGTCTGTTCAGCGTTAGTGCCGTGTGCATCCGAGATGGCCGGTTCAACGTACATCGCTCCGTCAGGTCCGCATGGTCGTGCACAATGTAATGCCCATCGTCGTCGTCGACCTTTTGGTCGCGTTTCGCCGTTCTCTGCTCACAGTCAATCCACAGCACTCGACAGGCTACACCGTTATGCTTACGTCGGGCACAACCTGCACATAGACATCCTTGGCCTTGAGCGGCGGCTTTGGTGGAGGCACGTATTCGGTAAAGGGATCCGGACGAGTACGGACTTGCTTCTTCTCGTCGGCCACGGCCTGGCGAGTGGTCCTCTTGCGCTTCTGGCCCGTGGCGGCGTCCTCCACATACGCACTGCCACTGGGCTGCGAGGCTAATGACGTGGCAGCCGACGTCTTGTATGATGTCGGGTTGTGGTCGGTCGAGGCGGCATCGTAGTAGGGCGTCTGCGTGTTGGAGTACTCGGCGTGTTGGTAGACCGGGTCGTACGCGGTTGTCTTCCGGCGCTTGTCCATGTGCTGCTGGCTGGTGCTGGCCGAGGCAGCGTTGTGGTAGGGCTGTGTCGGCGGTGGCGGGTCGTCTTGTTCGTCGTCGTCAATGACGATGATCTCTTTGGGCGGCTTGCCGCCAAAGAACTCGTTCCAATCGACGGGCTGTTTCTTGGATCTCTTTCTGGCCGTGCCATTTGACGACGTGGTGGTTGACGGCGGGGCGGGATAGGGTGCCGAGGCGGTGCCCGTGGTGGTTCCGGTGCGTGACGGGGGAGGATAGCCATTGGCGTATGGTTGCGAGGAATACGAGTAGTCGGGCATGGCGGGCAGATATGGGTGAGGCTGATACGCGAGCGTGGCAGTGGCTGTCTGTGGAGTCGACATGTTCTCGACAATCGAGTCGTCGCTGTCAAGGACGTCGTTGGACGATGGCTAGGTCGTGGGGCTCATTCAGCGGACGGCCGTCACTGGGCACGACTAACACGGCGGGCAACAACAGGTCAGGCGTAGGTCGACCCGCACACACAAGGGCGGCTCAACTGCGGCTGTGCGAGGAGCGGACGGAGGCGGTGGTCGATGTTCGAGGCGGCGGCGGCTGCTGCTGCTGTTGCTGCTGCTGCTGCTGCTGCTGGTCGAGGAAAAAGCAGAGTCCGAGTGCAGAGCGACTTGGTGCTGAATATTCCGTCATTCATCACTGGGCACATCTCCGCATTGAATCTACTGCTACATCCTCCTCCAGTACATATACCCTTACAGCAGCAACGCTATCTACAAACACATCTTTTTCCTCTTCTTCATCTCGCTTTTCTTCCACAGTGAACCCTTCCACACGCATCAATTGTGTCCTCCGAGACCTTTTCTCTAAATCCCGTGACTGTTGACAAGAGGAAAAGGGTCTTGCCAAGCCGGGGAGTCTGTCGATTGCCTATTCGGGTAGCCCTTGCCCTGCAGTTTTCTTGTGAGAACAGGAAACGCTCTAGATCTCGATAGCTGTCGCCACTTGATTGGCAGAGCTCTTGATATGTACCAGTGACTCGTGCTTTATTGACTGCCCCGAACTACCTAGATGTATTATGTATTGACTGGGCTTTGCTTCCTACGACCCAGTCTACCCTAATTCATCACACGCCCGTTTGATGTCGACAAGGGCAAGAGAATCTCTTTTGAACACTGACCCCATGCTCCAACTATATGACTACAGCTCGGTGAAAAATTCCTCAATCACAGCAGCTGTTTTTCGCACGATCAATTCGATTACATCGGCGCTGACATTGTAGGCAGGAGCCAGGAGAATATGATCACCATTCTTACCATCAACTGTACCATTCCCGGGGTACAATGCGATGCAGTGTGGTTCACTCAAACCTGGCATTGTCAGTTTCTTTCTGGACGCAATCTCTACATCATGTTGCTCACCTTTCTCATGGATTCCCATTGCAACATTGTCTTTAGGGTCAAATGGTTCCTTTGTCGTTTTGTCCTTGACAAATTCGATCTGTCCTTGTAAGCATACAGCCAGCATATCTCAAGTCTTTCTCAAAACCTACCCCCCAAAATAGACCTTTACCTCGCACGTTGCCAACATAAGGTAGAGGCAGGATCAACGTCTCCAGCAAGGTTTGGAGTTTCTCGCCCATGACAGCAACGTTTTCAACCAGCTTCTCTTGGTTGATTATCCGGACGACTTCCAGTGCAGCTCTGCAGCTAACAGGGTGACCTTGGTAGGTCTGGCCGTGAGTGAAGGCACCGGTTCCCCCAAACAACGTATCAGTTACTTTTCTACTTATCAAGACACCTGCTACCGGTGCATAGCCTCCGCCTAGCCCCTTTCCGATGGTCTGGATGTCTGGGGTGACAGCAATCAGCGGTGACTGCCATGCATGCATCGTGCCTGTGCGTCCCATGCCACACATCACTTCATCGAGGATGAGAAGCGCTCCGTACTTGTCGCAAATAGTACGTACGGCTTTGAAGTAGCCGCCCACGGCAGGAACGCATCCCAAAGCCTAAACAACACCTCTCAGTGAATCTGCAGCAAGGTGTTCCGACACCAACAAACTTACTGCGCCGACAACAGGCTCGGCTACGAAAGCACAAACGTTCTCTGGGCCAAGCCGCTGGAACTCATCATCGAGCTCCGCAGCCAGACGTTGCACATATTCTGCTTCTGTCTCTCCCTCACGCATGCCTCGATAGGCATTGCATGCAGAGACTCGACTCATATTGGGGAGAAGCATCGGCTCATAGGGAGCACGGCGAGACCTGTGGCCGCTGACAGAGAGAGCACCCAAAGTCGTCCCGTGGTAAGATTCGTGCCTGGAGATGAACTGCGTTCTTTGTGGCTGTGGCGGCTTGGATTCAAGATAGTGCTGCCTAGCAAGTTTCAGAGCAGCCTCCATTGCCTCGGAACCTGTTGTCTGTCAGAGGTGATCACTAGACCCGGCCGACAAGATCACGCTCACCAGAGCTGACAATGTATGCCTTTGTCATCTCGCCATGCGTCGACTCGACGAGTTCCCTGGCAAGCTGTTCTGTAGCGTCTGTAGCAAATGTTGCAGAATGGACGTATGAGACAACGTCCAATTGTTCGACGATGGCTCTTTTGACTCGTGCATTCCCGTGTCCCAGACATGAGACTGCGGCACCACCAGTGGCGTCGAGCAGCCTGCTACCTGTTGATAGATGTAAATAGTTTCCATTGGCTCCAATGACCGACACGGGGTCTGTATGCAGGCTCCGGTGGAAGACGGCGCTCTGTGATATGGCCGCCATCCTGAATGATTTGTTTTGTATATTCGTTGGCTCGATGTTTGCTAATCAATGGATAGAATCACTTGGTCAGACCGCCGGGCGAGGACTGGATTTATCTATAAAATTGTTCGGCAAAGTATCGCAGGCAGCGGGAAACATTTGGCAGAACGAGGGGCGGGCAAGTGGATCGTATTCTATCCATGCATGCCTCCCGACGAAGCACCGGAGGACCATTAGCATCAGAGAGGAGGGAATTCGAATGTACAAGTTCGCGATAAGGCATGTGTCAGACAATCTTTCTACCCGGAATATTTGGCATGTTTCCAACACGGAATTGTGTGATGGCGAGACGGATTATTAGACTTGCAGCATGAGCATCAGTCCACCTCCCATCAAGAGAACCGCTACTACCATCGACCCTGACACGAACCTGTTCAGGATATATTCATGGAATATCAACGGCATCCAGCCTTTTGTCCAAAAACCAATATAATAACATCCTTCTTCCAGCATGGGGAAACTTCTTCCAGACCATCAACAGAAGCTCCAGCGACGGCATCTCTTCGTGATTTCCTTCGTCGACACAATTGGCCAACGATATTGTGTCTCCAAGAAGTAAAGATCAACCCAGAGGATGATGCAACTAAACACGCAGTCCAAAGAGCCGTGCACAATCATCAGGAAAGACTTTGTCAGCAGACACAAGCCGCATGTACGGACCGTCGACTGGGACTGCGAAGGCAGGATTCAAGTGGTGGAGACCAAAACTCAGCATCTGGAACATTTACGCGGTAAACGGCACCGACAATGCCTACAAAGACGTGCGGACAGGGAAAGTTGTGGGCACACGGCACAGTCGTAAGCTGGCAGTACATAAATACATAGTCGATGAAGCCAAGGCACTCGAAGCGCAAGGCTACAGCGTGATTCTGGCTGGCGACATGAACATTGCTCGTGGGGCGCTCGATGGTCATCCAACCTTGCGGACGTTTCCTCAGCAGCACGTCCTCAACCGTACAGACTTTAACGACAAGTTCTTTGAGGCAGAGGCTGGGCTCAATGCTGTCGACACATACAGGCGCGTTCATGGAGACAAGAAGGGATATACGTACTATCCTCGTGGCAGACCATTCGAGGCTAGTTGTGATCGGGTTGACCTGATTATCTGCTCTGCATCACTAGCGGATGTTGTGATCGGAGCAGATATTTTTGAGAGCGAAAAGGAGAGAGGACCGAGTGACCACGTTCCTCTGTCGGCGACTTTTGATGTTGGTAGGCTGTTAGGAGAATAGGCAGATCAGCGTGCTCTCGATTGCTGCACCTCGGCAAGCACAGCAGTGACCAACTGCCTGAAAGCCTCCGTCTCCTCTTCGACGCTTCCCCCGTTCCCGGCCGATGAAAGGTTGACCGAGCAGCCCACCTGCACAGGGAGATTGGTCCTTCTGGCCAGTGTTTTGGCTAGCCTGTCTGCAAAGTCCAAGCTTGATGGCAGCGTGTACAAGGCCGTGCTAAGTGGTGATGAGGGGTTGTAGCGCTGATTCCATTAGCTTGTGTTGGCAAAGTTTACAAAGCGCAGGTGCGTACGTCGGGCATGGCGTAGACGAAACTTCCAAGGGCCGGAATGGCCGAGGGCGAGTGGTCGGCTGTGGTGGTGGTGCAGAAGAGGAGAATGCTGTTGGATAGCACCGTCAGGTGTGCGTGCATGCGGCTGCCAGGGGCGTTTGGGAGAGCCATGGAGAATTGGATTGGCTGTGCTTCCATTGCTGGTTTGACATGAGTTCCATTTGCGAGTGGTTTGCTTGCATCGGTGGCCATGTTTGCTATACCAGTGTAGTAGTTCATTCATTCACTCATGTCCGCCATGCTACATGTACCATACGTCCACGGTGTTTGCTCTGTTTGCTGCTTGCTGTATACCTAATTCTCCTCTGCTTTATCCATTGACAGTTCTGCCTCACTGTTAACCGAGTATTCTTTCCAAGCAGCGCACAGCCATGGATGGGAGATCCGGACAAGGTCAAGTAGCATCCACCGAGGTAGTGGTGCAGGATCTAGACTTGGAGATTGACCCTCTCTCTGATCCCGAGGAGAGACGAGTTCTGTTTGCTGCGCTCGATTCTTTCCGGTGAGTAATCCATATTCTTCTTCAACATGCAGTCCGTCGATTGGATTTGCTATAAACAGAAAAGAAAGAATCCAGTCTGAGTGGTGCCAATCTCTTAGACAATACCGCCAGGCTGCTCACTACAACATCACCCATCTGCGTCGCCAATCATTCTATTCACTCCCATCCGAACACATTGAAATCCTGGCATCAGAGCCTTTCGGTCTTTCAAAGACTCTGAATGCCGTGGACGATGCCATTGACGCAAACGCAAACATTGCCGATACGGTTCTAGCTCTCGGTCTAGACATGTATGGTATAGATCCCGACTCGACAGAATGGCGCGGAGCAGCAACGTCCCAGGACATGGACAAGGTCCGAAGCACCATACGCCAACTGTATCGCGACTGGGCAGCCGAAGGCGCTCCCGAGCGAGACGCATGTTACAAACCCATCTTGGCCGCCCTGGACAGAGCATTCGAACACGTCTCCCCTGCACAGCGCTCACACGTAAACGTACTCGTGCCTGGTGCTGGACTAGGCCGTCTGGCATTCGAAATTTGCAATTCCGGTTATGCCATGGAGGGAAACGAGATCTCGTATCACCAACTTCTTATGAGCAACTATATACTCAATCACACCTCTGGTCGCGTTCCCCGGTCCGTTTACCCCTGGGCACTTGGATTCTCGAATCACACACACCGCTCCCATCAACTTCAAAAGATCGACGTTCCCGACGTCTGCCCGGCCGAAGAGCTGGACAAGAGCTGCAAACTCCTGGGATCGGAATTGCATGCCTATCAACGCATGTCAATGTCTTCCGGCGATTTCTGCGTGCTTTACAAAGAAACCCAAAACCATGAAGCCTTCCATGCAGTCACTACCTGCTTCTTCATCGACACGGCGCCAAACTTGATTTCCTACATCGAGACTGTCAAACACTGTCTCAAGCCCGGAGGTGTGTGGATCAATCTGGGACCTCTTCTTTGGCACTTTGAAGGTGGCGCACCCGACAAGAGAAGCTCGTCGTCTGCATCCGAGACAGATAGAAAGGACCAAGACAGAAATCGAGGCATCGGAGAAGCAGGTTCCTTCGAACTTGCAGATGACGAGGTCATCATGTTGGTCGAGCAGCTCGGGTTTGAGGTCATTGAACACAATCCACTGGTTGGAGAGGCAGGATACATCCAAGACCCGCGCAGTATGCTGCAAAACACGTACAGACCGAGTTTCTGGATGGTCAGGAAGAGAATGCAGACAGGGTGCTGAGGCTTTGCATGTACTTGTATTCATTCGCTAATCTTCCCAATCATTGGATATTACTAAAATTAGTCGCATTAGTGCATCGATATTTACATTCGATGACACGGATACACATCCCTCCTGGCCAAAGAATGAACTCTTGGTCAAATTCTGTTTACGCTTTTTCCCTCCAACACAAAACCATTGGACTTTCGGCCGAGATGATTCTGAAGGTTGTGAGTTGACAGAAGACGCCGCGCTGGTCTCCCAGACGTGTCATGATCATGGGAAGACGAAACCTGCAATTCTCGTACCCTGCCTAGGTAGCTACCAGAGACCTGGGAAGGAGCCGATTCGGGTTTGATTTTTCAATTGCCCAACGGCTTGACCTTGCGACTTTCAGCCACCTTGTCCGTTAGGTGGTGTCAGGTTGGGAACCGACTTCCTAGGACCAGTGCTCCATGGCGACATGCCGGCACCAAAAAGAAGAGGGCTTTGCATGCCTGCATAACTCTCGGAGAAGCTTTGGAACCTATCCGCCCGGGCGCCAACCATGTTGTAAGCATTCTGAGTGGGCTCAAAAGAAGATGAGCCATCCGAATTGAGCGGAGGGCTGCGGACAGAGTGAATCGAGTTTACGCGTGAGTGTGCGTTTGATCGCCGGAGGGGACTTGTGTCTCGGATGGGCTCGGTGTTCCATATGCTAGATACCGAATGCAGTCGTTGTGAAGGCGCATCGATTGGACTGAGTGGCAGCGGCCATGCTTCTGTTCGCAATTCGGGTGATCGAATAGCCTGTGGATTGCGGCCCACAAGGTGAACGTCAGCATCGTGTCCGTTCGAAGGCGGGCCACCATGTGCGAGCGCAAAAGACGGCGCCGGCGTATCCGCAATCATCGTTTCGTCTTGGTCGGGTCCAACTAGATCGTCGACCATCTGACTAAGTTGTGCTTCTCGATTCAGGGGCTTCGTGCTGTTGGTGGGCGGAGCAGATGGCATGGCAGCCAAAGACGGGCGTTGGGGTACAGTGGCTCCGGCTGGAGCAGTGGCAGGTAAAGCGACGATTGAGCTTGGACGAGACGAAGCAACTTCGACGCTCACGTGAACTGGCGCACCGCTGGGCGATGCTGGGTCCTGGTGAACGAACTGCAGGCCATCAAAGGTGATGGGCACATCACGGTCCACGGCCAAGAGCAAGGCGTCAAAGAGAAGTTCGCGGATTCTGGCGAGCATCTCTTGGGTAGCATCGAGGCGAATGGTGCTGTCGTCGTTGAACTTTGGTTTGGGCTGGCCGGTGGCCTCATTGAGCCAGATTTTGCGCGATCTGTCCGAGTGCAGCGGCTTGAGACCAAAGGCATTGACATCTTCGTCGAGCTGGTAGGGGGCCTCGTTGAGCTCTCTAAAGGAGAAGCTGGCAGCCATGAGAGACAGTGTTTTGCAATAAGTCTGCCAGAAACGGTGCATTGCTTGCTGGATTGGCTCATCGCCAACCTGTGCGGCGATTATGTGCGCATTGCTGAGAAGCCACGTGCTGTATAGGCGCAGGGTGGGCAGCAGGTAGCGGGTCAGGTCTGTGAGTTTGCTGCCAAGAGTCGAGAGGCCGGTGTGGACGCGCACATGTGTTTGGAGGTCGTCGTGGCAGGCTTGCAGGAGGGCCGTGTAGAACTTGACGTTGAAGCGCAGGAAAAAGAAATACGACAGCATGAACTTGTGCTGGTGCGGGCTGCTCTCGAATTGGTTTCCGGCTGTGGCTTGAGCGCACATGTTGATCAAGGCCATCTTTGAGAGGAGGCCGTCCAGAGAGCGGCACGGCATTTCGCCAACTGCGCGGCCCAGAACCTCACGCTCAAGCTCGTCGTAGCCAGAGAAGGCGTGGCCAGCGTAGCAGAGGCTGTGAAAGCGGATGAACCACGAAAGCAGCGCGTTGCGAGGAGCAAGCGGGTCGTTGGGAGAGTGCTTGGGCACCAGTTGGCCCTTCTGCCAAGCAGCAGTGATCTTCTTGAACTGCAGCTCGAGGTTGCCAAGGGCGTTTGGGTGGGGCTCGTCGACGTTGATGGCGCGGTAGAGATAGTAGGTGGAGCGCAGGTGGTCGCCCTGTTCAAAGGCAACGACCGACTGCTGGTGGAAGGCAAGACCCGACGCGGGCCGCAGAGAGGCAGCGAGGGCGTAGTAGCCGATGGCGGGGCCCCAGTCGGGCTCCTTGTCGAGCTTCTCGGCGGCGCGGTAGCGGAACAAGTCGCCGAGGTAGATGAGGGTCTGGTGGGACGAGAGAGTGACGGCGGCCTGGACTGCGGGCGAGGCAGCGACCTTTGCGGGGGCAGGAGCGGCAGGAGCAGAGACCTGGCGAGCGATGCGTTCCAGGTCGGCCATGCCGCCAAAGGTGGCGTTCAGCTTCTGCACATGGTCGCGATAGAAGCGCTGGCTGTCCTTGAGGAACTCGAGGTAGAGCTTGATGAACTTGCGCGTCTCGACGGGCTTGCTGGAGCGATCTTTGCGCAGCTGGCATAGGGCGTAAGTACTCGTGGCAGGAGCGACACGGACGGACGGACTGACCTTGCCGAGCTGCTTGCGCAGGCGCACGTTGACGCGGTTGTGGGCATTCCAAAGGCGTGTCTCGACGTCGTTGGCGCGCGCAGCCAACAGGTCGCACGCCAGAGCATGCGCGGCTGCCGTGCGGTACTGTTGCAGCACAGCGAAGACGTCGTCCAGTGCAGAGTCTTGCAGGGCAAGTGCGAATTCCTGGTCCAGCTTGCTGCGCCGTGTGTCAGTGGCCTTTCGTGCGGCGGTGTCTGGTGGGAGCGTACGCAAGAGCCTCGGAGTCCATGTTAGATGTAAACGTGGTATCCGGAGATGGCCGACGTGCCGGTGCGATCCATCGAGGGCGCCGTGGTGTTTTGCACTCGTCCTTGTTCCGCCTACGTAGGTGGTTAAGGTGCCGCATCCCTGACCATGCCCTACTTTACCTCTTACTCTGTGACCCTGACTACCTCTTACTCTGTGACCCTGACTACCTCTTACTCTGTGACCCTGACTACCTCTTACTCTGTGACCCTGACTACCCCTTACTCTGCGACCCTGACCATACCCTACTACCCCCTACCCTGCATTTCCATCCACTTCTTTCCTGTAACATCATGTCTAAGCGCCCCAGGCAAGAAAACGACTCTGCGGGACACAGCCAAGATGTGCAACCACCCGGCAAGTACAACCAGCTGGAATCCAACTCTACCATGTCCGCCATAACCTGCTCGCTCCCACCGCACCGTCCCCAGCACTTTGACACATTCGACGCTTACCACACTCACTATTACAACGCACATGTCAACAGATGCGCCGAATGTGGACGCAATTTCCCCACCAGCCATTATCTTGATCTGCACATCTCCGAGAACCACGATGCGTTTGCTGCATCTAGACGCGACAAGGGCGAAAGCATCTTCCGCTGTTTTGTCCAAGATTGCGACAAAGTCTGCCGCAATCCGCAAAAACGCCGCATGCACTTGATCGACAAACACATGTTCCCAAAAGACTACTACTTCTTGATCGTGAACTATGGCTCTGACAATCTCACATCGTTGCTGACCTCGGACCAACCTCGGCCCACGAGCCATCACGTCTCTTCTGCTCAAGACCATCACCTCGTCAACTCCACGGATGCATTGAAGTTTGTGCCAAAGTCGATTAGCTTTGGCAGAAGCCAGCAGCGTCGGGCCTTTCCAGCAAACTAGGTCAAGAATCTTGATGCTTCGAGGGTAATCGTCTCCCTGATGACGCAGGTTTGGTTACTCTCCAGAACTGTCCAGCTTCAGCAGGCTCTTTTGCAGCGCCTTCTTCTCTTTGCCATCCCTTTCGAGAACGACGACCCAGTCTCTCATCTGGATACCTCTGCCTTCAATACCATCTTCTCTCCAGCTGCCCCACTTCCTCTCGCGTGCCTGTAGCGCCTTGTCGGCCCCACCTCCGCTGCCGCCAGACGAACTCTTCCCAACACCCGCACCGTTGGCTGCAACACCAGCTGCTGCAGATTTGGGCGTCTGCTTGTAAGGATTGGCGGGCGTTGCCGGGGCGCCACCGGTCAACCAGCTGTACTTCTTCATACCCTTCCCCATACCCAGCTGCAGTGCTGCTGTCGTGTTTGAGTTTTTGTGCAGCACCTCCTCTGTCTGGCCCATCTTTGCCTGTCGTTCACGTTCCTTTTTAGTCAATGGCTTCTCTGGCGCAGCCAGTCCAGAAGCGTCTGCGGGTGCCGGAGTGGAAGCTGTAGAAGGTGTAGCAGGGCTGGATGCCATATCGACCCCGTTGATATTGTCGCCATTTGCAGACGAGTTTGCGCGTTTAGCCCGTTCCTGGCGCTTACGAACGCGCTCGCGCTCGGCGTCTCGGTCTTGTTTGGCCAGTTCTAGCAGATGCTTCGAGATGGCCGAACTGAAGGCCTTTGGGGGTTGTGGCTTGTTTCCTAAATCTCTGTTAGCCACGTATCCGTACCATGAGAAAATCGACAATTCCTCATACCTGGCACTTCACCTTGCACCGCATTCTCACCCCCACTGCCGTTGAGATTTTCATCGGGTACCTTTTCCCAAGCTGAATTAGCGATGCGCGGAATTTCGGCAACAGCTGCGGATTCATTCTCGCCCACCGCAAGATCCGCGAGGTCGGGCGGTACGATGCCGTGGCTACCAAAGCGTCTTCCACGCGCAATTGCATACGACTCGTCAATCAAGGAACGCAGTCTCTCGTTGGCAGCAAGTGACACCAGACTCAAAATGTCGGCGAGAGTAGCAGTTTCTTTTAGCAATCCGTCTGCTTTGACGACAGCAGCAGAGCCGTTAGGTCCAGTAATTGCCACCCCCTGCACACCCTGAGGTCGCTCGGGTAGCTTGTCATACAACCCGCTCACATCCAAAGCGACGCCTTGGTCGTAAGCTATACGGTGCATGCGGTGACGAACGTTGTTGGATTGCAGAAAGGGGTCATTCAGGTGTTGTTGACGTTTTTCATTAAGAGCGTATGCAGCAGTGCGATGCTTGCGATAGAGTTCCTCCTCTGCGGATTCTTGCGGTACTGCAGGCTGTGAGATTGGACCGCTCCCACCAAACGCTGCTTGACTTCCAAAACTGCCTTGTGTGACCAGCCCGAAGCTGTTGTTTGGCGAGGCCACCGTCGTGTTGGAGCCGAAAGACGTGTTGAAGGATGAGTTCTTGTGCACATTTCTGTAGGTACTAGTCATGTAGTTCTCTTCCTCCCTCAGATCAATGCCCGAGCCGTGGAAGACGTCAGTGACATCGCTGATATCTGTGATCTTTTCCTTGTCCTCTTTCTCGGCCTTTTCCTGTGACGGTCGCGGCGGGGGGCCCATTGCGCCGGGCATGGGAGAAGGAGCGTAAGACTGGGGAGTATTGAAAGCAGGCGGGCTTCCAGCAGCCATTGCGGAGTAGTTTCCATACGGGCTCTCTGGTAAAGTGGGAGGCGGAGCATATGGGCTGTGTGCTGTGTGCGGCGACTGAGGGTTTGGCGAGAGACGCGGTTTCTTGGCTGGAGGGAGAGCTATGCCGGTCGGCGAGGAAGCAGTCTGGTATGGAGAATAGGGACGTGGGGCGAGTTGGAGTGAAGGGTGAGGATGCGGCTGTTGCGGCGGCTGCTGAGGCGGAGACATGTTATGTGACATGATGAGGAGCGGTCAGGAAGTCCTGGGCAGAAAACCAGAATGCGACCGCTGCGCAGCTGAGGTCGTCGCCGGTAGATGGGTCAATAGAGCATTCCGAGACGGTGACGGCGCCTGGTGCGTGACGATGTGGCGGGAGGCAGTATCCAGTCCAGGAAGGCGATACGCACGACACCAAACACGCGTTTGTATGGCGAGTTGCGGGGCGCTGGTGCTGCTGAATCTATCGGGTGATATGGTGTAAACTCTCAAAGTTGCATGCACTGAGGCTTGCTTGGACGCAAGCGCGGAAGGAGCCGTGCGCGCCTTCCTCACTCACTCTCTCTCCAGCGTCGCGACTGCCTCTTGTCACAAACACGCCCACACCATCTGGAATCTACTGTCCAACATCTGCCTCCCCTCGGCCGTCATCTGGAACGCGCCACATAAAGATCCGTACAATGGCCACGAAGCGGAAGCTCGACACGGCCACGCCGGAGCCCGAAGAAGCCATTGATCCGTCGGATGAGCTGATGTTTCTGTGCTTGGGCGGCGGCAACGAAGTCGGGCGCTCATGCCATATTATACAGTACAAGGGAAAGACTGTGATGCTCGATGCTGGTGCACATCCTGCTTACGATGGCCTCGCTTCTCTGCCTTTCTACGACGAGTTTGATCTTAGCACCGTCGACATCCTCCTCATTACCCAGTAAGTCTTACAACGCCCACGGTCACTGCAACGCCCTTTCCTCGCCCATCTTGCAGCCTCCAGCAGTATGTACATAAACCAAATCGAAATCTGTTTCTCCCACTTCTCTTGCGTGCCAGTGACCGTGAGCTTGGCTTAGCCTTTGATCTCTGCAGCTACTCTGGCCTGCCAGCATGCTGACGTGCTACATAGCTTCCATCTCGATCATGCTGCGTCACTGCCATATGTAATGGCCAAGACCAACTTCAAGGGTCGCGTCTTCATGACCCATCCGACCAAAGCCATTTACAAATGGCTGATGCAAGACTCGGTGCGAGTTCAGTATGTCCATATTGCTCCTGTGCGTGTTTTGTCGGGCTGACCGTCTACCAGAAATACACATGCAACTGCAGAACAGCCAACGCAGCTCTATACCGAAGCCGATGTCCTCTCAACACTTCCCATGATCCAAACCATCGCGTTCCACACTACACATACGCATGCGGGTATCCGTATAACCCCATATCCTGCCGGCCATGTTCTTGGTGCAGCCATGTATGTTATTGAGATTGCTGGTCTCAACATCCTCTTCACGGGCGACTACTCGAGAGAACACGATCGTCATTTGATTCCTGCCTCGGCTCCAAAAGGTGTCAAGGTCGATGTGTTGATAACCGAGTCCACTTTCGGCGTCGCCTCCCACATCCCGCGACTGGAAAGAGAAACTGCCCTGATGAAGAGCTTGACCGGCGTTCTCAACAGAGGCGGCCGAGTCTTGATGCCCGTCTTCGCAATCGGTCGCGCACAGGAACTTCTACTGATCCTCGAGGACTACTGGAACCGTCACCCCGAATACCGGAAATACCCCATCTACTACGCTAGCAATCTCGCAAAAAAGTGTATGCTCGTATACCAGACTTACATCGACGCCATGAACGACAACATCAAATCCATGTTCCAGAACAGACTCGCCCAAACAGCTGATGGAGATGCCGGCGCCGGCGGCCCGTGGGATTTCCGCTGGATCCGCAACTTGAAATCACTCGACCGATTCGACGATGTTGGCGGCTGTGTTATGCTGGCCTCTCCTGGCATGCTCCAGAATGGCGTCTCCCGTGCTCTCCTCGAACGATGGGCTCCCGATCCCAAGAACGGTGTCATTGTCACTGGTTACAGCGTCGAGGGTACCATGGCAAAGATGATCCTGACGGAGCCTGAGAGTATTCAAGCCGTCATGACTGGTAGAGTGGGCGGGAGAGTTCAAGGTGTAGGCGGTAGAGGTAAGCCGGGTGCTGATGGAGAAAAGGTGATGATTCCCAGACGATGCACTGTCCAAGAGTACTCTTTTGCAGCACACGTCGATGGAACCGAGAATCGCGAGTTCATTGAAGAAGTTGCAGCCCCCGTGGTGGTAAGTACAGTCGCCCATTAGGGCATATTGCACTAGCGCTGATCCGATTACTACAGATCTTGGTTCATGGCGAAAAGACAAACATGATGAGACTCAAGTCGAAATTGCTATCTCTGAATGCGAACAAGTCGACACCTGTCAAGGTCTTCTCCCCAGCCAACTGCGAGGAGCTTCGCATTCCCTTTAGACAAGACAAAGTTGCCAAAGTCGTTGGCCGACTCGCAAATCAGATCCAAATCTCGGCGGCACCTCCTTCGCCTCCATTATCGGACCAAGGTGAGACAACCCGTATCGAGAAGAAAATCAAAGCCGCAAGTGGAGATCAGGTAGTTTCCGGAGTTTTGGTGCAGAACGACTTCAAACTCAGCTTGATGGCGCCCGAAGATCTGAAGGAGTATGCTGGCCTGACGACCACCACAATTCTTTGTCGTCAAAGACTCACACTCGCCGCTGCTGGTCTTGATCTGATAAAGTGGGCTTTGGAAGGCACGTTTGGAGCCATCAGCACCCTTTCGTCTCCACCTCCAACGCCCGAATCAGAGGGTAATGCCAAGGCAGAAGAGGCTGATGAAGAGATAAAGAGACGGCAAGAGACTACTTTCGAAGTCATGGGTGCCGTCAGAGTGAGAATCGCTGACGGTGGTGAGGTTGTGGTCGAGTGGGAAGGCAATATTGCCAACGATGGACTTGCAGATGCTGTCCTTGCTGTCCTTTTCACTGTTGAAAGCAGCCCCGCAGCTGTGAAGCGTGAGTCTTGATTTATTTCACCATGAGAAAGCACAGATTGTTAACAGAGCCGCAGAATCATCAAGTCAACACTCTCACGATCACCACGAACACAAGCGTAATCTTCATGCACATGTCAGCCCAGCAGAGAGGCTGTCCCGTTTGTGCATGTTCCTCGAAGCCCAATTCGGAGAGGATGCCATCACTCCAATTTCGACTCCAAAACTAAACAATCCACAGGAGGCTGGCAATCCATCCGACGATCCCATTGCCGCAGAGAAAGCTAGAGCTCAGCTAGAAATGGCAGAGTTAGATCGTCTTCACAGAGCAGGCATTCCCGTGCCAGGCTTGGAGATCAGGGTGGATAAGACAGTGGCTAAGATTTGGCTCGAGACACTCGAGGTGGAATGCAGCATGCGAAGCATGGCAGATAGGATCCGCGCCGTGGTTGAGCGGGCGGTTGAGGTCGTAGCTCCACTCTGCGAGTAAAAGAAAAAAAAAGGCACGATACCACCTCGCAAACACATGCTCACGTCTAGAAACGGAAGGCGGGAAAATGCCCTGGAGACTTCCAAGTCCATGCAGGAGGGGAAGCAGGTACCTTCGGTCTGTGTTGAAATTGGAAGAACAAGAGGTCTGATCAGACGTATATGCAAAGAAAGCATAGCTGATTATTCCTATACACTCTAAAGCAGAAAGGCTTCAGCATAGCCATTCTGCTAAAATCACACTCATTTGCTAAATGATGCAACTGTCGCTGCCATATCTGATAGACCAGACACACTCCCATGTACCTAGAAAGACTTTCGCAAAGACACGTGCTCGGCAAGAAGGAAGGGTCGAAGAGAAGGACCATCGCGTGGCCATCATGGCGAAAAGAAGGTCCACTGGACCACGATCTTGGACCCGCAGTACTAAAAGAGACGGACTCTCCATTGCGTGAAGAAATGGACAAAGTCAGAAGAGCAATGACCGCTATCCATTGGTCAACCAAGCAAGGCGGCCCTATCCTTGAATTCATGCAAAGAAGACTCGAGTATCTATCTATTGTTCTCTGGAAGATGCGTTAGATCACATGCAGAGGAAATATTGTGCCTATTCCTCATACAGCTTTAGAGTGGCTGGAGAGATCGGCCTCTTCCGTTTATGATTGACATTATTTAACCAAACTCCGTCTTTCTTTGGCTCAAAATTCTCTTTGACAACCTACTACTGTATGCAGTCAACGCCAAACGCCATTTTGCATGGTCGCCCGTTCTTGTGAAACTGATTTCTCTACAGTACGAGTACTGTAGCCCCACTTCCACACTCCCACCCTTCCTCCGTCGCCCGTAAATCATACCTGTCTGTCCCGCCTCGTCGTCTTGCGTCTTACTTCGTTTCACACATTGGCACAGGTTGCCGGTGTCGTGAAGTGCAGTGCCTGAATGGCGCATACCACCTACACGGACGACACTTCCCACTATGTACGTTCGCACGTTCTGTTCTCTTCAGTAACTCTCTAGATCTCCAGCGGTATGTCTCTACATTCTGTATCATCATCATTGATGCCGTAATGTGCCACGTAGACTCATCACTCTATCACGGGTCTCAGGAGCTTCTCGCCTCTCAAAAGTCCGGACCAATTGTACCGACATACATACCATGGTCTTACTGCGAATGGTGAAGCCGCCTCAAAGTCGATGAGCGAGCATGCCAAGATCGCCATGGCGCTTACGGCACAACTATCTATGCAAAGCGTAGCTCAGCCTTAGATAAGGGCCGGCCACGGTGTCATGGCAGGAGGGTCAAGTTACTCGATCAAGGACATGAAAAGCAACGGTAATCTTATGCCAGAAGCTATCTGGAGCTGCCGATCAGAACCATATGAAATAGGGACAAATCAGCACGAGCAGCGCCCGATCAATGCAAGCGATGCAAACGACGGGAGTCCACGCCTATACCTGATCTAGAAATTGGTCTCGATACAGGTACAGGTGTCATGCAGTTAGGGGTCCTCTCTGCTTGTGGGCACCGAAGCTAAGCGTAGCAGATCCTTTGGCCGTCACAACAGTGTGCTTAAAGGTACCTGCATGAGACTTGTGGAATATGATCATGTAGATGTCAGAAGGATCATACGAACAAGCCCCGTGAGCAGCATATTGAACAATTGCTTGATTTCCGTACGTGCCGAAGCGATGATCAGACATTGAACTCGTCCGTCCTTCACTCTAGAATGACGCCACGCGCTTCTCACAAGGGTGACGTTGCATAAGTTCTTGTGGGCATCGCAGGACTGAGGTGACAGTCAGAAGATCCCGCCCCGAGATGCAACTTGAGTTGAGCAAAACGTCTTTGCTCCGACAAGGAAGGATTTGCACAAGGCTGTAAGGTTAAGTGCCAATGCATAAGCGACATGAACGCAGCGCATAGCGCTTGACAGAAGAAGCATCACGAGAGCGGCAGAACAACGGTCAACTACGGATTGTTCACTACTGCAGTTGATACAAAGAATCCTTGACCATTCTCGGCCGTAGGTCTCCGATAGTGGATCCATAGCAATCATGGACACGACCCATTTTACCAGTCGGTAAGGTAAGCTTTGCTTGGCTCATGATGTCCATCTCGAGAGTGATCTTTTCGCTGTTGGGGATGATGGTGCAAGTGCGGACCGTTTGAGAGGGATGTGGAGCATGATATGCGAGAATACTTGGTACGGAGTGAAGTGATGGATATTTGTCATTGGTGTTTGAGACGCGAGGGAGATAACCTTTGAGGCTGATAATTGTGAGCTGAGATACCTTATTGTGTAAAGATCATCACAGTTCCCACGTGGCCCATACATCCAAATTGCACATTGTTGTATTATTTGTCCAGGCGTCCGAAAAGGATGAATACTACATGTACTTGGCAAGAGATGTGTCGATCCGGGGTAGTCGTAGATCACCCTTGCATTTGAATCTGGAGATATATACAGTAGGAGGCAGGCGATCGCCTAATGTTCCCTTTTCGTATTTACGAGAGAAAATGGCGGATGCAAATTTGACGACAGAAACACTCAGAAGATGCAGTGGTTGTTAGCGGATGTGGGATTCGTTTCTGGACAAGCGTGAGATAGTGCAGGTCGGAGCAACGTACATGCATCACCCCGTCCGGGAATTGAAGATGCAGAAGAGGAATGGCGTGGGGTACAATAGAATGTTGAGAGCAGAGGAGGAGGATTGCAGTGGGTACATGTACGCGGTGGCCGTGCTCAGTATAGCCTCAGCATTTGGAAGCATTTTTTTACAAAGTCGGGCGCCAAGGCGGGGCCTCGTTAGGGGGGAGCAAGGCATGGTTGCCAGATTGTTGGCAGACTATTGTACGATATCACATGGTAGAGTGCGTGGTTGACGTGACAGTGTAGAGCACAGAGGCCTGCTTGCGGGCCCAAGGACAAAAACGGCAACGGCGGGCTCATCTGGCGGAAGTCTAATGCAGACATCCAACGGCTCTGACAGTCTCGGCACATGCAGAAAGCTACGGACAGAGGTTGTTATGGGCGTGCGCCGCCCGCGGCCGTGGCATGTGCCTGTGGTCGTCTGCAAGGGATGTTTGTGTCATAAGGTAGATAGTGATAATGATTCGCTTCCCACCTACCATTTGTTGCGGTGAGAGATGAGGCACTTTGAAGCCAGCATGAGCTGGTACGTCGAGACATGCAAGCAAGCAAGCATCCAAGGGGCTAATGATATGCACTTGCAGGGACTGGCAGCAATTCACGCCATCATCGACTCCTACCACCACGGCCTTCGACAGCAGCGTCAGCACGCCTATCCTCCCCCATGACTACAAACAGGACTCGGCTGCAAGCATTGCAGCTTATCCGCAACAATACTATCACTCGTACGACTTCGTCCAGCAGGTGCAAACGCCGCCTCCTACCCGCGGTTCGTCCGTCCGTCGCAGGCCCCAGCGACTCGACAGCACCGATTTCAACTTCGTCACCCCTATGATCTCATGGGCAGGACCTGTAACAGCCCCCCTGTCGGCTCCTGCCTGGACTGCTCATGTCGAGGACCCTTTTTCTCACTGGTTGTCGCTTCCGCCTCAACCGGATCCTGCTCCTGCCCCGTTACGTCCCGCCTTGATCCGCTCCACCAGCTCTAACAACGTGCCCTATGCTACTCCTACCACCGCCAGGAAGCCACAGCTCTATTCTTCACCCGTGGCCGATCTTTCAACCAAAAAGCCGTGCCTGGATCCTGCCTTTGCTTCGACCTCTGGCCCTTCCCTCCGCGAATCCTCTGTTGCAGCCAGCCCGAAGATCAACCAAGACGCATCAGCTCCACTCAGTCGTAGCAACTCTGTCTCCAATCTTCCACGCCGCTCTTCCCCCTTGAAGCGGACAGCTCGCGGCTCACTATCCTCGATTGCAGAGACGACACGTACCCGCACATCAGTAGTCCTGACCATCGACGCCAATGGCACCGCGAGGACCGAGACTAGACTTATCGAGGAGAGTCCCACCCAATCCAGCAAGGCCAATGAAAAGAATCCTGACCTGTGGAACGACGACTCGGACAGTGATTCGGACACGATGGCAGGGAGCACATGGCCCAGACGCCACGATTCTCTTGGCCATGGGCAGGAACGGCTGACAAAGGTGGCCAAACTCGATACATCGTCAGACTCTCTTGAAATGCTGCAGCTGCCTCGCTCCAACTCGCTCAAGACACCCTGCAAGGCTGCATACGCAGCTGCCATGCATCTGAGGCGCCAGAGCAGCGCCAAGAAGCAGCAGCAGCAGCAGCAGCAGCGACCGTTGAGTGTACAAAGTCGAAGAAATACGCTGTCGTCACTCAACGGCTCGTTTGAGAATCTGGCCGCCGCCATGGACCTTAACCGGGACGACAAGCAGGTACAACCCGACACTGCTGTGGTTGCCCCGAAAGCTTCACGCCCACGGAAGTTGTCCCAGCCGCAACGCCCTTATCAATTACAGCAAGTGCACCAAATGCAACCAGTGCAACAGAATCTGCATCAAGTGCAACAGGCACAGCACAATCACCAAGTACAGCAAGTACAGCAAGTACAGCAAGTACAGCAAGTACAGCAAGCACAACAAGCACAACAAGCACAACAAGCACAACAAGCACAACAAGCACAACAAGCACAACAAGCACAACAAGCACAACAAGCACAACAAGCACAACAAGCACAACAAGCACAACAAGCACAACAAGCACAACAAAACTTCCAACAGATGCAGCCTCCTCCGAGCAATAAAGGCTTCGTTTCCCACGTAAAATCCCAAAGCGTCAGTTATCCCATGGCAACTTCGACGGCACCCGTGTTCGACCCTCGCGGCTCCTTCACCATGGAATATGCCCCCATGGCCTTTGTTCCCGCCCCAACTCCCCCCACATTTACGACCGACATGACTTCCATGATACGATGCATCTGTCAAATTCCTTTTGACGACGGCAGAATGATCCAATGCAACACGTGTGCCATGTATTCACACTCTAGCTGTGTAGGCATGATCCCCTCACAGCAAGCATACCTTTGCTCCTTCTGCTCAAACTACCCTCATCCAGTACCGTCGACCTCTATGCAGGCTCCAGACGTATGGCCCGTCCCTGGGCTTTGAGACACGCCCTAAGGACAAGGGCTTTTCTTCTCCATCTCATTTTCTTCTCATTGCGAAAAGTTTTGTTTGTTTTGCATCCAGAAGATGATTCTGGCTCCCAAAATCTCATGTTTTCTAGACAAGCAAGCGTCCTTAGTTGTTTGAGCAGGTGCATAGCATTAAGCATATTAGTTAGTATCTCACATATGATGCCTTTGAGCCACCTAGGTCTCGATATTCCTTCACTCGGCCATGTTACTCTGCCAAGTTCTTGAACAATATCCTACATCTTTATTTTCTTCTTGTTCAGGACGTGCTTATTGACACTTGGAACTTCTCGCAGACTTGGTATGTCTCAGATGGTAGATGCAGCTTGGGTCTCGACGACGTCAAGATACAGTGAGTAATTCTACCCGGGTCTCGAAGGACGTGCGAAACAAGTTGTCTTGGTCTCGACATTTGGATAACGAAAATTGATGTAAGGCAGCGTTTCACATCGCCTCATATCAGGATTGCTTTGACGCAACATTTTTTGAGATTATCTGCAGCTCACTTCCATGATCTGGTGTACCGGCTCATTGACTCTCTCTCTCTCTCTCTCTACATTATAAAAACCATCTTGCAATTGCCTTCAACAACGCGAGCATGGCAAATCAACATACAAACATGCACACAAGAGTCTCGTCGTCAGAATCGACCTCATCGTCCCTTACCTATCTCTCCTGGACGCAGACACTTTCACCTGAACAGCCCAGGAGGTGGAACCCTCGTCGGCGTCATGAGCCACCGCCTGTCCTGCCCACTCACCGGCGCGCAAGAAACTACGCAGATCTCCTCCCTTTTGAAATCAGCAAACTCACTGCCATCCTTAGCCTCGGTCCGCCCATCAACACATGCCGTGATGGAGCCGTGTGGAAATCTTACGTCGATCACACAAACAAGGAAATGGAAGTGCTTGACGTGAAACTTCGTGCCGCTACCATGCTGCCTTCTTTTCTGTCTTTGCCGCTTGGCCATCATTGCCTTTGCAGTCTGCATCGCCGTCTCAACGCAAAACCGATAGAAAGCATCCTGGCAGCTTTGCGGTACGAAGTCGAAGTGAAGACGCAACAAGTGTGGCAACCCGTCGCCCTGGCCGGAGGTCTGTCGGCCCTGCAAACAGAGCAGTTGTCCATGATGGAGGAGCTGCAGGGTCTGTGGCTGAGTCCCAGAGAATTTGTAGCCAAGTTCGACCGCTTGCCCAGTTCCAGATACGGGTACCAGACTGATTGCTGCGCTGCCTGCACCTTGGCACGGATGGGGACCTTGGAAGTTGCCATGGCCCTCGGTGCATTGCTCCTGGGCTCGATGCGCAGACCTGCCATGCTGAGCACGCGTGTGCATTGGTGCAGAGAGTGGGTGAGACACACCGTAGTTGGAGATGTGGATGATGCGGAAACTGCCCTCGCCGAGATGGAAAAGATGGGGACAGAGTTACGCGATGCAAGAAGATGGGCTCGTCGGCGTGGAGCGTTCACCAGCAAGAACCATGACAAGAGTCTCGCAGAGCCTGGTGGGCCTTACACTAGTCCAGGCAGTGCGCTTGGTCGTCGCGGAGTTGCTGAGGCTGCAAGTCAACTCGCACCTTTGCAACAAGAGCAAAGCTGGCTCGAGTTGAAGGCCTCTCAGAGCTTCCTTACCTCAACCCAGCCGGATCTGTCCCAACCGCCTTCGGGGCACTCAGTTTCGCGCTCTAGTCACGATTCGCTTGAGTCTCAGCATGCTCCCCTCGATCGCTTTGATTCGTCACAATACTGGCAAGAGGATTGGGGACAACGAAGCATTCTTCTCAACCCTGGTGCCAACAGTGTGACCAGCAGGATGGTGTCAGCCCAGCACTCGCCCCCATCGATGAATTCTGAAGGCATCTCGAAGCCCCTTGTTGACGGCGATCATTCAAATCCACCTCAAACCTACTACTATTCATACGACGGCACCCAACGACCGTCGGACCTTCCACTGCGTCACTTTCAGGAGCAGTGCTCAAACAGCATCAGATCACATAGCCTGCCGGAAAGCGTGTTTCGATGGCAAGGACGAACCTCACAATGTACTGCAGACCGGTTCGAAGATGGCCTCAGCCCTCCTCCTACGCTAGCGAGTCTCGAGGGCGGTAGAGGCGTGGGCAATCTTTGGCGAAGGAGATGTGTTAAAAAAGGCCTCCAATAGAGCTTATATGGCGTGAAATTGAAGCCGGAGAGATTGATTCGAATGGATCACTTACACGGCCTTAGACAAAGTACATTCTTGGACGTGACACCTGCTGGAGACCGTAGCTCTTTCAATATGGTATAATTTCAAGGACTGAGTAGACCAACACAGATTTCAGACAGTAATGGAGAAGGTGCAACTGATGTCATGTGATGAATACGTGAGACTTTCTGTATTTTTTTTTAAGGCTATGACTAACCGTGCATGAAACAAAGTGACGAAGATATCAGAGTGTCCAGAGGCAATGTTCGGTATGCAGGAAGCATCGAGTGGTCACTGTATGAGTATGAGCCCACGCGGATCTATGTTTGCCTGATGGTCGTATGACCGTGAGAAGGAATCTTGATGGTGTCAGTTCAGTAAGGAGCGCTTGCCAGGAATGAGACACGAAGAGTCGGCAGATGGCAATGGTGCGCAAATGTAGTGAGCAACGTGAGGGTTCTGTCGAATGTCTTTCAGCGCTCGTCAGTGTAGCATGGGTTCTCTAGGTCGTCAGGAAAGTGAGCTTAGAGGGTGGCAGCCTTGGGGAAGTTCATGTTGTAGACAGCATCGACAACTGGCGTGGCCGTCAGCGTGCGGCCGTCAAAGTACCTGCCGTTGAGGCCCTTTAGGGCGCTGTCGCCCCCGGCAAGATCGGCGAATTTGACGTAAATTTCGCCGTCGGAGCTGTCGCGGAAGACACCAATATGAACAACCTTGCCGTATTTGGAGCTGCATTCTTCCTTGAAGTCATCCTCGAGGTCCTTGACCCAGTGGGGATCGGTTTGCCTAGAACAAAGTAGTCAGTATGGATTGCAGCAGGCTTCAGGGGGCTAGGGGACTCACGTGGCTTCGTCGTAGGCGTTCTTGACAACAATGCAGCGACTGGGGGAGGGGGTATGCATGACAGCCTTCTTGACGTCGGCACGGGGGCGGGCAGAAGCGGCCTGAGTCTGTGGAGCAGCATCTTCAGTACGGGCCAACTTGCGCATGAGGGAGTCTCTGCTGAAGTTATTAAAGTTGACGCCTCCAACATCGGCGTCGTCGAGAGCGCTGGCGCCACCAGTGCCCTTTTCTTCGCGGGCGCCTGCACGGTCGAAGTTGTTGTTACCGCCGGCGTGGGCCCCGCGACCGCCGGCACCAGAGAAGGACGAGCCTTGGAACTGGGCCGCGTGGTTCTGGCTGCCGAAGCGTTGGAGCAAGCTGGCAGTCGATTCGGGAGTGAATTTGTCGCTGCCGAGCCCGACGCGGATGGGCCGGCCGGCGATTTCGAAGCCGTTCATGTCTGCTAGAGCTGCCTTTGCGTGAGTGGGGTCAACATATCTGCAGGCCGTCAGTGTCTTGTTCGCTAAGGGCGAGGGCGGGCGGGCGGGCGGGACTCACTGCACAAAACCGTACCCCTTGCTGCGGCCCGTCTCCTCCTTCTGCAACTGCACGAATTCAAGCTCACCAAAGGGCGAAAAGACGTCGCGGAGATCTTCTTCGGTGACGGAAAAGTGGATGTTGCCGACGTAGAGCCTGTGGAAAGGTATTCCGTTAGATTGTGTGGGTTGGCCAGTGGCTACACGCGCCTGCCGGTTCTTCTCGGCTTCTGTGAGCTGCACTATAACGGGGATACCCAGCAGCTTTTGGCCAGTCAGACCAAGCGCCTTCTGCACAGACTCTTCTTCCTTGAATTCGACGTAGCCAACGCCCTTGCTGCGACCACTGACGCGGTCCTTGACAATCTGAGCCTCCTTGACAGGGCCGATCTGGGCGAAGAAGGCCTCGAGTTCCTTGGTGCGAAGGCGGGCGGCAAGCTGCTGCACAAACACGGTTCGGCGGTCACGCTCGTCATCGGTGGGCTCGGGCGTTCTTTGGCGAGGCGGGGATCTATCACGAGCAGCACGCCCGCCGCGGTACGAGTCGCCACGATCACGGCGATCTCTGTCACCCCGGCGTCTGGAGCGGTCGTCTTCCCTGCGCGGGCGGTCAGAAGGACGATAGTACCTGTCGTCGTCTGATGGGGATCTGGATCGATTACGGGCATTTCCGCGGTAAAAGTCTCCGCCTCCGCTCGAGCGATAGCGGTCACGACGGTCGCGCGAGTCGGCACGGCGCGAGGAGCGATCGCCTCGCCTACTACGAGTGCTTCCGTTAGTCGAGACGTTGTCAGGATCTTTCATGTCGACATCGGCCGTGGTGCCACGGCGCGAGCGGCTGCCGTCATCGTCTCTGGCGGTCGAGGCCTGTGCTTCTTGGGCAGAGGCGTCTCTCTGTGCGGATTCGAGAAGCTCCTCAACGGAAATGTCTAGGGCGCCCATGGCGACGATGGTTTTGCAGGTTGCGCAAGAGAAACGTGACAAAAGGCGAGAGACTGCTAGACGAGATCTAATGGTTGATTTGATGGATCAGCGTGTCAAGGCGAGGAAGTCGCGCGATGTATAGCAAATGGATTGATGATGGATGTGTGTTCTGAGAAAAACCCGTCAGGAGCGTGTCGGGAATGAGAAAGGAAAGCGCAAGTGGCTGGCCGGGGCTGTGAAAATAATAATGCATGCACAAGTGTTCGTCATTACTCTCTTATCAGTTCAGTTCAGCCAAGTCAACCAGATTAAAGAATCTGCTCAAGTAGAGTTTGCTCCTGTCTGACTCGGAAAATCCATTTCCACGGGCTCATTAATTACATGTATTACCGTCTGCCATGAGGTGCACAGAAGCAAGGCTTCATGCAAGCCAAGAGAAAGGGTACAGTGTCACGGACATAAGAGTCTCCTAAAAGTGATTGATTGTTTGCCGGCCGGATGGCTCGGTGTTGCCCAAATTTCGTCTCGCCACCAAGCGTGACTACAATAATCAATCGATTCTCTGTCCTGCGCTGCTTCCTACAACTTCTTAATACACACCACCTCCTTCCGGTCTTCGCATTCCCGCTCTTTCTCGGCTTTTGACATTCACATCAACCGCCTGCCACCTGCTCCGTCTCGTCCTGTCCTTGCCGCCGTCTTCCGGCCTCCCTGTCATCGCAAGCGACACGATGCCTGGTAGAATATTGCCCACCATTCCTCAGGCCGACGTCGCCTCACACAACACTGCCAAGTCCTGCTATGTCACGGTCGGCACAAAGGTCTACGACATCACCCCATTTCTCGAAGACCATCCTGGCGGTGGTGACTTGATTGTCGAATATGGAGGCAAGGACATCAAGGAAATCATGAACGACGCCGTCTCACATTTCCACTCGGAATCTGCCTGGGAGATCCTTGACGACTACCTCGTGGGCTTCGTCGCTACTGACGCCGTGCTAAAGGCCGTCACTGACAGCCATCATCCCGCCGACTTGGTTCCCCTCCCGCCATCAAAAGACGGGGCCGAGCAATTGCGCCAGGATGGAGTCGACACGCCTTTATATGAGAACACGGGCATGTCGTGCGAGGCCGACTTGTCCAAAGAGACGGATGCTTCGTCCGACTATCGCGTCCACAAATTCCTTGATCTCAACCAGCCGCTGCTCATGCAGGTATGGAGGGGAGGCTTCACAAAGGCTTTCTACCTCGAGCAAGTGCACCGCCCTCGTCACTACAAGGGCGGCGCCAGTGCTCCTCTGTTTGGCAACTTCCTCGAGCCCCTGAGCAAGACGCCTTGGTGGGTGGTTCCAACTGTCTGGCTGCCCCCCATCGCATACGGCACCTATACTGCGGCTCAGGGTCTTTCCACGCTTGGTCTCTCTTCCTACTGGGTCCTTGGCCTCTGCATCTGGACGCTGGTCGAATACGTTCTGCACCGTTTCTTGTTCCACCTGGACCATTACCTGCCTGACAACCGGGTTTTCCTAACCCTGCACTTCTTGCTCCACGGAATTCATCACTACTTGCCCATGGACAGGCTGCGCTTGGTCATGCCTCCGACGCTCTTCCTTGCTCTTGCCACGCCATTCTGGTACTTGGCCCATACCGTCTTCTTTTACAACCACTACGCCGCTACAGCAGTCTTCTGTGGGGGTGTCTTTGGATATGTTTGCTACGACCTGACTCATTATTTCCTACACCACAAGACGTAAGTTGGATCGAGGGTTCTTTTTGTTGACACGACTAACACATGCTCTCAGTCTCCCCGCGTACTGGCAAGAGCTCAAGAAGTACCACTTGGCACATCACTTTGCCGACTACGAAAATGGCTTTGGTGTGACCAGCCGCTTCTGGGACTGGGTTTTCAAGACCGAGCTTCCCATGACGCCTCCCAAGGTCATCAAGACAACGTAAATGTTTCGGCGCCACAGCATCAAGTCAAAGGTTTTGTACATTAGAAGGCGTGATGGGGGTTTGGTTGGTGGAGACAGGCGTCTTAGGCTTTTGATCTCTTCTTGTCCTTCTTCTTGGAAGCAGGGGGTTCGGGCGCAGAGGGAGCGCCGAACATGGACTCCATGCCGGCGGGCAGGCTGGGCATACCGGGTTGGCCCTGCATTCCTTGCATTTCTTGCATCATATCCTTGAAATAGTTTTCGTTCACGCCTCCGCCGCTGAGAGCAGGCGAGTGTAATGGTAGAATGGTTCCCATCTTCCAACCTTTGGGTGCGGCTGGTGGTGGGGCAGGCTTTGTCGGGGTGGGTAGACCGGCGATGCGCATGCGCATAGGTGCCTCTGGTGTGGTGGGATGTGCGCGGAGGTAGTCGGCAACCAGGTTGTATAGCTGGTGTTCTATGTATCGAGTCAGACATGGAGGGAGCAAGGGCCAAATGTAAAGCATACTGTTTTTGATGGAGCCATTGCCTGCGGGCTTGCCATGCTCTTTGACCAGAACGCGCACACGACCAGGATTGGCCCAGTCCTTGGGATGGGTCTTTGCAGGTTCGAAGACAACCTGGCCAGCGACGGGGAGCTGGGAGCAAGCGTTTGCAATGTCCTGGGCCAGAGGGTTGGCAACACCTTGGTTCTTGCCGACCCTTCGGCCTTCTGCGCGCGAGCGCGTCTTGTCAAAGTAGATGGGGTATAGGCATTGGTAGTGCTTGGTGCGCTCGAGCTGGGCAGTCTGATCCGGTGGAGCACGGCCAGGGAAATGGGGCTGCAAGGCGGGCTGCGACTGCGAGGAAGGCGGAGGGGCGCTGGAGGGGATGTTGGCGGGCTTGATGATGGACGTCAAGAGACTGGGATCAAAGTCGGAGGGATCCATCTCGCTGGGGTCCGAGTCACTGTCGGACACTTCTTCGATGCGCGCATGGCGAGACATGGTGTGGGTGTGGGTGTGGGTGTTGGCAGATTTACCAAGAAGGTCGCAGGGAAGGAGCAGCAGAGCAGCTGCCAAGAAAAGATGCGCGCTCGTCACCTCATGAAATCATGTCCCTTTTCCGGCAACTGCTGTCACTCGTACATACCTTCCATCCGGACAGAACCACTGCCTCAAGGCCATGTGGGTACATTCTCTAGCCGCAGCTGCCGCGTGCCTGCTCTCGGCGGCCTCGGTCAGCGCCGTGTCTCTCGACTGCAAGAATGTGCTGATCAAGGGTCAACATTTCGATCTGTCCGAACTGGCTGGCCCTCGTGCCGTTCACTTGATAGAAGAGACGCCTCCGAGCCTTTCCAACACGACATTCACCATCGACATATGCAATCCGCTCAAGCGAACAAAGGGCGTGCCGAAAGACAACGAGTGCCAGACCGGTACATACGGTATGTGACCACGTGCTTGCTCCACCTGCATGTCCACATGACTTACTCGTCGCCGCAGTCTGTGCTATCGAGTATGACTACAATCTTGCCGACAACTCGAGCACCATCAAGCGAGTCATTCCCATTGCTGGCCAGTATGCCGCCTCCCACGGACGCTTTCTGGATCCGGAGTGGACACGCCTGAAGGATTCGGCCTCCCACGACGATTCGAACAAGGAAGGACTGAGAGTTGAGCTGCACGGTGGACGCTATCCCTTTGAAAAGTCAACCGGTCGCCAGCAAAAGGCAATCGTCGAGTTTGAATGTGACCACGACAGGACTGGTCTGGAGGGAGTCGAGGCCGACAAGCGCGACAAGATTGACGACGATAGTGTGTTGCTTCGCTCCGAGTCCGACGACAATGAGCCTGTAGACGATGCCAGTTTGCAGCTCGTCAGCTACAAGGCCGAAGGAGAGGGCGATGACGAATACGATGTCTTGCGTCTGCACTGGAAAACAAAGTACGCATGCGAGGGCATGCCCGAGCCCCCCTCTGGGAACAAGTCCGGCAGCCACTGGGGGTTCTTCACCTGGTTCCTCATCATGTAGGTCGTCTCGCAAGGGGCTTGGATCCTTCATCTGCTAATGACTTGTCCAAACAGCACCTTTTTGCTCGTTGCGACATACTTGATATTTGGGTCATGGCTCAACCACAGCAAGTACGGTTCGCAGGGCTTCGACTCGGTGCCTCACGCTGATTTCTGGCGCGACCTCCCCTACACCGTCAAGGACTGGGGACGAGCCATTGTCGGCATGGTGCAAGGTCGCAGCAGTCGTGGTGGTTACAGTGCAGTTTGAGCTTTTGCTCTGCATTCTAAATTACTTTCTATGCACAACTCTTGCATGCTCTGTTACATGATGTTTTCGTTTGATTGTGGCCAGATCTGATTCCTACATGTAGCTATAACCATCTCCTGCACATTTTGTCGATGTACCTGTAATCCTGCACATTTTATCCATGTACCTAGTAATCCGGGTTTCAAAGTCAATTTACGCCTCATGCACGGACAATCTTGATCAATTCATGGAGATTATCAGCATTGACGGCACGCCGGTGGAAGAGCAAAGAAAGGTCTCTCTCTCCCTCTCTCTGGCACAAAATCAAGCGGCGGTCGGGAACATACACAGGATGCAAGCTGCCGAGCATTGAGTCGCTGTGAAGAAGGGACTGACAAGGGTGGGTAAGTAGGTTTGTGATTGCTACTAGGAATCATCGGCGCTATTTGCAAGGGCTGGGATGGCTGGAGGGTCGCAACATTCAGAGTGTAAACAATCAGTTTTCGTCCATCTTGATTCAGCACCTGCAACTCACGTCCATGTCCTTGTTCCAAAATGCGGCAGTGTAGGCATATTGTTCCTTGCCTGTTTTGACACATGCAATTCTCCACACGCGCCGTTTACTGTATTTAGCGTTCTGTCAACCGCAACGCTTGTTGTATGTGAACATGCGTTCGTTTGTCTGTAGGCGTGTGCCAACCAACTAACATGCGTGAAAATGTAGTTGCACAATATCTGTCCGGACGCTCGAGTCCTCGGCAGTTACTCATGAATGTGTCACTGTCCTCGCGCGTATCTCTACAGTGACCTTCTTCTCGCAGCGACACGACTTGCAACAGCCCATCTCACCTTCAGCATACGCAACCACACATGAAGAAACGCGAAATCGATATCGGGAAGCAAACGGGCCCGTATGATACCGACAAGGTCCGCCAAAGAGTCCACGCATGGCAGGCGGATAGTGCTGGCGCCGCGGCAAGGGAAAGCCGTGAAAACGCCGTCACGGTCGAGTACGACCACGATGCCCAGCCCAGGACTTCACCAGTCAAGTCCGATACACGAGGCCGGCAATCATCCCCATTGGACCCAGACCGACAAGCGTGGGTGCGTAAGAAGAACACTTCTCGTACCCGTCTTGATTCAGACATCAAACATGCTGGTGCTCCCATGAAGCGCGTCGTGAGTGATGCTCACTGGCGCAAAGATCGTTCTTCGGATTCAAAGCCCTACACTATCAAAAAAACCGTCGTTCCCAAAGTGGATGCTATTCCGACACGACCTAAGAAGGATGATGATGATGATGATGATGGCATCAGAGTCAGGCCGATGAGAGACGATGACGGTATACGGATCATACCAATGAAAGAAGAAGCCCCCGCTTCCAAGGAACGTACCTCCCAGCCTGACACTGACACTTCAAGAGATCCGAAACCGCGTCCTTCTGAGAACCATCAAAAGTCTCCCGGCATCAGCAATTCCGATGATATCAAGATCAGAAGGAGTACCCGTGAAGATCAGGATCGCAGACGCAGATTACGTCGCCGATACGCTTCACCACCAGCCTCTGAAGCAGAAAACGACACCATGTCCATTGCTCAGACCTTGGACCCCGATGACAGTATAAGTGCTCGTAACGCTCATGCCCAAAGACGAAAAATGACAGAGATCCTTCCAAAGCCCAAGGAAAACAGCGTGACGACCGATCCTCCCAGAGCAACAAAACCGCCTTCACCTCTACCCAAAGCCAAGGCAGATTCGACAGCCACTCCTGTGTTTGGAAACCGCATCGAGGCATGGTTGGGAGGTACTCCTGACATGTTCACAGGAAATGATGCTCTACAAAATCGAGCTAGCGATGCCAAAACTCCGCCAACAAGACGCCGATCTAGCAAATCAAACGGGGAGCCTGCTGACAGGAGAGACACTCGTCAAAGTGAACAAAGTCGATCTGCATCGCAGCGTACCCCTGAGAAGCCGAGTCTCAGAACACACGAGACTTTGAAGACCATCTCCGAATCCTTACCTTCTAGCTACGATGATGATGAAAATGCTTCTTATGCCACATCCTCTGTGCCATCCGAATCTTTGCCGCCGGACATACAGATGAGCAATCACATGCCAGGAGCCAACCTACGGCGCAGATTCCCCACCACTGGAAAACGTTTGTCAACTATCGCCTCCGCAGAGACACTGTTAGAACCCGGTACCCCGTCCGAGATCTCAGAACAAGACACCATCGTGCCGAAACGCACATCGTCTTCGAACACCGCCAATGGGCTCAAGCGAAGACTAACTCGCCATGAAGATCTCATGTCTGTACTGTCACTACCGATGAGCGATGCCAAAAGTATAGTGTCAGCGCGCAGTATACGAACGAATCGAACCAGGCTTGAGAAGGCAACCCTCTCAGATATTTGGACCGAATTCCTTGCCGACGAAGTCAAATACCAGCGGGAACTCCGTACTTTGGTGGATGGAGTCATACCCGTTCTGCTGTCTTGTGTCCTGTCCAAGTCAGACTCGGCAGTTGCTGCTGGCCTGTTCGGACGTTCCAATTCAGATGATACAGCTGTCACGCAGCCTATTGTTAATATGGGTGTCGCTCTCGAGCGGCTGAAGGCACATCATCGTCGCGTACCTAATAACGACAACAACGCACTGATGACATGGGCTCAGGGCGCCGTACGAATATATCTGGACTATCTCAGGGCATGGAGAATGGGGTTCCAAGACGTTGTCGTTAATCTTGCTCCTGCAGATGCAGCCAGCAGCAGCAGCAGGTGGGATGATGGGTTGTTGAGAAACGAGCTCGGTGATCTGATCAACAGCCATGGCGAAAGAGTTGATGTCGCCTTTCTGCTAAAAAGGCCTTTGGTCCGCCTGAAATATCTCGCCAAAACATTCAAGGTAGGTAACATTTGACCCCGCTAGCAAGCCAAAGTACTGATATGACAGGGCATCAATCTTCTGGTTCCATCGGCAACATCGAGTGTAGTGTCCGACAAGTATCAAGGACTAGTCTCCGAAGCCCGTAAAAGATCCAACGAGGAACGAGCGCGGCTGGAAGACGAAGCGGCAGCAAGTATTGATCCAACTCGTGCTAGAGACCCTCGAAGCCTTGCACCCCTCAAAGGCGTTAGTATCGATGCTACACGGTGTGTCTACGCGAGAGACTACTTTGACATGAATATCATACACTCTAGCGGTCAGCAGCTTGACTGCAGGGTTGAAATCGTGATTCGCGATGATTCCCCTGACCGAGGCAACGGTGGAGATGTGCTGATATGCGAAATCTCGGACGCAGGCCGCTGGCTACTGTTTCCACCTCTGAGTCGAGACTCTGTTTCGGCAAGGGCAGGTGCATCTCCTGGAGACATAGTCGTGATGATGCGTGGTCGGTCCTCTGGAGGTAAAGAGTGGCATGAGCTTCTTTCGCTCCATGCGGAAGATGAGTCTGTGGGATGCGAGTGGTTGGACATGATTGGTCTCAGCCCAGTACCTCCTGCTCTCGCAAGACAGTCTAGCTTCCTCGCAAAGCCTCAAAGACCGTCGAGTGGGCATTCACAACAGACTAGGTCGCCGACTACAGCAGATGTGTCAACTCCGGACGTCGTGTGGGCGAGAGATATTGACGTTCCAATCGGAGAGAGGCCCATCTCTTCAGGAACTCGGACATGGGAACGCAATGGCCAGGGGACAGTTGTAGATGTCCGACAATCCAACTTGCCAAAGTCGGAGAGCGGACCGCAGCTCAGTCTCGTCCAATCGACTCCCAGACAAGTTCAAAGAGGGCTCGCCATAGCTAGCTCGCCAGTACGAGAGTCCGTGCCCGTCCTGTCTGACAAAACGCAAACGGACACTTCTTCTGTTGCTTCTTCCAGGCTCCGAAGATCGACAGCAACTCGTCACAGATCATCTCCGCCAATCTCGCCGGTCTCGCCACGGTCTCCGATACAGCAGTTCCCTGCTGATGAATCCAGAATCACTACTGAGCGTCCTGTCCATTATGCATCAAGGTCAGCGACCGAAAGTACCTTGAGCTCATACTCGAGCCAGTCGACCCTCTCGCAGTCGACTCCGCAGTCCAGGAAGGACTACAGTGTATGGATGCCCTCGTCGATAATTGAATCTGACGAGTCTGAAGAGGAAGACGTTATTGAGAATAAAGGAAATCCGGCGCGGCCGCAGCTTCACCGTAGAGTCTCTTCAGTGCCGGATCTCGGCCCTCGTCGCACCGAACAGCTCCGCCAATCGAGCGAGCCGAACTCGCCGATTGTGCCTCCTGAATCGTTTGGCTTCACGAGCAAAGCTCAGTTTGAACGGGATGGATCGACGTCTCCAACACCCGTAAAGCTGCAGAAACGCCGACCCAGTGTGAAAGGAGTTAGCTTCGACGACCTGTTGGGTGATTCCTCTAGCAAAGGCAAAGACTTGCCTCCATCAAAACCCAAGCGCTTCTCAATCCCTTCATTCACACCAAACTTTTTCAAGAGAAACCGCAGGCCATCGTCTCCTCTCAAACACGAATATGAACCATCTATCACCACCGAGTCTTCCACGGAAAGCGAGTCATCCTACTCTGAGGATGAGGATGATGATGATGATGATGATGATGATGATGATGAGACCATCACGTCTGAGTCGTCTGACGATGAGGCTGTGGAGGGAGCAAAGGATATGCCATTGCCCTCCAAAGATAGGCTCGAGAAGGTGGCACCCCCAGTGTCGCCAGCTTCCTTATCGAGCGCAACACCCGACTCGTCCAATTCTTCCTCACAAGCACCATACCGCGCGGTTCCGCGCCAGCCAATAAATGCCTCAAGAACTGTTGCGTCGATATACTCATGGTCTGATCAGTGCGCATGGGAACCTTTGCATGCTCAGGATTGCATTATCATTGTCACACCAGGGCTGATTGAAGCATTTGATATAAGCGATACCGCTTCAAGCGGCTCTGCCGAAAGCAAATCGGCCAGTCCTTCTGCCAAAGGTGTCCAACCTCTAGTAGCATTCGAAGTCACTCCGCTCGTCCCTTTGCGTCGCGGTACAGCGCTAGATATCTCCATCAGATCTCCGCCGACTGCCAACTCTATTTTACGCACCAGCGACAACGTCATGTTCCGCTCTGGAAGCGTTGAAGAATGTAACCTGCTGTATTCCTTCATCAACATCGCACGGATTAATAATCCTACATATGTGGCTCTCCAGAACGCTCGAGGGCCCGTAACCGAAAGCACATGGTCAGCCGCAATGGATCAGCGTAACGATCGACGTTCAGAGAACGGCTCGTGGTTTCATAATCCACTTCGCAGAAATAACACCTACCGTTCAAAGACGTCTCGAACACCATCTGCGGTGACCGACTCATCGGTCGGTACTTCAACCACTGCCTTCTCTGCGCTCCGTCGATTCAATGGAAACAGCCATCTCTTCAACATTGCTAAGAGTACAATCACATCTCGGCGAGGAAGCCGAAGTGGGACCAGCGAGTCATTGTCGTCTGGTGCTTCTACGCCAATTGTGTTTGATCCGTCGCAAGGGACTCCGCTTGGTATCACGAACGCCAAAGTGCGTTTGTATATACGCGAGTCACAAAACAAGTGGAGAGACATGGGTTCGGCAAGGTTATCAATCTTGCTTCCTCCACGAACGTCTCCCGGAGCGGCAACAAGCCCACGAACGGTCGGTCTGGAGAAACGCATTCTAATTGCTGGCAAAACCAGGGGCGAAACCCTGCTGGACGTTACTTTGGGAGAGAGCTGCTTCGAGCGGGTAGCCAGGACTGGTATCGCGGTCAGTGTCTGGGAGGACAAAAGCATTCCTGGTGCCACGGGCGGGGTTGTTGCCTCGTTTTCAAACACCTATATGATACAGCACAAGACTGTGAGTTATGCCTTTTCGTGCTTTGCTATTGCGACTGGTCCGCTAACAGGAGACAGGAGCGTGAATGTGCATACACATTTAGCATCGTCGGCAAGTTTCGCTATTGAGATGCTATCTCACGGATTATGGATGCACGTGGTAATTCACAATCTGTCTTTCTCTCTTTTCAATTCTCTCTTCTCAAATAAGTTAGATGTTGAAGTAATTTCAGTGAGGGTATTTGCCCTGAGATGGTTGCCAGTTTGTTTGCGCAGGCTGGACTGTCTTTCTGCATGATATCGCAATGGCAATCCGATGTTTTCTGATCACAAGTGACTGTCCTGATTGCTCGGTCGTTCCTGGCCCTTTGGCGCATGATTTCATTCTACTGGAAGGGTTGTCCCTCGACTTGTTCCATTTTGTACTTTCCAAGCATCACTTGTTCTCAAGTGAAGTCGAGGCAACAGTGAGCAAATGAGTCAAGTGCAGCAAACAAACAAGTGATACTAGTGCATGTACGCTCGCATCACGACACCCTTGTCCTCGACAGATCAGCAAGAATTCTTCTTGGTCTCTTCCAACCTGGTTGTCGACAGACCAATACATGGCCAACATGTCTTCGTGGGTGCGAAGAAAGATGCAGCAGGCCGAGAGCCGGCTCGACATGTTCACAAGGTGTAAGTCGCTCATGGTCGAACATTTCCAAACAAAAAAAGTGTTGACGCATGACGTCATATGTAGCATCGATGAAGGAAGGAGCGGTTTTTCCAAGTCAGCAGACATCGTATGTTTTTAATTCACTTTCTTTCATTCGTTTGTATGAGAAGAACGTGGGTGCGGGTAGGTGATGAGAGAGAGAGAGAGAGAGAGAGAGAGAGAGAGAGAGAGAGAGAGAGAGAGTACGCTATGCAGGATATGGTATAGAGAAAAGAAAAAGAAAAAGAAAAGCACTTACGACCAACAGGCTTTGCCAAACCCCTAATCTCCCCCTCAACATCCAGACCAAAAAACTCATCCAATCTCGCAGCAACCTCTTCCCCAACAATCGCACTGACGCTCTTCCTGAGATTATTTCTGAAGCCCGTGGCCAACACCACAACATCAGCTTCCATGTGCTCATCGTCCTCAAACCTCAAGCCAGCACTCGTATACTCCACGGGCAAAACGCCAGACTTCACTTTTGACTTTGCCGTCCTCGATGACGGATAGAGCGCCTTGATCGAGTATGTGGCCGCCGAATCGTTCGATGGGGCAGGAGAAGAGATCAGGGGACTGGTGGAAGCGGAACCCGGCTTTGTGCAGGAAGTCGTAGCGGTGGGGGTCCCGGGCTATGCAGTGTTGATGCGCCGGCCATGATCATCAGCCTGCCTATCGCATAGGGTTGTGTCATTGTCATTGCGGTCTGATAGATTCAGATTGGCTTGAGGATTGTAGAGACGGTCTTGCAGTGAGTAGAGGACTGCGGAGGAAAAGACGTGTGTGACACTGCGCTGTAACCAGTGTTATGGAGGAGACGTTGCTGTCAACCATGTTCTGGGCAATGTCCAGGGCACTGTTGCCGGAACCAATGATGATGGCTTTTTTGCCTGTAAAGGCAGTTGCGTTCTTCCACTCGACGGAGTGGAGCACTGTGCCTGTATACTTGCCGCGATTGGGGTAGTTGGGATAATTAGGTACGTCTATTCCACCGCCGATGGCCATGATGAGATGTTTTTGCTTTGAGGATCCTGGGCTGTCCTTCTTTCTGGACTGTGGCTGTCCAGATGTTCTTTTCATTGTCCCAGCGTGCTTGGTCCAGTGAACTCGACAGCCCAGACTTGGATGTTGTGCATGTCGACGTATCTTCGCATACCATCGGCCAAGTCATGACTGCCGAGATTATAAGGCTTGCCAGTGTAGACGCGTTGGAAGGGCATCTCACTGTAGCTGTTGGACAAATGTAGATTTATAGAATCATAGCGCTTCGTCCAGTTGTCACCAACCGATGCGTTGCGTTCGACAACAAGGTAGGGAACGCGCAGAGCGTGGAGCCTGCCAGCAATGCAAAGGCCTGCCATACCGCCTCCGGCGACAATACAGTCAATCTCATCACCATCTCCAAGGTTTGCGGCAGGGGCAAAAGTTGGGTCGGGGAAGCTGTCTGGATTTCCAGGCATGTCTTCAGCCTTGAGGGCTTCCATCATGGTGCATAAGATGCAGATCTTGTAGTCACCGCTGTCATTGGAAACCATATTCAGCATTCCCGAGCACTCGGCTGCATGGTCGCCCACAGTCTCAAAGACAAATCTTGCAGTCAACCAAGCAGGCTTTGATCCCATCCTGGAGACTTGTGCCGTATCAGGGACGAGTCTGAAGTTACGAGGCTTGCATGTTGGTACAAGCTCGGTCCAAGCAGCGGATATAGTGGCTGCACTGCTCAAAGTACGCTGGTGTCCAGTGATACTGAGGCAGTCCCTCCACAGCGCATCAGCAGTAAGGTCATCTTGCTGGAGGTTCTCAAGACGGGCAATGCAGGAAGTTGCTATTGCACTGCAGTCGACATTCTCTTCGATGGTGACGTTAGGAAGACTACCTTTGAGCTGGCTGCTCGTGATGACCGGGGTTGGAAAGAATGCATCTTGAGCGGTCGTCATGTTGGAAAAAGATGTGCATGCGCAACAACACGGAGGATTAGATCTTCTTCTTATTGGAGGTACTTTGCCCAGAGCTTCTCGCATGTATACATCACCAGATCGCTTTTTGAGCTGACCATAGGCATACGTGGCAGTGCCTGCCGGTCACACAAGCAGTCCGTCTTACTCATCAGTCCCCTAAAAACAGTCAAGCGTGACATTGGAAAATCACAGATATTGCATCTGGTATGCCTTGCTGAAGGAGTCTTTCTTCTGAAGACCTTTGTACGTAGCCAAAAGCGGTATATACATGGTTGAGGGCCACTAAGGAGACCAAGCTACACTTCATGGGGCTAATGGGTCGAGAGTGTAGGATGATAGGCAGAAGGAATGGATGAATGATGGCCAGCAATCAGAGACGAACCTCGGCATCGCAGCCATTCTCTCCGCACTTTTCACCCACCATCTCTACCCGCACATAGCGCATGCCACGCATATATATATACATCGAATAGTTGGCAGCATGCTTTTTCAAAACATCTGTTGGATCACGAACTGAGCGCGTAAAACCCAGACCACAAGAATGGCTATGCCCACACTCTCAACACCCTTGACCACCCTCTTGGGTATCAAATACCCAATCTTACTAGCCGGCATGGCTCGCACATCTTCAGGCCCTCTCGCCGCTGCAGTCTCAAATGCAGGCGGCCTAGGCACAATCGGTGGACTGGGCTACAATCCACAGCAACTACGCGACATCATCACAGAACTGAAATCACATCTCAGCTCCGCAGACCTGCCCTTCGGCGTCGACCTCGCACTGCCACAAGTAGGCGGCTCGGCACGAAAGACAAATCACGATTACACCCATGGACAACTGGATCAATTGATTGATGTGGTGATTGAGGAAGGTGCGAAGCTGTTCATCAGTGCCGTAGGTGTGCCGCCCAAGAGAGTCATTGATCGACTGCATGGAGCGGGGATTTTGGTCATGAACATGGTGGGACATCCCAAACATGCTGTCAAGGCGCTAGAAGCGGGTGTCGATTGTGTTTGTGCGCAAGGAGGTGAAGGCGGAGGGCATACTGGAGATATCCCTGGAAACATTCTTATCCAGCGGTTGTGGACGTGGCTAGTAAGTACAAGAGTCCATTGACAGGAGAGACTGCATTGGTCGTCGCAGCAGGGGGGCATCTACAACGGCAGGAGTCTGGCAGCGGCGTTGATGCAGGGAGCCGCAGGTGTTTGGGTTGGCACCAGGTATGTGCTAGAATCGAAGCTGGCTTCACATTGTGCCGCTGACCGAGCGATAGATTCGTTGCGAGTGTGGAGGCTGGTTGCTCAAAACTACACAAAGAAGCAGTCGTGTCGGCCAGGTTCGAAGACACGCTGCGCACGTTAGTGGTTAGCGGTCGTCCACTCAGAGTTCGAATGAACGATTACATCAAATCCTGGGAAGACAGGCCGGAGGATATCAAGCGCCTGACCGAGTCAGGCATCGTTCCTATGCAAAAGGATCTGGATGATGACAAAGAGGTTGACTTGCCATACTTGATGGGCACGGTGGCTGGCGTCATCGGTGATATCAAGCCTGCAAAGGAAATTGTCCAAGATATGGTTAGAGAAGCAGTCGACATGCTGAAAAGGGGGCAGAGCTTTGTCGCACGGGATAGTAAATTGTAGACGTCTGCAACAGACCTTTGATGATCAAAAGGGGCAGGATGATTGCATGTACCAGGCGAGTCTACCTGTCTCAAACTGCTGCTTGCCTCTGTCAAATGAGCAGACCATTCGTGTAAATCACCTGTAACACTGTGTCAAAGCATATACGCTCTGTAGCTGTTACTGGAAGACCGAGTGGAGGACTGTCTCAATGAATACTGCATATCAGCACATTTGAACATGTGGAACATGGCTGGAACGGAAAAAAGATATAATGTGTCGTCGAAGCTTTTTGTTTTCGTATTTCCTTTTTGTTTCTCATCCGGCGCGTTGCTAGAAGAGACTACCTTACGCAGCAGCTCCCGACCCATCAAAAAAGACTCCCAGGCGACGTCATTATAATCAGAGAACTTTGCACTTTTGCGCCCGCAACGAGGGCTCCCCTGCACGCAACTCCCCGAGCCCGAGGTATCATAGAAGAGAGGTTGAGGTAAGAGAGGTAAAACATCGATCAAGGTGGGTGGAACATTCGATCGATTTTCGGTATGGAAAGTGTTGCGGTTGACGGTTTTGGAGGGGA